>JARQOD010000001.1:964233819-964385225 GCA_033576555.1 Oophaga sylvatica
AAAATCTCTATGTTTTGTTCCCTGACCATTTAGTTATCACCTTTGCTTTATGGCAAGGTGCTCCATCATGCTGGAAAAGGCATTGTTGATCGCCAAACTGCTCTTGGAGGGTTGGGAGAAGTTGCTCTTGGAGGACATTCTGGTACCATTCTTTATTCATGGCTGTGTTTTTAGGCAAGACAGTGAGAAAGCCGATTCCCTTGGCTGAGAAGCAACCCCACACATGAATGGTTTCAGGATGCTTAACAGTTGGCATGAGACAAGACTGGTGGTAGCGTTCACCTTGTCTTCTCCGAATGAGGCGTTTTCCTGATGTCCCAAACAATCGAAAAGGGGATTCATCAGAGAAAATAACTTTACCCCAGTCCTCAGCAGTCCACTGCCTGTACCTTTTGCAGAATATCAGTCTGTCCATGATGTTTTTCTGGAGAGAAGTGGCTTCTTGGCTGCCCTCCTTGAGACCAGGCCTTGCTCCAAGAGTCTCCGCCTCACAGTGCGTGCAGATGCACTCACACCTGCTTGCTGCCATTCCTGAGCAAGCTCTGCACTGCTGGTAGCCCGATCCCGCAGCTGAAACACTTTTAAGAGACTGTCCTGGCGCTTGCTGGTCTTTCTTGGGCGCCCTGGAGCCTTTTTGGCAACAATGGAACCTCTCTCCTTGAAGTTCTTGATAATGCGATAGATTGTTGACTGAGGTGCAATCTTTCTAGCTGCGATACTCTTCCCTCTTAGGCCATTTTTGTGCATTGCAGTGATGACTGCACGTGTTTCTTTAGAGATAACCATGGTTAACAGAAGAGAAACAATGATGACAAGCACCAGCCTCCTTTTAAAGTGTCCAGTGGTGTCATTCTTACTTAATCATGACAGATTGATCTCCAGCAATGTCCTCATCAACACCCACACCTGTGTTAATGGAGCAATCACTGAAAAGAGGTTAGCTGGTCCTTTTAAGGCAGGGCTGCAATGATGTTGAAATGTGTTTTGGGGGATAAAGTTCATTTTCTAGCCAAATATTGACTTTGCAAGTAATTGCTGTTAAGCTGATCACTCTTTATAATATTCTGGACTATATGCAAATTGCCATTAGAAAAAGTGAAGCAGTAGACTTTGTAAAAATTAATATTTGTTTCATTCTCAAAACTTTTGGCCATGACTGTACACTGCAAACCTGAGCAAGACTTTGGGGACTGATGTCTATGCTGAGCAGGACTCGCAGCAGCTGGACCTGAATGAGAGACCACAGGGCAAGACAGCGCCTGGGATCCATCCTGAGCAGTGGGGGAATCCCAGCGACTAACACCTTATCCCTTAGATCCCACTCTATATATGAAAATGATAATCATTATCACCTGTTTGTCGTAACTGCTAAATCATATGACTGATTACAATCTTACAAAAAAGTACTGATGCTGTTTTGAACACAAAGGGCAGGCACACCATATATCAATTTGATTTTAGATTTCTGCTTTGCTCATGAAGTTTGTTAATTGATAATAGTAAACTATTAACACTTTAAAGTTGGAAAGCATTCTTACAACAGTGTTTGCAAACCTGCCTAAAACTTTAAAACTTTTGCACACGACGTATATGTATTTATATGTGTAAAAAAACCTTCCTTCTCACCCTCAATGGGGTGGTCTTTGTTGTCCTTTCTCATTCTCGGGTCCTCTACCAGAGGCCTGGGAGTTTGAGGGTTCTGCGCAGGATCTTAGCTGTTCCTGCATTGCGCTTTTCTGGACAGAGAGCTCAGATGTTGCTCCTGGGATCTCTTGTAGCCTTTCTTCCATCTTAGGGGTCACTGCTCCGAGTGCTCCTATCACCACTGGAATCACTGTTGCCTTCACCTTCCACATCTTCTCCAGTTCTCCTTTGAGGCCCTGGTGTTTCTCCGTTTTTTTATATTCCTTCTTTCTGATGTTGCTGTCACTTGGCATATAAATCTCTTGCACAGGACTATAAATACATACACATATAAATACAAATACACAGTCCTGTGCAGAAGTTTTAGGCAGGTGTGGAAAAACTGTCGTAAGTAAGAATGCTTTCCAACAAAAAAGTGTTAATAGTTTACTATTATCAATTAACAAACTACCAAGTGGAATATAAATATATTTATATATATATATATATATATTTATATATATACACACACATGTATAGCACACTCTGTTCTCTCTCTCACACAGCTAAGAACATTCGCTTATTTAAAGACACAGCTTCCAAATACGTATTTACAGTCCGAGATGCTTTGTTGTCTTGGTGAAGTAGACTATTATATATAATAATAATTCACTAATCATTTCTAATTCATTCCCAACAAAGACCTTCTCCTCTGTGCCCTGAAATCTTCTTAATCATTAGCAGTATCAAAGCCAGTGAATGGCACATACAGATATAAAGGAGGGCATGTATTGTATCATGATTAAAGTATCAGCATATCATAGACTGCACAGTGGCCTAGAAAGTACATGTTACAGAGATGATCTCACTTCTCCTATTACTATGGAAAAAAGATAATTATATGAAAATTGCAGATAATTAACTGAGAACTAATGCTTCTATGGAGTTGCAGGGAGAGTAGATACATATAAACCCCTCTAATTGTGGTTCAAATTTCTTAATATTATCCTAATTAAGTTACTTTTTCTGCTTATATGGCAATATCATTAGAATTTATTCAGAATTATTGGATTATATTATTACACTCAGCAGGGGTCCCTGCCCATGACAGCTGACTCTCAATAACAGCTGTCACTCTCCTGCTCATCAAAGCTGACATTGAACAGGTCGCGCCCGGCCAGACGCGACCAATCAGTGACAGGCGCAGTCCGGCCGCGAATTGGCGCAGGATTTGAACCACGCATGCCACCACTATCGTCGGGAGATCAGCAGCGCTAGCCGCTGATCTCCCGACGGTAGCCGCGGGTCATCTCCTGCCGCATGGAGGTCAGCGGCAACGCCGCCGGAAGATGACCGGCGCCAGTCGGTCATCTCCCGGCTGCTCGCAGCGGAAGTACCCTGACCGGCGGCCTCCACATAAACCCCAGCAGCAGCCTCCATGTACACCCCAGCAGCAGCAGCTTCTATATACCCCAGCAGCAGCAGCCTCCACGTACACCCCAGCAGCAGCCCTCTATATACCCTAGCAGCAGCCTCTATATACCCCAGCAGCAGCAGCCTCTATATACCCCAGCAGGAGCCTCTATATACCCCAGCAGCAGCAGCCTCCACATATACCCCAGCAACAGCCTCCACGTACACCCCAGCAGCAGCCTCTATATACCCCAGCAGCAGCCTCCACATACACCCCAGCAGCAGCCGCCTCCACATATACCCCAGCAGCATCCACATATACCCCAGCAGCAGCCTCCACATGTACCCCAGCAGCAGCAGCCTCCTTACATACATATTCTAGAATTTCCGATGCATTAGAATCGGGCCACCATCTAGTAATATGTATAATAATATGCCACTAATGTAGTAGTACTTTGTTCACATGTTTTGAAAAATTGTCATGAGGAATACATTTACAAAAGAGGAAAAAATGACTAGCAAATGCCCCAATGATAGCCAAAATACTAAATTTTATTAGGAAAAAACAGGAGCAGGGGAGGGGGATGCATACATACACATATAAAGAGCAGGGACACACATTCAAACACTATACAATTTTCAGATGCCACAATAATAATTGTACATAATTACATGTACAATGGGATAGCCTAGTACTCCCAAAATCAACAATATGATTACATTATAAGTATGTCATAATAGAGGATATCATAATGAGTTACCTGGGACTTATGTCAAATGACATGCATTTGCTTCTGGATGGATTTGTATCCACCTCGATGCACGTTTTGGCACAGCCTTTTCAGGGGGCAACACATAACGAGGGAAGGGAGTATTAAAGGAAGACTTTGCCCAATAACAGCACAGTGTAGACCGGAAGAGCTGATACTCTACAAAAGAGATTATCTTGCCCATAAGAGCTTGCACTCTACAGAAGAGAGGACTTTTCCCATAAGAGTTGACATTCTACAGGAGAGAGGAACCTACTCATACGAGGTGACACTCAGTTTGCTACCTATAAGAGCTTAAGCCCCTTCTTCCATCCAACGTACTATTCTGTCCATGTGCCCTGGGACTTAATTCCCATGGATGGAATAGTATGTCATATGCAATCAGCCGTGCTCACGGGGGGAGCACAGCTGAACGCGGCCGGGTGCCAGCTGATTCTCAAAGCTGACACCCGGCACTAAGTGCCAGGAGTGGTCATGGACCGCTCCCGGCACTTTAACCCCGGCACACTGCGATCAAATATGATCGCAGCATTCCGGTGACATGGGGAAGCATTGCGCAGGGAGGGGGCTCCCTGCGTGCTTCCCTGAGACCCTCAGAGCAACGCGATGTGATCACGTTGTTCTGAGGGCCTCCTCCCTGTAGGACCCTAGATCCAAGATGGCTGCGGGGTCCTTCTGGGTCCTGCAGGGAGGTGACTTGTCAGTGCCTGCTGAGAGCATGCGCCTGCAAGCCTCCTGCACTGCCTGTCAGATCGCTGCTCTGACACAGTGCTGTACAAAGTGTCAGACCAGCGATCTGACACTATATAGTGATGTCCCACCCTGGGGCAATGCAAAAATGTAAAAAAAAAGAAAAATAAACATGTGTAAATATATTTTGTTAAAAATCCCTAAATAAATTATTAAAAAAAATATTTCCCCAATAAACACATTATTATTATGTAAATTAAAAAAAGCAATAAAGGTACACATATTTAATATCGCCACATCTGTAATGACCTGCTCTATAAAACTCTCCTACTAGTTAACCCCTTTAGTGAACCCCTTTAAAAAAAAAAACAAGGCAAAATATCATTATACCGTCAAACAAAAAGTGGAATAACACACGATCAAAAAGACTGATATATATAAACATACCACTGAAAACGTCATCTTGTCCCGCAAAAAACGAGCCGCCATACAGCATCATCAGTGAAAAAAATTAAAAAGTTATAGCTCGCAGAATAAAGGAACGCAAAAATAATTATTTTTTATATAAAATTGTTTTGATTGTATAAAAGCGCCAAAACATAAAAAAAATGATATAAATGAGGTATCGCTGTTATTGTTCTGACCCGAAGAATAAAACTAATTATCAATTTTACCACAAGCGGAACGGTATAAACGACCCCCAAAAAGAAATTCATGAATTGCTGTTTTTTGTTCATTCTGCCTCCCAAAAATTGTAATAAAAAGAATGTCATGTGCCCGAAAATGGTACCAATAAAAACATCAACTCGTCCCACAAAAAATAAGACCTCACATGACTCTGTGGGCCAAAATATGGAAAAATTATAGCTCTCAAAATGTGGTGATGTAAAAACTATTTTTTACAATTAAAATCATCTTTTAGCACAGGGGTCCCCAACCACCTGTCCGCCAACCAGGATCGGGCTGTTGGAGGTTTGTTGCTGGTCCACGGAGCCATGGCTCAGAATGCTGGACACAATGCCCATGTATAAGTATATAATGGGACAATACAAATATCTCTCTTAGGATCTGTTTATACCAAGGAAGGTGACGGTCACAAGGGGGCATTCTCTGCGTCTGGGGGAGAGAAGGTTTTACAACCAATATATAAGAGGATTCTTTACTGTTAGGGCAGTGAGAATCTGGAATTCCTTGCCTGAGGAGGTGGTGATGGCGAACTCAGTCGAGGGGTTTAAGAGAGGCCTGGATGTCTTCCTGGAGTGTAACAATATTGTATCTTACAGTTATTAGGTTCTTTAGAAGGACGTAGATCTGGGGATTTATTCTGATGGAATATAGGCTGAACTGGATGGACAAATGTCTTTTTTCGGCCTTACTAACTGTGTTGCTATGTTACATAATATACAGAATGCTAAATAGATGAAGATAGTAGATAAGATAGATAGATAGATAGATAGATAGATAGATAGATAGATAGATAGATAGATAGATAGATAGATAGATAGATAGATAGAATACTTTCTGATTTGGGGGAATTTGATCCCAAGTATCAAGGTTACTATCTTTGTCAACAATATAACCACTTTTGTCATCCTTGCTTACTTTTTTAGACATTTTCTTTTTGTTTCTCAAAAATTTATCACTACATTGTCTATAGATAGCATCTGACCTACAATACAATCATTTTATTAATGACCTATGACACTAACCTTCAGGGATTTAGAACTTAATTCTCTTAATTATTAAAGTTAGTGCCCCCAGATAATACTATTAATCCCATTATTCTGTAATTCAACTTCCTTCTTTTCCTGCCTCGTCTCTGTGCGGAATGGTGGTCTGCCTCTTTTTATCTGTCCCTGGCTAGATATTTTATAATTTGTCTGTGTTGGACCATCTGCCTGGAATATCCTTGGAGAGTCATTTTGTCACTGTTCCATTCTCATTTCATCTAATACTTGTTGTAATTTATATGCCACCTGGTCCTTGTTCAGTTATTTCTGGAGAATCACAGTTTCAGTTTCAAATTCTTACGGTAAAAAAAAGAAAGAAAAAAGATATTTAGATTTCAGAAACTGCTTCAACAAATTCTTCTTTTTCTATAAATTTATTTAGTAATGTTTAGAATAAAATTCTCTCATTCCTAACTGGATATATAAAAATTTTTAGCAAATTATGCTCAATCTGCTCTTTCAAAACGTTACAATTGTATTTTTTTTGCATTTCTTGTGGTTGGATGCTTAATAATTGTAACATTTAAAATTAGAAATAAGATTCATAAAATGAGGCAGATTTACTTAAACCAAGGGGGCGTTTCATCATAGCATTTTCATTAAATTTTTGGTGAAAACAGATTCGAATAATATATATATTTTTTTGCACGATGCAAAGTTACACAAAAAATGCGATTTTTTTTTTTTTAGAGTTTTTCTAGGCCATTTCTGATCTCAGTTCTGACAAAATGGGTGAACCTGGGGCAGAACGGTTCGTGGTGACCCATGCTCGTTAAATTCATGATGGATGACGGCATTCACAACTCCACAAATCTTACTCCAGCAGGGACTGGAATAAGAATTGTGGCGAGGCACATCACTACACGTGTGCGTGCCTCTTAATGAATCAGGAGCATCTGCTCTGACACACATCCTCTAGATAATCTGAAAATGTGCCAATTCAGTGAATGTTTATGAGATGAAAGTATAAAAATTCAAAATCAATAGAATGGGAAAAGGGGAAAAGAAAAATAGTCAGCTCACCAGTCTTCTGCAGGTTTCTCTGACTGAGCACGCACGGAGCCGCCTTGATCAGAGGCGTGGTTCACAATGGAAAATGGAAGAGGAAAAATATCTCCAGGGTGTAATCCAATAAAATCAATTATTTTATTCAAGACATATTAAAATGTATCAAAAATACAAATGAACAAAGGAAAGGAAGGATGGGGTAACCATAACAACCAACGCGTTTCAACCTCTTGCGGTCTTAGTCATGGTTCCATCACAACTTCTTTTTTTCACTGAAAAAGGCAGACTGTCTGAACTTTTTTATCCATTGACTTTCAGCAAGGTATCAGTTAAAAGCAAATCAAACTGGGATGGAATGCTCAAGTACAAAGAATGTTTTCCTAGTTTTATCAGAATCTCATGGATCACCGTAAACTTTAATGGCTGAGTCTGGTCCGCAGAGCTGATAAGAATAGGACATGATCTGAGTCTCCTGGACTGATTACACAGAGCTGTTTTTAAAACTGATGTGTATATGGCTCAATAAACATCTAAGGGTCAGAGTGGTGCTTGAGAAGAAAACTGACAGCACTAGGATGTGTCACATGGATGTGTGAATATAGAGTTAGTGTGAGTGAGTTAGATATGGCATTATAATGACATTATGCCACAGCTCCTAACTGTCCTAATGTGAGGGGTCAGTCCCACTGTCTCGGCAGGTTAGGACTATGGCCTGACTTCCTCTTAACCCTCTCTTCACTCGGAGTCTTTATTAGCTCCACCTCCTGCACTTATTAAATAAAAAACTACATTTTTCTCTTGTGATCTGATCGCCCCATGAATCAGACCCGTAACCTGCATCTTTGCAGGCAGTAGCTAAAGCTATGAGGTACAGCCTTGCACTGTGTACCATAGGAGAATTTGGTATACTTGAAGCTGCGCTGCAGACTCTGAGCCCACAGGCAGACTATACCGGTACATAGAGATCTTGATAAAGACTAACATCGAAACGCGTTGATCTGTCTCACTTGATCCACATGGAGCTGTATCTGTCTGAATAATTTTATGAAAAATGTTTTTCCTTTTTAAAGTAACTAGTGAATAAAATATATTTTTTACCTTTCCATCTAATGCTGGATTTTTTTTCCCTCTTGGTACATAGAGGTACATCTGTAAATAGCAATATATTTCTATGTCCCTGTATTCTAGAGGTGATGATAAAGTCATTTTTTTATTGTTCCTATAAAACTACTAAAAGTTTATGAAGAGTAATTGCAAAAACATACATTTCTCTTTTTTGTAAGATCTGGTCTCCCCAGAAATTGAACCCACAACCTACACCTTTGCAGACAGTAGATAAAGCTACAAGCCACAGCCAACACTAATACCAACCTGAGGATTTTTCCATACTTGAAGCTGCATTGCAGGATTTTACATCTCAGTCAGATTATATTGGTACATAAAGATACATCTGTACATAGCAGTGGATTTATTTGTCCCTGTATTCTAGAGGGAAAATAAAATTCAGATTTTTTTTCTTCCTATAAGTTCATAAAAAAAAATTCCAATAATGAATCTTTTACTGCACCTTTTAAGCAAATTCAGCAAATAACAGACAAATGTAGTATTTCTGTAATCATGATCCACACAACACAGCGATCAGATTATTTATGGTGATCGATATATGATACAAACAATGGTGTGATTGATGTTTTTTCTGCATTAAACCGATAAAAAGTGTAATTAAACTGTAATGCTTAGGTTGCTTCCACATGTAGCATGAGTGCTGTGCTTTCTGCTGCCTTTTTTCCACACGTTTTCTGCAAGTATCCAAACTAAATTTGAAATATCAATCTTCTATGATTTTTGCGTGTTTTCTGGGGGATTTTTAAGTGGTTTCCTCCTTATTTATTAATTTTTGGTATTGATATGAAGCCACTTTTTTAACGCTTTTTAATAGTACAGTTGTGTGGAAAAGATTTTGCCCCTTTCCTGATTTCCTATTATTTTGCATGTCAGTCACACTTAAATGTTTAATATCACTAAAAAAATATAAATTGTAGACAAAGATAACACAAGTAATCACAAAATGAAGTTTTTAAATGAAGGTGTTTATTATTAAAGAAAGGAAATCCAAACCTATAGGGCACTGTGTGAAAAATTGATTGCCCCACACCTTGCTCCTAAAACATAAATTAACTGTGGTTTATCACACTCAGGCCTGATTACTGCCAAACCTTTTCTCAATTTAATCAAGAAATCACTTAACTAGGACCTGCCTAACAAAGTGAAGTAAACCAAAAGATCCTAAAAAGCTAGACATCATGCAGCGATCCAAAGAATTTCTGAAACAAATGAGAAACAATGTAATTGAGATTATCAGTCTTGCAAAGGTTATTAAGCCATTTATTAAGCTTTAGGATTCCAGCAAACCACAGTGAGAGCCATTATCCTCAAATGGCAAAAACATAGAACAGTGGTGAACCTTCCCGGGAGTGGCCGGCGTTGTGAACGCTCTGGATTCTGAGTTGGGGATCGCTCTGGTGGCTGCTGATAGTAATGAAGCTGCCTTGACTGACAGAGGCCCTTCAGCTGAGGATTCAGCTGCGGATGATTGGCAATCTGGGAGTGATGACTGGGGAGATTTAAGGGAGTAACCTTCCCATGATCCTCGCTGGTGAATAGTTGATTTTTACTGTTCCAGTTTGGAAGTCAGCTTGCTTTCTGCTGTCTCCTGCAACTTTCAGATAAGTTATTTTCTGCTTGTTGCTTTGGTTTTGTTTTCTTCTGTTTTTCTGCCCTTCTGAGTGAGGTCAGCCGGGTCCCCCTGCTGGGGAATGCTCTGGTCTCTGTTTCTCATTTATCTCGGTTTATTTGTTCAGTCCCTGTTATTTCAGTGGCTGCTGGGTAGTTACCTGTTCACACCAGAGTTCTGATCTAGCGGGGGAGAGATCATGTGGTCTCAGTATTTTTGGAATTAGAAGTGTTGGAATTTTTCCTAGGGTTTTGCTGGATTGCAGACAGTATTCTTTCCTGTCCTGTCCCATCTAGATAGTTTTGCCCCAGCGTTTGCTTACTCTATTTTCTGCCTGTGTTTGTATTTCATCTTGTCTCATCGCCAATATATGTGTGGGGGTTACCTATTCCTATGGGGCGCTACTCCGGGGCAGTTAGCTTTCCCTTTTCTATATTTAGGCTTAGCTAACTCTCCGGCTATGTCGAGGCGTCTAGGTAATCATAGGTACGTCCCACGGCTGCTTCTAGTTGTGCGGTTAGTTTAGGGGTCTGCAATCCATTAGTTACCAACCTCTCTGGGTGTCTGACTGCCTTGGCTATTTTTGTTACTGTCCTCCTTGGCTGCCAAATCATAACAGGCCGGCTGACCAACATTGCCCCAAGAGCACAGCGAAGACCCATCCAAGAGGCCGCAAAAGACCCCCGCAACAACATCCCAAGAACTGCAGGCCTCATTTGCCTCAATTAAGGTCAGTGTTCATGGCTCCATCATAAGAAAGAGACTAGGCAAAAATGGCCTTCATTGCAGAGTTCCAAGATGAAAACCACTGCTAAGCAATAAGAACATAAAGGAGCATTTTAGTTTTGTCAGAAAACATCTTGATGATCCCCAAAACTTTTGGGAGAAAACTCTGTGGACTGATGAGACAAAAGTTGAACTTTTTGGAAGGTGTATGTCAAATTCCATTTGGCGTAGAAGCAACACAGTATTTCAGAAAAGAAGATCATAGCGACAGAAGTAGTGTAATGGTCTGTGGCTGTTTTGCTGCTTCAGGACCTGAAAGACTTGCTGTGGTAAATGGAACCATGAATTCTGTTGTCTACCAGAAAATATTGAAGGAGAATATCTGGCCATTTGTCTGTGATCTCAAGCAGAAGCACATTTGGCTTACTCAGCTGGACAATGATTCAAAATACACCAGCAAGTATACTTCTGAATGGCTTAGAAAAAAAACAAATTAAAACTTTTGAGTGTCCTAGTCAAAGTTCTGACCTTAATCCGAATGAGATGCTGTGACATGACCTTAAGAAGGCGGTTCATGCTTGCAAACCCTCAAATGTGGCTGAATTACAACAATTCTGCAAAGGTGAGTGGGGCTAAAATTCCTCCAGAGTGTTGTAACTCCACACTTATTGCCAGTTATTGTAAGGAGGTGGCAGGGTCCCTCGTGTACCTTCTCTCTCCTGAATGCTGTTCACCTGTGTCATGTGCGGCACCCTGACATTTTATTAATGTTTTACTATTGTGTGTACTGTAATGCAAATGTATTTGTCATATATGGTACATAGACTTAGGGATAGATTAAGAAGTAGTGTAGGACAGTAGAGGGATTAGAATAGAGGGGGGCATGTTAGAGATAGAGCATAGAATAGATGTAAGAGTAGTTTAGGCACAGGCAGCAAGGGGTTATTCAGAAGGGAGGAGTTAGAGCAGAGCAACACAGAGTAGGGAGATATATGAAAGGGACTTCCTATTTAGGCTCAGTCGCCCAGTCAGACTGCCCAAGGGCAGGACGCATAGAGTGAGACAGATACAGGCTGTGGGGGTAAAGCTGCAGATGGCAGTAAGGGACCCCAGGCTGGAGAATAGTGCAGCGCGGGCACCAGCTCAACGGTATCATCCCCATGAAGGACAAGGGGCTGACAGGGAGTTGG
This sequence comes from Oophaga sylvatica, assembly GCA_033576555.1. Taxonomy (NCBI): domain Eukaryota; kingdom Metazoa; phylum Chordata; class Amphibia; order Anura; family Dendrobatidae; genus Oophaga; species Oophaga sylvatica. The sequence continues at coordinate 964,245,704 of JARQOD010000001.1, forward strand.
TGATGCTGAAGGTACAGATGGGACACGGACTGTCCAAAGATGCTGCCTGGATGGCAAAGGAAAGCGCAGACAGGACAGAGTCTGGGTAGAGGTAAGGCCGTGAACGCTGAGAGTAAAGAGGGGGAAAATGACAGAGATTCTAGAGTCTGCCCGGAAGGCAGGGAAAGGACAGGAAACATTGCCCTGTGTGAACTGTGCTACCAATGTGAAGGATGCCTTGCTGTCCAGTAAAGTTCAACTGTTAGAAAAGAGCGGTGATTTTGTGATGTTTCGTGGAACCTGGGAGCCAGAAGCTGGAGTGACAGAGACTGAGGGAATTCCAGCAACAGAAGTGAGTACTCTACTGTACCCATCTCTCCATGTGCAAGGTGCTAAGGTGCTCACTGACTGTTGCTTAATGGACTAGCCCACGGCTACCACCCCGAGCCACCTTGTTACATTATTGCAATTGCTTGATTGCAGTTGTTTATGCTAAGGATGACCCAACCAGTTATTAGGTTTAGGTGGCAATCATGTTTTCACACGGCGCCCTGTACGTTCAGATTTGTTTTCCACTTAATAATAAATACGGTGGCTCAGTGGATAGCACTACAGCCTTGCAGCGCTGGAGTCCTGGGTTCGAATCCCACCTAGGACAACATCTGCAAGGAGTTTGTATGTTCTCCCCGTGTTTGCGTGGGTTTCCTCCGGGTACTCCGGTTTCCTCCCACACTCCAAAAACATACTGATAGGGAATCGAGATTGTGAGCCCCATCGGGGACAGCGACGATAATGTGGCAAAAACTGTAAAGCGCTGCGGAATCTGTTAGCGCTATATAAAAATAAAAAGATTAAAAAAAAAAAAAAATACTTTTAGTTTAAAAACTTCATTTTGTGTTTACTTGTTTTATATTTGTCTAATATTTAAATGTATTTGGTGATCTGAAAGATTTAAGTGTGACAAACATGTAAAAGAATAGGAAATCAGGAAGGAGGCTAAACACTTTTTCACACAACTGTACATGAAAGCTTTCATTCTGTGCTTCAAAATGCAATATTTTTTTACATGCGTTTTTTCATGCTCCACATTGAAGCCTATATAGAAAAACTGCATCAAAACTTCACAGTTCAACAGTATCTTTAGACGCATGGAATTAGATCTACTTTGCTTGGACATTTAGGCCATGTTCACATGTAGCTCAAATGCTGCATATTTTCTGATGCTTTTTTTCACAGAAATTATGCTTTGTTTAACTGTTTAAGCAAAGAGATTGTGATTTCATGAAAACTGAGCCCCTTGAGCATTTAAACATGCTGCTGAACTGTGAAAACGTGGTGATTTTTTTCCCTAGAGGCTTCTGTGTAGAGCCTGAAAACAAATGTAAAAATTTGCTGTTACTTTTTTAAGTGCAGAATCAAAACTTTTCTGTACTATAAAGAAAATACTTAAAGAACACGGCTTCAGTTCTGTACCAAAAAAGCATCAAAAAAGTGGAAATGCATAACAAATGCAATAATCAAATATTGTTATTGTGCAGTTTGGTGCTGACATCTGAGAAAACAAAAAACACAATATTTATAGAACCTGTGAACACAGCTTTACAGAAACAAAAAAGCCAGATGTCATATACAGTGTTCCAAATTATTATGCAAAAATTGTTTAAGAGTGATAAGGTAAGAATTTTTTTGTTTGTCAGTTAAACTCATTGATGGTGATGTGTGTCAGGGCTCTTTATATCACTGTAAGCAATTGCAGACACCTGTGCTAATTAGTTTGGCAGGTGTGTCCAATGAAAGGCAAGACTACTTAAGAAGGCTGTCCCACATTATTAAGCAGCCTACATTTTCTGCCAAAATGGGAAAGAAAAAGGATGTGTCGGCTGCTGAGAAGCAACAAATTGTGGAGTGTTTAGGTCAAGGCATGACTACAATCAACATTGCCAAGACACTTCAAGAAGTATGTAGCTGATTCACAGTACACACGTGTGCGTGCTGATAAGGGAAAATTGAGGACTCTTTCCTACAGGCAATTACGTCAGGTTAAAAGAGCAGCTGCAAAAAAGCCTTGTCATAGCAGCAGACAAGTTTTTGAAGCTGCTGGTGCCTCCAACGTCCCCCGAACAACAAGATGCAGGGTCCTTCAGAGGTTTGCAGCTGTGCGTAAGCCATCCTGTCGACCTCCTCTATCCACTGCACACAAGCAGAAATGGCTCCAGTGGGCCAAACAATACATGAAGACTGACTTCAAAACTGTTTTGTTCACCGATTAGTGCCGTGCAATGCTCGGTGGTCCAGATGGATGGAGTGGAGGATGCCTGGTTGATGGACACCCCATGCAAACACGGCTACGGCGCCAACAAGGAGGTGGAGTAATGTTTTGGGCTGGAATCATGGGGAGAGAGATTGTCGGCTCCTTTAGGATCCCTGAAGGGGTAAAGATAAACTCCATAGTATAGGTTGAGTTTCTCAAACAGCACTTCCTGCCATGGTTCAAGAAGAAGAACCGTGCATTCCGCAGCAAGATCATTTTCATGCATGATAATGCAGCGTCTCATGCTGCACATAACACATCTGCATCTCTGGCTGCTATGGGCATAAAAGGGGACAAACTTATGGTGTGGCCCCCATGCTCCCCTGACCTCAACCCCATTGAGAACCTCTGGAGCATCATCAAAAGGAGTGTCTATGATAGCGGGAGGCAGATCACTTCTAAGCAACAGCTCTGGGAGGGTATTCTGTCCTCATGCAAAACAATTGAAGCAGAAACCATCCAAAACCTGACAAATTCAATGGACGAGAGAGTTCAGAAGCTCCTTTCGAACAAGGGGTCCTATGTGCAAATGTAACATCACCTAGAATAAAGTTTTGAGTTGAAAACTGTTTGATTTCAGTTTGTAAGAACCTGCTAATGCTTATAATTTCAAAAATGACCATTTTTTTGTCCTTTATTAAAATGAAAAGGTTGAAAACTCTGCTGTGCATAATAATTTGGAAAATGCATTTTGAGTACAGTTTGAGTGTTTTATTTTTAAAAAATATACTGTTATCATAGGCAGTTTGTACAAAAACCTTTCAATTGTACTCTAATAGTTATTTGACTGGAAAATTACAATGACTGAAATTCATATACGTAATTTGGGAAAATCTGAGAAAATATTATTTGCATAATAATTTGGAACACAGTGTAGTAAAGCTGCATAAAAATGATAAAGTTCTGGCTGCTACGACTGTGAATGAATGAACAAAAAATAAATCTAATGCTCCCAAGTTAGAGATGATCATGAAGTACCAATGACGTAGCGTCAGCCCAGGGTAATGAAAAACTGCGAAGGAGATGCCGAAAGGTAAGAGATTCGTGACCTCCTGTTCAGCCGCCAGGTACCGCTGACCTTGACCGTAGTCTCGTGAATCAATCCGCTCATCTCTTGTCCCAAATGTCCCGGATACAACGAGTCTACACCCTGCAGTATCAGGTGTCTCCTGAATATTGTTCACTGCCACCTTCCCATGTGACATTTCCTCTTGCAAGGACAGAAAGATATAGTAAATGGGTGTGACTAGGTTCATGATCAAAATTCATGGTCAAAATTTGCAGCAGTGCGGGTGGCGCATGATTTGTCCCTTTTTCCACTCCTCAAAATGTGGGATGTATAATGATACACTACACAGCTAAGGCACTGTATGCTGCTCACATCTCACTCCCTGGTCTCAGGGGAAGTACGATGTACTTAATCACTGGCTGTAAATCATTGACATTTCTGTCTTGATTATTATGTTTTGCAGTTGACAATAACACACCAACCCAAGTTTCGCGCTTTGGCAGTGGCCAAATTGTACTTTTTAGAGTTGATTGGGTCAGAGCTAGTGTTGAGCGATACTGCTCGATATCTAAAAATATCGGATCGGAATGGTATCGCCGATATCACTAAATATCGTCGATATCCGATTCCGATACCGGAAGTCCAATGTAAGTCTATGGGAACCAAATATCGACATTAAAAAAAACCATTCTTGCCTTGTTGGTTAATTGTACATGAAGGAAAACAACAAAGACTAATGTAGAATGTATTGGGGGAGGTTGAGGAGACAATAAAGGCATACATGTTTAACCCAATGCATTGGAATAGCATTAATATATTTTTTTTTGGAAATACGTTTGGATTGACTAACAAATTGACAATGTTGTTAACCTTTTTTCTATTTTGGCAAATATGTATGTTTCACAACTTCCATGCTCTTCACCTTTTTAACTTTTGCCAGTGCCACACTTTCTCCTTCATAATCTTCAGCAGCACCATCATCTTTCTCATCAAATTATTCTTCATCTTCACCTTCTTAATCTTCTTCTTAAACTTCTTGCTATTCATGTTTTTGTTTACATTACTCATATTGTTATTATTAAACTAATTAATCTTCTTCATATTCAAATTCTTCATCTTCTTCCTCTTCATCTTTTTCATCATATTCTTATTTGTGACAGAGATTCCTGTACTTGTAATCTGTAAAAGTATGAATTGTTCATCCTTCCGTTCTTGCTGTCACAAAAGATTTAAATTACAACAGTATTTGTCCGTGTTCAGTTTAGCCTGCAGCAGCAGGCATTTTCCAGGGGCACCACGAGGAGGAACGGACTCACCCCCATACACTGCTTAGTCTTCTTCTGCTTAGAATTTAGAGCATATATTTTGCTCTTCATTTTGGTCTTATACTTCATGTTCTGCTTTTTGATCTTCTGCTTATTGTTCTTCTGTCTCTTGTTCTGTATCTTTTAGTTTGTCTTAACCTTCTTTGTCCTGTTGGTGATCTTCTTCTGGGTAATCTTTTATTTTTTCTTTGTGATGGTGTTCAGGCTGGTTGGCTTCATGCTCGTCGTCCTTGTTGTCGTCATCTTCTTCTGGGTGGTCTTTAAGGTCGTCTAATTTCCGAGAAACAGCTGACGTTACTGGAACCCTGACGGGTATCAGATGGAGCAAGAGACAATGGAAGTAACGAGGACCAGCTGACTGTGCTGGAACCCGAACGGGTAGCAGAAGGAAAAGAGGCAATGTCACAACCGAGTACCAGCTGACGTTACTGTGACACGGTTACTAAGCAGGAGGTACCTGTGCTCCAAAGCACTACCAAGGACCAGCAGACGTTGGTGGAACTCGGATACGGAGATGGAAGCACCTAGGCCAAAGGCACTGGGGAGAACCAGTTGACGGTACTGGACCCCGGACGGGTAGCAGAAGGAAAAGAGGCAATGTCACAACCGAGTACCAGCTGACGTTACTGTGACACGGTTACTAAGCAGGAGGTACCTGTGCTCCAAAGCACTACCAAGGACCAGCAGACGTTGGTGGAACTCGGATACGGAGATGGAGGCACTTAGGCCAAAGGCACTGGGGAGAACCAGTTGACGGTACTGGACCCCGGACGTGTAGAAGAACGCACCCATGAAAATGTAAGTTGACAGGACGCAAGCCGTCCGCAGTTACCGAATCACACAGTCCTACAGTGGGTGCTTGTCCTATTGTCACAATGGAAACCGCCTTTATTTACATATCCCACAGCACACATAGGAATCACCTAAACTGCAGGCACCATAGAGTCGGCTAACCCGAATGCAACACGACAGCACAACTTATTGGAGGATAATTGACGTTCACACTGCCAGGAAACAGCTGTCGTGCTGTAACCAGGCTGGCCATGAGTCAGTACCCCTGCCAATTACTTACGAGCAACAAATGGCGGTGTTGTAGCCCAGGGAGTAGAGTTCAGGTGGTAGAAAGATGAACATAACAGGAGACATGGAAAACGTTGCCAAACAGTTATTTAATCTGAAAACGGACAGGCAAATTCAGGTGAGATCCATGCCTTGTTCATTTTCAGAAAAGTAAGCCGGTCTACATTCTCTGAGGATAGTCGCATGCGACGGTCTGTTACTACACCACCTGCAGCACTAAAGACGCGCTCAGATAATACACTGGCAGCAGGGCAAGCCAGCACCTCCAATGCATACTGGCTAAGCTCTGGCCATGTATCCAACTTAGAGACCCAAAATTTGAAAGGGGAAGAGGCATCTGGGAGTACACTTAGAGGGAAAGCCAAGTAGTCTGTCACCATCTTACGGAAACGTTTCTTCCTGGTGACTGGAGCCGTCTCGGATGGTGTAGACCTTGCTGGCGCTGTCACAAAACTTTTCCACATTTGTAACATACAGCTCTTGCCCTGTGCAGAGGCGCTGCTTCTGCTCCCTCTTGTTGTAGAGGTGTCTACACTGCCTCGACGCACAGAGCTGCTTTGTAAAGCAGTAGCAGCAGCAGCAGCTCTCTCGGCTGGAATGTACAACAGTATGGATTGCACCAGTGTGTCTTGGTACTCCTGCATTTTACGGTCCCGGTTCACCGGTGTGATGAGGGTTTGTAAGTTGTCCCGGTAGCGAGGGTCTAGGAGGGTGTACACCAATAATCTGACGTGGTGAGAATGTGGGCGATGCGGCGGTCGTTTCTCAGGCACTGAAGCATGAAATCAACCATGTGCTGCAGACTCCCAACTGGTCAACAAAGGCTGTCCTCTGGAAGAGGCGTCATCTCTGCCTCCTCTGCATCACCCCACCCTCGCTCTACATACTGACTAGAGCGTTGTGTACCTCCCTCTGTAGGGATTTCTTCCTCCTCCATTGACTCCTCCTCCTCCTCATCCTCCTCACAAAGTGAGCCCTGCCCAGCCCTTTGTGAGGAACCACGTTGCGCTGACTGTCCTGAAGGTAATTGAATTTGTGACTCCTCATCCTCCACCTCTTCCAAAACCTCTTCCTTTAGTGCTTTCAGTGATTTCTGAAGCAGGGAGATAAGGGAGACAGTCATGCTGACTAGTGCATCATCTGCACTCGCCATCCGCGTTGAGACATCAAACGCACGCAAAACATCGCAGATGTCCTTCATAGAGGCCCACTCAGTAGTGGTGAAGTGTGAACGGCGCAAATTGCGAGCTGATTGCGCCTGTTGCAGCTGATACTCCATTACTGCTGGCTGCTGCTCACACAACCGCTCAAACATATGTAACGTGGAATTCCACCTGGTGGGTACGTCACATATGATGTCGATGTTCAGGAAGGCGAAATCTGACTTGCAGAGCTGCAATGCGCGATCTGGCCATGCCGGAACGTCGCAAGTGAGCGCACTCTAGGCGGACCTTGTGCAGCAGTGCATCAAGATCCGGATAGTCCCTCAAAAAACTCTGCACGACCAAGTTGAGCACATGTGCCAGACATGGTATGTGAGTGAGGTTGCCAAGGCCCAGAGCTGCCACCAGATTTCGGCCATTGTCACACACTACCAAGCCTGGCTGGAGATTAGCTGACTTTAACCACACGTCGCTCTACTGCTTGATGGCATCCCAGAGCTCCTGCGCTGTGTGGCTTCGATTCTCCATGGAAATTAATTTCAGGACGGCCTGTTGACGTTTGGCCACGGCTGTGCTCATATCGGTCGCAACAGGTAAGCGTTCACGGGTTCATGTGGAGGTATACCGTGACGGCTCGTGCAGCGATGATTCTGCGGAACTGGAGTAGGAGGAGGAATCAATGTGTACAGACTGGATTCCTGCAATCCTTGGAGTTGGCAGAACACGTACAGCGCCACTGGCAAGATCTGTACCCGGCTCCACAACATTGACCCAATGGGCAGTGAGGGAAAGGTATCGTCCCTGGCCATGGGTACTGGTCCACGCATTGGTGGTCAGGTGGACCCTGCTACTGACGGCGTTTAGTAGCGCATGTTTAATGTTTCCCTCGACATGTTTTTGCAGAGCAGGGACAGCTTGCCTGCTGAAATAAAATCGGCTTGGCACATTATATTGTGGGACTGCCAATGCCATAAAGTTCCTGAAACTGTCAGTCTCCACCAGCCTGAATGACAGCATTTCAAGGGACAGGAGTTTTGCAATGCCAGCATTCAGAGCCTGTGCTCGTGGATGGTTTGCCGATTATGTCCGTCTTTTATCCCATGCCTGTGGTACCGATGGCTGTTTTTTCTTCTGGGAGTGTGACGATGACTGTGAACTTGCTGCTGTGGGTGGAATAACAGTTTGTCTATGGACAACAGTGACCGAGGTTCTTCCATGGAGATCCTGTGAGGAAGCCGAACCAGGTGTGTGTGAGCTGGAGGTAGAGGCTCGAACACGACCTGAAGATGTAGGTGCTGCTGTAGGTTGGCCTACATCTACAGTGTATCTTTGTACTCAGCTACGTGCTTTGTCCGTACATGTTTCCACATATTTGTGGTATTCAGGTTACTGATATTTTTACCTCTTTTAACTTTTTGCTTACACAGCTTGCATTGAACATAGCAAATATCATCTACAAGTCTGTCAAAAAAGGACCACGCAGTGCAAGTCATGGGAGCGCCAATTTTGACATTTCTAAGAGAACTGCTCCCAACAGGTGCCAAACTGGAGGCTACAGGCAAGCGAGTCTGCAGCCTACCTCTCCCTCCTCTTTGTACCGTTGGGACAATCTCTTCCTCAGAGCTGCTCCCACCACCTTCCTGTTGCTCACGCCATGTTGGGTCTCGGACTTCATCATCTCCACTACCCTCTTCCAACACCTGCTGCTGTTGGATGGTCTGGGCAGCACCATGCTCCACAAAACCTGGCACCTGAGTCTCATCATCATCATAAGATGCGTTCTGCGGTGTGCTGTCCATCGGCACTGGCTCACCCGCCTCTTCAGATTGAGAGAGACACAGCTGTTGCGCATCACTGCATACTCCCTCTTCTTCAAATTGCAGAATGCTGCTTGCCTGTGCCCGTGTTTGCGAGCCAACAGATTCTGAGAACAGAAGCAGAGACTCAGCTGGCTCCTGTACAGAACTCTCTGACTGCCTGGGCAATTTGACAGGCGGTGAACAGACAGATGGTTGCTCAACAGTGTTGTGTTCCTGAGAGGAGGTGGAAGGAATTGAAGTCGATGCATTGGCTGCCATCCAACCAACAACGGCTTCAATTTGTTCTTCCCGCAGCAGGGGGGCACGCCGAGCTCCTACCAAAGTGCGCATAAAGGAACGCTCATGGGTAAAACTGGTGGATGCTGTGTCACTGAGGGTGGCAGCAGCCACAGAATCCCCACGTCCTCTCCCTGCTGAAACTCCACGGCCACGACCACGTGCCTTACTCACTGACTTCTTCATCTTGGTAGATTGATAAAGAAAGTCAGAAAAGTTATAAGGCCTAAGTGTGGTTATTACGCAGAGACTGAAGTGAACACTGAAACACAACTGTTCACAATCTGTGAAAGGCTACTCCTTTGTCTACTTCTATAGTGTTTGCAACCAATGTATTGGATACGGATGGAAGCGCGTCACACTAATAGATTATATTTTAAATGGAATGGAGCAGAACCAATTGGAGATAAATGAAAAGGATGAGGCACTGAGCACGCTCAGCAGAGTACAAGCAGCAGTGCTTGAACAAGTAACTGGAGCGTGATGTGCACTCAAAAAATAAAAAACACAGACTGAAGTGAACACTGAAACACAACTGTTCACAATCTGTGAAAGGCTACTCCTTTGTCTACTTCTATAGTGTTTGCAACCAATGTATTGGATACGGATGGAAGCGCGTCACACTAATAGATTATATTTTAAATGGAATGGAGCAGAACCAATTGGAGATAAATGAAAAGGATGAGGCACTGAGACACGCTCAGCAGAGTACAAGCAGCAGTGCTTGAACAAGTAACTGGAGCGTGATGTGCACTCAAAAATAAAAAACACAGACTGAAGTGAACACTGAAACACAACTGTTCACAATCTGTGAAAGGCTACTCCTTTGTCTACTTCTATAGTGTTTGCAACCAATGTATTGGATACGGATGGAAGCGCGTCACACTAATAGATTATATTTTAAATGGAATGGAGCAGAACCAATTGGAGATAAATGAAAAGGATGAGGCACTGAGACACGCTCAGCAGAGTACAAGCAGCAGTGCTTGAACAAGTAACTGGAGCGTGATGTGCACTCAAAAAATAAAAAACACAGACTGAAGTGAACACTGAAACACAACTGTTCACAATCTTTGAAAGGCTACTCCTTTGTCTACTTCTATAGTGTTTGCAACCAATTATTGGATACGGATGGAAGCGCGTCACACTAATAGATTATATTTTAAATGGAATGGAGCAGAACCAATTGGAGATAAATGAAAAGGATGAGGCACTGAGACACGCTCAGCAGAGTACAAGCAGCAGTGCTTGAACAAGTAACTGGAGCGTGATGTGCACTCAAAAAATAAAAAACACAGACTGAAGTGAACACTGAAACACAACTGTTCACAATCTGTGAAAGGCTACTCCTTTGTCTACTTCTATAGTGTTTGCAACCAATGTATTGGATACGGATGGAAGCGCGTCACACTAATAGATTATATTTTAAATGGAATGGAGCAGAACCAATTGGAGATAAATGAAAAGGATGAGGCACTGAGACACGCTCAGCAGAGTACAAGCAGAAGTGCTTGAACAAGTTTCTGGAGCGTGATGTGCACTCAAAAAATAAAAAACACAGACTGAAGTGAACACTGAAACACAACTGTTCACAATCTGTGAAAGGCTACTCCTTTGTCTACTTCTATAGTGTTTGCAACCAATGTATTGGATACGGATGGAAGCGCGTCACACTAATAGTTAAATTGCATGGAGCTGCAAGAATTACACTGAAGAAAAAAAAAGAGTCTGTGAGTGACACGTGCAGATGCCTACAGACAGCGTTGCATGCAGAGCAAACTGCAGCGTCACCTGCACTCACACACACCTTGCAGAGCTGTTAAAACAACACTGCAGGCAAAAGGAAGCTTTACACAGCGGTTGGTGCTAGCCTGCCTACAGCACAGTACACTAAATCGCAATCTCTAACTGTCCCTCAGAGTCAGCACAGCAGCTTTCTGTCCCTAACTGAATTCACAGCACAGTGACGCTAAAATGGCGGCGGGTCCTTTTATAGTGCATTCTGACATCATTTCAGCATCCAATCACAGCCATGCCATTAGTTAACATGACCGCAGCAGTACAGGATGTGCCCACACTTCTTAGGATTCCTCATTGGCTGACTAAAATCACATTGCCTCTCAAAGAATTATGGGAACTTCCGATTCCGGTATACGATATATGGAAAATATCGAAACTAAGTATCGAAAGGCCGAAACAGCTAATATCGGCCGATACCCGATACTTGCGGTATCGTATCGCTCAACACTAGTCAGAGCATTAATTAGATGGCAGGTCAGGTGAGACAGTCCTGGAAGTGTTTCACACCTACCTTCTAAAAATGATGAAGGCAAGGAATCACTGACAGAGTGATGGGCTCCCAATGCTCATTATTGTGCATGAGACATGAAGGCATCTAATTCCATAGAAGGGCTACTGTAGCACAAATTGCTAAAAAAGGTAAATGTGCTGGATAGAAAGGTGTCCGAACATGCAAAGCATCTGCATTGTATAGCCACATAATACATGAAAACATATAGAGATCTTTTTTCACAATTGCTCAGTAACTGCATCATAGAGTTTAATAAATCAACAATTGACTGCAGCCAATAGCGTGCATCAAATAAATAAAACACTGCTTTATCTATGAGGGCATTCTGGACAAAATATGTTTATAGTCCCAGCATGTAGTTATTTTCACTTCATCTCCTTTTTCAGTGTTATATAGCCTGTTTATGTACAGTGTCTGTTTATGTATAGCATCTAGAGATAAGCCGATTGCTCCAAAGAGGGTAATGCTTGAGTCAAAGTTCCTGAAATTTGCGATGTCACGTGAATTCGGACATTTTGAAATTCTATTGCCGGTCTGCAAAAAAAAAACAAGAAACAGTTGTTGGCGCCATTTCTCACACTGCTGATGCATTAGAGAGTGGGGTAATGTCCATTTCTGTGGCTGTGCAGGCCTTCCCATAATGCCTAGATTATCACACCTTGGACAGTGGTGGACCATCACAGAACAGAGGTTTCCAGTGGAGTACAGTTTGTTTGGCAAAGTAATTTTCCATCTCCTGAGTCACTGGGTAAGTCTCTCTCTCATAGAGTATAAGCTCTAATCATTAGCAGGGTCCTCTCTCTCTTGTAGATTTTAGGCCTTTATTGCCAACGAAGTCCTTTCATTCTTGCCCATAAAGAGTAAGTTTTTATGATAAGCTGAGTCCTTTCTCTCCTGTAGAGTGTAAGCACTAATTGTCAGCAGGATTATCTCTCTCTCTTCTCTTCCACTTGTCTTTTATGATCAATTACAAGCTTTCCAGTATTGAGATTTCCACAAATTTACTCAAAGCGAATCAAGTTCTTGGGAAAATTCAGACGAGTCGACAAATTAGAATTTCAAAAGATCAGATCATCTCTAATAGCATTGGTTATGGTTTCTCTTTATATACATATTTTTCAGCTTCTTTGTAGTGTTTGTACTGTAGGTTTAATATTTAAAATAAAAATTTTGCAATTTTTTTCTTTAATTGTATCATAGTCAAATCTTAGAGATGAACAAAATTGAAATTTTCTGAACTGAAACTTTACCAATAGACAAAACTGTAATCATGAAGTTGATATGATCTCACCGGAGGATGAAATTGCTGTATTAACCCTTTTAGGCTGGAGAGACCTAGCGTACATCTAATGTCCCTCGGTTCCAGCTCTGCTGCGAGCGTGAGCCGAGTGTCATTGCCCTGTGCTCGGATTCTCTCGTATCAGAGAATCGGAGCACAGGTGAGGAGGAGACGGAGAAAGTAATTTCTCCATCTTCTCCATTGCTGGCATTCACTGACATCAGAGAGCAGTGCGATGTTTCACACGCATCCATAAACTTGTATGGGTGTATATGATCTGATTCCAGCAGCCATTTGCAGCATGCTGCGATTGTTTTCGCATGCCGAATCGGATGAGAAAATAATCGCAGATGTGCACAGCTCCATAAAATATCACTCAACTGAGTGCAATCCTATTTTTTTATTGGATTGCACACGTTCGATTTATACGCTCGTGTGAGCGAGCCCTTACCATGTACTAATATGGTAAGACTAATACTTAGCCACAGCTACAATAAAGGATCTAGAAAGAGCTCTAAGTCTAAGCACTAGACTCAATATTTTGGGTACATCATTCATATGAAGTTGGGAGCAATATGAAAAGTTTAATTTCTGCTTATATCTAATAAATTGAAGAAATGATTGGTAAGTAGTAATGAGTGAATGTGCTTGGATTAATGTCTTATCCGAGCACACTCGGGTGTTATCCGAGCATCTGGGAGTGCTTGCACAGTACAGACCAAACGTTTGGACACACCTTCTCATTTTAAGATTTTTCTGTATTTTCATGACTATGAAAATTGTAAATTCACACTGAAGGCATCGAAACTATGAATTAACACCTGACCTCACCTCCTTACCGACCAAAATCCCACAATGTCTGTCTGCTATTTCTGCTTTCTTCTCTGCTCGCTTTCTAAAACTGAACATGGACAAAACAGAATTCATCACCTTTCCCCCCATCTCACTCTACCCCCCACCAGACCTGTCCATCAATGTCAATGGCTGCTCACTTTCCCCAGTCCCGCATGCTCGGTGCCTCTGGGTGATCCTCAACTCTGCCCTCTCTTTCAAGCCACATGTCCAAACCCTTGCCTCCTCCTGCCGTCTCAAACTCAAAAATATTTCCCGGATCCATGCATTCCTCGACCATGAAACTACAAAAACACTAGTGCATGCCCTCATCATCTCCCGCCTCAACTACTGCAACCTCCTACTCTCTGGCCTTCCCTCTAGCACTCTGGCACCACTCCAATCCATCCTGCACTCTGCTACCCGGCTAATACACCTGTCTCCCCGTTATTCCCCAGCCTCTCTCTCTGCCAAGCCCTTCATTGGCTTCCTATCGTCCAGAGGCTCCAGTTCAAAACCCTAACCATGACCTACAAAGCCATCCACAATCTGTCTCCTCCATACATCTGTGACATGGTCTCCCGGTACATACCCACACGCAACCTTCAATCCTCTCAAGATCTCCTCCTCTACTCCCTTCTTATCTCTTCTTCCCACAACCGCATACAAAACTTCTCTCGTGCCTCTCCCATACTCTGGAACTCTCTACCCCAACACATCAGACTCACGCCTACCATGGAAACCTTCAAAAAGAACCTGAAGACCCACCTCTTCCGACAAGCCTACAACCTGCAGTGATCATCAGTCTACTGAACCACCGCACGACCAGCTCTATCCTCTCCTAGTGTATCCTCACCCATCCCTGTAGACTGTGAGCCCTTGCGGGCAGGGTCCTCTCTCCTTCTGTACTTGTGGGTGCCTTGTATTACTCACATTAACTGTACTTGTCTATATTCGCCCCTTTTCACATGTAAAGCGCCATGGAATAAATGGCGCTATAAAAACGTATAATAATAATGTGGAATTATATACTTAACCAAAAAGTGTGTAGCAACTGAAATTATGTCTTATATTCTAAGTTCTTCAAAGTAGCCACCTTTTCCTTTGATGACTGCTTTGCACACTCTTGGCATTCTCTTGATGAGCTTCAAGAGGTAGTCACTGGAAATGGTCTTCCAACAATCTTGAAGGAGTTCCCAGAGATGCTTAGCACTTGTTGGCCCTTTTGCCTTCACTCTGCGGTCCAGCTCACCCCAAACCATCTCGATTGGGTTCAGGTCTGGTGACTGTGGAGGCCAGGTCATCTGGCTTAGCACCCCATCACTCTCCTTCTTGGTCAAATAGCCCTTACATAGCCTGGAGGTGTGTTTGGGGTCATTGTCCTGTTGAAAAATAAATGATGGTCCAACTAAACACAAACCGGATGGAATAGCATGCTGCTACAAGATGCTGTGGTAGCCATGCTGGTTCAGTATGCCTTCAATTTGAATAAATCCTCAACAGTGTCACCAGCAAAGCACCCCAACACCATCACACCTCATCCTCCATGCTTCATGGTGGGAACCAGGCATGTAGAGTCCATACATTCACCTTTTCTGCGTCGCACAAAGACATGGTGGTTGGAACCGAAGATCTCAAATTTGGACTCATCAGACCAAAGCACAGATTTCCACTGGTCTAATGTCCATTCCTTGTGTTCTTTAGCCCAAACAAGTCTCTTCTGCTTGTTGCCTGTCCTTAGCAGCGGTATCCTAGCAGCTATTTTACCATGAAGGCCTGCTGCACAAAGTCTCCTCTTAACAGTTGTTGTAGAGATGTGTCTGCTGCTAGAACTCTGTGTGGCATTGACCTGGTCTCTAATCTGAGCTGCTGTAAACCTGCGATTTCTGAGGCTGGTGACTCGGATAAACTTATCCTCAGAAGCAGAGGTGACTCTTGATCTTCCTTTCCTGGGGCTGTCCTCATGTGAGCCAGTTTCTTTGTAGCGCTTGATGGTTTTTGCAACTGCACTTTCAAAGTTTTCCCAATTTTTCAAACTGACTGACCTTCATTTCTTAACGTAATGATGGCCACTCCTTTTTCTTTACTTAGCTGCTTTTTTCTTGCCATAATACAAATTCTAACAGTCTATTCAGTAGGACTATCAGCTGTGTATCCACCAGACTTCTGCACAACACAACTGATGGTTCCAAACCCATTTATAAGGCCAGAAATCCCACTTATTAAACCTGACAGGGCACACCTGTGAGGTGAAAACCATTCCCGGTGACTACCTCTTGAAGCTCATCAAGGGAATGCCAAGAGTGTGCAAAGCAGTCATCAAAGCAAAAGGTGGCTACTTTGAAGAACCTAGAATATAAGACATAATTTCAGTTGTTTACACACTTTTTGTTAAGTATATAATTCCACATGTGTTAATTCATAGTTTTGATGCCTTCAGTGTGAATTTACAATTTTCATAGTCATGAGAATACAGAAAAATCTTTAAATGAGAAGGTGTGTCCAAACTTTTGGTCTGCACTGTATATTATGTTCGAGTCCCAGAGGCTGCATGATTTGCGGCTGTTAGACAGCCTCAACACATATGAGAATTCCCTAACAAACAGGCAATCTTCACATGTCTTCAGGCTGTCTAACAGCTACAAATTATGCAGTCGCAGAGACTCAAACATAATATACGAGCACTCCCAGATGCTCGGATAACACCCGAGTGTGCTCGAGTAACTTGCTCATCACTAGTGGTAAGGTAAGTGACAAACTGCCAGTGATAACAGGATATAAGATTATTGAATGTTACAATCAACTTTACAGGAACTTTTTCTCATGTTTTTACACCCTTATACAATTAAAGCCTGTTATCATCTTTCTCCCTTTATATTCTTATGCAACCATAGAGGTTGTAAAGGAACTTTCTATCATGTTCTACATTTTCCACCCACTTTTGAAAAAGGAAATTATATACCCTCACTTAAGGGATATTTTTTCTATTAAAATGAGTAGCAGTTGAAAATCTAATAATGCCCTTCACCAAAATAAGGAATAGAAAGGATGCGCAGAGAGCGGTGGAAGGGGTGCTGGCTGAACTGGACAAATCCAAAATCAGGCGAGTTGAGGTGAATCAGCCGCACTCACAGAGATTTTTAGCAGGAACTTTTAATCATATAAGTTCAATATATAGTTGTACACCACAAAATAAAACAGTGGATAATTGGCAGAGCTATAGCAAGTGACAGTTCGACCCCCTTGGATCTTTTCCAAACATCGCTGTACTTGGTGGTATACTTGGGTGGCTGCCTGAAGCGTTAGATGCAATGGTGTAGTTTTAAATGGGGAGCTTAGAACATGATGTCCAGGGAGCCTGGTGTGAAAGCGCAAATATGTGCTAAGGTGGTGGTGGCACCACACCGTTGCATCTAACTCTCCAAGCATCCACCCAATGCAATCCCTATATTAAGCCTCATTAACCCCTTCACGACATGCGCCATTCTAGTATAGCACATGTCGTGTCCTTCCCTTTGATGTGGTCTCTGGCGCTGAGCCCTCATCTTTCCCGGCACATGTCAACTGTTTTGAACAACAGACATGTGCCCTTAACAGCCGCGGGGGGAATCGCGATCCACGCACAGCTGTTAACCATTTAAATGCCGCTATAAATCGCTGACAGCCTCATTTAATGTGATCGCACCAGAAGTTCGTCTCTAATCCCACCCATCCGTGACCCCGTCACATGGTCGTGGGTCACCTAAGGGTCGGCATGCCAACTAGAGGTCTCCAGCAGACCTCTATGGTTCTATGTTTGTCATCGCCGAATTGCTAAGTGAGCGTATCTGCTACAAAGGCAATCGGACAACTGCAGCTTCTAGTCTACCATGGAGACTATTGTAGCATGCAAAAAGCAAAAAAAAAAGTTTTTAAAAATATTTAAAAAATTAAAAAAATGAAAGTTCAAATCACCCCCTCATTCGCCTCATTCAAAATAAAGCAATAAAAAAATTAAATATACACATATTTGGTATCACTGCATTCAAAATCGCCCAATCTATCAAGCTATAAAAAGAATTAATCCGATTGGTAAACGGTGTAGTGAAAAAAAAAGTTAAAATGCCAGAATTACGTTTTTTTGGCTGCCCCAACATGGCTTTAAAATGCAATAATGGGCGATTAAAACATCATATCCACATCAAATGGTATAATTAAAAACGACAGCTTGACATGCAAGTAATGAGTCCTCACCCTGGCCCAGATCACAAAAAATGGAGATGATACGGTTCTTGGAAAATGAAGCAATTTTTTTTTTTAGCAAAGTTTGGATTTTGTTTTCACTATTTAAATAAGTAACAACCTATACATGTTTGGTATCTACAAATTCATAATGACCTGGAGAATGATGGTCAGTTTTAGCATTTGAAGAACATGGCAAAAAAAATCCAAAAAAACAGTTGTGGGATTGCACTATTTTTGCAATTTCACCGCACTTGGAATTTTTTTCCCATTTTTGAGTACAAGACATGGTAAAACCAATGGTGTCTTTCAAAAGTACAACTCGTCCTGCAAAAAAAAAGCCCTCACATGGCCATACTGATGGAAAAATAAAAAAGTTATGGCTCTGGGAAGAAGGGAAGCGAAAAACAGAAATGCAAAAAACGAAAAAGGGCTGCGAGATGAAGAGGTTAAAGGGAATCTGTTAGCAAGTTTTTGATACATCATCAGAGAGCAACATGATGTAGGCAAACAGACTCTAAATCCAACAATGTATAACTTAATTTATTGAGTGCAGCCGTTCTAAGACAATTAGAGATCTTCAATTTAGCAATGCAGCAGAGCTGAGAAAGCTAACTCCGCCCACATCACAGCTAGCCCTGGCCACACCACAGCCTAACCTGCCCACACCAGGCTCTCTATGTATATAGCTATAGAAAGTGAGCTGCTTATCACAGAAGGGGTGGAGTTGGACCAAGAGGCATGCACTTCTGCAGCTGGTATAGTCAGGACAGTGATATTGAGCAGATGATTAAACCTTCAGTTTAATCTGAAGGTAAACAACACCACACAGCGGAACATGTGACACATACTTTAATTCTGTGTTTTAACCACTACCTCCTGTTGTCTTCAGATTACATAGCAAAAACCTGCTGCTGACGGATTCCCTTTAAGATGTCAGTTTTTTTCACGTATGAGAAAAATGAGCCGAGTTTTTACAGTGATTTTTTTTTGAGTTTTAACAGTTTTTCACTTTTGAGAAAAAAAAGAGTTTATTTTTCTTCTCCTATCTATCATTTAGCAAAAAAAACAGAACAAAGATGTCATCCGAGTGTTGTCCGATTTTTTTCACACACAGATAGACTTTCATGTCTGAGACTGAGCGACACTTGAATAAGTATCAGACATGTTTCCATAATTTTGCACTTACTATTTGGTCCGCAAAAAATCACGGACATGTGAACAGCCCCATAGACAATCATAGGTATTGGTACTATCCTTGAAAAAAAAGGCTAGCACTACTATGTGAAAAACTGACATGTGAATAATCCCTTAGTGTGTCCAGCTAGAAAATGAATATTTTAATATTACACATGAAAACTTTAATAAATGGTATTTTTTCCATACTAGCATGTACACATCAGCCTAATCAGGTCTATGATATTCTATTAAATAATGTATTAATGTATGCAATTTGTGTAGTATAGATCTGTTGACAGATCCAATTTGCTGTTCAATGTTGGTTATAAAACAGTGCCTGGCCATACGTATGTAGTGTTGGATTGCCTCTCAATCTCGTTCATGTCATAACCTGCAATACCAGACACAACCCATAGACAAGTGTGGTGCTGTTTCTGGAAGAAAGTTAATTTTTTTATGCTGTACTTCTTTAACATGTAGAAAACATATTGAACTCAATGTACATTTTTTTGAAAATAACACCGTAAATATTTCTGTAATTCCCCCAAAAAATTACAATTATTTGTTTTTGCTTTTCAGTTCTTTAAAATGAAACATTTTCCAATTATATAATTGACAATAAAATTTCTTAAACAGTCAACCAATACTGGCATCAAAAATTGGGAGACTGAAATACAAAAAAAAAAAATCATGATAAAATAAGTAGAATTTGCGTCTTTTTCTGCCTCCTTCATGTTCCATACATCTTGCTAGTTATGTGTCTATAGATTGTTTAGCATCTGTTTTCCCTAAACATGGTTATAATTCTCTTCACTGCTGTTCTACCAACAATGACAGAGAAAAATACACATGTTCTCTGACAGAGATATGCCTAGCTAAACACAAGCAGCACATATTTGGATATGCATTAACTACAAAGATTAATCACAACCTGCAGGCTGCAGAAGGAAGAGGAACAGAGAAAAATGATCCAGATGGAACCAAGGATTGGAACATCCATAACACATTAATGACGATAAAGCTCCGAATAGGCTTTCCAGGAAACATAGAAATGCTTGGAAACCCTACCCACCTCCTAACATGACCTATCATCAATATGATGAGACCCATTAATATGGTCTTTATTTTGTTTTAATGGATAATACGCTTTTGTTTTGTTTATGTAAATGTTTGAAAAGTAGCAAAACAGCAGAGAGATACATTGCAGCAAACAAATTAGAAACAAGGTTTGGTGTCTTTCTTGCAGAACCTTGTCTAGACTGGATACATTTGTATCCTCTTTCCAAAAGGCAATGCATAGATTTAAAGGGAACATATCACTTGCTTCATGCTGCCCAAACCATACACTCCCAGCACAATTGCATCTGGGGATATTTTTTTCTATGTAACATTACAGCATTTTAGTGAAAATGTAGTTTTTCTCCCTGCACTGCTCTAGTTAATTGACCGATTTCTCCCAAGTGTCTACGTAGGTTCAGAACTGTCAATCAACTGGTGCTGAACAAGGAGAAAAAAAACACTAAGAGGAGGTGCCACAGAAGTCTAGTCTTGTCTATGTTCCTTTGATGGCTCTTCAAACTACTTTTCCTTGGAAACACCAGAACATTTCAGAAAAAGAAAACCATACCTAGCAGCAATCATGTCGGACCACTCTGATTCATGCTGCCAGTGGTTTGGGTAGCATGAAACGAGACAGGTTACATTTAAATGAATGTAGACTTGGCAAAGTTTTCTGGTCCTTGTTTAGTAACCCCTTAGTGACTGAGCCGATTTGGTACTTAACGACCAAGCCAATTTTTACAATTCTGAACATTGTCACTTTATGAGGTTATAGCGCTGGAATGCTTCAACGTATCCCACTGATTCTGAGATTACTTTTTCATCATGACATATTGCACTTCATGTTAATGGTAAAAAGTTATTCAATATAACTTGCATTTATTTCTGAAAAAAATGGAAATTTGGCAAAAAATTTGAAAATTTTGCAATTTTCAAAATTTTATTTTTTGTACACTGAAATCAGACACAGTGGTGTCACACAAAATAGATAATAAATAACATTTCCCACATGTCTACTTTACATCAGCACAGTTCTGTAAACATAATTTTTTTGTTAGGACGTTATAAGGGTTAAAAGTTGACCAGCGATTTCTTATTTTTCCAACAAAATTTGCAAAACCATTTTTTTTTAGGGACCACCTCACATTTGAAGTGAATTTGGGGGGTCAATATAACAGAAAATGCTCAAAAGTGACACCATTCTAAAAACTGCACCCTCAAGGTGCGCAAAACCACATTCAAAAAGGATATTAACCCTCCAGGTGCTTCACGAGAACTAAAGCAACGTGGAAGAAAAAATTAACATTTTACTTATTTCACAAAAAAATTACTTTGGAATCAATTTTGTTTATTTTCATAAGGGTATCAGGAGAAAAAGGACCACAAAATTTCACAGAAATTTCTGCTTCACAGAAGTTTATAACATAGAGCCCTAAAAATAAAAAAATCATATTTTTTTCACAAAAATGATATTTTTGCCCCCAATTTTTTATCTTACCAAGGCTATTAAGAGAAATTGGACCTCAAAAGTTGTTGTGCAATTTCTCCTGAGTACGCCGATACCCCATATGTGGGGAAAGCCACTGTTTGGGTGCATGGCAGGGCTCAGAAGAGAGGGAGCACCATTTGACTTTTTCAACGCAAAATTGACTGGAATCAATAATGGCACCATGTCGCGTTTGGAGACCCCTAATGTACCTAAACAGTGGAACCTCCCAATTCTAACTCCAGCCCTAACCCCAACACACCTCTAACCCTAATCCCAACCCTAGCCATAACCCTAACCACAAACCTAACCCCAACACACCGCTAACATTAAGGCTGGGTTCACATTAGCGTATGTGTGTGCAGCGTATACCTGAGTACCGATCCGCATGTGTCTTGCGAACAAATCTTTAACATTCTGTACGCAGAGTCATGCGTCATTTCGCGGTGTGCGGTGAACGCAACATGTTGTATTTTTTTGAGGTGTCAATATCACGCAGACATACGCATGTCAAAAAAACGCATTACTGTATGGGAACGCATTGGTACTCAAGGACTTGCATACGCATGCGTTCTTCACACTAATCATGTCCAGGAAATTATTTAACCACCTGCAAAATCCCTGCTGTATAAAAGGGGGTCTGGAGACAGAAAGTCCATTACTCTCAAGACTCTGTATGCATGAGCACAAGACACTGGATGTAAGTATAGAAGCTTTGAAAATGTCTGTCTGTCTCTCACTACATTCTGTACTCTGTACTTATGTTTTGTTTTCTGTTCCTTCTAGACTGTACGGTTTTCCTGTCCTGGACTCCTTAACTGGATTTCCTGGCAGTGATTATCTGTCGTGGATTGCTCCTGTGGCCCTGTGTAAGTATGAGTGTTTGTACTTTTAATTTGTTGCTCTGCCCAGTCTCACATTCTGCCCAGTTTCACACCCTTAATCACTTTATGTCTTATGTTTTCCTCTTTTTTCCTTGTAGACTGTGCTGTGCTGCTGTTCCGATGTTGTCTTGCTGTCCTCGTGCTGTGCTGCTGTCACGCTTATGTGCTGCCTGCTGTGCTTTTGTGTTTCACTTGACTGCTGCCTACTCTTCAAACATGTCCTCCAGTGAAGAACTGACTGCTTCCCAGGGTGGACATGACAGTGAATAAGAAATCACATTTGATTTACTGATTGGTATGTAAAGACTGGCAATAGTATACATGTGGCAAATCATGTATTTGCTTTACAAGAACCTAACAGTGCGGAAGAGCAAGAGCAGTCGAGTGGAAATGAATCTTACCAGGGTCGTCGGACTCAAGTTTCTGAGGAGGAAAGATGGGGTGTAAGTATTCTTTTTATTATCAGACTTGTACTTGTATTTTTTTAAGCTTTGTATCTTTAAAACTGTATGACTTATTATTTTTTTTTCTTATTTTAATTGAACTATAGGTTCCACAACATGAGGAGGGTCAACATGTCATTGACAATGACTTACTCATTCAACTGGTTCAAGAGCGAGCAGCATTGTTGGACCCCCGTGATCGTAATCATTCCGACTCAATATTGATTCGACGACTCTGGGAAGAAGTGGCAAAATCGCTGTTGGATGATTGGAACAATGGAAGGCCACAAGTCAGAAAGGATTTTCGTAAGTATTGCAATGTCATCTTTTTTGCTGTAAATGTTGGTGGTTTTTTTTACAATAATTTTTTTCCCCCTTCACAGTGAAGAGAGTCTAAGTTCGCTGCTCAAAAGCTATCCAAATATAAATACAACCGTATGCTTTCTTTTCCGAGGCCTGCGTTAGCTCAGCGAACAAGAGTATGTTTTCTGTAGTGTTATTCAAAAAATTTTTTAGAGTTTATATAGTAATGTTTTTCTTTAAATTTCCTCACAGAACCTGGAGCAGCACTATAAAACCTGGATCTTCATCTGTTGGAGCTGCCCCTCATCAACCAGCCAAAGAACTGTCATGCATCAGCAATGGAGCAACCAGACAAGCTTCACAGGCTGGGGAACAGGCAGCCGGTCCATCATGTTTTCCCCTGTCTGAGCCCTCTGCCACTGCTTTTGTTGGGACTTCTCGTCAGCGGCAGAGGGCCTGGGAGAGGTCATTCATGCCTGAGTTTTTATGCACTTGAGCTCGATATTAAAGGATGGGATGAACGTGGTTTGAGATAAAGTGGACAGCTTGTTCACTCTGGTAAACACACTGTTCCAGGATGTCCACAGTCACCTTGACCACCGGGAAACCGACCTTAAGAGACCGGCAAAACATTTTTTTTTCAGCAATAGAGCAGGGCATGACGGAGAACCTTACGCCTGAGCTCCAGCTGAATGTCATGCAGGCCTGCCAGGCTGCTTACAGCCAGGCATTACAGCAGCAGTCCAGAAGCTATCAGCGCAGGCCAGATTTTACTAGCATCAACAAGCACAGCATCACTGGCCTGTTCCCCCAGTTCACAGCTACACCATACTCCAGAGTGCAGCAGCCCTGCAGCAAACAGCATCCAGCATGCTCCAGAGCGCAGCACCCCTGCAGCAAGAAGCATCCAGAACATTCCAGAGTGCAGCACCCCTGCAGCAAGCAGCATCCAACATGCTCCAAAATGCAGCAGTCCTGCAGCAAGCAGCATCCAGCACACTCCAGAGTGCAGCAGCCCTGCAGCAAGCAGCATCCAGCACGCTCCAGAGTGCAACACCACGCCAGAACACTGATACAGAGGCCAAAACTCCCACTCATCCAATAAAGAAACCCAGAAAGACTCCCACTAGTGACTCTGCGCCGCACCGAAAAATCAACACCTGGAGAAAGAATCGTCACCCAAAAATGGTCCTACCAACTCCACCCTCACCTCCCAATGTGTATATGTTGTAGAATCATAGAATGGTAGACTGGGAAGGGACCTCCTGGGCCTTCTGGTCCAACCCCCTGCTCAAAGCAGGATTCTCTAAATCATCCCAGACAGATGTCTGTCCAGCCTCTGTTTGAAGACTTCCATTGAAGGAGAACTCACAACCTCTCGTGGCAGCCTGTTCCACTCATTGATCACCCTAACTGTCAAAAAGTTTTTTCTAATATCTAATCTGTGTCTCCTCCCATTCAGTTTCATCCCATTGCTTCTAGTCTTTCCTTGTGCAAATGAGAATAAAGATGATCCTTCTACAATGTGACAGCCCTTGAGATATTTGTAGACAGCTATTAAGTCTCCTCTCAGTCTTCTTTTTTGCAAGCTAAACATTCCCAAATCCTGCAACCGTTCCTCATAGGACATGGTTTGCAGACCGGTCACCATACTGGTGGCTCTTCTCTGAACTTGCCCCAGTTTGTTGATGTCTTTTTTAAAATGTGGTGCCCAAAACTGGACACAGTATTCCAGATGAGGTCTGACCAAAGAGGATAGAGGGCAATAATGACCTCACGTGATCTAGACTGTATGCTTCTGTTGATACATCCTAGAATTGCATTTGCCTTTTTTGCTGCTGCATCACACTGTTGACTCATGTTAAGTCTGTGATCAATTAGTATACCCAAGTCTAATTCACATGTGCTGTTACTTAGCCCTATTCCTCCCATTTTGTATATGCTTTTTTCATTTTTATTGCCCAGATGTAGTACTTTGCATTTTCCCTGTTAAAATCCATTCTGTTAGTTGCTGCCCACTGCTCCAGTTTATTTAAATCTTTTTGAATCCTCTCTCTCTCTTCTGTAGTATTAGTTATCCCTCCTAGCTTTGTGTCATCAGCAAATTTAATCAGTTTACCCTCAATTCCTTCATCTAAATCATTGATAAAGATGTTGAACAATACAGGGCCCAAAACAGAGCCTTGTGGTACCCCACTTGAGACATTCTTCCAACTGGATGTGCAGCCATTTACGACCACTCTTTGGGTCCGATCACTAAGCCAGTTATGAATCCACCTAACAGTTGCCTTGTCCATTCCATACTTAGTCATTTTTTCAATAAGGATTGTGTGAGATACTTTGTCAAATGCTTTGCTGAAGTCAAGATATACTATATCTACAGCATTTCCCTGATCCACCCAGTCAGTGATTCTGTCATAGAAGGAAATTAAGTTAGTCTGACATGACTTATTAGTTACAAACCCATGCTGACTCTGTTTAATCACTTCATTCTTATCCAGGTACTTGCATACATGTTCTTTAATAATTTGTTCAAAGATCTTTCCTGGTATAGAAGTCAGACTCACCGGCCTGTAGTTCCCTGGGTCCACCTTCTTCCCCTTTTTGAAGATAGGAACAACATTTGCTCTTTCCAGTCTTCTGGGACTTCTCCTGTTCTCCAAGAATTTTCAAAGATTATGGACAGTGGTTCAAGAATTTCTTCTGCTATCTTCTTCAGTACTCTGGGGTGTAATTCATCTGGACCTGGAGACTTGAATTCATTTAGGTTAGCTAAGTGTTTCCTCACTGTCTTTCTGTTTATAGATATCCTGGATTCTTCTATTCCTTTAATAGGACAGTGAAGATCAGTTGATGTTACATTTCCTTTCTGAGAGAAAACAGATGCAAAATAGGAATTTAAAAGTTCAGCCCTCTCAACATCCTGACTTACCATTTCATAATTTTCATCCTGTAAAAATCCTATAGCATCTTTGACTTTTCTTTTACTTTTGATGTATCCCCAAAATCCTTTTTTGTTGCTTTTGACGTCACTTGCAAGCCTTAATTCATTGTCAACTTTAGATAATCTGATTTGTGCCCTGCAGGTTCTGCAGACGGCATTATATTCTTCTTTAGATAAGCCTCCCTCTTTCCATTTGATAAACATTTCTTTCTTCCTTTTTAGCATGTGTTTAAGTTCTGTGTTCATCCATCCTGGTTTCCTTAAATGCTTCCCATTCTTCCCTCTTTTCGGAATTGTTAACGATTGTGCTTTGAAAATCTCATTTTTCAAGATTTTCCATCCTTCCTGGACATTTTTGTTCTTAAGGATATCCAGCCATTGGATCCCTCCAATTCTCTTTCTGAGTCCCTTAAAATCTGCCTCTCTGAAATCTAAACTTGACGTCTGAGTCTTCACAGGTCTTCCTCCTCTTGTTATCCAAAATTCTAAAATAGCATGGTCACTACCTCCTAGGGTCCCAGCCACTCTTACCTCCTCAACCATTTCCTCCCTGTTTATAAGGATTAGATCCAAGGTAGCAGATCCCCTTGCTTTCTCCCCTACCTTTTGGAAGATAAAGTTGTCAGCAAGAGAGGATAAGAATTTCCTGGACCTGTTAGTTTTGCCTGAGAGAGATTCCCAACAAATGTCTGGATAGTTGAAATCTCCCATGACCACTATGTCATATTTTTTGGAGAACTTGGCCATTTGATGCAAAAAGAATTCATCCATATCTTCAGCTTGCACAGGCGGCCTGTAGTAAATGCCTACAATGGTGTCCTTTCCATTGTTCTGTCCTTGTATTCTTACCCAAACAGTTTCCACAGAACTCCCTGTCTCTGAAGCGTCAATCTCTGTGCAGATAACGCTTTTCTATCATACAATGCGACACCTCCTCCTCGTTTATCAAGTCTGTTTCTTGCAAACAAGTTGTATCCTTCTAGCCTTGTATTCCATTCATGTGTATCGTCCCACCAAGTCTCAGTGATTCCAATGACATCATATTTCTTCTCCTGCGTTAGTAGTTCCAGTTCTCCTTGTTTGTTGCCCATGCTTTGTGCATTCATATAGAAACACTTTAGTTTGTGATTGGTATCTGTTTCTTCAATTTTTTTATTATGTAGATTTTTTTGTCTTTGTTCTTCCCCTTCACTTCTAATAGCAGAAATCTCAATAGTATTTGTCAGGTGTATGGCTTTTGCTGGCGTTTTGCTTCCCTTCCCACATTGTTCTAGTTCAAAGCTCTTCTGATGAGTGTAGCAAGGCGACTTCCAAATACATGTTTTCCAGTCTTCGTAAGATGCACCCATCTCTAGCAAGTAGTCCATCGTATAGGTAATTCACTCCGTGATCCAAAAATCCAAATCCTTGCTGACGGCACCATCGACATAGCCAGTTGTTCACCTGCAGAATCTTATTCCACCTCCTTGTTCCATGGCCATCCACTGGAAGGATGGAAGAGAAGACCACATGCGCTCCCAGTTCTTTCACTTTCTTACCTAAGTTTTCAAAGTCACTGCAGATGGCTTCCAGGTCGTTTCTTGCGGTGTCATTTGTCCCTACATGTATTAGCAGGAATGGGTAGTCATCTGTAGGTCTGAAGAGTCCTGATATCCTGTCAGATACATCTTTAATTTTTGCACCTGGAAGACAGCACATTTCTCTTGAGGTTATATCCGGTCTGCAGATAGCGGCCTCTGTTCCTCTCAACAGGGAATCGCCCATGACAACAACTCTCCGTTTCTTCTTCACAACAGTTTTCTTTCTTCATTCAGGAGGACTCTGAGGGCGTACAAGGTTATTGTTTGTGGACAAAGTCTTATCTTGATGTATTTCTTCATCGTTCTCTGTGTAAGAGCCTGGTTCCTGAGCAGAATTGGTGCTGACTGCCTCCTGATCCTCCTGCTTCTCTGGGTCACATGCTTCCATTCCTCTGTTTCTTCAGGTGCTCTTCAAATTTCTTCTCTTTCTGTAACATGAAGAGATAATTCTGCTCTGTCTAAGAACTCTTCACCTTCCTTAAGGCTAAGTTCACACGTTGCGGAATTGCCGCGGAAATTTCCGCGGCAATCCCGCACTTCTCCCGCAGGAAATACGCACGTTTTTTGTATGCTGATTCCCGCCAGAATAATAGCGTTTTGCAAGCGTAATTAGCTTGCAGAATGCTAGCGTTTTCCTAGCGATCTGTAGCATCGCTTGGAAAACTGATTGACAGGTTGGTCACACGAGTCACACATAGTGTTTGACACGTGTGACCAACTTTTTACTATTGATGCCGCCTATGCCTCATCAATAGTAAAAAGATCTAATGTAAAAATAATAAATAATGATATTCTCACCTTCCGGCGGCCCCCGCAGCCTTCCCGCCTCTCGCGGTCCCAAGGATGCATTGCGACAAATCACACCGATGACGTAGCATCTCGCGAGACCGCTATGCCATCTGGGTGATTCTCGCAAAGGACTCTTGGGACCGGAAGTTGCCGGGAGCGTCGCTGAAGGCGGGAAAGCTGCGTGGGACGCCGGAAGGTGAGAAATATCATTATTTTTTATTTTAATTATTGTTTTACCAGGGATATGGTACCCAGGGCCTGGAGGAGAGTCTCCTCTGCTCCAGACCCTGGGTACCATCCGCACATGAACCGCTTACATTGCGCATAGTGAGCATAGCCACATGCGGAAAGTAAGCGGTTCAATGCATTCCTATGGCGGCGGAATCACCGCGGTTACGCTAAATTAATGAACATGTTGCTTTTTTTCCGCAAAGCGTTTTTTTCGCGGAAAAAAACGCAACATGTGTACAAAACATGCGGAATCAATTAAAACGTATAGAATGCTTAATGCTTGCGTTTTGTTTGCGGTTTAACCGCGGAAAATAGCGGAAAAACCGAGAAAAAAAAACGCAATTATTCCTGATCGTGTGCACTTAGCCTAATGGTCTTCAATGTAGATAACCTCTCTTCCAGATTTTGCAACTTTTCCTCCAACAGGGACACAAGCTTGCATTTCTGGCATGTGAAGTTTGGCTTTTCCACTGGTAAGTCTGTGAACATGTAGCAAGAAATGCAGCTCACCACATGGCTCTTTGCCTCTTCCATGTTCTTACTGTTCAAGAGATATTCAAGTGGTGAAATATATGCCAAAACTCAGCTGCAAAGGCCAAAATCCAGTGTTCCTTGAGCTCGCGGAGACTCTTCACTTATCCCAGAAGGCACTGGGAATATGCAAATTCTCTCCTCGGGACTCCTCCCCTGGTTTCCCTCGGGACTCCTCCCCTGGTTGTGTAATGTGTCACTACCTTCCCTTGGTTCCCTCCTTTCCAATTTGTCTATCCCTTCCCATAGTTCAACTTCTAACCTTTCCACTTCTTCCAGTGTGGTAAGTCACATCCAGGAGCCAAGCTTTGAATTCATAGCTCCTTCCCCTGTAACCCCTTCATCATCTAACGTTACCCAATCATCACAGCTCCACACCCCCAAAGTCTACAATATTTCACCATCATACAGACCCCAAACACAAAAAATAATTGTTGTTTAATGCAAAATATTCAGATGTTTATGGTTGTTGTGAAATAAAATTTTTATTTTGTTTGAACATTCCTTGTGTTTTCTTTGTCTCTTTATGTGAAAACACAAACGTGTGTATTGTATTGTTTTGTTTAAGTTGAAAGGGGTGTTTAACTTGAGGTTTTTATTAGTAAAGCAAGGAAACATTTAGCATTTACTTGCAAACATAAAGTAAGGAAATATATAACATTTACTTGCAAACATATAACATTTACTTAAAGTGTATTAAACCATATCATCTTGCCAAGGAACACGTCCAATATTCGAGACAAAATAAGCAGCAAACTTATCCCTCATCTGGGCAACTTCCACTGTAGTTCTCAGAGGGTGGTGACTGTAATCCTGCAAATTTCTATCAACCGGTTCATCAAGTACTAATTGTTGTCGCTCTTTTTCAAGGATGAAATTGTGCATAACAACACACGCTTTTACCACATCATCAATTGCCTCAGTTTTTAGATTGATGGGTGTTCCCAAAATGCACCATTTAGATGCCAGCAATCCAAAGGCACACTCCACAGTTATTCGTGCCCTTGTCAGTCTGTGGTTGAAAATTCTTTTTGTGTGATTCAAGTCCCGAATCGAGTACGGTTTTATGAAGCTGGCACACATTTGGAATGCCTAATCCCCAACTACAACAAAGGGCATTGATGATCCTTCAGTGTTTGGAAGAGGGTGTGGTGGAAAATTAAAATCATTACTATACAAACGTTGGCCCATGTCAGAGTTTTTGAAAGTCTGTGAGTCATTTCCTCATCCAAATGAGCCAACGTCAACGGCGACAAATTTACAGTTAGCATCTGCAATCGCCATCAAAATAATGGAAAAGTATTTTTTATAATTAAAATACTCATATCCACTTTCAGCAGGTTTCAGAGTCCGAATGTGCTTGCCGTCCACAGACGTCCTTGAATTTTGCAGCATTTTCAAGCCAGAGTTCAATTGTGGGTTGGGGAGGAATTCTGCACTCAACACGTCACATAAAGCCCTGCAGATGTCTCCAACAATCCCAGAAAGCGCGAACACTCCAATCCAGAATTGGAAATGTAGAAATCTTAAGGTCTCTCCGGTAGCCAGGAATCTGCAAAACAGAAAATGGTAAAAAAAATAAGTACATGGCTTTTATAACAATCATATTAAATGATGGGAAAAAAAACATAACATGACATTTATAACAATCATATTAATGACAGGTGTTTATTTTTCAAAATTACGTACCTCAGGGTCACCAACAGACGTTCCTCAGCAGGAATTAATCAACGTAGCTGTGTGCCCTGCCTGGTGATGGATCTTCGGACACATTGCAGCAATTCATTGAAGCTCTGTTTCGACATCCTGGTGTATTTGAAAAACTTATGTGGGTTTTCACGCAGCTCCGTGTACAACAAGTGGTACGCTCCATGACTCTCTCGGACTTCTACAACAGGGTATTGCCAATAGCGACAATGACTTCTTCTCTGTCTTGCTCTTCTTTCTTCTTCACAAGCCAGAGCAAAGGCAAAAGCCAATTTTAATGATAAATCCAGATTACGATAGAAGCTCTGCATGGCAAGATTCATCTTGCAGCTAAATGCAGCAGCAAAAGATGAGGATTTCATCTGTGTAGGGTCTATATACAGATTCCCCATGAGACACATTAATTGGGTATGGCTTTTGTCGAGAAAATTCTCCCACAAAATTCATTGAAAATATGAACGCATGCGCTGAAAAAAGCAAATGCATGCAAAAGCGCATAGAAACGCATGCACACGCAGCGTTTTTTTGGCGTCATGCGTAAGCTGATGTGGATAAAAAACGCAGAGTAACCATGCATTAGAATGCGTTTTTGCATGCATTTGTGCATGCAGATGACACGCTGCGCACAGAGACGCTAATGTGAACATAGGCTAAAACTAACCCTAACCATAGCCCTAATCCTAACACAACTAAACCCTAATCGCAACCCTATCCATAATCCCAACCATAACCAGAACCCTAACCCTAGCCCAACCATAACTTTAGCCCAACCCTAGCTTTAGCCCAACCCTAACCCTAGCCCAACCCTAACTTTAGCCCAGCCTTAACCCTAGCCCCAACCCTAATCCTAGCCCAACCCTAACCCTAACTTTAGCCCAATCCTAACCCTAAGCTTAGCCCAACTCACTTTAGCCCAACTCACTTTAGCCCAACTCTAATCCTATTGGAAAAATGGAAATAAATACTTTTTTTATGTTATTATTTTTACCTAAGGGGGTGATAAAAATGGGTTTGATTTACAATTTTTTTATTTTGATCACTGTGATAGGGTCTATCATAGTAATCAAAATGAACCAATAGGAAAAATTTCCTATTGTTGCTGGGTGCCGGCCAGCAGATTTCTATTTTCTCCCGGAAGAAGACGTCGGCGACCCGGGGTTGCAGGGACACCAGAGGTATCGAAAGGTATTGGGGGACCCTATTTCTCTCTCCTCTGATGTGCAATAATATCAGATAAGAGAGAAATTAAATGGAAAATCTGACTTTTTTTCTTTTTTTTTGTGGTAGCCGTTATACCGTTAATAACGGAGATCGCAACACTGGGGTTGGTAAAAACCGACCCGAATTATGTTCTCTGGAAGCCGAGACTCCAGAGGAATTCTGACTATGGGGCGCTATGCACTTATTTCTCAGTGCCATTAAAAAGCGGCGCTGAGTGAAGTATAAGTACCCTTAACTGCCGCCGATAAAAGGCGTATCACGGTCATTAAGGGGTTAAATGTTTTGTTTACTTGCTTCATATGTGAACTGAACAATAAATTAAAGAGCATTTAATGTGCATGTTCTTATTTTATTCAGCATAGTTCACTTTTACAGACATCGATGTGCTGCTGATATTAAACTTTTGTGCATACCAAATGATCAGTTGCTCATTCGTCAGGTGATCGACAGCCTGCAGGATTATTGCAAAGTATGCTCTTATTAAATGTATTGAATGATAATCATGCACCTTGAAGTCAGAACTAGCTGTTAAACAGTTTCCTTCTTCTTAACCCCTTAACGACCAAGCCATTTTGTAGGTTAATGACCAGGCCAATTTTTACATTTCTGACCACTGTCTCTTTATGTGCTTATAACTCTGGAACGCTTCAACGGATCTTGGCGATTCTGAGAAAGTTTTCTCGTGACATATTTTACTTCATGATAGTGGTAAAATTTCTTCGATATAACTTGCGTTTATTTATGAAAAAAATGGAAATATGGCAAAAATTTTGAAAATTTTGCAATTTTCAAATTTTTAATTTTTATGCCATTAAATCAGAGAGATATGTCACAAAAAATAGTTAATAAATAACATTTCCTACATGTCTACTTTACATCAGCACAATTTTGGAACCAAAATTTATTTTTATTAGGAAGTTATAAATGTTAAAAGTTGACCAGCAATTTCTCATTTTTCCAACAAAATTTACGAAACCATTTTTTTAGGGACCACCTCACATTTGAAGTGAATTTGAGGGGTCAAAATGACAGAAAATACTCAAAAGTGACACCATTATAAAGACTGCACCCCTCAAGGTGTTCAAAGCCACATTCAAGAAGTTTATTAACCCTTTAGGTACTTCACAAGAATTGAAGCAATGTGGAAGGAAAAAATGAACATTTAACTTTTTTTACCAAAATTTTTATTTCGACACAATTTTTTTAATTTTGTCAAGGGTATCAGGAAAAAATGAACCACAATATTTGTTGTACAATTTCTCCTGAGTACACCGATACCCCATGTGTGGGGGAAAACCAATCTTTAGGTGCGCGGCAGTGCTCAGAAGGGAAGGAGCATCATTTGAGATTTTGAATGTCAAATTGGCTGGAATTGAGAGCGTTTGGAGAGTCCTTGATGTGCCTAAACAGTGGAAACCCCCCATAAGTGACCCCATTTTGGAAACTAGACCCCCAAGGAACTTATCTCGATGTGTGGTGAGTAGTGTTGAGTGATACTGCTCGATATCTAAAAATATCGGATCGGAATGGTATCGCCGATATCACTAAAATATCGGCGATACCCGATACCGATACCGGAAGTCCCATGTAAGTCTATGGGAACCAAATATCGACATTAAAAAAAACCATTCTTGCCTTGTTGGTTAATTGTACATGAAGGAAAACAACAAAGAGTAATGTAAAATGTATTGGGGGGGTTGAGGAGACAATAAAGGCATACATGTTTAACCCAATGCATTGGAATAGCATTAATATATTTTTTTTGGAAATACGTTTGGATTGACGAACAAATTGACAATGTTGTTAACCTTTTTTCTATTTTGGCAAATATGTATGTTTCACAACTTCCATGCTCTTCACCTTTTTAACTTTTGCCAGTGCCACACTTTCTCCTTCATAATCTTCAGCAGCATCATCTTTCTCATCAAATTATTCTTCATCTTCACCTTCTTAATCTTCTTCTTAAACTTCTTGCTATTCATGTTTTTGTTTACATTACTCATATTGTTATTATTAAACTATTAATCTTCTTCATATTCAAATTCTTCATCTTCTTCCTCTTCATCTTCTTCATCATATTCTTATTTGTGACAGAGATTCCTGTACTTGTAATCTGTAAAAGTATGAATTGTTCATCCTTCCGTTCTTGCTGTCACAAAAGATTTAAATTACAACAGTATTTGTCCGTGTTCAGTTTAGCCTGCAGCAGCAGGCATTTTCCAGGGGCACCACGAGGAGGAACGGACTCACCCCATACACTGCTTAGTCTTCTTCTGCTTAGAATTTAGAGCATATATTTTGCTCTTCATTTTGGTCTTATACTTCATGTTCTTCTGCTTTTTGATCTTCTGCTTATTGTTCTTCTGTCTCTTGTTCTGTATCTTGTAGTTTGTCTTAACCTTCTTTGTCCTGTTGGTGATCTTCTTCTGGGTAATCTTTTATTTTTTCTTTGTGATGGTGTTCAGGCTGGTTGGCTTCATGCTCGTCGTCCTTGTTGTCGTCATCTTCTTCTGGGTGGTCTTTAACCCCTTCACCCCCAAGGGTGGTTTGCACGTTAATGACCGGGCCAATTTTTACAATTCTGACCACTGTCTCTTTATGAGGTTATAACTCTGGAAAGCTTCAACGGATCTTCGCGATTCTGAGAATGTTTTCTCGTGACATATTGTACTTCATGTTAGTGGTAAAATTTCTTCGATATAACTTGCGTTTATTTTTGAAAAAAACGCAAAATGGCGAAAATTTTTAAAATTTTGCAATTTTCAAACTTTGAATTTTTATTCCCTTAAAACAGAGAAATATATCACACAAAATAGTTAAGAAATAACATTTCCCACATGTCTACTTTACATCAGCACAATTTTGGAACCAAAATTTTTTTTGTTAGGAAGTTATAAGGGTTAAAAGTTGACCAGCGATTTCTCATTTTTACAACAAAATTTACAAAGCCATTTTTTTTAGGGACCACCTCACATTTGAAGTCACTTTGAGGGGTCTATATGGCAGAAAATACCCAAAAGTGACACCATTCTAAAAACTGCACCCCTCAAGGTACTCAAAACCACATTCAAGAAGTTTATTAACCCTTCAGGTGCTTCACAGTAACTAAAGCAACGTGGAAGGAAAAAATGAATATTTTACTTTTTAGCCACAAAAATAATCTTTTACAAACTTTTTTTTTATTTTCACAAGGGTAAAAGGAGAAAATGGACAGATAAGGTTGTTATGCAATTTCTCCTTACGCCAATACCCCATATGTGGGGGAAAACCACTGTTTGGGCACACGGCAGAGCTCGTAAGGGAAGGAGCGACGTTTGACTTTTTCAAACTAAAATTGGCTGGAATTTAGATTGGATGCCATGTCGCGTTTGGAGAGCCCCTGATGCGCCTAAACAGTGGAAACCCCCCACAAGTGACACCATTTTGGAAACTAGACCCCCTAAGGTACTTATCTAGATCTGTTGTGAGCACTTTGAACCCTCAAGTGTTTCACAAAAGTTTATAAAGCCTGGGTGTGAAAAAAAAAAAAAAATTTCCAAAAAAATGATTTTTTAGTCCCAAATTTTTGAATTTTCCCAAGGAAATTGGACCCAAAAGTTGTTGTCCAATTTGTCCTGAGTACGCTGATACCCCATATGTGGGGGGGGGAAACTGTTTGGGCGCACGGCAGGGCTGGAAAGGAAGTAGTAACGTTTTGGAAGCAGACGTTAATGGGGGTCATGTTCCGTTTGCAGTGCCCCAGATGAGCCTAAACAGTGGAAATCCCCCACAAGTGACCCCATTTTGGAAACTAGACCCCCTAAGGAACTTATCTAGATCTTTGGTGAGCACTTTGAACCCCCAAGTGCTTCACACAAGTTTATAATGCCCGGGCATGAAAATAAAAAATCCTATTTTTTTCCCACAAAAATTATCTTTTAGTCACTAATTTTTTATTTTCCCAAGGGTAACAGGAGAAATTGGACCACATAAGTTGTTGTACAATTTGTCCTGAGTACGCTGATACCCCATATGTGGGGGGGAACCACTGTTTGGGCGCACGGCAGAGCTCGGAATGGAAGGAGCACCATTTGACTTTTTCCAACCAAATTGGCTGGAATTGAGTTTGGATGCCATGTTGCATTTGGAGAGCCCCTGTGTGCCTAAACAGTGGAAACCCCCACAAATGACCCCATTTGGGAAACTAGACCCCCTAAGGAACTTATCTAGATTTTTGATGAGCAATTTGAACCCCCAAGTGCTTCACACAAGTTTATAACGTAGAGCCGTAAAATTTAAAAATCATATTTTTTTCCACAAAAATGATCTTTTCACCCAATTTTATTTTTCCAAGGGTAACAAGACTCCAAAAGTTATTGTGCAATTTGTCCTGAGTGCGCTGATACCCCATATGTGGGGGTAAACCACTGTTTGGGTGCATGGCAGAGTTTGGAAGGGAAGGAGCGCCGTCTGACTTTTTCAATGCAGAATTGGCTGGACGCCATGTCGTGTTTGGAGAGCTCCTGATCTGCCTAAACAGTGGAAACCCCCATAAATGACACCATTTTGGAAACTAGACCCCTCAAGGAACTTATCTAGATGTTGGTGAGAACTTTGAAGCCCCAGGTGTTTCACTAAAGTTTATAACGTACAGCCGTAAAATAAAAAATCTTTTTTTTTTTTTACAAAAATGATTTTTTCGCCCCAATATTTTATTTTCACAAGGGTAACAGAAGAAATGGAATGCAAAAGTTGTTGTCCAATTTGTCCTGAGTACACTGATACCCAATATGTGGGGAAAACTACTGTATGGGCACACGTCGGGGCTCGGAAGGGAAGTAGTGACGTTTTGGATTGCAGACTTTGATGGAATGGTCTGGGGGCGTCATGTCACATTTGGAGATCCCCTGATGCACCTAAACAGTGGAAACCCCCACAAGTGACCCCATTTTGGCAAATAGACCCCACAAGGAACTTATCTAGATGTGTGGTGAGCACTTTGAACCCCGAAGTGCTTCACAGAAGTTTATAACGCACAGCCGTAAAAATAAAAATCTTTTTTTTTTTTACAAAAATGATTTTTTTCGCCCCCAATATTTTATTTTCACAAGGGTAACAGGAGAAATTGGACCCAAAAGTTGTTGTCCAATTTGTCCTGAGTACCTGATACCCAATATGTGGGAAAACTACTGTATGGGCACACGTCGGGCTCGGAAGGGAAGTAGTGACGTTTTGGATTGCAGACTTTGATGGAATGGTCTGGGGCGTCATGTCACATTTGGAGAGCCCCTGATGCGCCTAAACAGTGGAAACCCCCCACAAGTGACACCATTTTGGAAAATAGACCCCACAAGGAACTTATCTAGATGTGTGGTGAGCACTTTGAACCCCGAAGTGCTTCACAGAAGTTTATAACGTACAGCCGTAAAAATAAAAAATCTTTTTTTTTTGCAAAAATGATTTTTTCGCCCCATATTTTATTTTACAAGGGTAACAGGAGAAATTGGACCCAAAAGTTGTTGCCAATTTGTCCTGAGTACCTGATACCCAATATGTGGGAGAAAACTACTGTATGGGTACACGTGGGCTCGGAAGGGAAGTAGTGACGTTTTGGATTGCAGACTTTGATGGAATGGTCTGGGGCGTCATGTCGCATTTGGAGAGCCCCTGATGCGCCTAAACAGTGGAAATCCCCAACAAGTGACCCCATTTTGGAAAATAGACCCCACAAGGAACTTATCTAGGTGTGTGGTGAGCGCTATGAAGCCCCAAGTGCTTCACAGAAGTTTATAATGTACAGCCGTAAAAACAAAAAAATAATTTTTTTGTACAAAAATGATATTTTCGCCCCAGTTTTTTATTTTCCCATGGGTAACAGAAGAAATAGGACAAATTGCACAATAACTCTTGGGGTCCAGAGTACGCTGATACCCCATATGTGGGGATAAACTACTGTTTGGACGCATGGCAGAGCTCAGAAGTGAAGGAGCACCGTTTGACTTTTTCAACGCAGAATTGGCTGGAATTGAGATCAGACGCCATGTCACATTTGGAGAGCCCCTGATGTGCCTAAACAGCGGAAACCCCCCAATTCTAACTCCAACCCTAACCCCAACACACCCCTAACCCTAGTCCCAACCCTAACCACAAACCTAACCCTAACACACCCTAATCCCAACCCTAACCCTAATCCTAACTTTAGCGCCAACCCTAACCCTAACTTTAGCCGCAACCCTAACCCTAACCCTAATGGGAAAATGGAAATAAATACATTTTTTTAATTTTATTATTTTTCCCTAACTAAGGGGTGATAAAGGGGGGTTTGATTTACTATTTATAGCGGGTTTTTATGATTGGCAGCTGTCACGCTAAAAGACGCTTTTTATTGCAAAAATAGTTTTTTGCATCGCCACATTTTGAGAGCTATAATTTTTGCATATTTTGGCCCACAGAGTCATGTGAGGTCTTATTTTTTGCGGTACGAGTTGACGTTTTTATTTTACCATTTTTGAGCAGGTGACATTTTTTGATCGCTTTTTATTTCGATTTTTGGGAGGTTAGAATGAACAAAAAATTCATGATTTTTTTGGGGGAGGCGTTTTTATTGTTCTGCGTGTGGTAAAATTGATAAAGCAGTTTTATTCTTCGGGTCAGTACGATTATGGCATACCTCATTTATATCATTTTTTTATGTTTTGGCGCTTTTATAGAATAAAAACAATTTTATATAAAAAATAATTATTTTTGCATCGCTTTATTCTGCGAGCTATAACTTTTTTATTTTTTCGCTGATGATGCTGTATGGCGGCTCGTTTTTTGCGGGACAAGATGACTTTTCAGCGGTACCATGTTTATTTATATCGTCTTTTTGATCGCGCGTTATTCCACTTTTTGTTCGGCGGTATGATGATAAAGCATTGATTTTTTGCTTCATTTTTTTTTTTTTTAAGGGTTCACTAAAGGGGTTAACTAGTGGGACATTTTTATAGGGGGGGTCGTTACGGACGCGGCGATATCAAATATATGTACTTTTATTGTTTGTTTTTTTTATTTACAGGAAGAAATGAATTTATTGGGGAATATTTTTTTTTTTATTTATTTATTTTGGATTTTTTTTTATAACATGTTTATTTTTATTTTTTTAACTTTTTTACTTTGTCCCAGGTGGGACATCACTGTATTTTATCAAATCGCTGGTGTGACAGTGTGCACAACACTCTGTCACACCAGCGATCGCTCAGGCATAGCTGCAGGCTTCTCAGTGCCTGCTCTCAGCAGGCACTGAGGAAGCCGCCTCCCTCCAGGACCCCGGGCCATCTTGGATCCGGGTCCTGGGAGGGAGGAAGCCCTCAGAACAGCGCGATCACATCGCGCTGGTCTGAGGGTCTCAGGGGGGCGCGCAGGGAGCCCCCACCCTGCCGATCCTCCCCTGTGCCCCCAGTACACCGGATCATGTTTGATCGCGGTGTGCTAGGGGTTAATGTGCCGGGAGCGGTCCGTGACCGCTCCTGACACACAGTCACGGGTGTCAGCTGTGATAATCAGCTGACACCCGGCGGCGATTAGCTGCGCTCCCCTCAGGAGCGCAGCTGATCGCCTATGACGTACTATCCCGTCCATGGGCAGAATGGCACGGGTTTTATGGACGGGATAGTACGTCTAATGTCAGAGAGGGGTTAAGGTCGTCTAATTTCCGAGAACCAGCTGACGTTACTGGAACCCGGACGGGTATCAGATGGAGCAAGAGACAATGGAAGTAAAGAGGACCAGCTGACTGTGCTGGAACCCGGAGGGGCAGCAGAAGGAAAAGAGGCAATGTCACAACCGAGTACCAGCTGACGTTACTGTGATACGGTTACTAAGCAGGAGGTACCTGTGCTCCAAAGCACTACCAAGGACCAGCAGACGTTGGTGGAACTCGGATACGGAGATGGAGGCACCTAGGCCAAAGGCACTGGGGGAACCAGTTGACGGTACTGGACCCCGGACGGGTAGCAGAAGGAAAAGAGGCAATGTCACAACCGAGTACCAGCTGACGTTACTGTGACACGGTTACTAAGCAGGAGGTACCTGTGCTCCAAAGCACTACCAAGGACCAGCAGACGTTGGTGGAATTCGGATACGGAGATGGAGGCACCTAGGCCAAAGGCACTGGGGAGAACCAGTTGACGGTACTGGACCCCGGACGGGTAGCAGAAGGAAAAGAGGCAATGTCACAACCGAGTACCAGCTGACGTTACTGTGACACGGTTACTAAGCAGGAGGTACCTGTGCTCCAAAGCACTACTAAGGACCAGCAGACGTTGGTGGAACTCGGATACGGAGATGGAGGCACCTAGGCCAAAGGCACTGGGGAGAACCAGTTGACGGTACTGGACCCCGGACGGGTAGCAGAAGGAAAAGAGGCAATGTCACAACCGAGTACCAGCTGACGTTACTGTGACACGGTTACTAAGCAGGAGGTACCTGTGCTCCAAAGCACTACCAAGGACCAGCAGACGTTGGTGGAACTCGGATACGGAGATGGAGGCACCTAGGCCAAAGGCACTGGGGAGAACCAGTTGACGGTACTGGACCCCGGACGGGTAGCAGAAGGAAAAGAGGAGTACCAGCTGACGTTACTGTGACACGGTTACTAAGCAGGAGGTACCTGTGCTCCAAAGCACTACCAAGGACCAGCAGACGTTGGTTGAACTCGGATACGGAGATGGAGGCACCTAGGCCAAAGGCACTGGGGAGAACCAGTTGACGGTACTGGACCCCGGACGGGTAGCAGAAGGAAAAGAGGCAATGTCACAACCGAGTACCAGCTGACGTTACTGTGACACGGTTACTAAGCAGGAGGTACCTGTGCTCCAAAGCACTACCAAGGACCAGCAGACGTTGGTGGAACTCGGATACGGAGATGGAGGCACCTAGTCCAAAGGCACTGGGGAGAACCAGTTGACGGTACTGGACCCCGGACGGGTAGCAGAAGGAAAAGAGGCAATGTCACAACCGAGTACCAGCTGACGTTACTGTGACACGGTTACTAAGCAGGAGGTACCTGTGCTCCAAAGCAATACCAAGGACCAGCAGACGTTGGTGGAACTCTGATACGGAGATGGAGGCACCTAGGCCAAAGGCACTGGGGAGAACCAGTTGACGGTACTGGACCCCGGACGGGTAGCAGAACGCACCCATGAAAATGTAAGTTGACAGGACGCAAGCCGTCCGCAGTTACCGAATCACACAGTCCTACAGTGGGTGCTTGTCCTATTGTCACAATGGAAACAGCCTTTATTTACATATCCCACAGCACACATAGGAATCACCTAAACTGCAGGCACCATAGAGTGGGCTAACCCGAATGCAACACGACAGCACAACTTATTGGAGGATAATTGACGTTCACACTGC
Organism: Oophaga sylvatica; assembly: GCA_033576555.1. Taxonomy (NCBI): domain Eukaryota; kingdom Metazoa; phylum Chordata; class Amphibia; order Anura; family Dendrobatidae; genus Oophaga; species Oophaga sylvatica. Next base: position 964,287,044 of record JARQOD010000001.1, read on the forward strand.
CAGGAAACAGCTGTCGTGCTGTAACCAGGCTGGCCAGGAGTCAGTACCCCTGCCAATTACTTACGAGCAACAAATGGCGGTGTTGTAGCCCAGGGAGTAGAGTTCAGATGGTAGAAAGATGAACATAACAGGAGACATGGAAAACGTTGCCAAACAGTTATTTAATCTGAAAACGGACAGGCAAATTCAGGTGAGATCCATGCCTTGTTTATTTTCAGAAAAGTAAGCCGGTCTACATTCTCTGAGGATAGTCGCATGCGACGGTCTGTTACTACACCACCTGCAGCACTAAGACGCGCTCAGATAATACACTGGCAGCAGGGCAAGCCAGCACCTCCAATGCATACTGGCTAAGCTCTGGCCATGTATCCAACTTAGAGACCCAAAATTTGAAAGGGAAGAGGCATCTGGGAGTACACTTAGAGGGAAAGCCAAGTAGTCTGTCACCATCTTACGGAAACGTTTCTTCCTGGTGACTGGAGCCGTCTCGGATGGTGTAGACCTTGCTGGCGCTGTCACAAAACTTCGCCACATTTGTAACATACAGCTCTTGCCCTGTGCAGAGGCGCTGCTTGTGCTCCCTCTTGTTGTAGAGGTGTCTACACTGCCTCGACGCACAGAGCTGCTTTGTAAAGCAGTAGCAGCAGCAGCTCTCTCGGCTGGAATGTACAACAGTATGGATTGCACCAGTGTGTCTTGGTACTCCTGCATTTTACAGTCCCGGTTCACCGGTGTGATGAGGGTTTGTAAGTTGTCCCGGTAGCGAGGGTCTAGGAGGGTGTACACCCAATAATCTGACGTGGTGAGAATGTGGGCGATGCGGCGGTCGTTTCTCAGGCACTGAAGCATGAAATCAACCATGTGCTGCAGACTCCCAACTGTCCAACAAAGGCTGTCCTCTGGAAGAGGCGTCATCTCTGCCTCCTCTGCATCACCCCACCCTCCTCTACATACTGACTAGAGCGTTGTGTACCTCCCTCTGTAGGGATTTCTTCCTCCTCCATTGACTCCTCCTCCTCCTCATCCTCCTCACAAATTGAGCCCTGCCCAGCCCATTGTGAGGAACCACGTTGCGCTGACTGTCCTGAAGTAATTGAATTTGTGACTCCTCATCCTCCACCCTTCCAAAACCTCGTCCTTTAGTGCTTTCAGTGATTTCTGAAGCAGGCAGATAAGGGGGACAGTCATGCTGACTAGTGATCATCTGCACTCGCCATCCGCGTTGAGACATCAAACGCACGCAAAACGTCGCAGATGTCCTTCATAGAGGCCCACTCAGTAGTGGTGAAGTGTGAACGGCGCAAATTGCGAGTTGATTGTGCCTGTTGCAGCTGATACTCCATTACTGCTGGCTGCTGCTCACACAACCTGCTCCAACATATGTAACGTGGAATTCCACCTGGTGGGTATGTCACATATGATGCGATGTTCAGGAAGGCGAAATCTGACTTGCAGAGCTGCAATGCGCGATCTGGCCATGCTGGAACGTCGCAAGTGAGCGCACTCTAGGCGGACCTTGTGCAGCAGTGCATCAAGTTTCCGGATAGTCCCTCAAAAAACTCTGCACGACCAAGTTAAGCACATGTGCCAGACATGGTATGTGAGTGAGGTTGCCAAGGCCCAGAGCTGCCACCAGATTTCGGCCATTGTCACACACTACAAAGCCTGGCTGGAGATTAGCTGACAAAAAACCACACGTCGCTCTCCTGCTTGATGGCATCCCAGAGCTCCTGCGCTGTGTGGCTTCGATTCCCCATGGAAATTAATTTCAGGACGGCCTGTTGACGTTTGGCCACGGCTGTGCTCATATCGGTCGCAACAGGTAAGCGTTCACGGGTCCATGTGGAGGTATACCGTGACGGCTCGTGCAGCGATGATTCTGAGGAACTGGAGTAGGAGGAGGAATCAATGTGTACAGACTGGATTCCTGCAATCCTTGGAGTTGGCAGAACACATACAGCGCCACTGGCAAGATCTGTACCCGGCTCCACAACATTGTCCCAATGGGCAGTGAGGGAAAGGTATCGTCCCTGGCCATGGGTACTGGTCCATGCATCGGGGGTCAGGTGGACCCTGCTACTGACGGCGTTTAGTAGCGCATGTTTAATGTTTCCCTCGACATGTTTTTGCAGAGCAGGGACGGCTTGCCTGCTGAAATAAAATCGGCTTGGCACATTATATTGTGGGACTGCCAATGCCATTAAGTTCCTGAAACTGTCAGTCTCCACCAGCCTGAATAACAGCATTTCAAGGGACAGGAGTTTTGCAATGCCAGCATTCAGAGCCTGTGCTCGTGATGGTTTGCCGAGTATGGCCGTCTTTTATCCCATGCCTGTGGTACCGATGGCTGTTTTGTGGTCTGGGAGTGTGACGATGACTGTGAACTTGCTGCTGTGGGTGGAATAACAGTTTGTCTATGGACAACAGTGACCGAGGTTCTTCCATGGAGATCCTGTGAGGAAGCCGAACCAGGTGTGTGTGAGCTGGAGGTAGAGGCTCCAACACGACCTGAAGATGTAGGTGCTGCTGTAGGTTGGCCTTACATCTCCAGTGTGTCTTTGTAACTCAGCTACGTGCTTTGTCCGTACATGTTTCCACATATTTTGGTATTCAGGTTACTGATATTTTTACCTCTTTTAACTTTTTGCTTACACAGTTGCATTGAACATAGCAAATATCATCTACAAGTCTGTCAAAAAAGAACCACGCAGTGCAAGTCATGGGAGCGCCAATTTTGACATTTCTAAGAGAACTGCTTCCCAACAGGTGCAAACTGGAGGCTACAGGCAAGCGAGTCTGCAGCCTACCTCTCCCTCCTCTTTGTACCGTTGGGCCAATCTCTTCCTCAGAGCTGCTCCCACCACCTTCCTGTTGCTCACGCCATGTTGGGTCTCGGACTTCATCATCTCCACTACCCTCTTCCAACACCTGCTGCTGTTGGATGGTCTGGCAGCACCATGCTCCACAAAACCTGGCACCTGAGTCTCATCATCATCATGAGATGCGTTCTGCGGTGTGCTGTCCATCGGCACTGGCTCACCCGCCTCTTCAGATTGAGAGAGACACAGCTGTTGCGCATCACTGCATACTCCCTCTTCTTCAAATTGCAGAATGCTGCTTGCCTGTGCCCGTGTTTGCGAGCCAACAGATTCTGAGAACAGAAGCAGAGACTCAGCTGGCTCCTGTACAGAACTCTCTGACTGCCTGGCCAATTTGACAGGCGGTGAACAGACAGATGGTTGCTCAACAGTTTGTGTTCCTGAGAGGAGGTGGAATGCGGAACAAACAATGGCTTCAATTTGTTCTTCCCGCAGCAGGGGGGCACGCCGAGCTCCTACCAAAGTGCGCATAAAGGAACGCTCACGGGGATAAATGGTGGATGCTGTGTCACTGAGGGCGGCAGCAGCCACAGAATCCCCACGTCCTCTCCCTGCTGAAATCCACGTGCCACGACCACGTGCCTTACTCACTGACTTCTTCATCTTGGTAGATTGATAAAGAAAGTCAGAAAAGTTATAAGGCCTAAGTGTGGTTATTACGCAGAGACTGAAGTGAACACTGAAACACAACTGTTCACAATCTGTGAAAGGCTACTCCTTTGTCTACTTCTATAGTGTTTGCAACCAATGTATTGGATACGGATGGAAGCGCGTCACACTAATAGATTATATTTATTTTAAATGGAATGGAGCAGAACCAATTGGAGAGAAATGACAAGGATGAGGAACTGAGACACGCTCAGCAGAGTACAAGCAGCAGTGCTTGAACAAGTAACTGGAGCGTGATGTGCACTCAAAAAATAAAAAACACAGACTGAAGTGAACCACTGAAACACAACTGTTCACAATCTGTGAAAGGCTACTCCTTTGTCTACTTCTATAGTGTTGCAACCAATGTATTGGATACGGATGGAAGCGCTGTCACACTAATAGAATATATTTATTTTAAATGGAATGGAGCAGAACCAATTGGAGAGAAATGACAAGGATGAGGAACTGAGACACGCTCAGCAGAGTACAAGCAGCAGTGCTTGAACAAGTAACTGGAGCGTGATGTGCACTCAAAAAATAAAAAACACAGACTGAAGTGAACACTGAAACACAACTGTTCACAATCTGTGAAATGCTACTCCTTTGTCTACTTCTATAGTGATTGCAACCAATGTATTGGATACGGATGGAAGCGCGTCACACTAATAGTTAAATTGCATGGAGCAGCAAGAATTACACTGAAGAAAAAAAAAAGAGTCTGTGAGTGACACGTGCAGATGCCTACAGACAGCGTTGCATGCAGAGCAAACTGCAGCGTCACCTGCACTCACACACACCTTGCAGAGCTGTTAAAACAACACTGCAGGCAAAAGGAAGCTTTACACAGCGGTTGGTCTAGCCTGCCTAAAGCACAGTACACTAAATCGCAATCTCTAACTATCCCTCAGAGTCAGCACAGCAGTGTTCTGTCCCTTACTGAATTCACAGCACAGTGACGCTAAAATGGCGGCGGCGCCTTTTATAGTGCATTCTGACATCATTTCAACATCCAATCACAGCCATGCCATTAGATAACATGACCGCAGCAGTACAGGATGTGCCCACACTTCTTAGGATTCCTCATTGGCTGACTAAAATCACATTGCCTCTCAAAGAATTATGGGAACTTCCGATTCCGGTATACGATATATGGAAAATATCGGAACTAAGTATCGAAAGTCCGATACAGCTAATATCGGCCGATACCCGATACTTGCGGTATCGTATCGCTCAACACTAGTGGTGAGCACTTTGAACCCCAAAGGGCTTCACAGAAGGTTATAACGTAGAGCCGTAAAATTTAAAAATCATATTTTTTCCACAAAAATGATCTTTTCACCCCCAATTTCTATTTTTCAAAGGATAAAAGATCACAAAAGTTATTGTGCAATTTGTCCTGAGTACGCTGATACCCCATATGTGGGGGTAAACCACTATTTGGGCGCATGGCAGAGCTCGGAAGGGAAGCAGCGCAATTTGACTTTTTTGGCTGGAATTGAGATTGGACGTCATGTCGCATTTGGAGAGTCCCTGATGTGCCTAAACAGTGGAAACCCCCCACAAGTGACCCCATTTTGGAAACTAGACCCCCCAATGAACTTATCTAAATATGTTGTGAGAGCTTTGAACCCCAAGGGCTTCACAGAAGGTTATAACGTAGAGCCGTAAAATTAAAAAATCATATTTTTTCCACAAAAATGATCTTTTCATCCCAATTTTTATTTTCCAAATGATAAAAGGACCCCAAAAGTTATTGTGCAATTTGTCCTGAGTAGCTGATACCCCATATGTGGGGGTAAACCACTATTTGGGCGCATGGCAGAGCATGACTTTTTTGTCTGGAATTGAGATTGGACGCAATGTCGCATTTGGAGAGTCCCTGTGTGCCTAAACAGTGGAAACCCCCCAAAAGTGACCCCATTTTGAAAACTAGACCCTCCAAAGAACTTATCTAGATGTGTGGTGAGAGCTTTGAACCCCCAAGGGCTTCACAGAAGGTTATAACGTAGAGCTGTAAAATTAAAAAATCATATCTTTTCCACAAAAATGATCTTTCCACCCCCAATTGTTATTTTCCAAAGGGTAACAGGACCCCAAAAGTTATTGTGTAATTTGTCCTGAGTACGCTGATACCCATATGTGGGGGTAAACCACTATTTTGACGCATGGCAGAGCTTGGAAGGGAAGGAGTGCCGTTTTCAAATGCAGACTTTTATGGAATGGTCTGGGGGTGTCATGTCACGTTTGGAAAGCCCCTGATGTGCCTAAACAGTAGAAACCCCACACAAGTGACCCCATTTTGGAAACTAGACCCCCCAAGGATCTTATCTAGATGTGTGTTGAGCACTTTGAACCCCCAAGTGCTTCACAGAAGTTTATAACGTAGAGCCGTGAAAATAAAAAAATCATATTTTTTTCCACAAAAATAATCTTTTTGCTGCAAAATTTTTATTTTTATAAGGGTAACAGGAGAAATAGGACCCCAAAAGCTATTGTGCAATTTGTCCTGAGTACGCTGATACCCCATATGTGGGGGGAACCACTATTTTGATGCATGGCAGAGCTCGGAAGGGAAGGAGCACCGTTTTTGAATGCAGACTTTGATGGAATGGTCTGCAGGTGTCATGTCACGCTTGGAGAGCCTCTGATGTGCCTAAACAGTAGAAACCCCCCACAAGTGACCCCATTTTGCAAACTAGACCCCTCAAGTAACTTATCTAGATGTGTGGTCAGCACTTTGAACCCCCAAGGGCTTCACAGAAGTTTATAACATAGAGCCGTGAAAATAAAAAAATCATATTTTTTTCCACAAAAATTACCTTTTTCCCCAAATTTTTACTTTCATAAGAGTAACAGGAGAAATAGGACCCCAAAAGTTGATGAGCAATTTGTCCTGAGTACGCTGATAACCCATATGTGGGGGGAACCACTGTGATCGCCTTACTGCGATCTTTGGGAGGCAGAATGAACAAATCCACAAAAGGTGAAGAATTGGTTTTAACTTTTTACGCTGTTCCTCGTGTGGTATAAGTGATTAGGCGACTTTATTTTTTGGGTTGGTGCGATTACAGCGATACCAGAAATATACCCTTTTTTCATGTTTAGCTTCTGTCACACACTAAAAGATGCTTTTTTTTGGAAGAATTTTTTGTAAGAAATTTTTGCATCGCCATGTTTTGAGAGCTATAATTTTTCCATATTTCGTCCGACAGAGTTATCTGTGGGCTTATTTTTTGCGGGACGAGCTGACGTTTTTATTGGTACGATATTCGGGCGTATAACATTTTTGATCGCTTCCTATTCTGATTTTTGTGGAAGCAGAATGAACAAAAACAGCAATTCAGGAATTGTTTTTTTTTCCTCATGTGGTAAAATTGATAAAGCAGCTTTATTCTTCGGGTCACTACAATTACAGCGATACCTCATTTATATATTTTTTTATGTTTTGGCGTTTTTACCAATAAAAATTTTTATAGAAAAATAATTATTTTTGCATCAGTTTATTCCGCGAGCTATAACTTTTTATTTTTTCGCTGATGATGCTGTATAGTGGCTTGTATTTTTGCGGGACAAGATGACATTTTCAGCGGTACCATGATTATTTATGTCCCACTTTTTGATCACGCGTTATTGCACTTTTTCCAAGCGGTATGATGATACCGCTTGGAAAAAGTATAATTTACTACTTTTTTGTGTTTTTTTTATGGATTTCACTGAATGGGTTAACTAGGGTTACGCTTTTATAGATGGGATTTTTACGGAAGCGGCGATACCAACATGTGTATTTTTTTTGTTTTTTGTTTTTTTTATTACATAAAAATGTGTATTTTTTAGGGGAATTTTTTAAAGTATTTTTTAATATTTTTTTTTAAATTTTTTAAAAAAATGCTTATTTTTACCTTGTCCCTTTATGGGACTTTCACTTTTTTACTTTTGATTGCAGTTACAATGCATTGCAATGCTCCATAGTTCAAAGGCTGGACGTGCACAGTCCGTCAAGGTGCCAAAACAGACACCTTGCCATGACAGACTGTGCACGTCAGTGGACATTAAGGGGTTAATGTCAGCAGTTACTGACAGCAAAGTAACCCTTAAAAATAATAAGCAAGGGAATCACAAAGTACATTTAGAACTTTTAATTTACTCATCTATGGAAGGAATTTTTCCACCTTAGACATTTATGACATAAACACAGAAAATGACATTCAGTCATGGCCGAAAGTGTTGGCACCCTTGAAAATTATTCCAGAAAATAAGTATTTCTCCCAGAAAATTATTGCAGTTACATATGTTATGTTACACACGTGTATTTCCTTTGCGTGTACTGGAATTACACAAAAAAGTAGACAAAAAAAGTAAATTGGACATAATTTCACATAAAACCCCAGAAATGTGTCAAACAAAAATGTTAGCACCCTCAAATTAATATTTGGTTGCACACCCTTTGTAATAAATAACTGCAATCAATCACTTCCTATAACCAAGAACAAGCTTATTACACCTCTCAACAGGAATTTTGGACCACTCTTCTTTTGCAAACTGCTCCAGGTCTCTTATAATTATAGGGTGCCTTTTTACAACAGCAATTTTAAGATCTCTCCATAGGTGTTCTATGAGATTTATTGCTGGCCACTTCATGACTCTCCAAAGCTCTATTTCAATCCATATCTGGGTTCTTCTTGAAGTCTGTTTGGGGTCATTGTCCTGCTGGAAGACCCATGACCTAGGACACAAAACCAGCTTTCTGTCACTGGGCACTACATTGCGACCCAAAAATCTTTGAAAATCTTCAGATTTCCTGATTTCTTGCACACAGCAAGGTACTCAGTGCCATAGTAGCAAAATAACCCTAAAACATCTTTGAACCTCCATCATATTTGACTGTAGGTACTGTGCTCTTTTCTTTTTAGGCCTTCATCTGTTTTCAATAAACAATGAAATGATGTGCTTTTCCAAAAAGCTCTATCTAGGTCTCATCTGTCCACATGATGTTTTCCTAAAAGAATTTTGACTTATTCACATACATTTTGGCAAACTGCAATCTAGCTTTTTATGCCTTTGTGTCAGCACTGGGGTCCTCCTTGGTCTCCTGCCATAGCGTTTTATTTTATTCAAGTGGCGATGAATAGTTTGCACTGACACTGATGCACCCTGAGCCTGCAGGACAGCTTGAAATTCTTTGGAACTTGATAGGGGCTGCTAATCCACCTTATAACCATCCTGCATTGCAAAATATCATTAATTTTTCTCTGTCATCCACATCCAAGGAGATTAGCTAGAGTACCATGGGTTGTACACTTCTTGAATAACTTGATCACCATGGACAAAGGAACATCAAGATCTCTGGAGATAGACTTGTAACCTTGAGATTGTTGATATTGTTCAACAATTTTGATTCTCAAGTCCTCAGGCAGTTCTCATCTCCTTTTTCTGTTCTCCATGCTTAGTTTGGTACACACAGACAAACAATGCAAAGATTGTGTCAGCTTCTCCCCTTTTATCTGGTTTTAGGTGTGATGTTCATATTGTTTGCAGCTGTTAATTGCCACAGGTGAGTTTGAATGTGCATCACATGCTTGAAACAAAATTGTTTAACCACAATTTTGGAAAGTATCAACAATTATATCCTGCCCTTTTATCGTGTTTTGTGTGAAGTTATGTCCAATTTGCCTTTTTTCATTTTTTTATTGTTGTTTCAATACACACAAAATAAACAAACGTGTATAACAAAACATGTATAATTGCAATAATTTTCTGGGAGAAACACTTTATTATCTGGGACAATTTCAAGATTGCCACCATTTCGGCCAAGACTGTAAATGTGTCGTAGCTGCAGGTCCCACCTTTAAGACACAACTCTCTCCAGAACAAGGCTCCACTGAATCTCATCTCACTGGTTGAACAGTGGAGAGCCTGAATCTAAATGATTTATGACATGTCACACTCAGTACCGGAACCAGGTTTATACAGGCCCTTGGGTGACAAAGTTCCTTCATTTTACAATTTTTACATCTCGCTGGACAAGAACTTAACGTTTCTATTTTTTTAAATTCATTTTATTTTTTTGGGCAGTAAAGATTAACAATGGCTTTTTTCTAATATGTGAGCCATAGATAAAATTGGTACCTTTGGGGTACATAAGACTTTAATTTCTTTTATTCCACTTTTTGGGAAGCAAAGTGACAAAAAAAACTCTTCAACATTTATTAATTTATTATTTATTTATTTTTATTTTATTAGTTCAGATATTTGCGCTCACAGTGATATCAAATATGGGTTTTTTTTTATATATTTTTATCAATCAATTGCTTGCACAATAATATAATGCAAAACTTTAAGGCTGTGTGCACATGGTGCGTTTTATGGTGCGTCTTTAAGGCATTTTTTCTGCCGAAATTGGCCCAAAAACACCAGCAAAACCTTATGCCAGCAAAGCCAATGACAATCCTGAAGTGCAGATCGAGAGCACAGACCATTGCTGTTTGGTTACAACCTATGTAGGTTCTTTCTGTGAACGCTCCTCCATAGGCTGGTGACAAAGTGAGACATAGCTTTAACCCTTGGATTATCATCAGTCCGGGGAGAGTATATTGGGTTAATGTAAATGATTAAAGGATGTGTCTATTTTATTTCAAATAAAGTGTTTTATTCATGGTTTATGTGTTTAATTCTTTACTTACAGGTTTAGTGCTGAGTGTGTCGGCTGACATTTCTTCATTACTAAACCAAGGGCTTGGTGTCAGCGACCCTGCTAACACCAAGCCCTAAACCAATTACCCCAATGCAACTGCACCAGGACATCGGGAAGAATCTGGGCTAAGTGCTAGAACTGGCACTTCAAATATGAGGGCTGGTATTTTTAGCCTGGGACGGGGAAATAAGCATGAATAAGAAGGGTTTGAACATGGAAATTGCATCACAAAACTTTTTTTTCTTTTTTCAAATATTTTTTTAGCTCCAAAAAACATTCATTGCTATACAAAAAATGCTATCAAAAACATATCAAAAATGCGCGTATTTTCCTTTGCGTTTTTTCTGTCAACAAGTTCCTAGAGATGCAGATGCGTTGCAGAAATGTCTGCAATCAAATACTCAATGTGTGCACATAGACTAATATTGCAGTGTGTTGTAAAATTACTGTTCTGTTATAACGCTTAGTCATAGGCTGGACTTAATACGTGTACAAACGTAAGAGTCACATTGGCCCGCTGAAGGCCTCAGGTATCACAAAACTGTTATTGGTATTCCATTTCCAGCCTTTTAAATGCTTAGGTCACATTTGCTAGCAGCATTGTAGAGTTTAAACTACTGTAAAAGGAGCTGGCTCAGATGACAGAAGTTAGACTTGTGTCCTGGCTGTATAACACATCTAGTACCAGCAATGAATGGCGCAGACTCAACTCTGGAGCCCATGTAGTGCACACAGAGTCCAGTGGGTCACAGTGGGCCCCATCATTTGCCCAAAGTCACCAGGTACTGAATCCTTTGCTGAGTAAATAGGAGTCAGTGATAGGCGGTCATGAAGGAGCGCTTAGGAAGCAACCTCGGGGTGGACGGGCTGCCGGGTCTCCACCGCAGTTCCAGCCGAAAACCCCCGATGGAGGATGGGAGCAATGAGAAAATGGAAAATGGTCTTAGGAGCGCAGGAAAGAGACTCAGACGAGAGATGGGTTTAAACCGCAATGCGTTTCGACGGATGATCCGTCTTCCTCCGTCGAAACGCGTTGCGGTTTAACCCCATCTCTCGTCTGAGTCTCTTTTCTGCGCTCCTAAGGCCATTTTCCATTTTCTCTTTGCTCAGTAAATGTCTTAGGTAAGAATAGCCCTTTACTTTTAGACAACTTGGTCTCATTTGATTGATGATGTGATAATATGGCAATTTGCAATCACTTTAATTAAAAATTTATGTTACGTGATGCAAAAACATTTCTCCCATTGGGAATCTCCTTTCTGTTTAACCTACAACGCATTGCCCGTTGCCAAGTTTCTTCTCTTCCAGGAGAGATGCCAATATGAATAACAGAAAGTGTGGAAGGTATTTGCTGCTTCTGCTTCTCTGTCAAAAAATACAAGTTTAAAGGGATATTCACATCTCCAAGATCCTATCCCAAAATGTAGTAGGTGTAATAATAAAATAGTAGCAAATACCTCCAATTAGAAATGTAGTATAGTTCTTCTGATAAGCTATGTCACTTACTCCACATACAGGGCATTGCAGTAGCTTAGGTGTCCATCGTTATGGCCACTAGAAACTAACTGTGATTATATGAGTGACCTGTAAAATGGGTTCCTAAGTTACTGCAAGGTAAGCCACATAGCTTATCAGAAGAACTATTCTACATTTCTATCTTAAGGTGTATGCTAATATTTTTATTACACCTACTACATAGTAGGATTATGGAGATTGGAATATCATTTATGCAGGGTGAAAAGTGAAACGTAGGATCTAAGAGTAAGTACTAGCATCATTGCTAGAAAAGGAAGTCTTAGCACCAATAGTCACAGCAGAATGCTGAAAAAAATGGACCATCCAACCATAAAGAGTGTATGGAAAATCACAGTGAATGTGCATCAGGACCATTTCTGGACAGATTAGACTAGCAATTTTAAGATGTGACGGTTGAGGGCTACAAGACCGTATTTTTCTACAGGTTTTGGGTGAACTTGAGGCTATGTGCACACGTTGCGGAATTGCCATGGAAATTTCCGCGGCAATTCCGCACCTCCCTGCCGCGGGAAATACGCATATTATAGGTATGCGTATTCCCGCTAAAAACTAGCGTTTTGCAAGCGTAATTAGCTTGCAGAATGCTAGCGTTTTACAAGCGATCAGACAGGTTGGTCACACGAGTCAAACAAGTGTTTTACACGTGTGACCAACTTTTTACTATTGATGCCGCCTATGCCGCATCAATAGTAAAAAGATCTAATGTAAAAATAATAAAAAAAAATAATAAATAATGATATTCTCACCTTCCGGCGGCCCCCGCAGCTTTCCCGCCTCTCAGCGACGCTCCCGGCCAATCCCGTTCCCAGGCGTCCTTTGCGACAATCACCCCGATGACGTAGCATCACGCGAGACCGCTGCGTCATCTGGGGTGATCTCGCAATGCATTACTGGGACCGGGATTGGCGGGGCGTCGCTGAGAGGTGGGAAAGCTGCGGGGGCCGCCGGAAGGTGAGAATATCATTATTTTTTATTTTAATTATTGTTTTTACATGGATATGGTACCCAGGGCCTGGAGGAGAGTCTCCTCTTTCTCCAGACCCTGGGTACCATCCGCACATGAACCGCTTACTTTGCGCATGGTGGGCACAGCAACATGCGGAAAGTAATCGGTTCAATGCATTCCTATGGCTGCGGAATCACCGCAGTTCCGCAAAAAAGAATGAGCATGCTGCAGATTCTCCCGCGATGCGATTCCGCGCGGAAAAACCCGCAGCATGTGCACAGCATTGCGGAATTCCATAGGCCTTAATGAGTTGTATTGTGTAAGCAGTTTTGCCGCGGTTTCGCGGCGAAACCGCTAGGAATCCGCAACGTGTGCACAGGCCCTGAAACTTGGGCGAAACTTGATTAGAATTTTTGAACACAACAATTTTGAGTTTTGTTTTTAACTGCAAGATAGAAACCCAAAATTAGGAAAAAAAAACTCTAATAGGGATGAATTACAAAAGGTTCTTATTTCAGTACGGTAATTTGTTTTATAATAATGCCAAGGTGTAATGTGTGTGATAAATGTTTCCCTGCACCTGTTCCATAATTGTTAGTTAATGCTAAACTTATTTTCTGCCCGGCGTTGGACATAGTTTCAAAAACAATAATGATAATAAAAAAAGAAAAAATCCCTCATTGATGTGAAATGGCAGGGTTAGGCTGCTATTGTCAAAAAACCTTTCCAATAAAACTACTTGAGTGTTTGAAGATGTCAAACTTTGATGGATCAAAGCCTCAATTATTCAGGTAGCCGAATGCTGAGTATTGTGTATCTGCCATCGAAGCATTTAAAGGATCTGATGCAGAAGATGTCATGTTCTCTTTCAAAGTCTGCCGATGATTGGAATTAAAAGAAGACCCTTTCATTTCACTGACTCTTTAGAACTTGGCAGAATACATATTGTTGATATACACAATGGCACAATTAACATTTGGTTGCCGCTGAAACATCAAGTGTAGGACGTTTCAAATGAAAGCGTTCATTATTTCTTTTACTTGCCCTGTCACTTGTGAACAAGTGGTTCTTAAAGGTGAATTGGGACTATTTCATGTCACAAACCTTAATATAGCGACTGCAGGCAACATTTTACTGATATTTCCATGGTCAGTGACATTAGCCAACACGCGACCCCAGGGATTTAGATACTTTATTAACCAGATATTGAAGGTACGATGCTTTTATTTCAATTTTTCTCAAAAGTACAAAACAAACAAGTTTGAACACATTTTACAGTTTACAAATGGAATTAATGAACAAAACTGTTTTCATCACTCCCAACAGTTGAGTATATAACTTTGACTACATCACTTGTGGTGGGTTACAGGTTGTATCACATATATATAAAGTGGTGGGCTCATCTTGTATCTTCAGTAGTACCGCTCCTCTGCCTCCTTACTCCCTAGGAGGACTGGACGCTACTGAGGATTGACAGTCCGCACATGGTCTCCAGTCTCTGATGCTGCTACCAGCGGGATTTTGCCTCTGCAGCGTCAGAAGGGCATAAGGCACTGAAGTTAAGGTGATCTTCCAGCTCCAGAGAAGAACTTGCAATCTTTAAAGCAAGGAGCATACATTGCACATTCGCATCATAGGAAATTGACTTCCTGCATTAGACTGCCAAGGAGGCTTGTAACTTAGGCAATGAGCCGCAAACCATGGAGTTAAAAATCTCCCTGTTCTAAAGAATAGAGGGAGATTTTTCATAAATGGCAAATTGAAAAGGTGCTTGGTTTCACAAGCGATTTTATCTATTTAACGAGTAGAGATTAACACTTTTATGACTGCACTCACTATTCTGCTTGTGGAGTCACCGTGTACATACATTACATTACTGATCCCGAGTTACATCCTGTATTATACTCCAGAGCTGCACTCACTATTCTGCTGGTGCAGTCACTGTGTACATAGAATCATAGAATGGTTGAGTTGGAAGGGACCTCCTGGGTCATCTGGTCCAACCCCCTGCTCAAAGCAGGATTCACTAAATCATCCCAGACAGATGTCTGTCCAGCCTCAGTTTGAAGACTTCCATTGAAGGAGAACTGACCACCTCTCGTGGCAGCCTGTTCCACTCATTGATCACTCTAACTGTCAAAAAGTTTTTTCTAATATCTAATCTGTGTCTCCTCCCATTCAGTTTCATCCCATTGCTTCTAGTCTTTCCTTGTGCAAATGAGAATAAAGATAATCCTTCTACAATGTGACAGCCCTTGACATATTTGAAGACAGCTATTAAGTTTCCTCTCAGTCTTCTTTTCTGCAAGCTAAACATTCCCAAATCCTGTAACCGTTCCTCATAGGACATGGTTTGCAGACCGGACACCATTCTGGTCGCTCTTCTCTGAACTTGCTCCAGCTTGTTGATGTCTTTTTTAAAATGTGGTGCCCAAAACTGGACACAGTATTCCAGATGAGGTCTGACCAAAGAGGAGTAGAGGGTAGAGGGCATTAACCCCTCTCTACCATCAGACGTACTATTCCGTCCATGTGACCCTGGACCTAATTCCCATGGACGGAATAGTACGTCATGGGCGATCAGCTGCGCTCCCGGGGGGAGCGTAACTGATCGCGGCCGGGTGTCAGCTGTATATCACAGCTGACACCCAGCACTATGTGTCAGGAGCGGTCACGGACCGCTCCCGGCACATTAACCCCTGGCACACCGTGATCAAACATGATCGCGGTGTACCCGGGGCACAGGGGAGGATCGCGCAGGTGGGGGCTCCCTGCGCGCTCCCCTGTGACCCTCAGAGCAGCGCGATGTGTCGCGCTGTTCCGAGGGTCCGTCCTCCCTCCAGGTCCCCGGATCCAAGATGGTGCCGGGGTCCTGCAGGGAAGCCTGCAGCGATGCCAGAGTGATCGCTGGTGTGACAGAGTGCTGTGCACACTGTCACACCAGCGATCTGATAAAATACAGTGATGTCCCACCCTGGGACAAAGTAAAAAAGTAAAAAAAATAAAAATAAAAAGTGGTAAAAAAAAAAATATTCCCCAATAAATTCATTTCTTCCTGTAAATAAAAAAAAACAATAAAAGTACACATATTTGGTATCGCCGCGTCCGTAACGACCCCCCCTATAAAACTGCCCCACTAGTTAACCCATTTAGTGAACCCCTTAAAAAAAAAAAAAAAACTAAGCAAAAAATCAATGCTTTATCATCATACCGCCGAACAAAAAGTGGAATAACACACGATCAAAAAGACCGATATAAATAATCATGGTACCTCTGAAAACGTCATCTTGTCCCGCAAAAACGAGCCATCATACAGCATCATCAGCGAAAAAATAAAAAAGTTATAGCTCGCAGAATAAAGCGATGGTCTTCACCCTGGAGATTTCCTCTCGGTCCCCTCCAGTCGAGACGAGCTGCTCGAGTTTCCTCCCCAGCTGCCGATACAGGCGGTACCTGTTCAGGCCCCTGAGGCTCGAGAGCTTACGGAAGAACCTTGCGACCCTTCTTTTGAAGATCTCCCACCACTCAGACTTACTGCTACAAAGACCCAAGAGAGGTACCTGGCTCTGAAGAAATTCCTCAAAGGACTGTCTTACTTCCGCTTCTTCCAGAAGGGACGAATTCAGCTTCCATAGGCCTCTCCCCATCCGGGGAGTCTCTGTAACATTCAAAGTAAAGAAAATTAAACAGTGATCGGAGAACTCCACCTCAACAGCGGACACTGCAGAAGAGACGGCTTCCTCCTTTAAAAAAAACCTATCTATCCTAGACCTACTGCTTCCCCTATAAAAGGTGAAACCCTCGTGACCTGGGGTGTGCCGGATGTGGACATCCACCAGGCGAGCTTCGCTTACTATGCTATTCAAGGCTACGCTATCATAAGTCAGCCGGTTTCCGGGGCCTCCCCTATCACGGAGTCTGGTTATAGTATTAAAATCCCCACCGAAGACCACCTGCCGGCTCGTAAAAAGATAGGGCTTGATCCTCAGGAAGAGACATTTACGGTCCCACTTAGATTGCGGGCCATTGATATTGATGAGCCGAGGCTCCTGTCCCCTCATGAAGACGTCAAGGACCAAACATCTCCCCATTTCTAACTTGATCACCCGTCTGCATTCCACCTCCGCGGTCTTAAAAAGGACCGCTACCCCGCTATACGGCTCGGCCGCAAGAGACCAGTATGAGGGCCCACTCCTCCATTCCCTCTTTGCTTTGTGAATGGACCCCAGGTCCGTTAGTCTGGTCTCCTGCAAAAATAAAATATCAGCCTCAACCCGGGTGAAAAAATCAAAGGCCGTAAATCTAGCCGTATCCGATTTTATGCTGGCGACATTAATCGACGCCAGAGTCAATGGGGTAGGTTCCGCCATCATGGGTGATTGAGTTAGACGGCCTGTTTTTTAACCGTACCCCCAGATTTCCTCTCCCTCTCTGAGGAGGAGCCCGACTCACCCCTCCTCTTTAAAGACACCGAGGTGTCCATATCCTCCTTTGCAGCAGTGGACACCTCCTTCCCAGCACTAGATTCCTCGCCCCTGGACCCCGAGGTAGTCCCCCCGCCAGAGGAGTGTGAATCCCCCGGAGGACGGACCTCACCACTCCCTGAAGGCACCCCAGATGTTGCATTCGGCCCCTCACCCCCGACCTCCGACACAGCAGAGTCATTGAGGGCTTGGAACCGATTGGAGAGGGGGATCAGAGAGGAGCCAGTGAGCCCTTCCGTAGGCACCCTAGCGGTCGGGGGGGGCATTAGATTTTTTATCCTTGTTCTTCTTCTTCCGCCTCTTACCGGTTCGATTGTCACCCGTTTTTTTTAGGCTGCTCCACCACCTCTTCATCCACACTTTCATACTGGGAAGAGTTATCAGAAGCAGCCAAACCCTCCTTCTCCATCCTCCGGATCTCCTCGCTCACCGCCTTCTCCCCCAGGGCCTCAGAGGCTTCGGCTGCCGCCTCCAGGGTGGGGGCAGTCATCACCCCAGTTGCCTGAGGCTTATCCTGCCCCCTGCCCTTACGGTGCCTCACCTGTTGCCACTGGTGGGCAGATGTTCCAGCCTCGTCTTTCCTCACTGACCCCTCAGCTCCCCTCACGCCTCCACCCCCAGCCCCAGCAGAAGTTGCACCACCAGGGACCCCCCCATGGCTCCCCCCCACTGGGCCACAGATGGTGCCGGAAAAGGAGCTGGGGCAGCGGCTATACGGGTGACCTAGGTCACCACACAGGTGACACCTAATGTCACCATAGGCCGCGGCAAGATGACCTACCCCGCCACACAAGGCACACTTCTACACCTTGCAGCCTGCGCTGAAGTGGCGGGGATCACCGCACCTGTGGCAGACCTTCGGTTGCCCCTGGTAGAAGATCTGGATTCTGTCCCTCTCCAGAAATGCTGAGGAGGGGATGTGGGTGACCGTACCTCCTGAAACCTTCAACTTTACCATGAAGGTCCAGCCCCCTGACCAAATGCCAAACTCGTCCCTATTTTTCTTAGGGACGTCCGTGACTTCCCCATAACGGGAAAGCCACGTCATGATGTCGACCCCAGAGAGTGACTCGTTACTTGTCAGAACGGTCACCCTCTTTACACTATTTTGGCGAGACACCCGCCTGAACGGCAAAGTCTCGCCAGCCGGGGTCCCCCTTTGCCAGTTCGAAATTCGACCAGAAAAGCTCTAGGCCCTCTGGCCGAACAAAACTGACATTGAAAAAGGAGGTGCCAAACGGATGAATCAGGGCAAAGATGTCCGTCGCCCTGAAGTCCATCTTCAGAAGGAGCTCCACAACCCTCGCTCTTGGCGGGCACGCTTCACTGCCCCTCCACCGAAGACGGACCACATTCCGCCTGGCCACCCCCTGCCCGGCTGTCAGGAGGGACCAAACCGTTTCCCCCTCCCTTTTATCTTGGAAGGCAGCCAGGCCGTATCTATCCAGCCAAAAGGCCAAGTCCACCTCTCTGCCCTCTACATTGATCGTCCGTTCTCGCTTTTTGAGGGCCTCCAGGAAACGGCACCGCAAGACGCCATCCTTGAGGTCCAGAGGCGAGGAAACCCCTGACCAGACCCTGAGGCTCCAGCCACCACCCCCGAATAACTCAGAGGACCGGTGGCTGGGGGGGCAGATGGACCAGCCTCCTACCCCCTCCTTCCAGAACCATCAGACACCCCATTCACACTTACCACCCCATACACACTTGCCACTTTAGACACACTGCAACCCGCATCCTCAACCGCAGACACTTCCATACACACACCCTCCTCATCCACTCCATCAGTCACCCCACTCTCACTCACATGCTCACTGGGGTCAATATTTTGCCTCACTTTTTGGGACCTTATAGATTTTACCATTTCCACACTGCTACCGCCACCTACTGGTGGCATCTTCCCTGCCGGGGGGTTCTGTCCACACCGTGCTGCTGGCCCTTTAAGATCTGTGCTGCCATTGGGCTTCACAGCCTGCACAGAGCTGCCTTCTCTCCCACTGGCAGAGACCAAGCCAGGAGCAGTCCTGCCTCCAGCTCCATCCCGGCTCGTCGCCGGCGCCCCCACCACAGGTAAGCCCGTAGACTCAGGGGACCCGGCCAGGCATGCACCCTTGCTGCTGTCTGCTGCAGCTGCAGTTTCTGCTTCACCGCTGATCTTTACCATTTTTTTTTCCTTTTGCTGGGAAGCCACGCCCCCAGCCTCCAGCTTCACAGCACAGAGATCAGAAGCTGCACCCACATGGGCGGCGGGTGCTGAGGAGGCCACACCCCCGAGACCAACCGCAGCGGGACCCCCAGAGCGGACCCGGAGCCGGGACCACCCCCAGGGGCCCCCCCGGCGGTACCAGTTCCCCGGGGCACAGCGGCCCCAACCACCACACCCTGGGCCACAAACAGCTTGGGCACAGCGACTCCGGCAGCCAGCCCCAGGCTAGGCCACTCCCCCTCAGTGTGCACCGGCGGCGGGGCCCCCAGCCCAGACTTCACCGCAGACCCCACCAGGGGAGCTGACCCCACCAGTTGTTTCTTATGAGCCGGCTCTGCCGGAGCCACAGGCCCCGCCCCCTTCACTTTACTGGGTGCCTGTGCCCCCAGAAGCGATCCAGTAACGGATCTGTAAGTGGGAGACCCAGACACCACAGCGCTCACCGCCGGAGATGCGGTCCTGGCTGCCACTCTCTTGCCCACCACTGGGCCGCCCTCCACACCATGCTCCATATCAGACACACCACTACCCCCTCCGTTACCACAAACAGAGGCGGCGCCCTGCATGTCATGGCCTGTAATCTCCCCGCTCCCTTGCTGCGGACCCACAACAGAGCCCGAGACGGGGTGGGTAGCGGGTGCCGCACAGCGGGACCGGGGGGCCCCAGAGAGGGGGACATACACAAACTTCTGGACAACAGCTGTTTTTTTTACCTTCTTCTTAGCTTTTCTCTTCATCCCCCTCCTGGTTGCCTCGTCATCGCAGATCTCATCCCCGAACCTCAGCTGGTTAAACCGGACCGGGGACTCGATCTGCCGGATCTGCTGCATGACGAGGCAGCCCCCTCACTGCTACTACTACCACCATCCTCATCCTCCCCCTCGCACTCGCTGCCCTCTGAAGAGCCAGAATCTGGTGGGAGAGCCACTTGCTCGGGGCTATCCCGCTGTGCGACACCTGGAGATCTCTTACCAGGCCACCAGGCGGTGGGTAGGGCACGACCTCCTCCTCGCATTCCTCCTCCTACACCGCCTGGCCGGGGCTCCGTGACCCCTCTTGAGGCCCTTCCGGCCATGGCTCTGAACCGGTCGTCATTCTCCAGCTTTTCACGGAAGGGCCCGCTGCCGGCCAGGATCTCGCACCTTCGGCTTGCCAGGTCTTCTATGGATCTCTGGATTTTTCTGACCGCGGCGGATAGCTCGGCCTTCTTATTGCCAGAGGCCCTGTTGGACCTCTCCTTAGCTACCCTCAACTCCCCCAGAGGGATCTTAGCTTCCTTGAGGCATCCTCATATTCACAGAGGTGCGCATGGACACGGGAACCATAAACCACGGTGGTTTCCTTCGCCGCCTTGGTGCCCCACTTAAGTGGTCCCGATACAGCACCCCTGCTCGTACTCAGCCTACCTCTGGGGGAAGGAGCCGCCGCGGTCATGGCCTCGGGGGTACTGCGGGTCTTCATACTGGATCCTTGGCCAGATCTTGTGACCCTAGCAGGATTGGGAGTCCTCCCACCCCCTGCCGGCTTGGACCGGGAGGTGGGAGACGGGGGCCCAGCCCCGGAGGCCAGTCCCAAAATGAGCCTTCTTTCTTGGGAAGGAGGCAGACAAAAAGTCCTGGATGGAAAAACTTCACCTCCCTTCCCGAGCAGCACACACAGGCACCACAGTCAGACCGCACGGCAAGCTCCACCCCTTCCTGTGGGATGGTCCAGAGCTGCACTCACTATTCTGCTGGTGCAGTCACTGTGTACATACATTACATTTCTGATCCTGTTCTGATCCTGAGTTACATCCTGTATTATACCCCAGAGCTGCACTCACTATTCTGCTGGTGCAGTCACTGTGCACATACATTACATTTCTGATCCTGTACTGATCCTGAGTTACATCCTGAATTATACCCCAGAGCTGCACTCACTATTTTGCAGGTGCAGTCACTGTGTACATACATTACATTTCTGATCCTGTTCTGATCCTGAGTTACATCCTGTATTATACCCCAGAGCTGCACTCACTATTCTGCTGGTGCAGTCACTGTGTACATACATTACATTTCTGATCCTGTTCTGATCCTGAGTTACATCCTGTATTATACCCCAGAGCTGCACTCACTATTCTGCTGGTGCAGTCACTGTGTACATACATTACATTTCTGATCCTGTTCTGATCCTGAGTTACATCCTGAATTATACCCCAGAGCTGCACTCACTATTTTGCAGGTGCAGTCACTGTGTACATACATTATTACTGATCCTGTACTGATCCTGAGTTACATCCTGAATTATACCCCAGAGCTACACTCACTATTCTGCTGGTGCAGTCACTGTGTACATACATTACATTACTGATCCTGAGTTACATCCTGAATTATACCCCAGAGCTACACTCACTATTCTGCTGGTGCAGTCACTGTGTACATACATTACACTGCATCACTCACATTGATCTGATACCAGTGGTATATTTTAGGGTAATAGGCGAGAAATGTGCCCCAGGTGCAGGGAAGCACCATCTGCCCCTTCTGCCATGAGCCGAGATGATTATCTTACTTCAGCTGGTGATCTGAGGTGTTTCCCTGGGAGTGAGATTTAGCCCCTCTCCAAACTTGTTGTTAAACTGACACGTTGTAGCGACGGTATGAGGACTTTGTATGATAAATCAAGGGTTAGAAGTGCCATTTAGGGGGAGATAGCAGTCTCTTTGCATAATGTTTTATTAATAAGAGCAGTCAATTCCTTCACCAAGTCTTCAATTTGAGACAATTCCAGAAAATACATACATTGTCATTGAGATCACAACCTCTTCACTTTAGTGGAGATTGTCCAAGGAAAATTTTGGAGTTAAGTACCATCTCATCAGGACTCATGTAGGGTGCACAAAGGTTTGAAAAGTAAGAACATATGAGTGCTCCTTATGAAGTAAGTCATAAATAGGACTCCTTATGGAAAGAAGTGTACTGAAATCTCAATCTGTAACTGCTCCAAAGTTTGATGCCTAGACAAAGTCATTAGTGAGTCCTTAGTATAGAGTCCCATCTAAGAACTGTTACCTTATGCTTGGCAGATGGACTTTTTAATCAAAACATGTGCCAAAAACATTAATTATTTTTATGTGCAGTAATACAGGAATTAAAATAAATAATTTTTTCAGAGCTTGTTGTCACATAGCATCCATATGCTGCAGTCCTGAATTCACAATTCTGCCTAATTCAGAGACCATACTGCAGTATGATCAAAGACTCATCAGAGTAACTGGACTGTTATTCTTAGGCTGTGTTTCCATGGTCAGGAAACACAGCGCATTTGATGGAGCGGAAATTCCGCTCCGTCTAAGCCCCGCCCCCTTTCTGACACGCGCTCTTTCCGGAGGTGTTCAGGACACCTCCGGAACACCTCTGGAAAGAACGCAGGGCTACATAGCCCTGTGCTAAATTCCGTTGCGGCGACGCAGCGTCGCCGCAATACGCTAGGACATGCTGCGGTCTGAAAAGACACGCAGCATGTCCGGATACGCAGGTCTTCCGCCTGCGTGTTGTTACGCATAGTGGAGACGGGATTTCTTGAAATCCCCTCCACTATGCTGTAACATCTGGACTCTGCGTGTTTGGCGCTGCGCCAGCGCACAGCGCCAAACACGCAGCGTTTCCTGACCGTGGAAACTCACCCTTAGATGTGGAGAAAATTCTCGAGTTACTCTACCCTAAGGATGAGGTAGCAATCGTGAGAACCTACTGGAACAAAATAATGTTGATGGGTCTCACTAAAATGGGTGGACATAGGAAGAATCTTTTGTTTTTTTTTCAGCTGTGATTTCTGCTATTTGCTTTCATGTATGAACTGGCTAAATTATGTACAGAACGTCTAAATTAATTAAAGGTGTAAAACGAACAAACACTCCGGCAAACCCCTGGAGACTATTGTAAATTACAAGCTGTGCATTTCTTATAATCACCACCAGCCATAAACTGAATTCTAGAAACCTCTTAATTGGAGTGGCATCTACTCTAAGGCTGGAGTCACACACAACCACAAAAAATCGGTCCGTTTTAGACGGTCGACAATCGGATCAAATAAAAAACATCACACATCCTTCTGGCATCCGATTTTCCTTCAAAGATGCGATTTAATCGCATGTGTGTGTACCTTGTAACATCCGATTTTCATCCGACTTGCGAGATTTTCTCGCAGGCTTGCAAAACTGACATATAATGGATCTAAAAGAATAGTATTTCAATCACAAAAAAAGAATAGATATATACACATAGAACACATATATATATATATATATATATATATATATATATACATGTCATTGTGACATGTATATATACATATATTTATAGTTCCTAGACTTCTACATACTGTTATAGCCGCTAATTCAATTGCCGGGTTTTGTGAAATCACAGAAGCCGACATGAAATCATACATTGTTTCCACACATTTAACCATGTCATTTCCTGTATTTTGATATTTGTTTAGAACTTACAATTACATGACTGTATTTGTGCAAAATTTCAGACATGTAGGGGTTAATTAAAGGTGTAATTTCGTTGAAAAAAATGCGTGGGCTCCCGCTGTATTTTCTCCACCAGACAGACAAAGCAAGCGAGTGGGGCAGATAATAACAGCCTAGGGAGGGTACATTTTTTGTGCCCCCCCTGGCTACTAACATCTGCCCCCAGACACCCCAGAAAGGGCAAATCTATAATTAGATTCACCCTTTCTGGCACTTTGCCCGTCTATTCCCATTGCCCTGTAGCGGTGGCGAATGGGTTAATTATCTCACCTTACTGTCACCTTGCTATTGAAAGGTGACCTTAAGGTAGGTTAATAATTGAGAGCTGTCAATTAGACAACTATCAATTATTAATCCTATTGAAGTAAATAAAAAAACACACACACTTTAAGAATAAATAATTTTAATGAAATAAAAACACATTTTTTTGACCATATTTTATTTTACACTTAATCCGTGCGAAGCCATTGATCTCCTAAAATAAAGAAAAAAAAATAAAACAACATTATTCTTACCTATTCTGCCGATCTGTCACGTCCCACGCTGTAATCCTTCATAAAGGGTTAACTAGCTTTGAGCCAAGCAGTGCAAGTAATCCTGCATGCTCAGCTCAAAGCTCATGAATGAATAAGTTCCTCTCCTGGCGACAGGAGAGGATGTGTTTAATGAATGAAGCTTAATTGATTGTGTCCACTTTCCCTTTAGGTCAGGTCACTACAGTTAAATTGGCAATAAATCAATTAAGCTCCATTCATGAATCTATTCCTCTACTTTCGCTGGGAGAGGAAGTTATTCATTCAGGGGAATACAGGTCTGAGACAGCATTATTAGCTCTCTGCGACCTGTAACCTGTTAACCCTTTCTGATGGATTACACCGTGGGACCTGACTGTACATCGGATTGGTAAGTATAATTTTGCTTTTTTATTTTATTTTTATTACAGGAAATGGTTTTAGCAGGAAAATAAAATATGGTCAAAAACTGTGTGATTATTTCATTAAACTTATTTTTTATTAAACTGTGTGTGTTTGATTTTTCTTTCATACAATAGGATTAATAATTGATAGTTGTCTAATTGACAGCTCTCAATTATTAACCTACCTTAAGGTCACCTTTCAATAGCAAGGTGACAGTAAGGTGAGATAATTAACCCATTCGCCACCGCTACAGGGCAATGGGAATAGACGGGCAAAGTGCCAGAAAGGGCGAATATAATTATAGATTTGCCCTTTCTGGGGTGTCTGGGGGCAGATGTTAGTAGCCAGGGGGGGCACAAAAAATGTACCCTCCCTAGGCTGTTATTATCTGCCCCCACTCGCTTTGCTTTGTCTGTCTGGTGGAGAAAATACAGCGGGAGCCCACGCATTTTTTTCAACGAAATTACACCTTTAATTAACCCCTACATGTCTGAAATTTTGCACAAATACACTCATGTAATTGTAAGTTCTAAACAAATATCAAAATACATGAAATTATATGGTTAACAGTGTGGAAACAATGTATCATTTCATGTCGGCTTCTGTGATTTCACTGAAGCCGGCAATTGAATGAGCGGCTAATACAGTATGTAGAAGTCTAGGAACTATAAATATATATATATATACATATACATGTCACAATGACATATATATATATATATATGTATTCTATGTGTGTATATGTATGGATTCGATTCTTTATTAAAGCTGTCAGTGTGCTTTTACAGTATAGCCGGGGATGAATTGCCGGCTTTTCTAAAGGACACCGATGCGATTTCATCGCAAGTCACACAGTGTGGTCCGTTTGTAATCCGATTTTTCATCGCTCCCATAGACTTGCATTGGCGATTGTCGACCGACAATCGGTGACAATCGCAGCATGCTGCGATTGCACACGGACGTTTAAAACGGACCACAAAAAATCTGATACTGGGAGCCGCTCCATAGATTAACATAGGTCCGACTGCAATGCGATTTTTCATCGCATTGCAGTCGTCCGATTCTGTCGCCAGTGTGACGCCGGCCTAACAGAGGATTCAGCATGAACTTACATGGATATGCTGCAAAAAATCACAGATTTAGCTGTGGTTCAGGTGGTATTGTGCAGAATAATCTGCAACAACTGGAAGTTTGGGGTATTGACTTCCCAAATGAAGTTAGTAGAGAAAGTTCCCAACAGGGTTGCCAATTTGACTTTTTATGTTTTCTGGACAGCTTATCAAGAATCACAGATGGACAATATTTTTTTACGGTCACATTGGACAGCCATAGTATATCATCCATATTATAAGGGATCCATGTGTGTAGCTCATCTGATATGTCTAAAAAATTATTTTTATCAGGGTGATTTTTAACAGTGTAGGGAATAAGGGACCAGGAAAAGAAAGAAGGGAAAGGGAAGGCAACCAATATAGTAACGCATCCTAACGCATACCAAATTTGGCATGCATTAGTGATGATGCGTTACTTTGTGGCTCACCCTCGAATGCAGTCTATAACGTTTTAGGGTGTATTAGGTCTAAAGCACAGTGAATGGACGTGTTTGCTGTGCATAGATCTGAATGGCTAACGCATGGTATCGCATGGTAACAAAATGCTACCATGCGTTAGCGCTAGTGTTGAGCGATACGATAATGTAAATATCGGCTATCGGCCGATATTAGCTCTATCGGCCTTTCGATAATTCGTTTCGATATTTTCGTCTTATCGAATACCGGAATCGGATTTGTCACTGTCACTGTGAGTGTCCGTCGGTCGGGTCTGTCAGGAGTCAGCGGCCTTACCTGGCAGAAGATCTCCGGCGGTCACGGCCTGGACTGCTTCATGGCCGCCATCATCTTTCCCCGGCGGTCACATGCAGTTTCTCGCGATAACTGCAGTGACTGCTGGGTAATCCCGGCCGTAAAGCAGTCAGTCCGATGACGTCACGCCGGGGAAGCAGGTAATCAGCTGTGCTGCGCCGGGATGACAGGCTCTGCCTGTCATTCTGATGTAGCAGAGCTGGATCGTCGTGGGACACTCGTTACTATGGACTGCGTCGGTCAGGTGGTATACTTTTTTTTTTTTTTTTCATTTTTTTACAGGAGATCGATGGCGTCGCAGGATGAGACTGTAATAAAAGTAATGAAAACTGTGTTTTTTTTTTTTTTATTAAATTAAAAAACTTTTTTATGAACATTCACCCGTCCGGGTACATAAACAATTTAACTATTTACATACAGTGACCCTGTCCGGGTTATTTATAATTCTTTGGCAGGGGTGTTCCAGGTACCACCTGGTACTCTTCTGATGCTTGCCAAACATCCGAGGCACCAAGGACCTCCAGGACCTGATGACGTCATGTGGCCTGTACAGTCAAGTCGTGACCCGCTATCTGGGTCTGTGTGGCCACCTCTTTCATCTCCCTCCGGGTCTGGAACCCTATGTCCCGGACTGAACGAACCCCAGGGGGCCTAACAGGCGCCGGGTACGGGCCAGCTATACTTATCATGTCCATAGCTGGGGCTGCTGAGGAGACCACTGAGGGAGGCTGGGGAGATTTACGGCGTGGGGTGGGCACTTTTGCAGAGGCCTGGATGTGGGAGGCTGAAGGCTCCGAGGGTCTCACAGGTTCCTGACACTCTGGGGAGTAGGGGTCGCACCTGGTAACATTTAGGGCGTACCATCCATTGTAACCCCAGTGTCGGGTGTAAGTCACCAAGTCTCCTGGCAACAGGTCCCTCCCCGGGTGTCCTTCTGGGAGGTGAGCCTTCACGTCCCGCCGGTTCACAAAAACTTCTAAATAAAGTCCAGGCTCCTGGATGAAGCCCCAACCACCTTTCAATTTAAAGCTCCGTACTGCACCCTTACGCCGCGGCTCCCTCACCGTACTTTTATCTTTTCTCATCCGGTCCTTATCTGCCCGGTCCTTCTCCAGCTGACGTTGGCGAAGTTTTTGGGATTCTCGCTGCTCCCTTTGTCGCTCTGCTTCCTTCTCCCAACGTCTCCACTCTTCCTCCTGACGCCGATTGAAATTCTCCTCCACCAGCAGCTCCATGTCTCCACCATCAAACTGCAGCTTACAGTGTCCGGTTTGCGGCAGCTCTCCTGGCGCCCCCCAGTCCTGGCGGCGCTCACCTGCGGAGGAAGCAGCCGGCTCTGGAACAGATGACAGTCGGGGCTCCGGTACAGGCAGGTAGTGCTCTGGTGCCTGCGCGGCCTCCTCCATGAGGACGGGTGTCGCTTCTTCTGTCTCAGCGACGGGGGCAGACAGTGGGATCTGGGGTGCTGCCGGTGCAGCGTTTTTTGCACGAACGGGTGCCTCCACTGCGATAACGTCAACCGGATCACATTGCAAGGGCTGGGATGCCCGCACGGACTCCTCTACTAGAACGGGTGCCTCACCTTCCGGTACAGACACTTCAGGTAAGAGGGATTGGCGCCGCTCCAAGTTTAGTTTTAGGACACGCCAGCTGGCTTCCATCCTGGCGACCTCCTCCCGGTGCCGGGCCAGGCCTCTTAGGGTATCCTCCGCTTCTTGCAGCGTAGGAGGGTTTCCAGGCCGGGTGCCCAACGGTGGTTCCGTGGCGATCGGGTCGCTTCCGTGGGGGGAGAGCTCTGACTGCTCCATCCCTTCACACTTCTGCTCGTGTCCATTAGCCATCTCTGCCAAGTCACATGTGTCATTAGCATCTGGAGAGGGCCCCTCTTTTGTAGGGAGGCGGGACCTTCGTGTTAGTTTCCGCACACTGAGGAGGATGAGGAGGCGGAACTGAAGAGCTGTGGGGCACGATCTTACATTGCAGTACCATTTAGAGTGGTCGGCCATCGTTTTCACGCCACTGAGTGAGTGTACACCCACGAAGAGCACGCCCTTCTTCTTCACCAGTGCCTCGTCGTGACGCAGATATGGCGGAAAAATGGCAAATACATTCTCTGATGATTTTAGCAATTCTCAAGCACAAAACCAGTTCAATTCAGGCACACAGGACTCGCTTATAGCGAGCTACAGAATCCTGTTCGTGACGCCAAAGTTGAGTCGCACAGAGTCAGAGGTTTTTGGGGTACTCGGCACCGAGCCCGTCGACTTCTATGGGGTATGTCACGGCTTTACCCGGCAATTGAATCAGAGTCTATTTTACTATGTAGAAGTGTATAAACTATAAATATATGTATATATATATGTCACAATGACATGTATATATATATATATATATATGTATTCTATGTGTGTATATTTAGTGTTTACAAGGACTTCTATGGGGTATGTCACGGCTTTACCCGGCAATTGAATCAGAGTCTATTTTACTATGTAGAAGTGTATAAACTATAAATATATGTATATATATATATATGTCACAATGACATGTATATATATATATATATATATATGTATTCTATGTGTGTATATTTAGTGTTTACAAGGAAATAAAGGTTTTTTTTAGTTGCGATATTTTGTTCCCATAGACTTACATTGGACTTCCGGTATCGAAATCGGATATTGACGATATTTAGTGCTATCGGCGATACAATTTCGATAAGATATTTTTAGATATCGAGCACTATCGCTCAACACTAGTTAGCGCATACGTTAGCGCTAGGTGTTAAAAAGATGTCAAAAATGACATCAGCGTTAGCACATCCGTTTAACGGATTCGTTAACCTCTTGATCAGAGGGGTCCTCTCCTGGAGAGTTTAAGCTCCTTTGGTCAATGGGGTCCTCTCTCTCCTGGAGATTATAAGCTGTTATGGTTAATGGGGTCCTCTCTCTTTTCTTGTAGAGTGTAAAATCTTATGGTCAGTGGGGTCCTCTTCCTGTTTATCTTTCCTGTGATGCGTAAGCGATTATGGTCAGTGAGGTCTTCTCTCTCCTGTAGAGTGTAAACTCTTATGGTCAGCGGGATCCTCTATTTTCTCTGGAGTGTAAGTGCTTATTGACAACAGTGTCCTCTCTGTCCTGTTGATTGTAAACTCCTATGGTTAGTGGGGTCCTCTCTCTCCTCTGTAGAGTGTAATCTCTTAAGGTTATTGGGGGTCCTCTCTATCTTCTGTAGAGTGTAATCTCTTATGGTTAGTGGAGTCATCTCTCTCCTGTAGAGTGTAAGATCTTATGGTTAGTGGGTCTTCTCTTTCTCTTTCTCTTTCTCCCTCTCTCAATTTATCTCTCTCCAGGAGAATGTAAGCTCTTATAGTCAGTGGGATCCTGTCTCTTTCTCCTGTACAGTGTAAGCTCTTGTGTTCAGTTGGGTTCTCTCTCTCTTTCTCTATTTTTCTTTCTGTAGTTTTTAAGCTGTTATAGTCAGTGGGGTTATCTCTCTCCTATAGAGTGTAAGCTCTTATGGTCAGTGAGGTCTACTCTCTCCTGTAGAGTGTTAAGCTCTTGTGGTCAGCGGGATCCTTGCTCTCCTGTAGAGTGTAAGCTCTTATGGTCAGCAGGTTTCTCTCTCTCTCCTATAGAGTGTAAGCTCTTATGGACAGTGGGGTACTCGTTCTTCTGCAGAGTGTAAGATCTTATGAACAGTGGGTTCCTCTCTCTCCTATAAAGTGTAATCTCTTATGGTTAGTGGGGTAATTTAGTGTGTAAGTGTGGCACCCCAGGAGTCCGGTTGCCACAATGGCCTTGTCTCCCTCCAGGGGAGAGTGATGTCATGCCTGGAAGCAAAGAAGGAATCCTCTTACCAGATAGTTCCAGCTTACAGCACAGTTCCTGCTCCAGGCCAGCAGCGGAGCTCTAAACCCAACTTCAGGGGAGCTGCTCTCTCTGGTCTGGAGGAGGAAGTTAGTGAAGAGTTAGAGCCTGAACAAGGTTGAGAGAGGACGTGTGGGGAGGAGCTGAGGATAGGAGCTTCATCTGAGCTCACCTCAGGCTTGAGTTCCAGTGACCGGACCCCAGAGCCTGAGACTGTGTGGGTACTAAAGCCCCGGCAACAGAATCCATAGGGCAGAAGGCCGCAGATTCTCTGGCCCCAACTGATACTCAACGACATAGCAGCACGTGTGAGCCGGAGACACCAGACAGGAGCGACCCATGAAGCAGGCTCCAGCTGCCTGTCATGCGAGTGGAGTTCTACCTAAGCATCAGACAGAAAGAGGGACTTGAATAGAGTTTACAGCAGCAAGTACCTCAGAGAATAGAGCTAGAAAGGATGCCTCACAACCCACCTGACTAAGGAAATTCCCAAATTGCTTCCATGCTGACCGGCTCCAGAACCATCTGTTACCTAAGCCCCGGACTGTACCTGCACTGCTCAGTTAAAGGTAAAGGAAACTGCACCCTGCTGTCATTCACGCATCACCTGCACTGCACCACAGTCACCACCAACATCACCTTTAATATCCTAACTGCCCTGGGATACAGCTCTACCCGTTGAGAGCTTAACCATCTTTGCTGCCCTATCATCATCCCAGAGAATCTGCATTGCAGCGTCGGTCCCCTGACCGAATACCATGAGTGGCGTCACGAACACTTTATTACAAACTTTATTATCACTTTTTCACTATCCCTTTTATTGGATGGCCAGGGCCACGGACCGGGTCACTGCTGCTGTGACACTTCCCCTTTAAGAAGCGGCCCAGTACCGAGTATCCCCACTGCCCTGGCAGGCGATCCATAAGATCTTAAGGTTAGTGGATCTACTCTCTCTCTTTCTCTCTCTCCTACAGAATGTAAACTATTATAGTAAAAGAGATCCTGTCTCTTTCTCCTGTAGAGTGTAAGCTCTAATGGTTAGCAGGGTTATTTCTCTCCTGTAGAGTTTAAACTCTTATGGACAGTGAGATCCTATCTGTCATGTAGAATGTAAGTTCTTATATTCAGTGTGGCATGGGCGTACCCAGGATCAAAACTAGGGGGGGGCAAGCCAATGTCGCATCTTATACAGGTTACATCATATACACTGTACATTATCCTGCATATTAGGTATGGAGCATTAGAACTGTTGTATATTGTATAATACAGCAGTGTATGCGACACTACGCTGTATATACCATATATTATACATGGCAGTCGCGCTCATGTCAGGAGCGGTACCAGCAAGTCTGAGAATTGCAGTGCGATCCTCGCATGAGTTATACGGCCGTCTGTCTATGCCCTTGTTATAATAATACTGAAATATTAATCTATTATTAAAGTATTAAGGAGCTCACAAGTAAAAAAAGCCCCCTACCTCCCCTGTCCCCCACCCACACCCCAACAGCCCATTGTCTCACATGCACCCCTTAGTGTTCTGTCCCACTGACCCCACAATACCCCCATCCTCTCACATGCACCCCTCAGTGCTCTGTTGCCCCTCCCCACTTCAGCCCCCACAATACCCCCATCCTCTCACAGTAAACCCCCAGTGCCCTAGCCCCACAATACCCCCATCCTCTTACATTCAACCCCAGTCACCTGTCCACCCTCCCTCACAATACCCCATCCTCTCACATCAACCCCTGTGCACCAGCCCCCACAATATCCCCATCCTCTCACATTCACCAACCAGTGCCCTGTATCCCCTCCCCCACAATATCCCCATCCTCTCACATGCACCCCTCAGTGCTCTGTTGCCCCTCCCCACTTCAGCCCCCTCAATACCCCCATCCTCACAGTAAACCCCCAGTGCCCTAGCCCCACAATACCCCCATCCTCTTACATTCAACCCAGTGACCTGTCCACCCTCCCTCACAATACCCCATCCTCTCACATCAAACCCTGTGCGCCAGCCCCCACAATATCCCCATCCTCTCACATTCACTAACCAGTGCCCTGTATCCCCTCCCCACAATACCCCATCCTCTCACATTCACTCTCTGTGCCCTGTTGCCCCTCCCCCACTTCAGCCCCCACAATACCCCCATCCTCTCACATTAACCCCCCCAGTGCCCTAGCCCCCACAATACCCCATCCTCTTACATTCACCCCAGTGCCCTGTACCCCTCCCCCACAATACCCCCATCCTCTCACATTAACCCCCCAGTGCCCTAGCCCCCACAATACCCCATCCTCTTACATTCACCCCCAGTGCCCTGTATCCCCCCACAATACCCCCATCCTCTCACATTAACCCCCGAAGTGCATTAGCCCCCACAATACCCCATCCTCTTACATTCACCCCCAGTGCATTAGCCCCCACAATACCCCATCCTCTTACATTCACCCCAGTGCCCTGTACCTCTCCCCCACAATACCCCCATCCTCTCACATTAACCCCCCCAGTGCCCTAGCCACCACAATACCCCCATCCTATTACATTCACCCCAGTGCCCTGTACCTTTCCCCCACTGTACCCCCATCCTCTCACATTCCCCCACAGTGACTATGACGTGCCCAATCTGAATGAATTTAATAAATTCCATCCCCACTTACCATGACGCTTGCAGGCAGTGGCTGAGGCAGGAGCAGGCAGTGTCCAGTGTCTGCACACAGAGGGCACTAGGACCCAGTGTGGCTGACACAACCAGAGCCTGCAGGGCAGAAAGTGAAACTACAGCTGCTGCCGGCCAGGAAGGAAGGAGCTCCTCTGGTGAGACAGCAGCTCCGTGCACTGCGCACACAGACAGGCACTGTAACTTGAGGCAGAGGGAGCCGGCATTGTGCTGCTCTCTCCGCTCTCTTTCATTGTGTGCCCCTGCTTCTAGGGGGGGCACCTCCCCCCCTGCCCCACGGTGGGTATGCCCATGCAGTGGGGTCCTCTCTCTTTCTCCTGTAGAGTGTAAGCTCGTATAGTCAGTGGGGTCCTCTCTCTTACTCGTGCAGAGTGTAAGTTGCTATGGTCAGCCAGATGCTCTCTCTTTCTCCTTTAGAGTGTAAGCTCTCATGATCAGCTGAGTTCTCTCTCTCTCTCTTCCTCCCCGTGTGTATTTTTTTTAGAAAATGCAAGCTTTCAAGTATTGAGATAAATAGCTGAGAAGGAAAGGAAACATGCTGAAATGCGGGGATCATCGTTAAAAAATACAGTAGTTTATTAGCTTAATGCATACAACAGCCATAATTGATTAAAACATTTAAAAGACAGAATGGTACAAGTCCATTTACAGAACATGACCTAACCAGACCAGCTGACACATACACATGGAAAAAACTGTGAGAGTACGAATGGAAAATCACAATACTACCAAAATTGCAGTCCTGATGTAAATGGTAAGTAGTTTGACACCCAGTAGAGAGCCATAATGGCCCTTGAGCAAACGGTAACCACACCCACCTAGACAACAACAGTACTAATAATTCTGCAGTAAAAGCCTTAATGACTGTGCAAAAAATATCAGCAAATAATGCAGAGAATAAGCAAGTCTCTCGTATTTGAGGGAGATGCGTCAAGAATGAGTAGAGGATGGAAATATAGCCGCAAAAAAGTATTGAGACTTGAACAAATTTTTTTGCCACAAAACAAATTTTTTTTGAAAAAATTTGGAGAACTCGGCAAGTTTGAAATTCAAAAGATCTGCTCATCTCTACTATTTATGCATGGTGGTGGTAATTGATTAATCGGCATGACATGAAAAGTGAGTGCATGCTATATTTACATCATGAAGGTCAATGTAAAATATAAAATAAAAGACAATCCAAGTAAATGACATATGCCAGCAGTCTTACATTAGATGGGACCGGAGTCGGATTGGGGTGTCTGGGGCCCAGAGGAGGAATTGACCCTAGGGGGCTATTCTACAGCTATATGCATATACCTGTTATCCGTTATACCCGTTACTGCGAAGCATTGACTTTAAAACACATGCGGCTCCTGCTTATCTACTTTGTGCACACCATAACTGGGATGTACAATTAAGGTAGTTAGCACTAAAGGGGTTCTTTGGTTAAAACATACCAATCCATGGGCTCCACAAGATAGGTGGTACTTATTGATCGTTTGGTTCCGACCATTGGAATTCGCACCAATCAATAGAATTGGGAAATTTTATCACTGGACACTGTTATCCCCATTTTAAAATGGAGCAGTAGGTTGGATGTCTTAAAAACAAGCGCAGCACTCTCTGGATAAAAGCTCCACATTCTGCCAATCGGTGTGGGTCCCAGCAGTCAGACCTCGAGCAATAATTAAGTTATCACTTATCCTGTGGAGAGGTCGTTACTTGTTTTACTGGAAAACCCCTGTAAGTGCATCTTGTTTCTAGTATTTAATCACTAATGGAAATAAAGAATCTTCTCTAATTAATATCATAGAGATCAATCCACTATTCCAAGACCAATACAAGGGAGAACTACCGTCACATCATGACCAGACCACATACTACCACCACATAGTGACCGAATAATGCCACATAATGTATAAGGGAGAAATATTGCCACACCGTGACCAGACCAGATATTACCTGCATATAGCAAATAAATAATTCCACATACAAAGGACAAATACTGGCGCACTATGACTGGACCGCATATTGCCACCAAAAAGTGACAGGCTAATACCACGTACAAGGGACAAATATCGGCACACCATGACTGGACTGCATAATACCACCACAGTGACAGAATAATACAACGTACTGTACAAGGGAGAAATACCGCCACATCGTGACCAGACCACATAGTGATCAAATATTACCACATACAGGGATAAATACCGCCATACCATCATCGGACCACATATTATATTTGCTTTTCATAACCATAACCTAAGAGGCCATACTTTTTTTTCGTCTTAGTAAAAATCCTAAGCTTCAATAATGGCTTAAAATGTAAAATAAATAAATAAATAAAGTTAAATAAAAAAATAATAACTGGGATCATACTGCCATGACCTGGGATAATTACAGCCAGGCCAAAATGCTAGCATCAGTTATTTTAACAATATTACCATGGTAATGTCTTTGTCTGCGCTGAAGAGATAAAATGATAGCAGCGTAATGGTGTTTCAAGTGCTAATGAGGCAATTATTACAGGTCGTCACCCAGAGAGCTAAAAACTTGACAAACATTTCTGTGTCCAAAAATATTAAATGTTGTGCCATTTACTAAATAATGCTCAGCGCTGGTAATGAAGTTACCTGTGACCTGTATCCGGGCCTGACTGACAATCCATTTGTTTCCCTGTGACTGATTAACATTTATAAATGACTGATTGTTTTATGAAACACAGAGATCCGAGGAGGGGATGGAAGGGTCACGCATCAGGTTGCATTGGCGTCCAGCCTCAAACCCTTGATATTTTGATGAAAATACAAATTTCACGAACAACTCACAGAATATATTTTTAAATTGATTAGAATAGGACTATGAAGCGGTGTCAGGAATTAAAAGTTAATGATAGTTATTAGATTGGGATTTATATGGTTAAAAAAGGGTGCTCCTCAGCAGCACAGAGTATTTCTTGCAGAAAAAAAGAAACTTGTCCACTCATTGTGTAAGTAAAGTCATGGCTATGGGTTCCAAGAGAAATAGGGACAAGTTGTAAATCATAGAGTTACTTAGACTTTACTTACTTAAACTTTCAAAAAATGAGTCCCCAAACAATTTAATATTTGTAAATGAAAATACAGATAGTACTCACTCTCCCCTGGTCCAGTGATAGTTCTCTGCCACGTTTCTGGTTTCTTTGTTTTGGTTGCAGGAGTAATGTTTCAAGTACAGCATGTATGACCTATGCAGCCAATCAATGAGCTTGGCGGTTCAGCTAACGTAGACAGCCAATTTCACTGTGCTCAGTGATTGGTTACAACAATGATGTGCGATGACATCACAGCTGCAGCTAAAACACAAAGACTGCAGCCGATGCTTTAATCTGGTGCTGGACCAGGGCAGGGTGAGTGCTATATGTGTATGTTTTTATTACAATTACACCATAATTTGGGGACCACATTTTTGAAAATCCCTTTAAGGACAGGAATTTGATCATCTTTGTGTGGTGGACTGTTCTTTTAGGGATGGACAGGGTTGCTTCTAATGGGGCAATGTCATGATAATGTGAGTAAAGAACTCAGAATAGGTAAAGGTACACAGACTGGAAGAAGAAGCAGGGATCTATCAGCAGAACAGGTCGCAGATATCTGCACTAAGATGGGCGAATCCAAACAGTAAAGATCTGGATCTGTACCAAACACCTAGCATTCGTGCACGGACCCCAAACACAGACTTCTCCATGAAGTCCATGTCTGTATGATAGTGCAAGAAACACTGTCGGCTCTGCTTGGCGGTAAGATTATTACCACCTGTAAGAGAGCTGTGGTTCCCACTCTGTCAGATGACAGCATGAGCCAGCAGCTGTGATTGGCGGTAAAGAGTTTACCGCTGGTCATAGGCATTGGCTGATGAGAGAGTACTACTTCCATAAGCCTATGCCTTCTGACACTGATAACAGTGAGAGCAGCCGCCGCTGATGGGAGTATTTCCAAAGTAAACATAAGCCATACTGTCTCACGTGGTCATCCATGTCTGTGATTTACAGTTTCCAACCTAGACGGTGCCACGATCTAACAGTCCAGGCTGAAATCCATGGGAGAATCATGACTAGGGGTGATGCCATCGAGGTTACCGCAGGTCACTTACGCTGCGGTCCCATCGGCACTTCACTGTGAGCTGGGACGATGAACTGCGGTGACCTCAATGAGATCACCGTGAGCACAGTGATAATATGATGATGTCACTGCTAGTCACTGAAGCCGTGCTCACAGCACCTCATTCTCCCATGGTTTTCAGCCTGGAGGGTTGTATCATAGCACCGCCTCCAGTGTCTACTCGCTCCTAGCTCTCTCCGATGCCAGTTATAGATCTCCCATGCTGACCTCCTTGGAAAAGTTTTTCCAGTCCCTGGAGAAGTTGTTCCTGCTTAAGCGATGGAGTTTCATTTGTTGTTTAATTTCTCCCTGTTTGTACAAAAAAATTCATTTGTATTGCTATTTTTCAACAACTGTTACTTATTTAATTTTTTGTCATGGGACTGTATAAGGGCTTATTTTATGCTTTCCGAACTGATTTTATTATTGATACCATTTTGGGGTAGATACAATGTTTTGATCACCTCTCACTGTATTTTTATTGCAATGTTACAGCGGGAAACAAACCGTAATTTCTGGCATTTTCGATTTTTTTTCTCATTACACCATTTACCAATTGAGTTAATTTTTTTTATATTTTCATAAATCGAACATTTATGGATGCAACGATGCCAAATATGTGTATATTTTTATTTCTTTACTTTTAATGGAGAAAAGGGGACTGATTTGAACTTTTGTATTTTTTAATTTTTTTTCACTTTCGACTATATGAACCTGCGATCATCCAATCGTTTGTACTATGCACAGCAATAGCATAGTATTGCTATGTGTAGTGAAAAGCACAGTCTCCTATGAATGCCAGCTACAGGTTGGCTTTCACTGGAGTACCATCATGACAGGTATGAGGGTCTTCAGGAAGTACCTTCATGGCATTCCATCTGCAACTCGTGATTTTGTCAAGAGTTATGCCTCCTCCTGCTGGCAGAGAATTACAGAGGCATTTATTAGGTTAACAGCTGCAGTCGAAGTTTGGTTCAGTGAGCGGTTGTTAGAGGTAGATGATGGCTGAATAGCACAGCCATCATGTGCCAGGAAATATGTGATCTCGGCTTGAGTTTGTCATATGTTGGTAAGGAGTTAAAAATAATATTAATAATAATATGAGGACTCAATAGGCTTAGTGGGCCTCTGGTAATTTGGATTATTTGTTTCATGCTTGGCAAGCCAAAAGTAAGGAGGATCACTTGTAACTTGCTGTCTTAGTTCGGTAAAATACAATAGAAATTCTTAGCTCATCTCCTACAGGTATTATATAGAGATGAGTGAACCTGAACTGTAAAGTTTGCGGTTCATACAGGACACCACCCGAACCCGACTTCTCTGGGAAGTTCATTTTACCCTTCGGGAGTTCGGAGAGAGAGATATTTTTATCCAGCTACAAAGTTCGACTCCGGTTCAGTTTCAGTTCGGGTACAGTTCCGGTACCCAAACCGAACTTTGGGCTAAAGTTCAGTCGGGTACCAAAACCTGAACTTCCATGGGTCCACTCTTCCCTTGTATTATGGGGCTTTCTGCTTTTCTTTACAAAGTGATTATCTTTTCTGAATGCAGCTGACTTGAAAATGTCATCTTTCACTAACTTAAACGGCATCTCTCCCTTTGATGACATCTTTTTTGTTCCTTAAAAGCATTCATTTTGTGCTTAAAAATAATTTTTGCAATTTAGTTTTATTAAAACTTTTGCACCATTTCTCATCTACTGTCTCTGTTGCATTGTTTCTTGCTGGCTGAAGAAAGGGTTAAGTGAAAATCTTTCATTGACCCCATGCTGATGCTCTTACAGGGAATTTGTAGCTTTTACATCTATCTTCTTATGAGCTGCTCTCAGCTAATTTATGACTAAAGACCACATCAAAGTTGCTGGCAAACAAAGAGCCTGTAAAAAACCAAACTAGGCAAAATTTTTATTGAAATTGAACAGCAAAAAATAATTTATGGGAAAAAATAAGTAAAGAAAAAGACAAATAGTGTAAAAATTGCCAAAAATACAATGTGATTTTCCTTAAATGTGGTTGTATAAACATTCATAGTTTTGGAGCTGTAAGTCTAGGTATAAGTGCGGGACATTAGAGCATTCGTCAGCATAGCTGTCGGGAAAATGAAGCTTTGAGTCCGGGGCTATAAATTATGTTGGGCTTGATATATTTAGGATGCAAGTTGTCCACTTTAAATAAAGATGAGCTTCTGTTGGTGCGTTCCACAAATCTGTTATCTTCTTTTTTTTTCAATAGTAAGCACAATGCTCAGGAATGCCATATGGGATTTGTTTTTATGAGTCGATAATTTGCATACATATGTAAATGTTAGAGATATATTATTGTATGTCAATTATTTCTTTGTTCCTGTTTACATATGCAAAAAAAAAAGTCCTGTTTCATCGTTGACAGATATTACAATATATTCTCTGGGCAATACCTAGATCCACATTTGGCAGAATCCATAAAACAAGCATTTTATGAGATTGACAAATTACTGCAATTATCTGGAAGAATTTCATTGACATTGATTTTTCTGTTCAGGTGACAAAGGTCATTTTTCAAAAAAATATTTCAAGAGATTCTCTATTTTTTTCATATATAGGTGGTAAATCCATGATCACTGGGGGTCTGACCAATCCTGCAAACAAGGATCTGTTGGGTGACTGGAGTGGTTGCAGCACTATGTGACTCATTTTCTAGGGAACTAACGAAACAGCCGCCTTTAAGTTGTGTTCGTAATTGATGGCAAAACATGTAAACATAAATTTATTTGGAGGAGAATCTGTCCAAAAATGGTCATCAATCATTATAGTTTTTCTATACGTTTACTTTTGCTGCAGGTAATTTATTTAGGTGTTAGACACTACACATAAATCCTTCAAATCCCTAAATCATAAGTAGAAAAATATTTAGACTTGAGAGTCCTCAGTGGTTGATACCTTTTAATGGCTAACTGAAAAGATGGTAACAAATTGCAAGCTTTCGAGACTACTCAGGTCTCTTCATCAGGCTAGACTAATACAAAATCTGAAGAATCACATATTTATATACACAACAGGACACAGGAATAGTGCAATAGGTAAGACAAGTGACGTGAAGCAGAACTGTCATTATGGCAGAGGGATGAACATAAATATTGGAGCAGTTCATAGATAAGGAGAGAAAGTTTTATTGCCCTCTGATTGAAGTCTGCTATTGTGTTTTGATGCCCCTAGAAGGTCAGAGAAGCAGATTCCTTAATTGATATAAAAAAATATTTAGACTTGAGAGTCCTCAGTGGTTGATACCTTTTAATGGCTAACTGAAAAGATGGTAACAAATTGCAAGCTTTCGAGACTACTCAGGTCTCTTCATCAGGCATAGACTAATACAACATCTGAAGAATCACATATTTATACACAAAATAGCACAGAAAAAATGCAATAGGTAGGACAAGTGACATGAAGCAGAACTGTCATTATGGCAGAGGGATTAACATAAATATGACTAGTTCATAGATAAGGAGTGAAGGTTTTATTACCCTCTGATTGGGGTCTGGTATTGTGTTGTGATGACCCTAAAAGGTCAGGGAGGCAGATTCCTTAATTGTTGTAGAACGACATAAAACTCTGGGACATATTCATCCCAGCACTAAGAGTGTCAAAGGTCATCATAAGTTTATATTCCCAGACTTTTCTATCCTTCTCAGATTTGAAGTTAGATTTTAATACAAGTAATTCCATATCTGTCATGCTATGACCGGGCATACAAAAGTGTTTGGCCACAGGTAAATCCATTCTTTTTTCTCTTATCGTGTGGCGATGAGAATTCATCCTTGTTCTCAGTTTTTGCCCGGTCTCCCCCACATACAGACCCCCAGTTGGACATTTAGTACATATAATTAGGTACACCACATTAGATGTGATGCAGCTGAAAGTACCTGGTATCTTGTAGTCCTGATGGGAGTTGGGGATCTTTATCCTGTCCGTGGTCATTATAGATGTACAGGTCTTGCATTTCTTTTGTCTGCAAGGAAAGGTTCCTGCAGCTGTTGGGGAGGACAGGGAGCTTCTGACAATGATGCTTCTTAGATTTGGGGGCTGCCTAAAACATAGTAGTGGGGGGTCTGGAAATATGGATTGTAATCGGGCATCTTTTTGTAGTAAAGGTTGTAGTTTCCGTGCAGCTCCCTTAGCATCTCCAGACTTGGATTGTAGGTGACCACTAGAGGCACCCGGTTATTTTCTTCTTTAGCTTTGTAATGTAGCAGGTGATTCCTTGATATTCTGGTGGCTCTTGTAATTTGGTTTTCAATTGTTCTTGGATGGTAGCCCTGGTTCAAAAAAGTCTTCTGAGCGACAAGTGTCATCTCTATCCATGGTTGGAACATATACGGTGTATTGATGCTTGCTGTAGACAATAGAGTTTTATGTGTTTGGATGGACAGTTCCATCTAAACACATAAAAAACTCTATTGTCTACAGCCAAGCCATCAGATACAACCGTATATGTTCCAACCCCATGGATAGAGATGAACACCTTGGTCGCCTCAGAAAGATTTTTTTGAACCAGGGCTACCATCCAAGAACAATTGAAAACCAAATTACAAGAGCCACCAGAATATCAAGGAATCACCTGCTACATTACAAAGCTAAAGAAGAAAATAACCGGGTGCCTCTAGTGGTCACCTACAATCCAAGTCTGGAGATGCTAAGGGGAGCTGCACGGAAACTACAACCTTTACTACAAAAAGATGCCCGATTACAATCCATATTTCCAGACCCCCCACTACTATGTTTTAGGCAGCCCCCAAATCTAAGAAGCATCATTGTCAGAAGCTCCCTGTCCTCCCCAACAGCTGCAGGAACCTTTCCTTGCAGACAAAAGAAATGCAAGACCTGTACATCTATAATGACCACGGACAGGATAAAGATCCCCAACTCCCATCAGGACTACAAGATACCAGGTACTTTCAGCTGCATCACATCTAATGTGGTGTACCTAATTATATGTACTAAATGTCCAACTGGGGGTCTGTATGTGGGGGAGACCGGGCAAAAACTGAGAACAAGGATGAATTCTCATCGCCACACGATAAGAGAAAAAAGAATGGATTTACCTGTGGCCAAACACTTTTGTATGCCCGGTCATAGCATGACAGATATGGAATTACTTGTATTAAAATCTAACTTCAAATCTGAGAAGGATAGAAAAGTCTGGGAATATAAACTTATGATGACCTTTGACACTCTTAGTGCTGGGATGAATATATCCCAGAGTTTTATGTCGTTCTACAACAATTAAGGAATCTGCCTCCCTGACCTTTTAGGGTCATCACAACACAATACCAGACCCCAATCAGAGGGTAATAAAACCTTCACTCCTTATCTATGAACTAGTCATATTTATGTTAATCCCTCTGCCATAATGACAGTTCTGCTTCATGTCACTTGTCCTACCTATTGCATTTTTTCTGTGCTATTTTGTGTATAAATATGTGATTCTTCAGATGTTGTATTAGTCTATGCCTGATGAAGAGACCTGAGTAGTCTCGAAAGCTTGCAATTTGTTACCATCTTTTCAGTTAGCCATTAAAAGGTATCAACCACTGAGGACTCTCAAGTCTAAATATTTTTCTATCTACTGGCTAACACGGTACGAAGATACACATCTTTCCTACATTAATTGATATAGAAAGACATAAATCCATGTGACCGGTTCATTCCAGCACTAAGAGTGTCAAAGGTCATCATAAGTTTATATTCCCAAATCTTTCTATCTTTCTCAGATTTGAAGTTAGATTTTAATACAAGTAATTCCATATCCATCATACTATGACCGGGCATACAAAAGTGTTTTGCCACAGGTCTTACCTATTGCATTATTCCTGTGTCCTGTTGTGTATATAAATATGTGATTCTTCAGATTTTGTATTAGTCTAGCCTGATGAAGAGACCTGAGTAGTCTCGAAAGCTTGCAATTTGTTGCCATCTTTTCAGTTAGCCATTAAAAGGTATCAACCACTGAGGACTCTCAAGTCTAAATATTTTTCTATCTACTGGCTAACACGGTACGAAGATACACATCTTTCCTATATCTAAATCATAAGTAGGCATAAGAATTATTTATCAAATTGAATGTCCTTTCCATATTTCCCCCAAAATGTGATTTACATTGACTCTCAATACTACAGGAGAGAGAGGAGCCCGCTGATCATAAAAGCTTACACTCTACAGGAGAGAGAGCGCTGACCATAAGAACTTACAGTCTACAGGAGAGGACCCCACTGACCATAAGAACTGACACTTTACAGAAGACAGAGGAGCCCGCTGATCATTATAGCTTACACTCTGCAGGAGAGAGAGCTCTGATCATAAGAATTTACAGTCTACAGTTGAGGGAGAGGAACCCAGCTGACTATAAGACCTTACAGTCTACAAGAGAGAGAGAGGACCCTGCTGGCCATAAGAACTTAGAGTCTACAGGAGAGAGAGAGAGAGAGGACCCCGCTGACCATAAGAGCTTACACTCTACAGGAGAAAGAGAGGACCCCAATGACCATAAGAGCTTACACTCTACAGGAGAGAGAGAGGACCCTGATGACCACAAGAGCTTACAGTCTACAGGAGAGAGAGGACCCCGATGACCACAAGAGCTTACACTCTACAGGAGAGCGAGACAAACCCACTGACCATAAGAGCTTGCACTCTACAGGAGAGAGAGAGCACCCTGATGACCACAAGAGTTTACAGTCTACAGGAGAGAGAGGACCCCAATGACCACAAGAGCTTACAGTCTACAGGAGAGAGAGGACCCCGATGACCACAAGAGCTTACACTCTACAGGAGAGCGAGACAAACCCACTGACCATAAGAGCTTGCACTCTATAGGAGAGAGAGAGGACCCTGATGACCACAAGAGCTTACAGTCTACAGGAGAGAGAGAACCCCGATGACCACAAGAGCTTACACTCTACAGGAGAGACAGAGGACCCCGATGACCATAAGAGCTTACACTCTACAGGAGACACAAGACCCCAATGACTATAAGAATTTGCACTCTACAGAAGAAAGAGACTTACCCAGTGACTTTGGAGATAAAAATTGACTC
The DNA here is from genome assembly GCA_033576555.1 of Oophaga sylvatica. NCBI lineage: Eukaryota > Metazoa > Chordata > Amphibia > Anura > Dendrobatidae > Oophaga > Oophaga sylvatica. The sequence goes on from JARQOD010000001.1 coordinate 964,331,467, forward strand.
TGCTGTATAAACTGTGCTGCACTGAGAACCACTGATCAGTAATGTCCCAGGTACTGACCACCACTGGATAAAGGCTGATAATCTCTAAGATGTTATAGCTATAGGGCACTATGTGGATCCCCACATGGCCAAAAAAAAAGAAAAGACAATAGCCCTCTCTCTGATATTTCAGCAGTGTAGGAAATGGTGCAAGGCAAGATCAGAACAATATGATCATGTGATCCATACTGATGATTTCTGTACATCAACATTTTCAAATGTCACAAAGCAAGCTCACTACAGTCTTCTATAGTAATCGATCAAGCTATTTTCTTATGTCCAACTGCCTAGTGTATGTCAAATCACTGACATTCCTGCTTAGAGATCAGAGTAATATGACCCTAAAAGCAAAATGATCAATTGATTCATCCTGCAGCTTCCTATACAGCGATCTTTTAGCATGTCACAGAGCATGCTCATTACACTCCCCCATGGTTAACAGTCGGGTGTGCTCTTAGGCTCAGTTGTCTGCTGTATAGCAGATTTTTGATTAGAGCAATATATAACTTAATCGATCCTGCTGCTGCCAATATGATAACTTATTCACACATCACAAAGCATGCTCACTACACTCTCCAATGTTAGTCATTCGATTGTTTTCTATTGTCAAATTGCCTATTTTATGGAAGATATATGTTTATAGTAATATTGTTTGATGTGTCCTATCGGCACCAATTTAGCTTCCTCTTCATATATCACAGAGTATCCTCTCTATAATCGTCTTCTTGGGGAAATGTTTTCTGTAAACTAAATCTCTTTTGCCAACCTTAAAAAACATGAAAATGGACGTCCTCATAATAATGACACATAGGTGAAATAAAAAAAATCTACAGTTATTGAATAAAAAGGCGATAGAAAAAAAGTATAAATATTAATTCAGCATCTCATCCTTTTTCTCTCTCTCTCTGGAAGCAAACTTCTGAGAGCATGCTCGATACACTCTCTTATAAAAATTTCCTGCTCTACAAACAATTACTCCAAACAATATGATGGCTGCACAATAGTAATGTATAGAAAATAGATGCTCATACAGTGAGGAAAAAAAGTATTTAGTCAGCCACCAATTGTGCAAGTTCTCCCACTTAAAAAGATGAGAGAGGCCTGTAATTGACATCATAGGTAGACCACAAGTATGAGAGTCAAAATGAGAAAACAAATCCAGAAAATCACCTTGTCTGGTTTGGCAAGATTTATTTTGCAAATTATGGTGGAAAATAAGTATTTGGTCACCTAAAAACATGGAAGATTTCTGGCTCTCACAGACCTGTAAATTCTTCTTTAAGAGGCTCCTCTGTCCTCCACTCATTATCTGTAGTAATGGCAGCAGTTTGAACTTGTTATCAGTATAAAAGACACATTTGGTTTAAAAATAGTCAATGTAACACATGTAGAGTTTCGGAAATCATAACAAACATTATCTTCTGATATTACACTCACACAGTGAAAAGTGTATCACGGTTCAGAATTTTATTTTTAGTTCTGCGTTCTTGACTTCTTCCTATTACACCGCTCTGCATTTGAATGTTCATTCTCCTAACAACCTGTTGTAACCAAATGCCCCTAATTACACAGGAAGGACTTTACAATTGAACAGCACAGTGCAACACAGATAATAACAATCACCTTATAAAATGATTCTGAACTTGATTATCAATTTATTACCCGGAATCATTTTCATGCTACAGTGAAAACGCCTGGTGGGTATATTGGTTCACTTGTAATTTTAGGTTATATTTCAGTTTTATTGCTTTATATTATTGTTTGTTTTGCAAAAAAAAAAGAAAAAAGTTATTCCTGACTATTAAACTATTATTGCTCCGGGCTTTTATGTGCAAACTTTATTGAAAATTTCAGTTCATCTCGAAACAAAGTGTTATGATGAGATTTTTTAAAACATTTTTTGTTTTCTACTATTTAAATATCTTTGATTTTAGAAAAATAAATAAACTATATTTATTATACAGTATTTAGTCCTCTTAAAGGGATAGGTTAATGATAAAGAAGAATCATCTGAAGCTTGGTTTTAGTAAATGTACTAAAGGGTAAAAAAAAAACATTTTCTGGAGTTTTTGCAAAAAAAAAGCAATAATAAAAAACATCATTTTAATTGTCAACAAAGGAAAGTAAAAATGTAAAAGGTGTGGGGGGTAACTAAATAAAGAATGAATATGCCTAGACTGGGGAATAGTTAAGTGCAATAAAGTCTTATCTGACTGCAAAATATTCTTTTGATTAAAAATATATGCTAACCTGGTGCAGTTGTGTAATACACAGCAATAACGAGGATTTTAATGTGGTCAGATGCTGTAGATCGACTGGTTGCCAAACCAGAATGGCAATGATGAAGAAAAATTGAGTGGATTTATTTTCATGCTGCTGGTAGACCACCGAGTCAAAGGTTTCCAATGCTTCATCAGGGAGTGGTTCCCTGAGGAAGCATTATGAAACGTGTGTTGGAGAATGAGGTAGAGGACAAGCAGTGCATTTTAACTCTATGGTCTACCTGCAGCGTGGATAAAATCCACTCAATTTTCCTAAATGAGGGATATAGAGATACAGAAATATGGGGGTGAGTAATGGATAATACAGTTATATGAAAACGTTTGGGCACCCCTATTAATCTTAAGCTTAATGTTTTATAAAAATTGGTGTTTTTGCAACAGCTATTTCAGTTTGATATATCTAATAACTATTGGACACAGTAATGTTTCTGCCTTGAAATGAGGTTTATTGTACTAGCAGAACATGTGCAATCTGCATTCAAACAAAATTTGACAGGTGCATAAGTATGGCCACCCTTATCATTTTCTTGTTTTAAATACTCCTACCTACTTTTTACTGACTTACTAAAGCACTTATTTTGGTTTTGTAACCTCATTGAGCTTTGAACTTCATAGCCAGGTGTATGCAATCATGAGAAAAGCTACTTAAAGTGGCCACTTGCAAGTTGTTCTCCAGTTTGAATCTCCTCTGAAGAGTGGCATCATGGGCTCCTCAAAACAACTGTCAAATGATCTGAAAACAAAGATTATTCAACATAGTTGTTCAGGGGAAGGATACAAAAAGCTGTCTCAGAGATTTAACCTGTCAGTTTCCACTGTGAGGAACATAGTAAGGAAATGGAACAACACAGGGACAGTTCTTGTTAAGGACAGAAGTGGCAGGCCAAGAAAAACATCAGAAAGGCAGAGAAGAAGAATGGTGAGATCAGTCAAGGACAATCCTCAGACCACCTCCAGAGAGCTGCAGCATCAACTTGCTGCAGATGGTGTCACTGTGCATCGGTCAACTATACAACGCACTTTGCACAAGGAGAAGCTGTATGGGAGAGTGATGCGAAAGAAGCCGTTTCTGCAAGCACACCACAAACAGAGTCGGCTGAGGTATGCAAAAGCACATTTGGAGAAGCCAATTTCTTTTTGGAAGAAGGTCCTGTGGATTGATGAAACCAAGATTGAGTTGTTTGGTCATACAAAAAGGCATTAGGCATGGCGTCAAAAAAACACAGAATTCCAAGAAAAACACTTGCTACCCACAGTAAAATTTGGTGGAGGTTTCATCATGCTTTGGGGCTGTGTGGACAATGCCGGCACCGGGATTCTTGTTAAAGTTGAGGGACGCATGGATTCCACTCAGTATCAGCAGATTCTTGACAATAATGTTCAAGAATCAGTGACAAAGTTGAAGTCACGCAGGGAATGGATCTTTCAGCAAGACAATGATCCAAAACACCGCTCCAAATCTACTCAGGCATTCATGCAGAGGAACAATTACAATGTTCTGGAATGGCCATCCCAGTCCCCAGACCTGAATATCATTGAACATCTGTGGGATCATTTGAAGAGGGCTGTCCATGCTCGGCGACCATCAAACTTAACTGAACTGGAATTGTTTTGTAAAGAGGAATGGTCAAAAATACCTTCATACAGGATCCAGGAACTCATTAAAAGCTACAGGAAGCGACTAGAGACTGTTATTTTTGCAAAAGGAGGATCTACTAAATATTAATGTCACTTTTCTGGTCAAATTTTGTTTGGATGCAGATTGCACATTTTCTGTTAGTACAATAAACCTCATTTCAAGGCAGAAACATTACTGTGTCCAATAGTTATTAGATATATCAAACTGAAATAGCTGTTGTAAAAAAAACAATTTTTATAAAACATTAAGCTTAAGATTAATAGGGGTGCCCAAACTTTTTCATATACTGTATACTATGCAATCAAGAGTTTCACTAGAGTCTATTCACAATTTATAGCCACTGTAGATGCTGAATGAGATAATGATGTATTTTTTCACATCAGGAATCAAGTAAAATATTGATACCGTAGGCCCAAAATGATATTTTGGAAATTAAAATAATCATGAAGACTAGATAGCTAAATATAAAATCTACAGAACATAATGTATTTATTCTTTAATCTTGAAATCTGGTAGAATATGACTACTCCATTTGACAAGTGTGGGAGAAGTTTAAAACTTTAGGTATGGAGCAGTTGAAGCTTTTAATTTATTTTCAATTACTAATTGGGCAGTGAGTATGATATGACATATGACTTCTGATTACTATGATGAGGTCATAAGATTAACATTGAAGAAGCAGAGAATCAATGCTGGATCAAGACGCATTTCATTGGTGAAAACAAGAAAAAATTTAAGCACAAAAATGGAAAATTACTGGACAAAAACTCTACATATAAAAAAACCTACATACAGTGGCATGTAAAAGTTTGGACACCACCCGTCAAAATTACTGTTATTGTGAACAGTTAGCAAGTTAAAGATGAAAAGATCTCTGAAAGGCCTGAAGTAAAATATGACACATTTTCTATGTATTTTAGGCAAAAAAAGTCATTTTTTACATTTAAAAAATTACAAAAAGGAAGATTGAAAGATGCAAAACTTTGTGTACTCTGCATAATTAGTACCTAGTATTACCGCCTTTTTCAAGCTGTGATTTTTGTAGCCAGTCAAGAGTCTTTGAATTCTTGTTTAAGTGATTTTCACCCACTCTTCTTTGGAAAATTCTTCCAGTTCTGTGAGATTCCTGGGCTGTCTTACATGCACTGCTATTTTGAGGTCTAAAATACCCGTGAATTGTTTTCCTGTGCCATTGGCTGCAACACAGCACCAAATTAAGATTGATCCACTCCCATGCTTAATGGCTGGTGAAATGTTCTTTTTCTGAAATTTTGTGCCTTTTTTTCTCCACGCATACCTTTGATCATTGTGACCAAAGATTTCTATTTTAACCTCATCGGTCCACAGGACTTGTTTACAAATTGCATCAAGCTTGTTTAGATGTTCCTTTGCATACTTCCAAAGCTGAATTTGATGGTGAGGATGCAGAATAAGTTTTCTTCTGATGACTTTTCCATCAAGGCCATATTTATGAGGTGTCTCTCAACAGAAAAACAATGTATCAAAACTCCAAAGTCTTCCAAATCTTTCTGAAGGTCTTTTGCAGTTAAACGGGGGTTCTCATTTGCCTCTCTATCAATCATATGAGTAGCTCTCACTGAAAGTTTGCTTGATCTTTCAGACCATATCTTGACCTCCACTATTCCTGTTAACTGCCATTTCTTAGTTACATTTCGAACTGAGGAAAGGGCAACTTGAAAATTCTGTTCTATCTTCTTATAGCCTTCTACTCCTTTGTAGGCCTCCACCATTTTTATTTTGAGAGTGCTAGGCAGCTGCTTGGAACATCTCGTGGCTGATGTTTTTTGGCACAAGGTTAGAGGAGGCTGGGTTTTTTAAAGCTGGGAAATGTGCATCACCTTGTCTTTTCTAACTATTATAGTGAACAAGCCATAACTCTATCAGGCTAAGTAATATCTGAAACCTTAGTCAAAGTTATCTGAGCACACAAATCCCCAAGTGTGCCCAAACTTTAACAATGGCCCATTTTCCTTTCTGTAATTTTTACAATTTAAACAATGACTATATATTTATTTTTTTGCCTAAAATACAACCACAATCTTTAACTTTAGGCTACTTTCACACTTGCGTTTTTTTGCGCTGCGTTTCGAGCGCACATGAAGCGCATTAAAAAAAGCGTGCAAACGCTTGTAAACGCTGCGATATTTAGTAGCATCAGCATGCACATTACGACAAAAAAATGCAGTGTTTGTCTGCGATTTCATGCGTTTTTGCATGCGTTTGCGTTTTTTTTTGGCGCATGGGTTGTCTATGTGTCACATTTCTATCATCTCTGTCTCTATCATCTATTATCTGTCATCTGGCTCTATCATCTCTGGCTCTATCATCTTTGGCTCTATCATCTTTGGCTCTATCATCTCTGGCTCTATCATCTTTGGCTCTATCATCTCTGGCTCTATCATCTTTGGCTCTATCATCTTTGGCTCTATCATCTCTGGCTCTATCATCTTTGGCTCTATCATCTCTAGCTCTAACAAGTGTTTAGACATTAGTTACTGAAAAATCGCGTGCGTGCAAAAGCGCTGACGAGCGCAAAGCCATGCGCACGCCAGCGCCCCCATAGACTGCAATGTTATTTTTTGCGCATAGCACGCGCACACGTGCGCATGCGTTTTTTTAAAGCGGTTGGGTGGGAAAAAAAATGCAGCATGTAGCGTCTAGCGCGTATGGGCGCACACCGGGAAAATGCGCAGCGCACGACAAACGCAGATGAACGCGTGCAAGCGCTAGACCCTGCGCCCGCCATGTTAAAGATAGGGGAACATTGCGCATGCGTCCGATAGCGCACGATGCGCTGCGCAAAAAAAAGCAAGTGTGAAAGTAGCCTTAGTCCTTTTAGAGATCATTTCATCTTCAACTTGCTTAAGTGTTCAATAACAGTAATTTTGAATGGGAGTGCCCAAACTTTTACATGCCAAGAAGAAAGATACAGTGGATGAACATTTAGGTAGTTTATTGATTGTACCTTGATAAATATTGAGGTTCAGATGTCTAGGTAACATGAAGGGACTTAGAAGAGGAATAATGATGAAGAACGGAGGATAGGGATAACAGGAAAATCCTCTTTCCAGCTCTAATGCACACTTCTGCCAAGATGGCATTGACCAGAAAGAACAGGATGTGGGGAAATAAGATCGCAAGAGTAAAAGAGAGAGAGAGAGAGAGAGGCATGGTGGGAATTTACAATACATAAGAACAAATAATAACATTGGCTAGTAGATGGCAGCAAAAGACAGCAAATGCTATACCACAGCATAATAATAAAATCCAGATATGTATGATCAAGATATGTATGATCAAGTGGGTACTGTCCAATGTCCTCAAGACATTGGATTTGGAGCAAGGCTGTAATATAAAGATAGGCTGTTATCACAACTGCCGGCATCAGAGATACCTCAGATCCCAGAAGTTTAACTTGATACATATTTCATTCATTAGAGAACACAGCATCTATTGTTTTTGATAGCAGGAGGAGGCTCCATCTGTCCAGCCATCTGCACTCCTTGATCTAATGACAAAATATCAATGCATGACCATGGCAGCCAGGAACCAAAGAATTGCTACCAGGTATGTCAACAATATTTGCCTATGAAGTTCTTTTAACCCCTTATTGCCATTGGACTGAATAGTAATTCCATTGGCAGTACCCCGCTTTGATGTGGGCTCCAGCGGTGTTTAGAACAGCTGATATGTGCCTGAACTAGGGTGGAATCGCGATCCGCCCACGGCTATTAACTAGTTAAGTGCCGCTGTAAAACTCAGCATGGTGGCATGTAGCAGAGCCTATCAAGCTATGGCAGCTTCTAGCCTCCCATGGAAGCATGCCAAAAGTTAAAGAAAAATAGTTTTAAAATATAAAAAAATTTTAAAAAATATAAAAGTTCAAATCACCCCTCTTTCGCCCCATTCAACATAAAACAATAAAAAAATTCAAACCTTGACATATTTGGTATCGCCAAGTTCAGAATCGCCCGATCTATCAATAACAAAAAGGATTAACTTGATCGCTAAATGGCATAGTGAGAAAAAAAATTAAAATGCCAGAATTACGTTTTTTTGGTCTCTGCGACATTGCACTAAAATGCAATAATGGGGGATTGTATCTGCACAAAATGGTATCATTAAAAACATCAGCTCGGCCCGCAAAAAATAAGCCCTCACCTAACCAAAGATCAAGAAAAATAGAGACGCTACAGGTCTCAGAAAATGGCGCTTTTTTTTTTTTAGAGAAATTTGGAATTTTTTACACCACTTAGATAAAAAAGGACCTAGACATGTTTGGTATCTATGAACTCATAATGACCTGGAGAATCATAATGGCAGGTCAGTTGTAGCATTTAGTGAACCTTGCAAAAAAGCCAAACAAAAAAACAAGTGTTGGATTGCACTTTTTGGCAATTTCACCGCACTTGAAATTTTTTTCCCGTTTTCGAGTACACAACATGCTAAAAGCAATGGTGTATTTCAAAAGTACAACTCGTCCCGCAAAAAATAAGCCCTCACATGCCCATATTGACAGAAAATAAAAAGTTAAGGCTCTGGGAACGAGAGGAGCGAAAAATGAAAACGCAAAACCGAAAAAACTCCGGTCATTAAGGGTGGGGTCTAACAGGTTAACGATTTGTGTACCATTGACGAGCATTCATCGCGTTTTCTATAAAACATTTTTTTATTGTGAAAATGTTCTGCAACATAAAAAAAATACAAAAACAACACAGATACACACATATATATATACATATATATATGTATATATATACAGTGCCTACAAGTAGTATTCAACCCCTGCATATTTAGCTGGTTTGATAAGATGCAAATAAGTTAGAGCCTTCAAACTGCAAACGAGAGTAGGATTTATTAACAGAAGCATAAATCTTACAGAACAAAAAGTTATGTTGCTCAGTTGAATTTTAATAAATTTTAAACATAAAAGTGTGGGTCAATTATTATACAACCCCTATGTTTAATATTTTGTGGAATAACCCTTGTTTGCAATTACAGCTAATAATCGTCTTTTATAAGACCTGATCAGGCCGGCACAGGTCTGTGGAGTTATCTTGGCCCACTCCTCCATGCAGATCTTCTCCAAGTTATCTAGGTTCTTTGGGTGTCTCATGTGGTTTTGGTTTTCAAGTTAAATTGGTTAGTCAGACTGACTAGGCCACTCCAACACCTTGACTTTTTCCCTCTTGAACCAGGCCTTGGTTTTCTTGGCTGTGTGCTTTGGGTCATTGTCTTGTTGGAAGATGAAATTACGACCCATCTTAAGATCCTTGATGGAGGAGCGGAGGTTCTTGGCCAAAATCTCCAGGTAGGCCGTGCTATCCATCCTCCCATGGATGCGGACCAGATGGCCAGGCCCTTGGCTGAGAAACAGCCCCACAGCATGATGCTGCCACCACCATGCCTGACTGTAGGGATGGTATTCTTGGGGTCGTATGCAGTGCCATCCAGTCTCCAAACGTCACGTGTGTGGTTGGCAACAAAGATCTCGATCTTGGTCTCATCAGACCATAGAACCTTGAACCAGTCTGTCTCAGAGTCCTCCAAGTGATCATGAGCAAACTGTAGACGAGCCTTGACATGACGCTTTGAAAGTAAAGGTACCTTACGGGCTCGTCTGGAACGGAGACCATTGCGGTGGAGTACGTTACTTATGGTATTGACTGAAACCAATGTCCCCACTGCCATGAGATCTTCCCGGAGCTCCTTCCTTGTTGTCCTTGGGTTAGCCTTGACTCTTCGGACAAGCCTGGCCTCGGCACGGGAGGAAACTTTCAAAGGCTGTCCAGGCCGTGGAAGGCTAACAGTAGTTCCATAAGCCTTCCACTTACGGATGATGCTCCCAACAGTGGAAACAGGTAGGGCTAACTCCTTGGAAAGGGTTTTGTACCCCTTGTCAGCCTTGTGACCCTCCACGATCTTGTCTCTGATGGCCTTGGAATGCTCCTTTGTCTTTCCCATGTTGACCATGTATGAGTGCTGTTCACAAGTTTGGGGAGGGTCTTAAATAGTCAGAAAAGACTGGCAAAAGAGATCATTAATCCACACATGTGAAGCTCATTATTCTTGGTGCCTGAACTACTTCTTAATACTTTAGGGGGACCAAACAGAATTCTTGTGGTTTGAGGGGTTGAATAATAAATGACACTCTGAATTTACTTTTAACGTTTTTTTAAAAAAAAAAAAAAAAAAAATACAACAAAAATTTTTGCTGCAGTGCATTTCCCACTTCCAGGCTGATCTACAGTACAAATGTCACAATGCCAAGTTAATTCCACATGTGTCAACCAGCTAAATCTGCAGGGGTTGAATACTACTTGTAGGCACTGTATATATATATATATATATATATATATATATACAGTACAGACCAAAAGTTTGGACACACCTTCTCATTCAAAGATTTTTCTGTATTTTCATGATTATGAAAATTGAAAATTGTACATTCACACTGAAGGCATCAAAACTATGAATTAACACGTGTGGAATTATATACTTAACAAAAAAGTGTGAAACAACTGAAAATATGTCTTATATTCTAGGTTCTTCAAAGTAGCCACCTTTTGCTTTGTTTACTGCTTTGCACACTCTTGGCATTCTCTTGATGAGCTTCAAGAGGTAATCACTGGAAATGGTCTTCCAAGAGTCTTGAAGGAGTTCCCAGAGATGCTTAGCACTTGTTGGCCTTTTTGCCTTCACTCTGCGGTCCAGCTCACCCCAAACCATCTCGAATGGGTTCAGGTCTGGTGACTGTGGAGGCCAGGTCATCAGGCGTAGCACCCCATCACTCTCTCTTCCTGGTCAAATAGCCCTTACACAGCCTGGAGGTGTGTTTGGGGTCATTGTCCTGTTGAAAAATAAATGATGGTCCAACTAAGCGCAAACCGGATGGAATAGCATGCCGCTGCAAGATGCTGTGGTAGCCATGCTGGTTCAGTATGCCTTCAATTTTGAATAAATCCCCAACAGTGTCACCAGCAAAGCACCCCCACACCATCACACCTCCTCCTCCATGCTTCACGGTGGGAACCAGGCATGTAGAGTCCATCCGTTCACCTTTTCTGCGTCGCAAAAAGACACGGTGGTTGGAACTAAAGATCTCAAATTTGGACTCATCAGACCAAAGCACAGATTTCCACTGGTCTAATGTCCATTCCTTGTGTTCTTTAGCACAAAAAAGTCTCTTCTGCTTGCTGCCTGTCCTTAGCAGTGGTTTCCTAGCAGCTACTTTACCATGAAGGCCTGCTGCACAAAATGTCCTCTTAACAGTTGTTGTAGAGATGTGTCTGCTGCTAGAACTCTGTGTGGCATTGACCTGGTCTCTAATCTGAGCTGCTGTTAACCTGCGATTTCTGAGGCTGGTGACTCGGAGAAACTTATCCTCAGAAGCAGAGGTAACTCTTGGTCTTCCTTTCCTGGGGCGGTCCTCATGTGAGCCAGTTTTTTTGTAGCGCTTGATGGTTTTTGCAACTGCACTTGGGGACACTTTCAAAGTTTTCCCAATTTTTTAGACTGACTGACCTTCATTTCTTAAAGTAATGATGGCCACTCGTTTTCCTTTACTTAGCTGCTTTTTTCTTGCCATAATACAAATTCTAACAGTCTATTCAGTGGGACTATCAGCTGTGTATCCACCAGACTTCTGCACAACACAACTGATGGTCCCAACCCCATTTATAAGGCCAGAAATCCCACTTATTAAACCTGACAGGGCACCTGTGAAGTGAAAACCATTTCCTGTGACTACCTCTTGAAGCTCATCAAGAGAATGCCAAGAGTGTGGAAAGATGTATATCTTCGTACCGTGTTAGCCAGTAGATAGAAAAATATTTAGACTTGAGAGTCCTCAGTGGTTGATACCTTTTAATGGCTAACTGAAAAGATGGTAACAAATTGCAAGCTTTCGAGACTACTCAGGTCTCTTCATCAGGCTAGGACTAATACAAAAACTGAAGAATCACATATTTATACACAACAGGACACAGGAATAATGCAATAGGTAAGACATGTGACGTGAAGCAGAACTGTCATTATGGCAGAGGGATGAACATAAATATTGGAACAGTTCATAGATAAGGAGTGAGAGTTTTATTGCACTCTGATTGGGGTCTGGTATTGTGTTTTGATGCCCCCAGGTCAGAGAAGCAGATTCCTTAATTGATGTACACAGACATGAATCCATGTGACACGTTCATTCCAGCACTAAGAGTGTCAAAGGTCATCATAAGTTTATATTCCCAAATCTTTCTATCTTTCTCAGATTTGAAGTTAGCTTTTAATACCAGTAATTCCATATCCATCATGCTATGACCGGGCATACAAAAGTGTTTGGCCACAGGTAGATCCATTCTTTTTTCTCTTATTGTGTGGCGATGAGAATTCATCCTTGTTCTCAGTTTTTGCCCGGTCTCCCCCACATACAGACCCCCAGTTGAACATTTCATACAAATAATTAGGTACACCACATTAGATGTGATGCAGCTGAAAGTACCTGGAATCTTGTAGTCCTGATGGGAGTTGGGGATCTTTATCTTGTCCGTGGTCATTATAGATGGACAGGTTTTGCACTTCTTCTGTTTGCAAGGAAAGGTTCCTGCAGCTGTTGGGGAGGACAGGGAGCTTCTGACAATGATGTTTCTTAGATTTGGGGGCTGCCTAAAACATAGTAGTGGGGGGTCTGGAAATATGGATTGTAATCGGGCATCTTTTTGTAGTAAAGGTTGTAGTTTCCGTGCAGCTCCCTTAGCATCTCCAGATTTGGATTGTAGGTGACCACTAGAGGCACCCGGTTATTTTCTTCTTTAGCTTTGTAATGTAGCAGGTGATTCCTTGATATTCTGGTGGCTCTTGTAATTTGGTTCTCAATTGTTCTTGGATGGTAGCCCTGGTTCAAAAAGGTCTTTCTGAGGCGAATAAGGTGTTCATCTCTATCCATAGAGTTGGAATATATACAATTGTATCTGATGGCTTGGCTGTAGACAATAGAGTTTTTTATGTGTTTTGGATGGAAACTGTCCCATTTAAGGTATGTTGGACGGTCGATTGGCTTCTGATACAGGGATGTCTCTATTTCGTTGTTCTTTAGCTTAATGGTGGTGTCTAAAAAGTTAATTTCAGTGCTGGAGTAGTTAAGTGTTAAGTTGATGGTGGGATGAAATTGGTTGAACTGTTCATGGAACGTCTTTAGCTGTTGTTCAGACTCCGTCCAGATGATTAAAATGTCATCAATGTAGCGGTAGTAGGCCCGAGGCCTGATGGGACATGAGGACAAAAATTTGCTTTCAAGCTTGGCCATGAAAAGATTTGCATACTGTGGGGCCATTTTACTTCCCATCGCTGTGCCAGTCTCCTGAAGATATATCTTGTTGTCAAATTCAAAGTAATTGTGGGTGAGGATGAATTTTGTGAGTTTCACCACAGAATCAGCATCATTTGCGGTGTTTCCCATGAAGACTTTGCAGGCATTTAATCCATCCTGGTGTGGGATATTAGAGTACAAAGATTCCACATCCATGGTGGCCAGGATGGTTCCTTCTGGTAAGGGACCTATTGCTGCTAGTTTATTCAGTAGGTCAGTTGTGTCCTGAATGTAGCTGGGTGTATCCTTTACCAGGGGTTTAAGAATACCCTCTACCCATCCAGATACCTGCTCAGTAAGGGTGTCCACACATGAAATAATCGGCCTCCCTGGATTCCCAGCTTTGTGGATTTTGGGAAGCATGTAAAACGTCCCTGTTCTTGGACTTTCTGGTATCAGGTCAACTCATCAGCTCTTATGGATTTGTCAGACAGACAAGATACCAACTTGCTTAGTTCCTTGTAATAGTCCTGTGTAGGGTCCGACTCCAGTTTTCTGTAGCAGCGTGTGTCCGTAAGTTGTCTGTTTGCTTCCTTCATATAGTCTGATGTGTTCATCATGACTATTGCACCTCCCTTGTCAGCAGGTTTAATGATGATTTCTTTGTTGGTTTTCAGAGACTGTATGGCCTTTCTCTCCTGGGCACTGATGTTGGAGGCTTGTCTCTTGTTGGTGGCTATGATGGTGGATTTTATCAAATGTCTGAATGAGTCTATATATTTATCCAAATGAGTGTTACGTCCAGGTGGAGGTGTCCAGTCTGACCTCTTCTTGATTGTTGGGATCCCTTTTCCTTCAGTCCGAGTGTTTTCTGAATCTTCTGTATCATTGAAGTATTCCCTCAGGCGCAGTCTCCTGAAAAAATGTTCCATATCACTGCAGAATTCGGTTTTATCCAGGGCCTTAGTAGGACAAAATGAGAGTCCTCTAGAAAGCACGGCAAGCTCCGCTTTGTTGGGTTTGTAATCTGAGAGATTGATGACACAGTTAGATGCTTTTGTGTCTGGAATGGAGTGGTTGTCAGAGTTGTCAGGTTTTGGTTTTGTTTTGTATCTGTTTGAATACAGTAGAGTCCGGAATGGAGGCGCAGTCTGTGTAGTTTCTTTTCCTTGTTTTGAATCAGAAAGGTCCGTAGTTTGTTATAGTATTGTTGTAATTTTTGCTCTGTGTTTTCTGTAAGTGTTTTCCTCAGAGTTTCAAATTGCCCTTGGACTTTACTCCTTATGCTGTAGCAGACATGCAAAAGATGGTTCCTAAGTCTCTCAGACGTCCTGTGACAAAGGTTTTGTGCATAATGGGTATTGTAGGTGTGAAGAATTGGGTTTGTAATCCAGAGTCCTTTGGGAATAAGATTCTCCTTTTTGCATTTAGATAAGAAAAAAATGTCGCTGTCCATTTGTGCGCGTTTCTTCAGAAGTGGTTTTAGTTCCATAAAGATGCGGTACATTCTGGTATCCTCCATTTTGATATAGGAAAGATGTATATCTTCGTACCGTGTTAGCCAGTAGATAGAAAAATATTTAGACTTGAGAGTCCTCAGTGGTTGATACCTTTTAATGGCTAACTGAAAAGATGGTAACAAATTGCAAGCTTTCGAGACTACTCAGGTCTCTTCATCAGGCTAGGACTAATACAAAAACTGAAGAATCACATATTTATACACAACAGGACACAGGAATAATGCAATAGATAAGACATGTGACGTGAAGCAGAACTGTCATTATGGCAGAGGGATGAACATAAATATTGGAACAGTTCATAGATAAGGAGTGAGAGTTTTATTGCCCTCTGATTGGGGTCTGGTATTGTGTTTTGATGCCCCCAGGTCAGAGAAGCAGATTCCTTAATTGATGTACACAGACATGAATCCATGTGACACGTTCATTCCAGCACTAAGAGTGTCAAAGGTCATCATAAGTTTATATTCCCAAATCTTTCTATCTTTCTCAAATTTGAAGTTAGCTTTTAATACCAGTAATTCCATATCCATCATGCTATGACCGGGCATACAAAAGTGTTTGGCCACAGGTAGATCCATTCTTTTTTCTCTTATTGTGTGGCGATGAGAATTCATCCTTGTTCTCAGTTTTTGCCCGGTCTCTCCCACATACAGACCCCCAGTTGGACATTTCGTACAAATAATTAGGTACACCACATTAGATGTGATGCAGCTGAAAGTACCTGGAATCTTGTAGTCCTGATGGGAGTTGGGGATCTTTATCTTGTCCGTGGTCATTATAGATGGACAGGTTTTGCACTTCTTCTGTTTGCAAGGACAGGTTCCTGCAGCTGTTGGGGAGGACAGGGAGCTTCTGAAGAGTGTGGAAAGCAGTCATCAAAGCAAAAGGTGGCTACTTTGAAGAACCTAGAATATAAGACATAGTTTCAGTTGATCCACACTTTTTTGTTAAGGCTAATTTCACACCAGCGTCTGACCGACCTGCGTCTGTCAGCGCACGGCCACCGCCAAGCTCCGCCCCCAGCCACGCCTCCTCCCGTCCCCTCCATCTATGGGCGTATGACGCTGCACGCGACCTGTGTACCCTATCTTTAGCATTTAGCTATGCATTTGCCTCCGCTTGCGTCCTTTTGACAGTGCGCTGACCGCACCAAAATGCAACACGGTGCGTTGGGCACAGATCGGCGCACCGTCAAAAGGACACAAGCATTGGCAAACGCATAGCTGCTCACGGCCTGCGTACCCAATGCTAAAGTTAGGGCTACGCAGGTCGCATGCAGCGTCATGCGCCTATAGGCGGAGCGATCGGGAGGAGGTGCGTCAGGGGGCAGAGCTTAGCTGCGGCCGTGCGCTGACAGACGCAGGTTGGTCAGACGCAAGTGGGAAACCGGCCTTAATATATAATTCCACATGTGTTAATTCATAGTTTTGATGCCTTCAGTGTGAATGTACAATTTTCATAGTCATGAAAATACAGAAAAATCTTTGAATGAGAAGGTGTGTCCAAACTTTTGGTCTGTCTGTATTAATATATATATATATATATATATACATATATTTATATATATATATATATATATATATAATTTGTTGCTAGTATCAAGCAGACCTTGCTTTTTAAGAGCAAAGCAATTATCCTCTCTAACAAATTTCCATAAAGAAACTGTTCATTTTGTAGGTATTGTAGTGTCCTTGCACACTTCTCACATCCCTGTGCAGGGATGCAGTTTCACTCACTGCAGCGGCCCCCATCCTGCACTTCTTACTTCTCCTGCTCTGGCTGCTGCCCAGTGTCTGCGCATGACGCCCAAATCCCTGGGCACTCGTCTTAGTGTGCTCACGTGTACTCTCCCTCCTTCTTGAATGCACCATCCTAATGTGGCCCCAGTCAATGGCTGGGAGACACTAATTATTTCATGCACCTCCTCCTGAGGTGCCTGAGCAATGAGTAAAGTTAGTCCCTTGCACGCTTGCTTGTTATCAGGTCCCCAGTACCCGCCAGTCAATTTACCTGTCCAGTACTTGTCTGCCCATACTTGCCTTTTCTCCCTGTATTTCAGCCATACCAGTTTGCACCTGCCAGAGCTTATCTGTATGTCCAGGCAAGTTTATTTAAACTGCATAAACCGCTCAGGATAGCAAAGCAAAAGAACAGCCATTTCCGGCACAAAGTGAACCGTAAAGTAAAAAGTCCACACTACATATATCCGCCCGTTCAGGATAGTGTCCGGTTCTTTAGGCCTTAACATCGACCAACACACAGGAGATCCACACATCTCAAGCTGCAAACCCTGAATGAGACACTCGGCCTCCATTTTATTCGCCGAATCACACCCCTGAGGTAGGGGTATGTGAGCAGTCATTCCCACCCATCTCTTTTGACTGCTCGTAAAAAAGTTGAGTCCAACAAGGACAACAAGAAATAGGAGCGTAAATCTCCATTCAAATGTTGATCTTTCTTTAACATTGTCACACGTTTGGTTAAGTTTCAGACAAATGACTTACAAATAAGCGATGTTTACACTTGCATTTAGGTAGTCATATTTTGCTCTTGCGGTGCAGAGCTATTTATATATATTGTCTGACATACATATATATCTCCTATTTCTTGTTGTCCTTGTTGGACTCAACTCTCTGATTATATCATATATCCTCACTATTTGGTTGGAGGATGGTAATTGTTTGTGTGTCCCCTTTTTAGCATTATGTTCATTAAATGTTAAGTTTTATATCCCCATTTTTTTTGCTGCTACATATTTAAACACATTTTGGGGCAAATCTTTACTACACTGCTTTATTGACCCTTGAAATAACATCAGAAAATTCAGTATTGTATTGGGACAATACAGAAAAAAAGCAGATTGGACATAATTCCACACAAAACCCCGAAAATGGGCAGGAAAAAATTGTTGGCACCTTTTCAAAATTGTGGGTAAACATCTTTGTTTCAAGCATACGATGCTCTTTCAAACTCACCTGTGGCAAGTAACAGCTGTGGGCAATATGAAAATCACACCTGAAACCAGATAAAAAAAGGAGAGTTAACTGAATCATTGTGTGTCTGTACAGTATGTGCCACACTTCGTGGTATGGGGTATTAATCTTCAGCTAGGTTTCCTTTACAGTAACTCACCATTCAAAGATAGTGCACTATGTTATCTCTGGTGTAAGGCCTGGTGAGAGGATGAATGACACAGGCATTGCCTATTTTCGCATTCTTCGAACCCTTGTGCCAGGGCAGGCGTCAGCACCCGGCACACCCGGGCAAGTGCCGGGGCCCTGAGCAGGCGGGGGGGCCCACTCGCCGTCTGGCACACCGGCGCCCATTAGCGGTGTCAGCGCTGCCACTGGACCCCCCCGCTTGCTCAGGGCCCCGGCTGCGGCCGGCTCAATACTCACCTCTCCCCGTGCCTCCGCTGCCGCAGCTCCGCCTCCGGGCTCCAGGGGGAGCCTGCGCCGGCGCTTCCTCTCACAGCAGCGCTGCTGAATGAGGTCATCATTCAGCGGCCGGCTGTGCAGTGAGCGCGCGGACGTCGGACAGGTGAGATGTTTGTGTGTGTGTCTGTGTATGTGTCTCTGTGTGTATGTAGTGCGATGCTTTGTGTGTGTGTGTGTGTCTGCTGTATGTGTGATGGTGGTGGGGGGAGGGCAGTGATGATGATGATGGGGAGAATATGATGATTGATGATGATTGGCAGGCAATTATATTGCTGTGGAGACAATGATGATTATGGGCAGGCATTGATGATGATGGGCAGGCATTGATGATGATGGGCAGGCAGTAATGATGATGGGCAGGCAGTGATGATGATGGGCAGGCAATGATATTGATGGGGAGGCAATGATGATTATGGGCAGACATTGATGATGATGGGCAGGCAGTGATGATGATGGGCAGGCAGTGATGATGATGGGCAGGCAATGATATTGATGGGGAGGCAATGATGATTATGGGCAGTCATTGATGATGATGGGCAGGCAGTGATGATGATGGGCAGGCAATGATATTGATGGGGAGGCAATGATGATTATGGGCAGGCATTGATGATGATGGGCAAGCATTGATGTTGATGGGCAGGCAGTGATGATGATGGGCAGGCAGTGATGATGATGGGCAGGCAATGATGTTATGGGTGTCTTTCCACGGCGCCCTTTCCTGAGCCGTAACAGTGCAGAACGTAGCACAGTGCAGAGGAGAGCTCCATATTTTGTATGGAGCTTTATATGGGGACCAGTATCCTGTAGGGAGCATTATATGGGGGATGGAGGGATGACATCCTGCATGGGGTATTATATGGGTGATGAGGGGGAAACTATGTGGTGCCCATAATATTGTATGGAGGACTGTACTGTCCAGTCTGTACTGTGCGCTGTGAGGATTTGGCGGTTTTTGAGCTATTGTACAATTTACAATAGCTATCAGTCGTAATGGAAGAAGAGAAGTGTTTGGCGTTGTGCTATACCCATATTTCTCTGCAGTATCTGTGCATCATGAATCGTGGTCTGTGTTTAGGGGGCCCACTGAGACTCTTTCGCCCGGGGCCCATGAAAACCTGGAGCCGGCCCTGCCTTGTGCATTGATTGCGCTGAGACCCTGCACTAGTCGTCATACAATGTATCAGCATTGCATCCTCATTGAGTTAAATGACAAATGCTACACATGTAATTTTATATCAAGTTTTCACTTTCATAAATAAATATTGAGGAGCTAACAGAGAATATTTACCCAGAAGCGCTATGCATTTATAGAAAGCTGGCAATTGTCAGTTATCGTTTTACGGAAAATGTCACATTGATTTTATCTTCCAATAAAAGGTGGACATTTGAGAAAAAACAATTGGGAAGTACAATGGTTGGACAATTCTAATTCTCTGGCTGCTATCTACCAAAGCAAAAGTAAATAAATAGACAATTTCGTTGAAGGACAGAAAATCAGCTTTATCGCAGAAGGCAATATTGACAAGTGTGTATACCAAATTATAAGTACTGTCTCTTCAATTTGTGGATGGCATATAAATAGTAAGAGTCACATTGAACAATGTCAGTGTGGAAAATAAAAATAATGTACCCCCGGGTATAGTCAGTGAGCAATTCACCAACTAGAAGTTGCAGCATGTTCTGCAAGGTTGTCGGTGTCTTTCCTTACCTTTGCCATTTGCTCAACATTAAAGGGAATCTGTCACCCTAAATTTGCGGGATATTTAAATGATGGCAGTCAGGTCAGATGGGCGGTGTTTTGGGTACTTGCCTTAACATGTTGTTCGCCGCTGTCTCCATTATTTCTGGGAATTGTAGTCGTTGCCCTCCATATAACGCGCCTGCACATTGCAATCTTGAATTGTGCACGCAGCAGTATGCTTTGCCCGCAGATTGCAATGCGCAGGCGCGTTATATGGAGGGCAACAACTACAATTCCCAGAAATAATGGAGACAGCGGCGAACAACATGTTAAGGCAAGTACCCAAAACACCGCCCATCTGACCTGACTGCCATCATTTAAATATCCCGCCAATTTAGGGTGACAGATTCCCTTTAATGGAACCAGGTGACCAGCTTCAAAATAACATGGTTTCTCAAAAATCCGTTGGTAGATGTCTGTACTGTTTATATTCTGCTGGGAGTAGCAGCCTGTTAAGGATTTTCATTCAAGGTCAAGACAATGTATTGAGAGAAGATGAAGTACTTGAGATATTTAATCCCCTAACCCCCAGAGGTATTTTCATTTTTCGCTGCGTCCAATCCACAGTATCCAGATGTTACAGCATAGTGGAGGGAATTTTATGAAATCCCATCTCCACTATGCGTGCAGGGTCGCATCCGGCAGCCCTACATAACCGGACATGTGGCGCGTCTTTCCAGACCACAGCATATCTATTTATCTTGTGGAGGCACTCAGTCTCCACAAGATAAATAACCCCCTCTATGTATAGGATGCGGTGATTCCGGATGTGTTCAATGAACACATGCGGAATCACCGCCCATAAAACAGGGGGCGGCACTTTGGGCACAGCGGGGTAACGCTGCGTCCTAAGTGCAGGGAATCCTGAACGTGGAGACATAGCCTAATGCACGTTTTTGCCAAAATGGCTCTGACCAAAAGGAACAGGATGTGAGGAAATAAGATAGGAAGAGTAACAGAAAGAAAGGCATGGTGGGAAATTACAACTACATTACACGAGAACATATTATAACAATGGACAGTAGATGGCAGCAAAAGACAACAAATGCTGTACACAAGTACCATAATAGAATCCAGATATTATGCCTATGTCCTTGTAATATCTGCAACCCTAGCAGAGGATTGGCTGGACAGCAAATAAAGATTATTTAAGGATTAAATAGACTGTAGATTTGGGCCTATTTTCTCAGTCAACAGAGGGTAAATATTACCAGTGATGATATATTGAAGTAATTGAAATAATAGCGGATTCCTGAGGTTTCTCATAATCCACTCCTGGATACCTGCAAAAACATGGTGTCAGTAGAGGGAGATTACCATTTTCTTTTAGCATTGGATCCAGATTCTGCTTGATGACACTTCCACACCAAAGCATTTGTATCATGTTTTGCTAGAAAACAAAGGTCCTAGACTTGTCCAGCAGAAGAGTCATGCATGTCCTTGAATGAGATGGAGGATACCTTAGCCTCTGCTATCACAATGTGCCATTCTTCTTCATACTCACACAACACAACTGCCCTCTGAAGAGAACTGCCCAACGGACAAGCATTTTACATTGCTCTGGTAGAAAGCTCAGGTCTGAATGGTTCCAGTGGGAAGCTAAAATAGGTTTACCATAAAAATAAATCCAAATAAGAATTATCCTACATCGGGAGCTAGTCTACATGGTCTATCTTGCACATTTGTGAGATACCTTGTTTCCATTTGTATCAATGCTGTATATTTGCTCACTATCCAGCTCTGGAAAAAAGTAAGAGACCACCACATCAATACCCTGTCATGGCAGCCCATTCTCCAGACCTGAACCCCATTGAAAACCTCTGGAATGTAATCAAGAGGAAAATGGATAGTCACAAGCCAGCAAACAAAGAAGAACTGCTTAAATTATTGCCCAGAAGCAGTGTGAAAGACTGGTGGAAAGCATGCCAAGACGCATGAAAGCTGTTTTTAAAAATCATGGTTATTCCACAAAATATTGATTTCAGAACTCTTCCTGAGTTAAAACATTAGTATTGTTGTTTCTAAATGATTATGAACTTGTTTTCTTTGCATTATTTGAGGTCTGAAAGCACTGTGTTTTTAAAAATTTTTACCATTTTTCTGTCAGAAAAAAAAATGCAAAATTTATTGCTTGGAAATTCAGTGATATGTTGTCAGAAGTTTATAGACTAAAAGAGCAATTTACATTTTACTCAAAAATATATCTGTAAAGAGAAAAATCAGACAAACTGAACATTTGAAAGAGGTCTCTTAATTTTTGCCAGAGCTATATTTCGAAGTTTCCTTAGCTCTTTGGGTGCTACAGTGGATAGGGTCAAAGTAGCTTAGAAACTTATTTTACTAATATACTTCATAATGTAGAATTTTTGTTTCTCATATGAGGTTTATTATTTAGAGATTTCCTAACTGTACAGTGTCTGGAGAACCAAGTTTAGAAAGACAATGAATCACATACAAAAAGTTTTTCTAAAAAGCATTTCTGCTGACATTTCATATTGCAAATATTTACACTTCTGTAAGCGATAGTACTTTAATCCAACATTATTAGCAGCTTGTTTTCCAATTATTCATACTTTGCTCATTTTGCTCAATATTTGTTTTTGTGCTTATTTTGTGATTTTACTCTAATTATTTTAATTATAGGAGGGCACATTTACGAATTCAGTCTGAAGGAAAACATTGTTAATAGAACAATTGCTTCTATATTCTGGTTTATCACATTGGTAGGTTGCTAAAATTAAGCAAAATAGTATTAGAACCTTGAATTTTCTCTTCATATTTTCACTTTTAAGAAAAATAATTAACTAGGAATTATGTAAAATATGAAGGCATAGTTGATCAGTTTTGATTGAAAAGAAAAATATATAAACATTTAAAAATTGTTGGGTATTTTATAGGATTATAATGGGCCTAGTCTACTGTAGTTTCATAATGTTAGTCTAATTTCAGTTACATTGCCATGCTTTCAATTTGTGTTGTACAGATATAGTGAAATAGTTTTCTTTCTGCAAATGTTATCTTTTTCCATTCTTCAAGAATGATCTCTTCTGGGTCTAGATAGCTCTGTCAAATTTAAGCATGTTTCGACCAATATCTGATTCCATGTATCTTCTACACATTCCCAAAGTTGGTGCATACTGATCAAATCAGTTGGGTATACAGCTTTTTCTTCAACTCTACCCACAAGTGTTCAGTTGAGTTGAGGTTTGGGTACTGTGGGGGCCTATCCAGCACCTCTACCTCATTGTCATTGTACCATTTCTTCACCAATCTCGACGTATGCTCTGAGTCGTTGTTCTCCTGGAACACTATGACGTTCTTGCCATATCCATAGTACTCGAGTGTACCAAGAAACTCGTCTTGTGGGTAGTGTTGAGCGATACTGCTCGATATCTAAAAATATCGGATCGGAATGGTATCGCCGATATCACTAAATATCGGCGATATCCGATTCCGATACCGGAAGTCCCATGTAAGTCTATGGGAACAAAATATCGCAACTAAAAAAAACCTTTATTTCCTTGTAAACACTAAATATACACACATAGAATACATATATATATATATATATATATATAATACATGTCATTGTGACATATATATATACATATATGTATAGTTTATACACTTCTACATAGTAAAATATCCTCTGATTCAATTGCCGGGTAAAGCCGGCTTCTGTGAAAAGACAGAAGCACCCGACATGAAATGACACTTGGTGTACATAGGGTTAACCATGTCTTTTCATGTCGTTTGCAATCTGATTTGCACAAACAATTAAATCAGTCTATGTGTGCAAAATTTCACACCTGTAGGGATTAATTAAAGGTGTAAATTCATTGTAAAAAAAACGGACTTTTTTGCTACGAATTTACACCTTTAATTAACCCCTACAGGTGTGAAATTTTTCACACATAGACTGATGTAATTGTTTGTGCAAATCAGATAGCAAAGGACATGAAAAGACATGGTTAGCCCTATGTACACCAAGTGTCATTTCATGTCGGGTTCTGCATTTTCACAAAAGCCGTCAATTGAATTAGCGGCTATTATACTATGTAGAAGTGTATGAACTATAAATATAAATATATATATATGTGTCACAAATTCAATGACATGTATACATATATATATATGAGGTGTAAAATTGTTTAAAAAAAATGCGTGGGCTCCCGCCCTATTTTCGCAACCAGACAGACAAAGACAGCGAATGGGGGCAGATAATAATAGCCCAGAGAGGGACCATATTTTTGCCCCCCCCTGGCTACTAACATCTGCCCCCAAACACCCCAGAAAAGACAAATCTATAATTAGATTCGCCCTTTCTGGCACTTTGCCCGTCTATTCCCATTGCCCTGTAGCGGTGGCGAATGGGTTAGTATGGGGTTAAAGCCACATTGCAATTGAAAGGTGACCTTAAGCCAGGTTAATAATTGAGAGCTGTCAATTAGACAACTATCAATTATTAATCCTATTGCATGAAATAAAAATAAAACACACACACTTTAATTAAAAATCATTTTAATGAAATAAAGACACATGTTTTTGACCATCTTTTATTTGACTGCAAAAACCATTTCCTGTAATAAAAATAAAATAAAAAAGCAAAATTATTCTTACCTATCCCATGCACAGTCAGGTCCCACGGTGTAATCCTTCAGAAAGGGTTAATGTTTACTGCAAGGACCGCAGCTAATGCTGCAGCCTCACAGTAAACCCCCAAATGAAAGAGCTCCTCTCCTGGCTGACAGGAGAGGAAGTGGAAAGCTTAATTGATTGCTTTCCACTTTCACTTCAGGTCAGCCAGGGACACAATCAGTGACGTCAGAGGGAATTGATTAACAAAAATAGGGGTTCCCTTCGAATACAAATTTGCGTGGGGTCCCCCCTATTTTTGTTAACCAGCCAGATGAAGCAGACCGCTGAGGCCTGGATTTTCAGGCTGTTAAGGAGCCAAGATCCATGGACCTTGCCAGCCTGATAATACCAGGCCACAGCAGTCTGCATATCTTGGCTGATTAACAAAAATAGGGGATCCCCTTGAAAAAAATTGGCGTGGGGTCCCCCCTATTTTTGTTAACCAGCCAGATGAAGCAGACCGCTGAGGCCTGGTTTTTCAGGCTGGTAAGGATCCAATATCCATGGACCTTGCAAGCCTGATAATACCAGGCCACAGCAGTCTGCTTAGCTTGGCTGGTTAACAAAAATAGGGGATCCCCTCGAAAAAAAAACGGCGTAGGGGTCCCCTTATTTTTGTTAACCAGCCAAGTAAAATGCAGACTGCTGCGGCCTGGTATTAAAAGACTGTCAAGGCCCATGGATTTTGGCCCTCAACAGCTTGATAATACCAGGCTACAGCAGCCCCACATTTGGCGCATCAAAAGATGTGCCAATTGTGGCACTTTACCCGGCTCTTCCCACTGCCCTGTAGCGGTGGCAAGTGGGGTAATAAGGGGTTAATGTCACCGTTGATTGCACGGTGACAATAAGCCCGGTTAATAATGGAGAGGTGTCAATAAGACACCGATCCATTATTAATCCCAAAGTTATTAAATGTATAAAAAAAAGACAAAGCAAGAAAAAAGTATTTTAATGAAATAAAAGAGACAACACAGTTTTCATTTCTTTTATTATACACTCATTCCTGCGACGCCATCGATCTCCTGTAAAAAAAGAAAAAAAACAAACCAACAGTATACCACCTGTCCGACGCAGTCCATAGTAACGACAGTCCCACGACGATCCAGCTCTGCTACATCGCAATGACAGGCAGAGCCTGTCATCGCAACGCAGCACAGCTGATTACCTGCTTCCCCGGCGGTGACGTCATCGGACTGACTGCTTTACGGCCGGGATTACCCAGCAGTCACTGCAGTTATCGCGAGAAACTGCATGTGACCGCCGGGGAAAGATGATGGCGGCCATGAAGCAGTCCAGCCCGTGACCGCCGGAGATCTTCTGCCAGGTAAGTGCCGCTGACTCCTGACAGACCCGACCGACGGACACTGACAGTGACAGTGACAATCCCGATTCCGGTATCCGATATGACGAAAATATCGGAACTAAGTATCGAAAGGCCGATAGAGCTAATATCGGCCGATACCCGATACTTGCGGTATCGTATCGCTCAACACTACTTGTGGGATATTCACATATAGCACAGCATTGAGACCAAAATCGATCCTGGTCAAGTATTCAACATCTCTGACAATGAAACAACCCCATATCATCAGGCTTCTTCCACCGTACAAGACAGTTCCTTCAGTTTCTTGATATGTTATCCCCTTTTTCCCTTGTTTTTTCCAGACCCATTTGCACCCATTAGAGCCTACTCTATTGACTTTCGTCTCATGGCTCCAAATCACCACATCATCTGTCCTTATTAGCTATAGCTGCACACTGTCCCTATCTTCAATGTTGCCCCAATGCTGGGCCTCTTTGCACTCTGATACTGTCCAGATTCTACACTGTGTCCCCACCTCACACATTCTCCCCTCTTCATATTTTCCCACATAATATGCCTTCACACTGTCCCCTCTTTCTGAACTGTTCCTCACACTGTCACTTCAAACTGTGTCCCTCCATGCTTTCCAGTCTATATTGAGTCTGTTCTGCATGCTTTCCCCTCCAATACTATGCCCTAAAAATATTCCTCACCACCCTAATAAAAGTTCTGTATATCTTTGGCTCCACTGGATCACTTACTTTACTACTGTATTCTCCTCCTCTGAGGCACAGGAGTGCATCAACAGTGGGATCAGAAAACTATAATTATACTGTTGCACATTATCTTGACTGTGCCAGATGTCAGAGTTTCTACCTGTTCTTTATTGCAGCTGTAAGTTTAATAACTGGCTTAAAGAATGACTGAATCTCACTCACTGAGAGACATAAGATCGCCAAATGTGGAGATATTCTAATCTCTTAAATTTTATTGTCTCTTTAAATTTTCCAATAAATGAAAATATGAATACTCGCGCTTTGATTATAGTATAACAACAACAACTGATATGACTAATTACCTGTAGATGGGAAATTCAAGAGAAATACTTTTGATTGGAGAAAGAGATGCAACAAATCGTGCCAGGTGAGAGTGCGCCTTTTTCACTAGAATGGTTAAAAAAGATAAAATACTTTAAAGAAATAGATCTAAATAATATCTAAACGATACAATCCATTGAAGGAGATTTGATGTAGACATATATACATAGTTCACCTTGGGGTGGGTAGAAACAAACACATCAAAAGATGCACTAAAGGCGGCAAAAAAAATCACATGATAGCGCTACAAATGTCTGCAATGTTAGCAGGGTATATTAACAAGATGAGCGCCTAATGTGATTAAATATATTGAAAAATGTGACTCAATGAAGGCGATTGCATAACAACAGTGA
The DNA here is from genome assembly GCA_033576555.1 of Oophaga sylvatica. Classification (NCBI taxonomy): domain Eukaryota; kingdom Metazoa; phylum Chordata; class Amphibia; order Anura; family Dendrobatidae; genus Oophaga; species Oophaga sylvatica. The sequence goes on from JARQOD010000001.1 coordinate 964,358,841, forward strand.
AACGAGAGTGACAAACTGCATAAAAAAACGCACACTAATGCGGCGGTAAAAAATGTCGTGCGATGAATTTAACAATGTGCACCAAAATGAATAAAAGACATGTGACACACGCTGTGGTTGATTATTGCTGTGGAATAAGCGCAAATAATATAATCACAGAGACCCCACCAGGGGTAACCAAAGAGGGACTGAAACTAAAATCCAAACTAAATGAATGCTGGTGAAGAAAAGTCCAAATAATAAACCAGGATATGAATGAGTAAATAAGTGAAACTTATCTGAAAAAATGCTGGGGCACCACGTGACCTACTGAAGTCTCGTGCACCCGAACCCTTGAGCTCCACCGACATCAGACGCGGCCTCTGCCGCGCCCTCACTTCCTGCTTCCATCTCTGCACACCCAGGCTCTGCGTGAGAGCGTCTCCGGCCGGGACAGCTCTCTGCTACAGACCTGCTTCGCAGCCAGGAACCATTACTGGATCTCCAAGGACTCGGCTCACCCCCCATTTTTTCAGATAAGTTTGGCTTATTTACTCATTCATATCCTGGTTTATTATTTGGACTTTTCTTCACCAGCATTCATTTAGTTTGGATTTTAGTTTCAGTCCCTCTTTGGTTACCCCTGGTGGGGTCTCTGTGATTATATTATTTGCGCTTATTCCACAGCAATAATCAACCACAGCGGTGTGTCACATGTCTTTTATTCATTTTGGTGCACATTGTTAAATTCATCGCACGACATTTTTTACCGCCACATTAGTGTGCGTTTTTTATGCAGTTTGTCACTCACGTTTCACTGTTGTATGCAATCGCCTTCATTGAGTCACATTTTTCAATATATTTAATCACCATTAGGCGCTCATCTTGTTAATATACCCTGCTAACATTGCAGACATTTGTAGCGCTATCATGCGATTTTTTTGCCGCCTTTAGTGCATCTTTTGATGTGTTTGTTTCTACCCACCCCAAGGTGAACTATGTATATATGTCTACATCAAATCTCCTTCAATGGATTGTATCATTTAGATATTATTTAGATCTATTTCTTTAAAGTATTTTATCTTTTTAACCATTCTAGTGAAAAAGGCGCACTCTCACCTGGCACGATTTTTTGCATCTCTTTCTCCAATCAAAAGTATTTCTCTTGAATTTCCCATCTACAGGTAATTAGTCATATCAGTTGTTGTTGTTGTTATACTATAATCAAAGCGCGAGTATTCATATTTTCATTTATTTCCATTTTTACCCCATCTTTATGGTGGAAGGTTTACTAATACTTGCAGCTGATTAGGGTATATGTACACTGGCACCGCTATCTGCTGTTTTTTACTCTTTAAATTTTCCACTGATTTATTGAGGTACAGCATAAACCAGGGAAGGGTTAGCAACACAACATGGCCTTCTGGCCTAATGGGAAAACAAAGCAAAAACTAATGGCACATTCTGTGTTTTGCAGGGATCCGACCGCTCAGGAAAGAAGCATAAAAAAGGTTCAACTTTATTTTCTTCAAACATAGCTCTTGAGCTCCCATCCCTAGGCTCACCCAACACTGAATGAGCCAGAAGGCTGTGTATTTATCCTCTGAACTTCTCCCCTGGTTGGAGATATGGTGAACAGCCTCCCACCCACTATTCAGCTGTTCAGCTTGAAACATGGCCGATTTAGCCCTCTCAGCAGTAAGTGTGCTGGAGCACTTTTTCTAGGTTCATATCACAGAAGCTAAAAACCACAGTGAAGGACAACATCTGCAAAAAGTGTGTATGTTTTTGCCTGGTATTGCCTGTGTTTTCTCACTAGACATACAAGTAAGGAATTTAGATTGTGAGCCCCAGTGAGGACAGCGATGACAATATCTGTAAAGCACTACGTAATGCAATTGTGCTATATAAGTTAGCATAATGATAATACAATTTTATATACCGTATATACTCATGTATAAGTCTACCCGTGTATAAGCCGGCCCCCCTAATTTTTGCCACAAAAAACTGGGAAAACTTTTTGACTCGCGTATAAGCCTAGGGTGAAAAATGATTATGCTCCCATATGATGCTCCACAGATTAGGCCCCCATAAACTGCACAGATTATGCCTCATATGATCACAGATTATACCCCCATATGCTGCACAGATTATGCCCCCATATGCTCCACATTTTATGCCCCCATTTGCTCCACAGATTATTCCCCCATATGTTCCACAGATTATGCCCCCATATGATCCACAGATTATGCCCCCATATGCTCCAGATTATACCCCCATATGATGCACAGATTATGCCCAATATGCTCCACAGATTATGCCCCGTATGCTGCACAGATTATGCCCCCATATGCTCCACAGGTTATGCCCCCATATGCTCCAGATTATGCCCCCATATGCTCCACAGATTATGCCCCATATGCTGCACAGATTATGCCCAATATGCGCCACAGATTATGCCCCCATATGCTAAACAGATTATGCCCAATATGCTGCACAGATTATGCCCCCATATGCTGCACATATTATGGCTCCATATGCTGCACAGATTATGCCCCCACATGCTGCACAGATTATGCCCAATATGCTCCACAGATTATGCCCCCATATGCTAAACAGATTATGCCCAATATGCCCCACAGATTATGCCCCCCATATGCTTCAGATTATGCCCCCATATGCTCCAGATTATGCCCTATATGCTCCACAGATTATGCCCCCATATGCTCCAGATTATGCCCCCATATGCTCCAGATTATGCCCCCATATGCTAAACAGATTATGCCCCCATATGCTAAACAGATTATGCCCCCATATGCTCCAGATTATGTCCCAATATGCTCCAGATTATGCCCCCATTTGCTCCACAGATTATTCTCCCATATGCTGCACAGATTATGCCCCCATATGCTCCACAGATTATGCCCCAATTTGCTCCACAGATTATTCCCCCATATGCTCCACAGATTATGCCCCTATATGCTCCACAGATTTTGCCCCATATGCTCCAGATTATGCCCCCATATGTTCCACAGATTATGCCCCCATATACTGCACAGATTATGCCCCATGTGCTCCAGATTATGCCCCCATATGCTGCACAGATTATGCCCCATGTGCTCCAGATTATGCCCCCATATGATCCACAGATTATGCCCCATAGTATACGTCCCTTATGCTGCTGTGAAAAAAAAATGACATACTCATCTCTCGTCGCTGGGGGCCAGGTGCCGGTGTCCTGAGCAGGCAGTGACACTGGCGCGCTATGGGGGACAGGTGCCGGTGTCAGCGCTCGCTCAGGACCCCGGCACCTGAGATATTTACCTGTCCTCTCTCCACCGCTGCGCGCTGCTCCCTCTTCCGGGTCCTCGGCAGTGAATGATCAGGCAGGGGGCACGGCGCTCACTAACAACGTCATCGCGCCCTTTGCCTGAACATTCACAGCCAGAGGAGTCAGACGAGGGAGCAGAGCGCAGCGATGGAGAGAGGACAGGTAAATATCGCTATACTCACCCCTCCGCTGGCGTGTCTCTGCAGCCTCTCCTCTTCTCCCGGCGGTCTCCGCAGCTCTTCCGTCCTACAGCGTTCACGTGGTACCACTCATTAAAGTCATGAATATGTGCATATTCATGACTTTAATGAGTGGTACCATGTGGCCGCTGCAGGAAGGAGCCGGAGATCGTGAGAGAAGCAGGGGGGGCTGCAGAGACCGCGCCGGCGACCCCCATATAAGCCGAGAGGGAGACTTTCAGCCCTAAAAAATGGGCTGAAAATCTCGGCTTATACACGAGTATATACTTTTTGACTCGCGTATAAGCCTAGGGTGAAAAATGATTATGCTCCCATATGATGCTCCACAGATTAGGCCCCATAAACTGCACAGATTATGCCCCATATGATCCACAGATTATACCCCCATATGCTGCACAGATTATGCCCCATATGCTCCACATTTTATGCCCCCATTTGCTCCACAGATTATTCCCCCATTATGTTCCACAGATTATGCCCCATATGCTCCAGATTATACTCCCATATGCTGCACAGATTATGCCAATTGCTCCACAGATTATGCCCCCATATGCTGCACAGATTATACCCCCATATGCTCCACAGATTATGCCCCCATATGCTCCAGATTATGCCCCCATATGCTCCACAGATTATGCCCCATATGTTGCACAGATTATGCCCAATATGCGCCACAGATTATGCCCCCATATGCTAAACAGATTATGCCCAATATGCTGCACAGATTATGCCCCCATTTGCTGCACATATTATGGCTCCATATGCTGCACAGATTATGCCCCACATGCTGCAAGATTATGCCCAATATGCTCCACAGATTATGCCCCATATGCTAAACAGATTATGCCCAATATGCCCACAGATTATGCCCCCCATATGCTCCAGATTATGCCCCATATGCTCCAGATTATGCCCCCATATGCTCCACAGATTATGCCCCATATGCTCCAGATTATGCCCCCATATGCTCCAGATTATGCCCCACTAACTATGCTATAACAGATTATGCCCCCATATGCTCCAGATTATGTCCCCATATGCTCCAGATTATGCCCCCATTTGCTCCACAGATTATTCTCCCATATACTGCACAGATTATGCCCCCATATGCTCCACAGATTATGCCCCAATTTGCTCCACAGATTATTCCCCCATATGCTCCACAGATTATGCCCCTATATGCTCCACAGATTATGCCCCATATGCTCCAGATTATGCCCCCATATGTTCCACAGATTATGCCCCATATGCTGCACAGATTATGCCCCATGTCCTCCAGATTATGCCCCCATATGCTGCACAGATTATGCCCATGTGCTCCAGATTATGCCCTCATATGATCCACAGATTATGCCCCATAGTATACGTCCCTTATGCTGCTGCGAAAAAAAAATGACATACTCATCTCTCGTCGCTGGGGGCCAGGTGCGGTGTCCTTAGCAGGCAGTGACACTGGCGCGCTATGGGGGACAGGTGCCGGTGTCAGAGCTCGCTCAGGACCCCGGCACCTGAGATATTTACCTGTCCTCTCTCCACCGCTGCGCGCTGCTCCCTCTTCCGGGTCCTCGGCAGTGAATGATCAGGTAGGGGGCACGGCGCTCACTAACAACGTCATCGCGCCCTCTGCCTGAAATTCACAGCCAGAGGAGTCAGACGAGGGAGCAGCCGCAGCGATGGAGAGAGACAGGTAAATATCGCTATACTCACCCCTCCGCTGGCGTGTCTCTGCAGCCTCTCCTCTTCTCCCGGCGGTCTCCGCAGCGCTTCCGTCCTACAGCGTTCACGTGGTACCGCTCATTAAAGCCATGAATATGTGCATATTCATGACTTTAATGAGTGGTACCATGTGGCCGCTGCAAGAAGGAGCCGGAGATCGTGAGAGAAGCAGGGGGGGCTGCAGAGACCGCGCCGGCGACCCCCAATAAGCCGAGAGGGAGACTTTCAGCCCTAAAAAATGGGCTGAAAATCTCGGCTTATACACGAGTATATACGGTATATATTTATGTTATAATATCCATAATAAGTAACATTAGTTTAACAGATAATAATTAATATTAACCCCATCACGCTGCAGCCCATTTTCATTTCTGCGCTTCTGTTTTTTGCTCCTCTGCTTCCTAGAGCCATAACTTTTTTATTTTTCAGTTAATATGGCCATGTAAGGAAAAAAATTTCAAATGTGGTGAAATTGCAAAGAAAAGTGCAATTCCACAGCAGGTTTTTTTTTTCACCATGTTTATTAAATGCTAAAACCAATCTGCCATTATGATTCTCCAGGTCACTGAGTTTGTAGGTACCAAATATGTATAGGTTCTTTTTTATTTAAGTGGTGAAAAAAAATCCAAAATTTGTTAAAAAAAAGGTCTTCATTTTCCAAGACCTGTAGAGTCTCCATTTTTCGAGATCTGTGGCTGAGTGAGAGCTTATATTTTGGGCGCCAATTTGCCATTTTTAATGATAGTATTTTGGTGTAGATACGATCTTTTGATCGCCCATTTTAATGCAATGTTCTGTCAACCAAAAAACCATAATTCTGGTGGGTTTTTTTTCGCTACGCCATTTACATATTGGATAAAAATGTTTTACATCTTGATAGATCGGGCAATTTTGGACTCGCCGATGCCAGATATGTGCATTTTTTTATTGTTTTATTTTGAATGGGGGGGTGGTTTGAACTTTTATATATTTTTTTAATATTTTTTTTACTTTTCACTTGCTTCAATAGTCTCAATGAGAGACAAGAAGCTGCGATCTTCTGATCACCTCTGATGCACACAGGTAATGATCACATAGCCGGTGTGTAGCAGAAATGCTCACTTGCTATGAGCGCCGACTGCTGGACGGCACTCATAGCAATCATTAATGACAATGACAGTCGTCTGCTCTAAATCCCGGGTTGTCATGTCAACTCATCTGCGACCCGCGGTCATGTGACACACCCCATGTCACATGACCCCTAGTGACTCGTTTCCAGCACAATCACATTAAATGCCACTGTCAGAGATTGACAGCATCATTTAACAGGTTAACAGCTGCGGGTGGATCGCGATTCCACCCTTGGCTGTTAGGGGAACATGTCAGCTGTTCAAAACGGCTGACATGTGCTGGGAAGATCTGAGCTCAGTGCCGGAGCCCACATTAACCCCTTCCCGACCCATGACACCACGTAGGCGTCATGAAAATCAGTGCCAATCCGACCCATGACGCCTATTTGGCGTCATGAAAGGATCGCGTCCCTGCGGGTCGGGTGACCGGGGTCACTGAAAGGTCACCCGACCCGCCGGCACAGGACCCTTTGTACTTCACCACAGGGGGGTTGGCTTAACCCCCCTGTGGCCACGATCGCTCTGATTGGCTGTTAAAAGTGAAACAGCCAATCAGAGCAATCTGTAATATTTCACCAATATAATTGGTGAAATATTACAATCCAGCCATGGCGGATGCTGCAATAGCATCTGCCATGGCTGGACACCGAGCCCTGACCCCCCCACACGGATTCACGGCGGCGATGGCCGCCCCACCGAAAGATGGCAGCGGTCGGTCACCGCCGTCACTAAAAGCTCCCTCGTCCTGGCCTCCGCTGCCCCCACCTTCCGATCCCCCCCTCACTTCCGACCCCCATACTCACCTCTCCCGGTCCACCGATGTCCCTGGATCCTTCCCGGCGGCTGCCCGGGATTCTTCATGGGCGCCGCCATCTTGGAAAATGGCGGGCGCATGCGCAGTGCGCCCGCCGGCCGGCGCATGCGCAGTGCGCCCTGCTAGAAAAATTAGTGACATTAAATGTCAATTTGATCAATGTGATAACCTGTCATGGGTAAGGAAAAAAAAAAAGAATTTTATTTTCCCCCTGTCATACTTTGCGGAAAATTTTGTTTTTTTCCTATCGCCCTGATTTCCTCTGTGCGCGGATTTTGCTGCTGATCCTGCAGCGGATTTCGCTGCTGTGATTTCCTCCAGCTGATTTCGCTGCTGTTCCGCTGCTGATTTCGCTGCGGATCAGCAGCGAAATCAGCAGCGAAATCAGCTGCGGATCAGCAGCGAAATCAGCTGCGGATCAGCAGCGGATTTCGCTGCTGATCCGCAGCTGATTTCGCTGCTGATCCGCAGCGGATTTCGCTGCTAATCCGCAGCGGATTTCGCTGCTATCCGCAGCTGATTTCGCTGCTGATCCGCAGCGGATTTCGCTGCTAATCCGCAGCGGATTTTGCTGCGATCAGCAGCGGATTTTGCTGCGGATCCGCAGCGGATTTGGCGCTGCGGATCCACAGCAGATCCAGAAACCAGGGACAGTACAATGCAAATAAATGGTAAAAAAAAACCTGTGCACATGCTGCAGATTTTTCAGCGCGGATTGCTGCGGTTTTAAATCCGCAGCATGTCAATTCTTTGTGCGGATTCCGCAGCGATTTTACACCTATTCCATTATAGGCGTAAAACTGCAGAGAAAAACGCAGCAAATCCGCGCTAAATACGCAGGTAAAAGGCAGGTCATTTTACCTGCGGATTTTAGAAAAATCCGCAAGTGAATCCGCAACGTGTGCACGGGGCCTTAGGGTCAGGCTGGGTTCATATTGCATTATGGCAGTCCGTTAGATGGACTGCGTTTCACCGCGGTATAACGCGGTGTAACGCAGTCCGTTAACTCTGCCATTCACCCCATTTGTGTGCGCATCGCAACGCATGCCATGAAGCGGCATGCGTTCGCGACGTGTCGTCATTCAGTGACGGAGCCTTGGACGCAGGCTGCAGCGTCTGGGCTCTATCACCGCTAGCACAGATGAATCATCGCTGATTCCTCTGCACTAGCAGTAAGCAAACGCGATCGCGTTATGCTATACCGTTACCAGCCCGTCAACGCTACGTGTTGAACGGGCTGGTAAAACGCAATATGAACCCAGCCTTAGGGTTAGAACTAGGGTTAGGGTTAGAACTAGGGTAAGGGTTAGAACTAGGGTAAGGGTTAGAACTGGAAGGGTTAGTAGGGTTGGTTGGATTAGGGTTTGGGTTGGAATTAGGGTTAAGGTTGGGATTAGGGTTAGGGTTGGGGATAAGCGTTAGGGGTGTTTTGGGGTTAGGGTTGGGATTAGGGTTAGGCTTGTGGTTAGGTTTATGGTTAGAGTTGGGATTAGGGTTAGGGGTGTGTTGGGGTTAGGGTTATGGTTAGGGTTTGTATAGGGTTTAGGGGTGTGTAGGGGTTAGGGTTGGTGTTAGGGTGTGTTGGGGTTAGGGTTGGAGTTAGAATTGAGGGGTTTCCACTATTTAGGTACATCAGGGGATCTCCATACGCGACATGGCGCCACCATTGATTCCTGCAAATTTTGCGTTCAAAAAGTCAAACGTGCTCCCTTTATTCCAAGCCCCGACGTGTGCCCAAACAGTGGTTTACCCCCACATATGGGGTATCAGCGTACTTGGGAAAAATTGCACAACAACTTTGGGGGTCTAATTTCTCCTGTTACTGTTGGGAAAAAAATTGGGGACTAAAAAAGTTATTTTTGTGGAAAAAAAAATGATTTTTTATTTTCACGGCTCTGCGTTATAAACTTCTGTGAAGAACTTGGGGGTTCAAAGTGCTCACCACACATCTAGATAAGTTCCTTGCGGGGTCTAGTTTCCAAAATGGGGTCACTTGTGGGGAGTTTATACTGTTTAGGCACATCAGGGACTCTGCAAACGTAACATGACGCCCGCAGACCATTCCATCAAGTCGGCAATTCAAAACGTCACTACTTCCTTCCGAGCCCCGAAGTGTGCCCATACAGTAGTTTTCTCCAACTATGGGATATCAGCGTACTCAGGACAAATTGTACAACAACTTTTGAGGTCTAATTTCTCCTGTTACCCTGGGAAAATAAAAAAATTGGGGACTAAAAGATCATGTTTGTGGAAAAAATATGATTTTTTTATTTTCATGGCCCGGCGTTATAAATTCTGTGTAGCCCTTGGGGGTTCAAAGTGTCACTACACATCTAGATAACTCCTTGGGGGGTCTAGTTTCCAAAATGGGGTCACTTGTGGGGGGTTTCTACTGTTTAGGCACATCAGGGGCTCTGCAAAGGGAACATGACGCCCACAGAACATTCCATCAAGTCTGCATTCCAAAATGGAGCTCCTTCCCTTCTGTGCTCTCCCATGCGCCAAAACAGTGGTTCCCCCCCACATATGGGGTACCAGTGTACTCAGGACAACTGTACAACAACTTTTGTGGTCCAATTTCTCCTGTTACCCTTGTGAAAATAAAAAATTGCGGGTTAAAAAAAATCAGTTTTTGAGGAAAAAAATGTTTTTTATTTTCACGGCTCTGCATTACAAACTTCTGTGAAGCACTGGGGGTTCAAGGTGCTCACCACACATCTAGTTATTGTTCCTTGAGGGTTCTAGTTTACAAAATGTGGTCACTTGTGGGGGGTTTCTACTGTTTAGGCACATCAGGGGCTCTGCCCGCCCGCAGACCATTCCATCAAGTCGGCATTTCAAAGCGTCACTACATCCCTTCCAAGCCCTGACGTTTGCCCAAACAGTGGTTCTCCCCCACATGTGAGGTACTAGCGTACTTAGGACAAATTAGACAACACTTTTGGGGTCCAATTTCTCCTGTAACCATTGTGAAAATAAAAAAATATGGGCTAAATAAAATTTTTTGAGAAAAAAAAATGATTTTTTATTTTCACGGCTCTGCGTTATAAGTTTTGTGAAGCACCTGGGGGTTCAAAGTGCTCACTGTGCACTGCATAAGTTTCTTAGGGGTGTCTAGTTTCCAAAATGGGGTCATTTGTGGGGGAGCTCAAAGTTTAGGCATACAGGGGCTCTCCAAACATGACATGGTGTCCGCTAACGACTGGAGCTAATTTTCCATTCAAAAAGTTCAAATGGCGCTCCTTCCCTTCTGAGCCCTGCCGTAGCGCCCAAACAGTGGTTTATGACCACATTGAGGTATCGGTGTACTCAGGAGAAATTGCCCAACAAATTTAGGATCCATTTTATCCTGTTCCCCATGTGAAAATGAAAAAACTGAGGCTAAAAAATTTTTGTGAAAAAAAAGTACCTTTCTTTTTTTAGGGATCAATTGTGAAGCACCTGGGGTTCAAAGTGCTCACTCTGCATCTAGAAAATTTCCTTAGGGGTCTATTTTTCCAAAAATGGGTCCACTTGTGGGAGCTCCAATGTTTAGCACACAGGGACTCTCCAAATGCGACATGGCAACCGCTAAATATTCCAGCATATTTTCCTTTCAAAATTCAAATGGCCTCCTTCCCTTCTGAGCCCTGCCGTGCGCCCAAACAGGGGTTTTTATGACCACATATGAGGTATCTTTTATACTCAGGAGAAATTGCCCAACAAATTTTAGGGTCCATTTTATCCTGATGCCCATGCAAAAATGAAAAAATGATGCTAAAAGAAAAATTTGTTGGAAAAATTAAAAGTCCATTTTTTTTTTAGGTTTTTTTGGGGAAACCGGGGTTAAAATTTTTTTGAATTGTTTTGTTCTTAGGGTAGTTTTTTTTAAAGGGGCATTTTTGGGATTTTTTGAAAAACCCCCAAAATGATCAAATGGAGGTATCCCTAAAAAAAAAGGGGTTTTTTTTTAATTTTCTTAAAAATGAGAAACGCGGTAAATTTTAACCCTTAAAATTCCAAAAAAAAAAAATTTTGTTCCCAAAATTGGTTTAAATAAATGTGGGAAAAATTTATTTATTAATTTTTGGCACATAACTTCCCCGGTTTTTAAAAAAAAAAATTCAAAAATTTTAAAAAGAAATTTTAAAATTTGGCCAAAGTTCCCCTTTTTTTACAAATAAACGCAAAAAAATTATCGAAAAAAATAAACAACATAAGCCCCCCCAAAAAAAAAAAAAATTCACGAAAAAAATCCTCGAAAACGCTAGGATCCCTGAAAAACGGTTCCTGATTTTATTACCTTTTTATTAAAAGGGGGCACTGGTCAAATTCAAAAAAAATGGCCATCTTTTAAATCAAAATAGGTGGTCAGAATGGTTTAAAAGGGGGGACCGACATGACAAAAATGAAAAGCATTTTGTAAAGGGGGGTTTAAAAAATCTAAAAAATTTTTTGACCCAAGCTAGTTCGATTAAGCCCCCAACCCTTTAAGGAACCAGGGGCTACCTCATATTGAAAAATTTTAAAAACCAGGAGCATCCCCTTTTAACAATTTTCGATATGGGAAAATTTTTTTTCTTTTAAGACAAAACCCGTTTTAAAACATAACCTAAAACGTTTGGGGGGAAAACATGGATGGGTTTTTTTTTTGTTTCGGGGGCTGCCATTTTTACTTTAAAAATAATGTTGGGTTTTTAAAAAATTCCAAAAAAATTTTTTTCCCTTTGACTTAAAAAGGGGTTTTGAAAACTTTCTAATTCAAAAAAAAATGCTAAACCAACTTTTGTAAAAAGAATAATTTTAAAATTTTGCCCATTAATAAAGAGGGATTAAAACATCTAAGCTGTGGGTGTGAAGAAAAGCCCCCGGGGGGTCCTTGCAGGACTTATCCCTTAATTTCCCCCGCACAAAGCTTATAATTTGATTTGGGGAGCGTTTTTTTTGGGGGAAAAGGGCTTCTGGGACAAAGGCCTCTCTTCCCAACCTGCTTCCCAACGCCTGCCCAGAGACGCCCAAGGCCGAGTCCCCTTGAAAAGGGGGAAAACAGCCCCCACTCCAGGGAATAGTATTTTAAAAAAAATCCCTCATTTCCTTTTTTGGAGTGGCACTGCTTTTTTGGGAAGTGACATGCTGAACAAAAGCGGGACCCCCCCCCCCCCTCTTTTCTATTTCACACAAACCCGGGGCCCCAAAACAAGGTCCTTCCCTTAAATTTCACCCATTATTAACTCCTCAGCCCTTTTGCCCAAAAAAATTTAGAAGAGAGACACCAAACCCCAAAACATAAATCTGCTTTAAAGAAAAACTTGAGCCAGGACTGTTTTTAGGAGCCCCTTTGGAGGGGGCCCCCCCCTTAAAGGTTTTATTTTTTCCCTTTTAAAGCCCAAATCCAAAAACCACAAGAAGTTGATTGTTATTTTCCTGTTTTTTTCAGATTTTAATTTAAAAGGGGGGGGAAAAGAAGATAAAAAGGGGGCCCGCCAAAAAATCAGGAAAGGAAAAGGGATTATTTAAATGGACCCAAGGAAAAAAAGGTTTTTTCAAAATTTTTTCTTTTTAAGGGAAAATTTGGGAAAGGGAAAAAGGGACCCCCCTTTCCGAAAAAAATTTTTTAAAAACCAAAAATTTCAACAAAGAAAAGTTACTTTGAGCCCGAGCGATGTAAAAATCACCAAAAAATTTTTTTTTCTCAAAATTTAAGCTGTCACCTTATTCACGACATTGGAATTTTTTTTTAAATGTCCAAAAAAATTTTTTTTCAAAAAAGTTTCATATTTCCCATTTATAAAAAGTTGGATAGAAAACCTTTTTTTTTAAAACCTTTTTTGGGGGAAAAAAGTGTCTTTTTTTTAAACAGTTTTGGTAGTTCTGTCTTTTTTTTTTTAAAAAGAAGAAAATTGTTTTTTAAGGGATGGAAAGAAACTTGAAAGGTTTTTGATTCAACAAAAAGAAAAGGTCAATAAAAAGGAAAAAGGTTTGGTTTCAAAAGAAAAAGTTAATCGGGTTTGGCCCAAAAGTTTTGGCACTTTTCAAAAAAATTTTAAACCCATTTGGCCAGAGTCAAAAAAGCGGAAACCGCACAAATGTCCCCATGCAAAACCCCCCCCCTACCGCCCCACTCGGGGGCCGGAGCGTGCGGTTGCAAGAAATTTCATTCGCCGCACCCCCGTTCAAAAACCCGTGGGAGGGCCCGGGGGTTTTAAATGTGAGACCCCATTTATTTTCCCATGTCTGGGCCCCGGCCTTTTGGTTCTCATTGGAAAGGAATCGTGGTCAAAATGGGGTTTGCTTTTAAACTGAGGGGGAAATTTTTTAAACTTCCCCAAAAACTTCATAAGGGGGAAAAAAGCTTTTAAAAAGATTATTGGGCCCAAAATAAAAATTTTTTTTTTTCAAAAATGTATTATGGCCTTTCAAAAGACTACGTTTTTTGAGAATGGGCATTTATTGATGAAGGTATGCTGGTTTAAGGGCAAAAAATTTGTAAAAAAAAAACTAGATCAGAAGGAAAAATTTTGGGTTCTCCCTAAAAAAAAATTTCCCTCCTTTTCACATGAAATCTCGAAAACTAACGCAGTTTTTTAAAAAGGGGGACGATTACCCCTATCGGTGTGGGGGGTGTGGACCCCCGACTGTTGCCCCGGGGGACATTGCCTCCCTCTAAGGAATTTGTATCAGGGGCCGGGGAACAGGGGAAAAGGCCCCCGCGAGGGGAAAAACAGCAACCCAAAATTTTTTCCAAAATTTCCCAACCCAAAAAGGGGGGGGGTTTTGGAAATGAAGTTGGGGGAGGAGTTTTGCAAGGTAAAGGGGAAATTTTTCTAGAAAGAGTCCCAAATGGGAAAAGGGGGAAAAAGGGGGAAGGGGACAAGGGGGCCCCGGGGGAAATTTCGCTGTGTCAAAACGTCCCAAGCAAACCGGAAAAAGGGCGCCGAGTGCTGGGCTTGCTGGTGCTGAAAAACCCCCAAAGCCAAATCGGGGGCAGGGGGGCCCGCAACTTCAACCACACGAACACCTGGAGCCCCCACAGAGCCAGGGGCCCCGGGGGCCCCTGAAACCCACAGGCCTGTGATACACTCACGCTGTTGCCATAAGGGTTAAACCAACACGGGGGGCCAGCTTACATAGGCAACAGGGACCAAAAAAGGGGGAAAACGCGCAGAAGGGCCCTTACCCCCCCCCCTAGCAGGGGAATCCCCGAAAGCTTCCAGGGGACCGGCCCCCTTCCCTCTGTAAATACCCCCCGGGTTGCCCTTTTTTATCTACCAAAAAAAAAAAAGGGGAAAGAAAAACCATTTTTTGTGTCCCTTGCTTAAAATTTTCTGCACCTCAAAGTTTTACCATCAACTAAAGATGCTAAAACAGCCCGGGGGGCCCCAAACCCACCTGTGGGAGCGGGGAAAACCTTTTTCTGATCCCATCCCCCCTGGCCCCAAACCCCAAGTTTTACCATATGTTTGCGGGAAAACCCCCGGGGTGTCACCCAACAAATTCCCCTACAAACTACCCCCCCCATCACTTTATAAATTTTTTGGACGCCTGGGCCACGCCCCCGGGCACTTTCTTCCCCTGCTTTCCCCCTTTTAAAACAACGGGGCCCCGGCCCCAAATAACCCCCGGGCCCCTAGGGGGGCTCCAACTTAGCACACAAACAGGGGGTTTTTTAGCCCAACATTTCGGGGGCTGTTCCCAGGGTTTTTTGAACTTTCAAATCGCTTTCCATAACTGTGTCACACACATGCACGGAAGAAAGGGGGGTGCTTTCGGGGGAAGCCCAAAAAAAATTTCAACGAAGCCTTGCCCCACCCCGACGTTAGGGCAAAAAAAGCGCAAAAGCCTCTATTTGAGCGATGAAAAAGCAAATCCGCTTGGAACTGGGAAAGGGCTCAAACCACCATCGGGGACAGCTGCTGACCACAGAAAAGGGAAAAAAGCATGGCTGAAGTTTTTTTGAGGGGGGGAAAAAAATGCCCAAAAACCCCCCCCGGGAAACCCCCCCCAAAGGCGCAGCCCCAGCCCCCCAATGCAGCAAATACACGGGGGCCTATCGCAGGTTTTTGCCCAGTTGCAACAAAATTTTTTAAGGGGTTTAAAGGATTTCAAATGAACACGGGGGCCCCGAAATTTTTTAAGTTCCCGCTGCTTTAACACCCTTTTTAAAAAAAGAGGGAAAAAAATGACAATAAAATAAAAAAAACTTGGCCCGTAATTTACATTTAGCAAGATAAAAAGCATTTCCTATCCCCCGTTAACTTTACGGGAGATTTTTCTATCAACTACATGATGTTCCCCCGTTTTAAAGGGACAGAAACCACTTGCCCCCAAAAGGGTTAACACATGTCTGCAAGCTGGAAAAACGTAGCCCCGTTTTCTACACAAAAGGGTGTGCCCGCGCTAGGGAAATTCCCTGCGAAACGCCGGGTACCTCCCGCCCCTGTGCGCACACTAAACAGCCAAAGGCGATGCCCCATCTGCCAACCGGGGTTCCTTTTGGGTGCCAGCGGGGTTTGGGGGGGACGAGCCCCAAAAATTTTTCCCGTTCAAGGAGGGATGCCCAGGGTTAAACCCCCCCCAACGCTTAGGGGGCATTGGCAAACCCCCGGAAAAACTGAACCCCCCCCCCCGAAGGAACGGGTAAAAAAGCCGAGCGACCGGTAAAAAGGGGGCCCGGGAGCAAAGCTAGCGAGCACGGGAGCCCCGATTCTGGACTCCCCACATAGCACGCCATTTTTGTTTTGAACGCCCCCGCCCCTGGGCAGAAAAAGTTTTTAAGGGCAAAACTCCGCCCCCCCAAAATTTTCAAAAAACCCTCCCGATGACGAAACGTGACCAACAGGCGATGCCGGGCCCGAGGAACTACACTAAGCCCAATCTGGCCCCATGTCATGGCTCTCATGCGGGGATTTCGGACTTAACTTGCAAAACTTTTTCTTGCTCCGTAACCTTTTTTAAGGGGACTACAAAAAAAACCCAAGTAACTATTTTCCTTGGGGACGCTAGGAAAAAGGGGCGACAGTGAACTGAGCGCATTGCCCGTCCGGCAAAAGGTAGACCACAGCCCCCGGATTCAGGGTTTAATCCCGTGTCGCCCCATGCCAAATTTTTCCCCCCCCCTTGACCCCATATTTCCCAATGACGGGGGGGCATAAAATTTTGGGCCAGGGGGCCCCCCAAAAACACCTCAAACCGTGACCCCCCAGTGTACCAAATAAAAAATTTTTTCCCCACCCCCTTAGACCCCACAACGCCTCTACCCCAAAAACCCCCCCCCGGGGGTCAGGGGGCTTGCTGAGCTTCCGAAATTTCATCGGGGGAAAGGGGTTTTTTAGGAAAACACAGGAATGTGTCATGTATCCAAAAGGCCCGGGGGAAAACAACGAAACCCCCCGGGATTTACTTGGGGGGAGAACTTTTAAAAAGGGCCAAAAAAACCCCCAGGGGAAATTTGGCGATTCCCCCCCCCCCTAATATTGCACCGCGGCCCCGCCCCGTCCCCCGGGGGGGGAAAACGGGGCTTTCACGATGAGTGTCAGCCGAAATGTTCCCCATCTGTTTTTTGGGGGCCCAAAAAAAAATTCCCGCCTCTGATCCCCAAAAATCCCGCACCTCCAAGCCCAATCCTGACCCCCGGCCCCAATTAACTGGGAAGGAATGGCACCCTGGATCTGACCATTGTTAAAAAAAAAAAAAGTTTTTGGCCCTTTGGGAAACCGCCCTGCATTTTTTAGATTAAAACCCCCCCCCCGGAAAAAAGTTGCCCAATTAAATTTTTTTTTGGAGAAAAAAATTAAGCAAATTTGTTTCCCAGCTCTGAATTGTTTCCCCCCGTTTGGGCCCCCGGGTTTATAGGGATAGAAAAGGTTCTTTTTTTACTACAAGATTACAAATTCCCTCCAGAAAACCCCCAGGTGAAAAAGGGCCCCCCATACAACAAAACCCACAGGGTCCCGAGCAGACGGGAAAAAGTGGGGAATAAAAAAGCGATGCCCCAAAAACCCCGGGAAAAAGGAACCCTGGAAGGGGGACCAGGTAACCATTTTAGAAAAAAAGGCAAAAAAACCCCCCCCTATGGCTTATTTCCCCGGGGCTTCGGGAACTCAACCCCCCAAAACCAAACCCCCAAAAAAACTCCCAAGGGCTAACGCCCGGGGGGCGAGTGAAAAAACCCCCCGGGCTTTGGGGGAGGGGAAAATTTTTTTTCCCCGCAGGGATGCATGGGTTTTGGGCAATTCTTTAACGTCCTTTACAACCGAGGGCCCCCCAAAAAGAGCGTTGGGGGAAAACCCTTGGGGGGTTTTTATTCCAAAAAGCCTCCGACCTTGGGCATTGGGCCCCCCGGGGGGACCTCATTCTGTAGGGTTTGGAGGGAAAAACATCTTCCCGGGGGAACCTTCTAGAGTCACCGGTGCCACCGTTCAATCTCTCAGGAGGAAAGTAAGTCTGGCTCATCACATCCCCCACGATCCTCCCTAGATAGAGCTCCGCCCGAAATTCTTCCCCCCTTTTAAAAATTGGGGGGAAAGTTGAATCGGGAAAAAAAGAGGACCACTGACCTGCTGGGGTTGGACGCTGCGCCCTTTCCGGAAAGAGAATTTTTTTGGTCGGAATAAAACAAAAGGGTGTTTACTCCCTCCAAAAAATGCCTCCATTTAACAAAAGCCAAATTTTATTTCAAGTAAACCTTTTTCCCAATAGTAAATTCCTCCCGCTTAAGTAAAAGTCTTGGGAAGAAAAACCGGCCCCCTCCCACCCCCGTCCCCCTCTTTTGGGACGAAAAGCACCTCTCCTACAGAAAGGGATTGACCTCTAACGAATGGCTTATTGACACTGGCCGATGAGGACGGGAGCTTTTGAGAAATAAGACTTAAAAATCCGGAAAGCCTCAATTCTCTTTAGCCGTTCTTTGTGTTGGCACCTTTTCTGTTTCGCGGCCAAAGGACCACCCGAGTAAAAAATGTGGAATAAATTGCCGATAATAATTGTAAGCCCTGAACCTTTTTCCCCCGGGGGCAGAGATTGGGGGTCCTGCCAATTCTGCGGCTACCCCTTTGGGGGTCCGGCCCCCCAAACCCCTTTCTGGAAAAAGACCCCAAAATGGTAATGACTTGTTGAGCGATACTGCCCCAATCCTAAAAAATATCGGATTTGAATTGGATCGGGCCCGATATCAAAAATACGGTATCGCCATCCATACCGGAAAACACAAGCAAGTCAAAGGGGCGAGAATCGGGAAAAAAAAAAAAACCTCTTTCTTTCCCTTTAAAAACTAAATCCAAAAAATAAATACATAATATATATATATATAATATACATGTAAATTTTGACATATATATATACATATATTTATGTTCAACACTTTACATAGTAAAATGCCTCTGATCAATTGCCGGGTAATCGGCTTTTTGGAAAAAACAGAACACCCCGCTGAAATGACACATGGTTTACATAGAGTTAACCTGTCTTTTCATGCATTTGATTTTGGGTTTTCAAAAATTTTACATGAGTGTATTGTGCAAAATTTGACACATTGGGGTTTAATTTAAAGGGTAAATTCTTTTAAAAAAAAAGGGATTTTTTTGCTAAAATTTACACTTTAAATTAAACCCCTACATGTGTCAAATTTTGCACACATACATATGTAATTGTTAGTGAAAACAATATATAAACAAAAAGAAATTACAGGTTTACTGTTAGGGTTTCGGTAGCGGGATGCAGGTAAAAAAGGCAATACACCCAAACAGTTGGGAAACTATGAATTGCAGTACCCTGACTAACCACCACAACTAGAGGCACTGGGAGCGTTCCTCTTGGTCCAACGCCTCGTCACAGCCCGAAAACTAACCACCTAAAATGATAAGGGAAACATCTGCCCCGGGGCAGAACCCCCAAAGAAAACAGAAGCCCCCAAACATGTAAGGGGGTTAACAAGAAAATACGGACACAGAAAGAAAATATATGAAAACGTGGGGCCCAAACTATCAAATAGAAAAGGATGGAAGGGACTTACTGCAATCCCAGAAAACCCTGAAAAGCAAAAACTTACAAATTCAAATCCCCTAATAACACCCTCTACCCCCCTAAATAGTTCTCGTGTAAAAAAATAAAAACACAGCCACTAAAAAAACTGAAAAAGCAAAAGAACAAAACTCAGTGGCTAAAAACAAATGAAGGCAGAAGCCCCGGGGGGGACCCTAAAGCCCCCAAAGAAGGGCGGACAAAAGCAAAAATAGCACAAACCAAAAAAAGCAAAATTTTATCTAAAAGCGGAAGCGACAACAAAAGCGGCACAAGGGAAACTGGAATAAGGGATTCAGACCAGAAAAAATTGACCCCCCGAAACCCCTGAGGGAAAATGCTCCCTTATAAAAACCCAGTCATAACCCCTGTTTCCCAGTTCACAACTTCACTCACCCTTGAACCACCAAGGAGCCCGCTAAACTCATTAAAAACCCATTCAAAACAGTCCCCCCCCCTTGAGGAGGGGTCACCAAACCCCTCATTTGAGCAACCAGGTGGGCCCGGATTTTCATGAACCCAAATAAGCCCCCTACAGATGCCCGAAAAAACCCCCCCAAAGAATTTCCCCTGACCAAAACCCCTTTATTTAACCAAATAGGGATTTTCCCCGTCAAAAAAAACGAAATCCAAATTTTCTCAACCCATACTCCAGTTTGCCCTCAACCAAACGGGTCAGGGGGAAGCAGCGGAACCCTGCTCAACAACCTTAAACGGACTTTGGAACACTTATGGATTTTAAATATCCCGGGAAAAAAGCAAACAAAAAGAAAAATTAATAATCTCC
The DNA here is from genome assembly GCA_033576555.1 of Oophaga sylvatica. NCBI lineage: Eukaryota > Metazoa > Chordata > Amphibia > Anura > Dendrobatidae > Oophaga > Oophaga sylvatica. Next base: position 964,378,774 of record JARQOD010000001.1, read on the forward strand.
ATGATCTTATAAGGCCAATGAACCTAGGCTTAAATTAGGAATGTACTCTAAAGGGGAATTTCTTTGAGGACAACCAGCCCCAAGCCCCCCCACTTTAAACCGGGGACCTTCATCCATCCCGGTTAGAAAACCGCTGGGCCTTCTCCTGAGAGAGGGACAACCCTCCACTACCTGGCCCCAAATCTGTTGCTAGCCCACAACAGAGTAACACTGGACAACAGAAGCCCCTTTTCCCTGAAAAAATCGGGTAAAAACCCAGAATTACAGAAAACGGAGACATAAAAGTGGCAAGCTAGCCCTATTTTTTAAGAGCAAACCACCCAAAGGCAAAAAAGAGACCCAGTATCCTGATCACCCGACACAAAGCTTTTTAGAAAAGTCTCCAATGCCCGGTTTGTTCTTTTAGTTTGCCATTGGTCTGGGGAAAAAATGCCGGGGAAAAAAAATTTGAACACCCATTTAGAACAAAATCCCCCCAAAATGGGGAAACAAACGGCTCCTCTGTCAGACACAATGTTTCTCAGGAATGCCGTTAACAAACCCACGTGTGAAGGAAAAACGCCCCAAATTTTAAAGGGAGGAAGGCAACTTAGGAAAGGGCACGTTTATCATTTTGGAAAACCTATCACAAATTACCCAATGGTGGCTTCTGAGAAAAGGGAAGATCAAAAATAAATCCAAAGATTGGGGTCCATGGCTTTTGGTCCGGGCAAGGGCCCAAAAACAAACCACTAGAGCGAGAGCAAGGCTTGGGAGCGAGAGCAAGCCCCGCGGGACTGCCAAATTCCCTGACACACAGCAATAGCCCCCAAAAGGGGCCGAAAAACCAATCTTGGTAAAAAAATTCCGGGATGCCCACCCAATGGAACAATAACTCAACACACCTCTTTTTCCATTGGCCCGGGACAAAAAATTTTCCAACAGGGCACGTCGGGCCTATCCTCCTGACCCCCCTCCAAGAAAGTCTAAAAAGGGGCGAGATGCGGAAACAACTCCCCCTCTTTCAAAAAAACAAAGGTCAGAAACTCGGGGAAAATCCCAAGAAACCCTCGAAAGGCATCCGCCTTAACTTCTTAGTGCCGGGAAAAAGGAAACCACAAAAAAAAAAACCTTTTGTGAAAACAAGGCCCACCGGGCCCTTCTAATTGATCGTTCTTTCCCAGAAAACCTTCTTATGGCCCTAAGGACCACCACCTAGTTTCTCCCCCCAGCCAATGTCCCCACTTTCAAAAGCCCACTTCTGGCCAAAAACTCCCGATTACCTACCAAAAATTACTTTCAGTAGGAAAATTTTTCGGAGAAAAAGGGGAAAAGGGGTTACTTTTAGAGGTCTCGGATCTTTTGGGAAAAAACGGCCCTCCCCATTTCGAGGATCAACCTCCACCTGAAATGGCAGAGAAACTCGGGTGCCTTTTAAAAGGAGCAAAAGTAAATCTCTCTTAATTTTCCTAAAAGCAGAGAGCCTCGGGGGGCCAATTCACCCTAAACCCTTTCTGGTCAAATCATTAAATTTAACAATAACCGGAAATTACCAAAAATTTTACATAAAAATTGGCAAAACCCAAAAATCTTAAAGACCTTTAAGAAGTAGGTTTCCCCAATCACAGTGGCCTAAACCCTTTGCCCGGGGCCCATTTAAAATAACAGATGGGACAAAATAAATCCCAAAATTTGAATCCTCTGTAACCCCAAAAAGACATTTTTGATCCCTTCACATACAACATTCTCTCCAAAAACTGGAATTTCGTTAACATTTCCCCGAATCCCCGTCTTAGAAAAAATAAGATATCATCCCCAAAAAAACAATCAAAAATTTTTCCACAAAATCCCTGAAAATGTCATTCATGAAGGACTGGAAAAAGGAAGGGATTTGGACCCAAAGGGCATCACTAGTACCAAATGCCCCCAGGGGTATTTAATGCCGTCTTTCCCTTTTCCCCGTGCTAAAGGAAAAAGGTTAACCCCCCCCCGAGCAAGCTTGGTAAACCAAGTACGTTTTTCACCCCGAAAACAGGCAAATCAAGGGTAACGGGGATTGAATTTCACGTAATATTGTTCAAGAACGATAAACAAAACCCTTAAGAACCATCTTTTTTGGGCCCCAAAAAAAACCGGCCCTAAGGGGGAAGAGGAGTCTGATATCCCTTCTCCAATGATTCCCTTATATTAAAAACCCATAGCTCATGTTCAGGTACAGAAAAGATAAAAAAGGGGACCTTTTGGGGTTTACTACCCGGGACTAATTCAAAAAGCCAGCAAAGCCCCATGGGGGGGAAGGGCAGTTTTTCTTTCGCTAAAACATCAAAAAACAAACAAAAAATCGGAACATCCGAGCCGGGGGGGAGGGAGAAAAAACGGAGTGTGGCATTAAAACATTTCAGGCCCCAACTGGTTTTGACACAGATTCCAATCCAAAACGGGTTATGAGACTGAACCAAAGGGAAAACCCCGCAGATAATGTCAGCAGATTATATAGAACCCAAAAAATTTGAGCCCCTGGGGATCAGTTAAACCCCCTTAACACCTGAGAGAAAACGGGTTTTTTCCCGCCAAAGGGTAGAATCGTCCCCATAGGGGAATAAATTTGTAGGGTATCAAGGGAAAACCCCCAACTTTACAAAATCTAATCCACGGGTTAATAAGCTCCAGAATCAACAAAGCCCGACAGAAAAAAGGCAGGGCAATCAAGTGACATTAATAAAAACTTAGTCTAACACACCCGACAAAGAGCTGCAAAAAAGTTTTTTCCCCGCTTAGGGGAGATGAAAATGCATAGAGCATCACCACAGTAAAACATAACCCATTGCGCATTCGAAACCTACGCGTGCCCCCGAACCCTCTATCACACTGCTGGGTTTTAGAACGGTTCACAAGGGAACACCATTCCACGCAACTTTTTTCCGCCACCAAAAAGTTGCAATTTGAATTCCTAAAAAGACATAAATCATTAGAACCAAGGGACAGGGAATCCCACCCTAACATCCCTTTTTATTTTCACAGACCCTTCCAAAAGGGGGCCCCCAAAGCGTGTCATTCCTTTGGGCAGGACTGCCCACCACGGAAACCGACAGTATAACTCAGCGTCTCAAACCCCTGATTTAATGCCAACAAGGTTTTTTTCACTTGATCTGACATTGGGGCTCATCGAACAATAACCCCAAACCTAAAAACGCATAAACATCACTCAAAACAGGACCCCCGGGTATCAGGGAAAAAGCCAACCGGGGATCGCCGCGCGGGAGAGAGATGATAATTTAAAACCTTGCCTGCTTTTCCTGAGGATTTAGATTTTAAGGGCAAAAAACAATTTACATTAAATTTTTGAAATTCTGAAACGCTCGTCCCCTAAAAAAAAATCTGGCATGGTCCTATTTCCAAACGGGAACCGCAAGATATCACAATACTCTGCCCTCAGTGGCAAGCGATCCAAAAGGGCCAAAACTGTGCAAACTCCCTTTGGGGAGAAAAGCCCTCCACAGACCCAGAAAAAAAAAAAGGGGAAAAAAAAAAAAAAAATGCAAAAAAACAAAAAATATCCTGACAACTCGAAACTTTTTTCTTTCACTTATTTTTTTTTTTTCCTTCTGTGAGTACCATCCCAATTTCAATTTTGGGCCCGGTGATACTGTTTTTTTTTCGGTAGGAGGATGCGGTAAAAAAGAATACACCAGAGCATTTGGGAATCTATGAGATTGCAGTACCCTGACAACCACCAAAATAAGGCAGCTGGGATTTCCTCCCTTTGGGCCCTGACGCCTGTCACACCCTGAGAAACAAAACTACCCCTAAGATAATATAGGAAAGATCTGCCCCGGACGAACCCCAAAGATAACAAAACCCCCAAACAAAAAATGGGGTTAGACAAGAGGAAAACGAACAGAAAAAAATGTAGAGCAAACGCTGGGGCCCAAACTATCTAAAAGAAAAGGAAAGGGAAGGGATTTAACGAATCCCAGAAAAACCTGAAAAGCACCAACCTAAATTTTCAAAATCCCTGAGACACACGCCCTTACCACCTAAATTATTCCTGGTGAAACCCAAAAAAAAAACAGCACCATAAAAAAACTGGAAAAGCAAAAAAAAAAACTCAGGGGCTGAACTAAAGGAGGGCAAACCCCCCGGAGGGGCCCGAAGGCCCCCAAAAGAAGTGCGGGACAAAAAGCAAAAAAAAGCACAAAACAAAAAAGAAAGTCTTATCTTAACAGGGATGCAACACGACACAGCAGGCTCAGGAAAACGGAATGAAGGATTCAGACCAAACAATTGATCACGGCAACCCTAAAGGGGAAAAGACCCCCTTATATAAACCATCATAACACCTGTTTCCCCAGCCCCTCAAAAACTTCACTACCCCGCTTGTAACCCCCAAAGGGGGGAGCCCTCTGCTCAGAACTCACTCAAACCCATTCACAACGTTTACTATTTTTAACCAGTGTATTTATGTCGGCTTCTGTATTTTCCAAAACCGGCAATTTTAATTGGGTTTTACATTAAAGTGTTGGGAAATTAAAAAATTAAAAAATAAATATATAATATATATAATTATAAGTTTCACAAATTCAATGACTTATATATTTATATAATATTATATATATGAGGTGTAAAATTGTTTAAAAAAAATGTGTGGGCTCCCGCCCACTTTCTAACCAAAGACAAAGCCAGGAGGGGGGGAGATAATAAAGCCCCCGAAAAGGCCATTATTTTTGGCCCCCCCGGCTACAACTCTGCCCCCAGACACCTAAAAAGGGAAATCTATAATTGATTTCCCTTTCAGGGACTTTGCCCTCATTTTCCCCTTGCCCCGTACAGTGGGGAATGGTTAATAAGGGGGTTAAAGCCATCTTGTTATTGAAAGGGAGTTTTTAAACCGGGGTTTAAAAATTGAAAGCTTCAATTAGACAACTACAATTATTAATCCTATTGTATGAAAATAAACACACAGTTTTTAAATATTTTTTTTTACTACCATTTTGCAAAACCCCCTTTTCCCCTTTAATAAAAAAAAAAAATAAAGCAATTTTATTTTTTCCACCCATGTTCAGTCGGCCCCCCCAAATAAAATTCCTTCTGAAAGGGTTAATGTTAGCAGAGACCGCAGCAAACGCTGACAGTCTCACAAAACCCCCGACTAAATCACCCTTCCTGGCTGACAGAAGGAAGGGGTTGCATAACTGATTGCTTCCCACTTTCATTCAGGTCACCAGGGCAACCGCACTGCATCAGGACTCAGAGGGAACCCCCCGGCTGACCTGAAGGAATTTATAAAAAAAAATAGGGGATCCCCTAAAAAAAATGTGGGGGTCCCCCTTATTTTTTTTAAACCACCTGATAAGCAGACTACTAGGCCCGTTTTTTCGGGCTTTTAAGGAGCCAATATCCAGGGCCCTTGAAACCCTGATAATACCAGGCCACACAGTCTGCTTATCTTGGCGGTTAACAAAAAAGGGGACCCCCTCAAAAAAAAAATGGCAGGGGCCCCCCCTATTTTGTTAACCACCGGGATGAAGCAACTGCTGAGGCCTGGTTTTTCAGGCGGTAAGGACCATACCATGCCTTGAAGCCGATAATACCAGCCACACAGTTCTTAGTTTGGGCTGGTTAAAATAATGGGGGACCCCTCAAAAAAAAAAGGGCGTGGGGATCCCCCTATTTTTGTTAACCAGCCAAGTAAAATGCAGACTGCTGCGGCCTATATTAAAGCTGTCAAGGCCATGGTTTTGGTCCTCAACACCTAAAATTTCCAGGCTGCAGCAGCCCCACAAAAAGAGCACCAAAGACGCCAATTGTGGGCCTTTACCCCGACTCTTCCATTCCCCGTACGGGGGGCAACGGGGAATAAGGGGGTTTAAAGTCACCTTTGATTGATCGGGACAATAACCCGGGTTTAAAAAAGGGGAGGCGTCAAAAAGAACACCGACCCTTTTAATCTAGTTTTAAAATTTAAAAAAAAAACACAGCAAGAAAAAAGTCTTTAATGAAATAAAACACCACACAGTTTTTCCAATTTTTTTTTTATTGCACTCTCATTTCCTGCACGCACGATTCCTTAAAAAAACAAAAAAAAACAAACCAACCAAACCCCCTGTCCGACGCTGTCCAAAATACCGAGTGCCCCCGACAATTCCAGCCCCTGCTACGTCGGATGAACAGGGTATCGCATCCACATAGGCACCTCTTACCCAAACTGCTCCCCGGGGGGTGAAATAATCCCGGGGGTTTTTGGGATGTCGCAAGAGTACAGTGCCGATATTACCCCCACCCGGCAGTCCCTGCAGAGATTCTGCCGTGCCGCCAGGGGATAAGGTAAAGGCGGCCATCCCGGAGGACGTGACCACCGGGGAAAGGGGATCTTTTGCCAGGTAAGTCGACTCTGCTGGTCCGACCCTGCAGACCCGCCGACACTGAATGACAGTTTCGGGAAGTTCCCGTGTCATACTTTGTTTTGTGACACA
>JARQOD010000001.1:964385325-964453099 GCA_033576555.1 Oophaga sylvatica
ATTATGCCCCCATATGCTAAACAGATTATGCCCCCATATGCTCCAGATTATGTCCCCATATGCTCCAGATTATGCCCCCATTTGCTCCACAGATTATTCTCCCATATACTGCACAGATTATGCCCCATATGCTCCACAGATTATGCCCCAATTTGCTCCACAGATTATTCCCCCATATGCTCCACAGATTATGCCCCTATATGCTCCACAGATTATGCCCCCATATGCTCCAGATTATGCCCCCATATGTTCCACAGACTATGCCCCCATATGCTGCACAGATTATGCCCCATGTCCTCCAGATTATGCCCCCATATGCTGCACAGATTATGCCCCATGTGCTCCAGATTATGCCCTCATATGATCCACAGATTATGCCCCATAGTATACGTCCCTTATGCTGCTGCGAAAAAAAATGACATACTCATCTCTCGTCGCTGGGGGCCAGGTGCTGGTGTCCTTAGCAGGCAGTGACACTGGCGCGCTATGGGGGACAGGTGCCGGTGTCAGAGCTCGCTCAGGACCCCGGCACCTGAGATATTTACCTGTCCTCTCTCCACCGCTGCGCGCTGCTCCCTCTTCCGGGTCCTCGGCAGTGAATGATCAGGTAGGGGGCACGGCGCTCACTAACAACGTCATCGCGCCCTCTGCCTGAACATTCACAGCCAGAGGAGTCAGACGAGGGAGCAGCACGCAGCGATGGAGAGAGAACAGGTAAATATCGCTATACTCACCCCTCCGCTGGCGTGTCTCTGCAGCCTCTCCTCTTCTCCCGGCGGTCTCCGCAGCGCTTCCGTCCTACAGCGTTCACGTGGTACCGCTCATTAAAGCCATGAATATGTGCATATTCATGACTTTAATGAGTGGTACCATGTGGCCGCTGCAAGAAGGAGCCGGAGATCGTGAGAGAAGCAGGGGGGGGCTGCAGAGACCGCGCCGGCGACCCCCATATAAGCCGAGAGGGAGACTTTCAGCCCTAAAAAATGGGCTGAAAATCTCGGCTTATACACGAGTATATACGGTATATATTTATGTTATAATATCCATAATAAGTAACATTAGTTTAACAGATAATAATTAATATTAACCCCATCACGCTGCAGCCCATTTTCATTTCTGCGCTTCTGTTTTTTGCTCCTCTGCTTCCTAGAGCCATAACTTTTTTATTTTTCAGTTAATATGGCCATGTAAGGAAAAAAATTTCAAATGTGGTGAAATTGCAAAGAAAAGTGCAATTCCACAGCAGGTTTTTTTTTTCACCATGTTTATTAAATGCTAAAACCAATCTGCCATTATGATTCTCCAGGTCACTGAGTTTGTAGGTACCAAATATGTATAGGTTCTTTTTATTTAAGTGGTGAAAAAAAATCCAAAATTTGTTAAAAAAAAGTCTTCATTTTCCAAGACCTGTAGAGTCTCCATTTTTCGAGATCTGTGGCTGAGTGAGAGCTTATATTTTGGGCGCCAATTTGCCATTTTTAATGATAGTATTTTGGTGTAGATACGATCTTTTGATCGCCCATTTTAATGCAATGTTCTGTCAACCAAAAAACCATAATTCTGGTGGGTTTTTTTTCGCTACGCCATTTACATATTGGATAAAAATGTTTTACATCTTGATAGATCGGGCAATTTTGGACTCGCCGATGCCAGATATGTGCATTTTTTTATTGTTTTATTTTGAATGGGGGGGTGGTTTGAACTTTTATATATTTTTTTAAATAATTTTTTTTTACTTTTCACTTGCTTCAATAGTCTCAATGAGAGACAAGAAGCTGCGATCTTCTGATCACCTCTGATGCACACAGGTAATGATCACATAGCCGGTGTGTAGCAGAAATGCTCACTTGCTATGAGCGCCGACTGCTGGACGGCACTCATAGCAATCCATTAATGACAATGACAGTCGTCTGCTCTAAATCCCGGGTTGTCATGTCAACTCATCTGCGACCCGCGGTCATGTGACACACCCCATGTCACATGACCCCTAGTGACTCGTTTCCAGCACAATCACATTAAATGCCACTGTCAGAGATTGACAGCATCATTTAACAGGTTAACAGCTGCGGGTGGATCGCGATTCCACCCTTGGCTGTTAGGGGAACATGTCAGCTGTTCAAAACAGCTGACATGTGCTGGGAAAGATCTGAGCTCAGTGCCGGAGCCCACATTAACCCCTTCCCGACCCATGACGCCACGTAGGCGTCATGAAAATCAGTGCCAATCCGACCCATGACGCCTATTGGCGTCATGAAAGGATCGCGTCCCTGCGGGTCGGGTGACCGGGGTCACTGAAAGGTCACCCGACCCGCCGGCACAGGACCCTTTGTACTTCACCACAGGGGGGTTGGCTTAACCCCCCCGTGGCCACGATCGCTCTGATTGGCTGTTAAAAGTGAAACAGCCAATCAGAGCAATCTGTAATATTTCACCAATATAATTGGTGAAATATTACAATCCAGCCATGGCGGATGCTGCAATAGCATCTGCCATGGCTGGACACCGAGCCCTGACCCCCCCACACGGATTCACGGCGGCGATCGGCCGCCCCACCGAAAGATGGCAGCGGTCGGTCACCGCCGTCACTAAAAGCTCCCCTCGTCCTGGCCTCCGCTGCCCCCACCTTCCGATCCCCCCCCTCACTTCCGACCCCCATACTCACCTCTCCCGGTCCACCGATGTCCCTGGATCCTTCCCGGCGGCTGCCCGGGATTCTTCATGGGCGCCGCCATCTTGGAAAATGGCGGGCGCATGCGCAGTGCGCCCGCCGGCCGGCGCATGCGCAGTGCGCCCTGCATAGTCAAAAAATTTATTGTGATCACTGTGATAAACTGTCACAGTGATCAAAATAAAAAAAAGTAAGTGAACCCCCCCTGTCATAGGTAGGGAAAAATAATAAAGAATTTTTTTTTTTCCTATTAGGCCCTGTGCACACGTTGCGGATTTTGTGCGATCCGCACTGATTTCCGCATCCGCAGCTGATTTCGCTGCTGCGCACGGGTTTCTGCTGATCTGCAGCGGATTTCGCTGCTGATCCGCTGCTGATTTCGCTGCTGATCCGCAGCTGATTGCTGCTGATCCGCTGCTGAAATTCGCTGCGGATCAGCAGCGAAATCACAGCGATCCTGCGGATCAGCAGCGAATCAGCTGCGGATCAGCAGCGATTTCGCTGCTGATCCGCAGCTGATTTCGCTGCTGATCCGCAGCTGATTTCGCTGCTGATCGCAGCGATTCGCTGCAACCGCTGATTTCGCTGCTGATCCGCAGCGGATTTCACTGCTAATCCGCAGCGGATTTTGCTGCGATCAGCAGCGGATTTTGCTGCGGATCCGCAGCGGATTTGGCGCTGCGGATCCACAGCAGATCCAGAAACCATGGACAGTACAATGCAAATAAATGGTAAAAAAAAACACTGTGCACATGCTGCAGATTTTTCAGCGCGGATATGCTGCGGTTTTAAATCCGCAGCATGTCAATTCTTTGTGCGGATTCCGCAGCGATTTTACACCTATTCCATTATAGGCGTAAAACTGCAGAGAAAAACCCCAGCAAATCCGCGCTAAATACGCAGGTAAAAGGCAGGTCGTTTTACCTGCGGATTTTAGAAAAATCCGCAAGTGAATCCGCAACGTGTGCACGGGGCCTTAGGGTCAGGCTGGGTTCATATTGCATTATGGCAGTCCGTTAGATGGACTGCGTTTCACCGCGGTATAACGCGGTGTAACGCAGTCCGTTAACTCTGCCATTCACCCCATTTGTGTGCGCATCGCAACGCATGCCATGAAGCGGCATGCGTTCGCGACGTGTCGTCATTCAGTGACGGAGCCTTGGACGCAGGCTGCAGCGTCTGGGCTCTATCACCGCTAGCACAGATGAATCATCGCTGATTCCTCTGCACTAGCAGGTATAGCATAACGCGATCGCGTTATGCTATACCGTTACCAGCCCGTCAACGCTACGTGTTGAACGGGCTGGTAAAACGCAATATGAACCCAGCCTTAGGGTTAGAACTAGGGTTAGGGTTAGAACTAGGGTAAGGGTTAGAACTAGGGTAAGGGTTAGAACTAGGGTTAGGGTTGGAATTAGGGTTAGGGTTGGAATTAGGGTTAAGGTTGGGATTAGGGTTAGGGTTGGGATAAGCGTTAGGGGTGTTTTGGGGTTAGGGTTGGGATTAGGGTTAGGCTTGTGGTTAGGTTTATGGTTAGAGTTGGGATTAGGGTTAGGGGTGTGTTGGGGTTAGGGTTATGGTTAGGGTTTGGATTAGGGTTAGGGGTGTGTAGGGGCTAGGGTTGGTGTTAGGGGTGTGTTGGGTTAGGGTTGGAGTTAGAATTGAGGGGTTTCCACTATTTAGGTACATCAGGGGATCTCCATACGCGACATGGCGCCACCATTGATTCCTGCAAATTTTGCGTTCAAAAAGTCAAACAGTGCTCCCTTTATTCCAAGCCCCGACGTGTGCCCAAACAGTGGTTTACCCCCACATATGGGGTATCAGCGTACTTGGGAAAAATTGCACAACAACTTTGGGGGTCTAATTTCTCCTGTTACTGTTGGGAAAAAAAATTGGGGACTAAAAAAGTTATTTTTGTGGAAAAAAAATGATTTTTTATTTTCACGGCTCTGCGTTATAAACTTCTGTGAAGAACTTGGGGTTCAAAGTGCTCACCACACATCTAGATAAGTTCCTTGCGGGGTCTAGTTTCCAAAATGGGGTCACTTGTGGGGAGTTTATACTGTTTAGGCACATCAGGGACTCTGCAAACGTAACATGACGCCCGCAGACCATTCCATCAAGTCGGCAATTCAAAACGTCACTACTTCCCTTCCGAGCCCCGAAGTGTGCCCATACAGTAGTTTTCTCCAACATATGGGATATCAGCGTACTCAGGACAAATTGTACAACAACTTTTGAGGTCTAATTTCTCCTGTTACCCTTGGGAAAATAAAAAAATTGGGGACTAAAAGATCATGTTTGTGGAAAAAATATGATTTTTTTATTTTCATGGCCCGGCGTTATAAACTTCTGTGTAGCCCTTGGGGGTTCAAAGTGCTCACTACACATCTAGATAAGCTCCTTGGGGGTCTAGTTTCCAAAATGGGGTCACTTGTGGGGGTTTCTACTGTTTAGGCACATCAGGGGCTCTGCAAAGGCAACATGACGCCCACAGAACATTCCATCAAGTCTGCATTCCAAAATGGAGCTCCTTCCCTTCTGTGCTCTCCCATGCGCCAAAACAGTGGTTCCCCCCCACATATGGGGTACCAGTGTACTCAGGACAAACTGTACAACAACTTTTGTGGTCCAATTTCTCCTGTTACCCTTGTGAAAATAAAAAATTGCGGGTTAAAAAAATCAGTTTTTGAGGAAAAAAATGATTTTTTATTTTCACGGCTCTGCATTACAAACTTCTGTGAAGCACGTGGGGGTTCAAGGTGCTCACCACACATCTAGTTAAGTTCCTTGAGGGTTCTAGTTTACAAAATGTGGTCACTTGTGGGGGGTTTCTACTGTTTAGGCACATCAGGAGCTCTGCCCGCCCGCAGACCATTCCATCAAGTCGGCATTTCAAAGCGTCACTACATCCCTTCCAAGCCCTGACGTTTGCCCAAACAGTGGTTCTCCCCCACATGTGAGGTACTAGCGTACTTAGGACAAATTAGACAACAACTTTTGGGGTCCAATTTCTCCTGTAACCATTGTGAAAATAAAAAATATGGGGCTAAATAATAATTTTTTGAGAAAAAAAAATGATTTTTTATTTTCACGGCGCTGCGTTATAAAGTTTTGTGAAGCACCTGGGGTTCAAAGTGCTCACTGTGCATCTGCATAAGTTTCTTAGGGGGTCTAGTTTCCAAAATGGGGTCATTTGTGGGGAGCTCAAAAGTTTAGGCATACAGGGGCTCTCCAAACATGACATGGTGTCCGCTAACGACTGGAGCTAATTTTACATTCAAAAAGTCAAATGGCGCTCCTTCCCTTCTGAGCCCTACCGTGCGCCCAAACAGTGGTTTATGACCACATATTAGGTATCGGTGTACTCAGGAGAAATTGCCCAACAAATTTTAGGATCCAATTTATACTGTTGCCCATGTGAAAATGAAAAAACTGAGGCTAAAAATAAATTTTTGTGAAAAAAAAAGTACTTTCTTTTTTTACGGATCAATTTGTGAAGCACCTGGGGTTCAAAGTGCTCACTCTGCATCTAGATAAGTTCCTTGGGGGGTCTAGTTTCCAAAATGGGGTCACTTGTGGGGAGCTCCAATGTTTAGGCACACAGGGACTCTCCAAATGCGACATGGCAACCGCTAAATATTCCAGCATATTTTCCATTCAAAAAGTCAAATGGCGCTCCTTCCCTTCTGAGCCCTGCCGTGCGCCCAAACAGTGGTTTATGACCACATATGAGGTATCGGTGTACTCAGGAGAAATTGCCCAACAAATTTTAGGATCCATTTTATCCTGTTGCCCATGTGAAAATGAAAAAACTGAGGCTAAAAGAAATTTTTTGTGAAAAAAAAAGTACTTTCTTTTTTTTACGGATCAATTTGTGAAGCACCTGGGGGTTCAAAGTGCTCACTCTGCATCTAGATAAGTTCCTTAGGGCGTCTAGTTTCCAAAATGGGGTCACTTGTGGGGGAGCTCCAATGTTTAGGCACACAGGGACTCTCCAAATGCGACATGGCGACCGCTAAATATTCCAGCATATTTTCCATTCAAAAAGTCAAATGGCGCTCCTTCCCTTCTGAGCCCTGCCGTGCGCCCAAACAGTGGTTTATGACCACATATGAGGTATCTGTATACTCAGGAGAAATTGCCCAACAAATTTTAGGGTCCATTTTATCCTGATGCCCATGCAAAAATGAAAAAATTGATGCTAAAAGAAAAATTTTGTTGGAAAAATTAAAATGTCCATTTTTTCCTTCCACGTTGCTTTAGTTCCTGTGAAGCACCTGAAGGGTTAATAATCTTCTTGAATGTAGTTTTGAGTAGCTTGAGGGGTGCAGTTTTTATAATGGTGTCACTTTTGGGTATTTTCTGCCATATAGACCCCTCAAAGTGACTTCAAATGTGAGGTGATCCCTAAAAAAAATGGTTTTGTAAATTTTGCTGTAAAAATGAGAAATCGCTGGTCAACTTTTAACCCTTATAACTTCCTAACAAAAAAAAATGTTGTTCCCAAAATTGTGCTGATGTAAAGTAGACATGTGGGAAATGTTATTTATTAACTATTTTGTGTCACATAACTCTCTGGTTTAACAGAATAAAAATTCAAAATTTGAAACTTGCGAAATTTTCAAAATTTTGGCCAAAGTTCCATTTTTTTCACAAATAAACGCAAAAATTATCGACCTAAATTTACCATTAACATGAAGCCCAATATGTCACGAAAAAACAATCTCAGAATCGCTAGGATCCGTTGAAGCGTTCCTGAGTTATTACCTCATAAATGGACACTGGTCAGAATTGCAAAAAATGGCCAGGTCATTTAGGTCAAAATAGAAAATGAACTCGGCACTCAACTTTAGTATAGTGAGAATAAGATTTTTATTCACAGTAGTAACACGAAACGTTTCGGTCCTATATCATGGACCTTCATCAGTCACAGATACTACTGGGAAGGGGTTGATCCACATAGGGAAGAAAGAAAGGGCTGGATATAGCCTGTATTGGTGGGGTGAGATGAGGAAGAGGACAATGCCTCATTGCACTAGTAACCTGTTGTGAGGAGTCCGGTAGTGAGGATAGGTCTCTGCATTGGACGCGGTGTCCACCGCTAGTCTGAGTGCCTAGACTCATCTCACCCACCAATACAGGCTATATCCAGCCCTTTCTTTCTTCCCTATGTGGATCAACCCCCTTCCCAGTAGTATCTGTGACTGATGAAGGTCCATGATATAGGACCGAAACGTTTCGTGTTACTACTGTGAATAAAAATCTTTATTCTCACTATACTAAAGTTGAGTGCCGAGTTCATTTTCTATTAGATACGGTTTGGGAACCTACTCTGGCACCTTCTTGGTTGTGCACACGGTTATTTTTTCATTTAGGTCAAAATAGGCTGGGTCATGAAGTGGTTAAAGGGAGGGACACGACATGTACAGTACATGTACCGCACGTGTTGTGAAGGGGTTAATAATTCTAACAACTTTTTAGACCTAAGCATAGTTCGATTAAGCCCGCAACACCTTATAGAGGAACCAGTGGCTATCCTCACTAGTTGATAAATTAAGTCCAGGAGCATCTCCTTTTAGACATTTACTGAGTATGGAGAGTAATTGTTTACTTCAAGACAACCTGTTTAATCATAACCTAGAACTGATTGGGCAAGACATCGGATAGGTATTTTTTAGTATTCTGGTGCTGCCATATTACATGTTAAAAATAATGTGGTTACTTTAGAAAATTCTCAAAATTTCTTCCTTATGACTTGAATAAGCTGTTATGAAATCTTGTCTAATTCATAAAGAAATGCTATGCACAACTTAGTAAAATGTAATATTGTAATATAATGTCCCATTAATAATGATGCAGTTAACACATCTAAGCTGTGGATGTGAAGAAATGCCCCTGGGAGTCCTCTGTCAGGACTTATCCATCTAATCTCCCTGCACAAAGCTTATAATTTGATTTAGGAGAGCAGTTGTTTGTGGCAGAAGGAGCTTCTGGCACAAATGGCCATCTCTTCATCCAACCATGCTTCCCAACTGTCCTGCTAGAGACGCCGAAGCGCCGAGTACATTGAAAAGGCAAAAGCAGCCGCTCACTCAGAGGAATAGTATTAAATGAACTCATCCGTCATCTTGCCTTTTATTGATGAGTGGCACTGCTTAGCTGCAAGTGACAGTGCTGAACAGATAGCGTCGGAGCCCCTGCTCCCTCTTTTCTATTGCACACAGAGACGCCGGCCCCAAAACAATGAGTCATTACTTATTACACCCATTATTAACTCAGCTCAGCCTCATTAAGCATAAAAATTGAGAAGAGAGACACCAATGCCCAGCAACATCATGAATATCTGCATTTAAAGAAGAAGAGCTAGAGCCAGGACTGTTATAGGAGCCTTCGGAGGGCTCGTCACTTAAAGGTTGTATTTTACACCTTATGACATGTCCAAGTCCTAAGAGCCACAAGAAGTTGATTGTTAGTTTTCCTGTTTCTGACATGATTGTATTGAGGGCTGAAACGAAGACTAATGGGACACAGCCAACAAAATCATGGAACGGAAGCGTATTATTAACTGAGACTAAGGAAATAAGGTTTATGACAATGTGACTCTTTTATTAAGGGAATTGGGAAGGAAGCAGGTATCCCGGTTAGCCGTAAATAAACTTTAAGACCATATATTACAACAAAGAAACGTTACTTTGTAGCCTGAGCGATGTAATAATCACAATATGTCTGTTTTCTCAATTGCAATGCTGTCACCTTATGTCACGACATTGGAAGTTTATTATGAAATGTCCAAAGTTGTTTGCAAAAAAGTACATATTGCCCATTTATCAAAACTGTTGGATAGAAATACTTTTTTTTAAACCTTTCTGGTAAATAAAGCTGTCTTGCTTTTAAACAGTTTTGGTAGTTCTGTCTTTTTTTTTAATGAAGAAGAACTTGCTTTTTAAGGTATGGAAATGAGAAGCATTGATGTTATAGATGTCAACAAAAAGCTATAGGTTCAATATATGTGAAATATGTTGGATGTCAATAGAAATGTTAATCGGATGGCAAATGTTTTGGTCACTTTTCAAAGTAAATTAATCCCTATTAGGCCAGAGTCAAACAAGCGAGAAACTCGCACAAGTGTCGCATGTCAATACCAGCACTACCGCCAGCACTCGGGACCGGAGCGTGCGGTTGCATAGAAATACATGCAGCCGCATGCTCCTGTTCAAATGTCAGTGGCAGTGCCGGATATTGATATGTGAGACTCATGTGATTTTCTCGCATGTCTGACCCCGGCCTTATGGTTCTCATTGGAGAAGTGAATCTGTGAGTCAAAATGGGATATTGCTTGATAAACTGAGGTGGGAAGTTTATGAATCTTCCAAGTTCTTCATAAGGAAAGTTGCTTTAATAAGATTCATTGGCCAAGATTAATTTTAGTCTTGCAAAAATGTATATATGGACCTTACTAAATAGACTACGTTTTCGAGAATGGTCATTGATTGATGATAGGTATGCTGATAGTAAGGGCAAAACTTTGTAAAAAAAAACTAGATCAGAAGGTAAGAGTTGGATATCTCCCTATAAAAAATTCCATCCTGTTACACTATTGAAATCTGCAGCAATCTATCTGCAGTTTTAAGCATAGAGTGTGACGATTACGCCTATCGGTGTGTGTGGATGTGGCACCCCAGAGTTCTGTTGCCACGGTGACATTGCCTCCCTCTACAGGAATTTGATATCATGCCTGGAAGCAGGGAAAGGTCCCCATGCGAGGTAATACACAGCAACCAACATTTGTTCTAACTCCACACCAAAAGGGGTGGAGCTTAAGGAAGTGACAGTTGGTGGGAGGAGTTAGTGCAGAGGTAAGGAGATTGTTCTAGAAAGAGTCAGACTGAGGAGAGGGAAGAGAGAGGAGCGGAGACAAGGGCTCTGGGGAATTGCAGCTGTGTCAGAGCTGATCCCAGAGCGTAGCGCTGATAAAAAGGACGCCAGAGTGCTGGGCTGTGCTGGTGCTGTACGCCCCGACAGCCAAATCTGGAGGGCAGGGGACTGCAAGCTTCATGACCACACTGAACACCTGGAGCCACCACAGCAGACCAGGAGCCCAGGGCTGCCAGTGAACCGACAGTGCCTGTGATACACTCACGCTGTTTGCCATACAGGTTAAAGCCAACACGAGGGTCGCAGCTTAGCTATAGGCAGCAGGGACCAGAAAAGAGAGCGCAGCAGGAAGGCCTCTTACCCCACCTAGCAGGGTGAATCCCCTGAATGCTTCCAGGTGAGCCGGACTCCTGCTATCATCTGTAACTAGTTCCCCGGATTGCTTTTTCATCTACCAAGAAGTAAAAGGTAAAGAAATCTGCACTTTTCTGTGTCTCTTGCTTATTCTCTGCACCTCAAAGTTCACCATCAACTGAACAGACTGCTATATCAGCCCTGGGGCCCCACTCTACCTGTGGGGAGCTGGAACATCTTTGCTGCATCACCATCCGCCCCAGTGGACCTGAACCAATGTGTTAGCCATATGTAGCTGAACACCACGGATGGTGTCACGAACAAATTCCCCTACAAACTACCCCCACCATCATCTTTGACTATTTTATTGGACGCCTAGGGCCACAGACCGGGTCACTGCTGCCGTGACTTGCCCTTTAAGAACTAACTGGCCCAGGTCCAAGTAACCCCGGGCACTAGGGGGTGCTCCAACTTAGCATCACAAACAGGATTTCGTAGCCCAACATTATCGGGTACTGTGTGCCAGAGGCTTTATTGAACTTTCAAATCGCTGCCATAACTGTGTCACACAGCATGCACGAGAAGAAAGGGGTGTGCTTTCGTGGCAGAGCCTGAAAAAGAGTGCGAAGCGAAGCCTTGCCCCACGCTCTGACGTTAGCGGGCAAAGTGAAGCTGCAACTGCGCTCTATTATGAGCTGATGAAATAGCAGGAAGTCCAGGCTTGGAGACTGGAAGGAGCTCAAACC
Source organism: Oophaga sylvatica (assembly GCA_033576555.1). Taxonomy (NCBI): domain Eukaryota; kingdom Metazoa; phylum Chordata; class Amphibia; order Anura; family Dendrobatidae; genus Oophaga; species Oophaga sylvatica. The sequence goes on from JARQOD010000001.1 coordinate 964,396,975, forward strand.
AGCCATCGGGGAGCAGCTGCTGACCACAGAAAAGGTAAACAGAGCATGGCTGAAGTTCACTGAGGGGGAAAGAAAATGCCCAACCCGGGTGGATATCCAGCAACGGTCGCAGCCGCAGCCCCCATAGTGCAGCAAATACAGCGGCGGCCTCAGTCGCAGTGTTATGCGCTCAGTTGCAACAACTTTAAGGTATAATGGATTGCAACTGAACACGGGGTCCACGATGTAGTTTATGTTCACTGCTGCTGAACACCCTTTAAGAAAAGAGGGTAATAACTGACAACTAAAATATAAAGATCTTGCCTGTGAACTTCACATTGAGCAAGATATAGCATTTGCACTATCTCCGTTAACTTCACGGGAGATGTGCTATCAACTAGCATAGATGTAGCCCTGTTAATGGCACAGAAGCCACTTGCCAGATATTGGGTTAGCACTATGTGCTGCAAGCTGGTATAGACGTAGCCCTGTTTGACTACACAGACGCTACGTGCCAGCTGCTAGGAAGTGCGTGCGACTAACGCCAGGCGTACGTGCTGTCAGCCCGTGTGCGACTACACTATTCAGCTGATGGCGATGCCCGCATGCTGCCAACCGGGTTACGTCTGGACTGCGCAGCTGGTGTGAGACCGGACTGAGCAAGCTTCTCTGTTCAACTGGCAGGTGATGCCCAGGTTACACGCCCCACAGACTGCTTAGGGTGCATTGGCTACCTGCCTGGCATAAGCTGAACCTGCCTGAAGGAACTGAGCTAATAAGCCGAGCGTACTCTGGTAAGGTCCCAGGAGAGCAAAGCTAGCGAGCACGTGGAGCCCAGATTCTGGTACATCCACACATCAGCACTGCCTATTTTAGTATGATCTGACCACGCCGCGCCGTGGACAGACAAGTTATTTAAGGGCTAAGCTCCGCCCCCAGCCATCTTGTCAATCGCATCACCGATGACGTAATCTGTGACCAATCAGGCGATGCCAGGTCAGAGGATCAGCTGACACTAAGCACCAATCATGGCTCGCCATGTCATGGACATGCTCAGTGCAGGCATTTCTGGACTTAGACTTGCAACAGCTTTTTCTTGCTCCGTAACCTAGGTTTAAGGCTACTACGAACAAAGACCCAAGTAACTATTTGTGCCTCTCGGGTACTGGCTAGGCACTGGGATCGACAGTGAAGCTGAGCAGCATCTGCCTCGTCCGGATCTGAATGGTAGACCACAGACTCCTCGGATTCAGGTTCAGATCCCGCTGTCGCCCGATGCCTAACATTATCCCCCCCACTTGACGCTCATATTCCTCAATGAGCAGGGGAGCATGAATATGGTCCATGGGCTCCCAAGTGCGATCCTCAGAACCGTGATCCCTCCAGTGTACCAAATAAAAATTTTTGCCGCACACCACCTTAGACCCCACAATCGCCTCTACCTCGAAATCCTCACCCCCGGTGTCAGAGGCTTGCTGAGCTTCCGAGAATTTCATCAGGCGAATGGGTTTCAGGAGTGACACATGGAATGTGTCATGTATCCTCAAGTGCCGAGGCAATTGCAGACGATACTCCACGGGATTTACTTGGGCCAGAACTTTAAAAGGACCAATAAACCGAGGGGCGAATTTAGGCGATTCCCCGCGACCCCTAATATTGCGAGCCGCGAGCCAGACCCTGTCGCCAGGAGAGAAAACGGGAGCTGGACGACGATGAGTGTCAGCCGACTGTCTCATCTGATTTTTGGAGCCCAAAAACGCTTCCTGCGTCTGATCCCAGACGTCCCGCACCTCCATAGCCCAATCTCTGACCCAGGCTCCTCAGAGTTAACTGGCATAGGAACTGGCACCCGTGGATGCTGACCATTGTTAAACAGAAAAGGAGTTTGGCCTGTGGAATCCGCCACTGCATTATTTAGAGTAAACCCTGCCCATGGAAGCAAAGTTGCCCAATTATTATGATTGGCAGAAACGAAATGACGCAAGTATGTCACTAGCGTCTGATTAGTGTGTTCCACCAGGCCGTTGGTCTCCGGGTGATAGGCAGTAGAGAGGTTCAGTTCAATACTACACAGATTACATAATTCCCTCCAGAACCGAGAGGTGAACTGAGGACCTCGATCACAGACAATCCTATCAGGCATCCCGAGCAGACGGAAAATGTGGCGAATAAATAGCGATGCCAGAACCCGGGAAGAAGGAACCCTAGGAAGGGGTACCAGGTGAAGCCATTTTAGAAAAATGGTCAGAAACCATCCATATGGTCTTATTACCCCGGGACTTCGGTAACTCAACCACGAAATCCATCCCAATCAGCTCCCAAGGTCTATGCGCCATGGGTAACGGATGTAGAAGACCCACCGGACTCTGGTGAGAGGATTTATTTCTCGCGCAGGAGATGCATGCTTGGACATATTCTTTAACGTCCTTTGACAACCGAGGCCACCAATACGAGCGTTGGAGGAACTCAGTGGTGCGTTTGATTCCAAAATGACCTCCGACCTTAGCGGCATGTGCCCACGAGAGCACCTCATTCTGTAGGTTCGGAGGAACAAACATCTTCCCTGGTGGAACCTGGTCTAGAGTCACCGGTGCCACCGTTCACATACTCTCAGGAGGAACGATAAGTCTGGGCTCATCATCATCCTCCATCGTATCCATGGACCTAGATAGAGCATCCGCCCGAAGATTCTTCTCCCCTTTTAGAAAATTGATGGTAAAGTTGAATCGGGCAAAAAAGAGGGACCACTGAGCCTGCCTCGGGTTGAGACGCTGCGCCGTCTGCAGGTATGAGAGATTTTTATGGTCGGAATAAACCACAAACGGATGTTTAGCTCCCTCCAAAAGATGCCTCCATTTAACAAAAGCCAATTTTATTGCAAGTAACTCTTTATCCCCAATAGTATAATTCCTCTCCGCTTAAGTAAATGTCTTGGAGAAGAAGAAACACGGCCTCCTCCGACCCTGTCCACTCTTTTGGGACAGAACAGCACCTGCTCCTACAGAAGAGGCATTGACCTCTACACAGAATGGCTTATTGACATCTGGCCGATGTAGGACGGGAGCTTTTGAGAAATAAGACTTAATCTCCCGGAAAGCCTCAGATGTCTCTTTAGACCAGTTCTTTGTGTTGGCACCTTTCTTGGTTAGCGCGGCCAAAGGAGCCACCAGAGTAGAAAAATGTGGAATAAATTGCCGATAATAATTGATGAAGCCCATGAAGCGCTTTACCGGGTTCAGAGATTGGGGCTCCTGCCAATTCTGTACGGCTACCAATTTTTGGGGATCCATGGCCAAGCCCTTACTGGACACAATGTACCCCAAGAATGGTAATGACTAGTGTTGAGCGATACTGCCCGATATCCTAAAATATCGGATCGAATTGGATCGGCCTGATACTCAAAAAGTATCGGGTATCGCCGATCCGATACCGGAAGCACAATGCAAGTCAATGGGACAGAGATATCGGAACTAAAAAAACCTCTTTCTTTCCTTGTAAACACTAGATATACACACATAGAATACATATAATATATATATATATATATATATACATGTCATTGTGACATATATATATACATATATTTATAGTTCATACACTTCTACATAGTAAAATAGCCTCTGATTCAATTGCCGGGTAATGCCGGCTTTTGTGAAAATACAGAAGCACCCGACATGAAATGACACATGGTTTACATAGAGTTAACCATGTCTTTTCATGCAGTTTGATATATGGTTTTCACAAATAATTACATGAGTGTATGTGTGCAAAATTTGACACATGTAGGGGTTAATTAAAGGTGTAAATTCGTTGTAAAAAAAGGGATTTTTTTGCTACGAATTTACACCTTTAATTAACCCCTACATGTGTCAAATTTTGCACACATACACTCATGTAATTGTTAGTGAAAACAATATATCAAACAACATGAAATTACATGGTTTACTGTTATGTTTCGGTAGCTGAGGAGTGCAGGTAAAAAAGGCAATACACCAGAGCAGTTGGAATCTATGAGATTGCAGTACCCTGACTAACCACCACAACTAGAGGCAGCTGTGGAGCGTTCCTACGTTGGTCCTAGACGCCTCGTCACAGCCTGAGAAACTAACTACACCTAAAGATAGATATAGGAAAGCTATCTGCCCCGGAGCAGAACCCCAAAGATAACAGAAAGCCCCCAAACATGTAATGGCGGTTAGACAAGAGGAAATACTGACACAGAAAGAAAATAGTATGAGCAAACGCTGGGGCCCAAACTATCTAAATAGAAAAGGATAGGAAGGGTACTTACTGCAATCCCAGAAAACCCTGAAAAGCACCAACTCTACTAATTTCAAAATCACCTGAGATCACACGACCTCTACCACCTAAATTAGTTCTCTGGTGTAACAAAATAAAAACAGCAGCCACTGAAAAAACTGGAAAAAGCAAAAGAACAAAACTCAGTGGCTGAACTAAACTGAGAGGGCAGAAGCCCCCGGAGGGGACCCTGAAGGCCCCCAAAGAAGCGCAGGACAAAATGCAAAAATATAGCACAAACACAAAAAAGCAAAAGTCTTATCTGTAAGCAGGAGATGCAGACACGACACAGCAGGCTACAAGGGAAACTGGAATGAAGGATTCAGACCAGAACAATTGATCACCGGCAACCCTGATGGGAAAATGACTCCCTTATATAAGACCAGTCAGTAACACCTGATTCCCAGTCCTCACAATCTTCACTAGCACCGCTTGTAACCACCAGAGGGAGCCTCTGCTTAGAACTCATCTCAAACCCATTCACAACAGTACCCCCCCCTTGAGGAGGGGTCACCGAACCCTCATTTGAGCAACCAGGTCGGTCAGGATGAGTTCTATGATACGCACGGATAAGTCTCCTAGCATGGATGTCCGAAGCAAACACCCAAGAATTGTCTTCCTGACCATAACCTCTCCATTTAACCAAATACTGGAGTTTCCGTCTAGAAAAACGAGAATCCAATATTTTCTCAACCACATACTCCAGATTGCCCTCAACCAAAACAGGGTCAGGAGGCACAGCAGCAGGAACCACTGGCTCAACAAACCTCTTCAACAAGGACTTGTGGAACACGTTATGGATCTTAAATATCCCTGGAAGAAGCAAACGAAAAGAAACAGGATTAATAATCTCCATGATCTTATAAGGTCCAATGAACCTAGGCTTAAATTTAGGAGATGCTACTCTCATAGGAATATTCTTTGAGGACAACCAGACCAAGTCCCCCACTTTAAACCGAGGACCATCAGTCCTATGCCGGTTAGCAAACCGCTGGGCCTTCTCCTGAGAGAGGGACAACCTCTCCACTACCTGGTCCCAAATCTGTTGCATACGCTCCACAACAGAGTCAACACCTGGACAGACAGAAGCCTCCGTCTGTCCTGAAGAAAATCGAGGGTGAAACCCAGAATTACAGAAAAACGGAGACATCAAAGTGGCAGAGCTAGCCCTATTATTAAGAGCAAACTCAGCCAAAGGCAAAAAAGAGACCCAGTCATCCTGATCAGCAGACACAAAGCATCTTAGATAAGTCTCCAATGTCTGGTTTGTTCTCTTAGTTTGACCATTGGTCTGAGGATGAAATGCCGAGGAGAAAGACAATTGAACACCCAGTTTAGAACAAAAAGTCCTCCAAAATCTGGAAACAAACTGGACTCCTCTGTCAGACACAATGTTCTCAGGAATGCCGTGTAAACGAACCACGTGCTGAAGGAACAACGGCACCAATTCAGAGGAGGAAGGCAACTTAGGTAATGGCACAAGATGTATCATTTTGGAAAACCTATCACAAATTACCCAGATGGTGGTCATTCTCTGAGAAACAGGAAGATCGGAAATGAAATCCATAGAGATATGGGTCCATGGTCTCTTGGTCACAGGCAATGGCATCAACAAACCACTAGAGCGAGAGCAAGGCTTGGAGCGAGAGCAAGTCCCGCAGGACTGCACAAATTCCCTGACATCACGAGACAAGGTAGGCCACCAAAAGGACCGACTAACCAAGTCTCTGGTACCAAAAATTCCGGGATGCCCAGCCAATGCGGAACAATGAATCTCAGACATCACACTCTTTTTCCATTGGTCCGGGACAAACAATTTTCCAACAGGGCAGCGCTCGGGCCTATCCTCCTGACACCCCTCCAGAGCAAGTCTCAAATTGGGCGAGATGGCGGAAACAACTACACCCTCTTTCAAAATAACAGAAGGATCAGATAACTCAGGAGAGTCCGCAAGGAAACTCCTCGAAAGAGCATCCGCCTTAACATTCTTAGTGCCAGGAAGAAAGGAAACCACAAAATTAAAACGTGTGAAAAACAAGGCCCACCTGGCCTGTCTAGGATTGAGTCGCTTGGCAGATTCCAGATAGACCAGATTCTTATGGTCCGTAAGGACCACCACCTGATGTTTGGCTCCCTCCAGCCAATGTCTCCACTCTTCAAAAGCCCACTTCATGGCCAATAACTCCCGATTACCTACGTCATAATTACGTTCAGTAGGAGAAAATTTTCGAGAGAAAAAGGCACAAGGGTTACTTTTAGAGGTCTCTGGATCTTTTTGGGACAAAACGGCACCTGCCCCAATTTCAGAGCATCAACCTCCACCTGAAATGGCAGAGAAACATCAGGCTGCCGTAGAACAGGAGCAGAAGTGAATCTCTGCTTAAGTTCCTGAAATGCAGAGACTGCCTCAGGAGGCCAATTCACCACATCAGAACCTTTCTGGTCAAATCAGTTAATAGTTTAACAATAACCGAGAAATTACCAATAAATTTACGATAAAAATTGGCAAAACCCAAAAATCTCTGAAGAGCCTTTAATGAAGTAGGTTGGACCCAATCACAGATGGCCTGAACCTTGACCGGGTCCATTTCAATAACAGATGGGGACAAAATGAATCCCAGAAATGAGATCCTCTGTACGCCAAAAAGACACTTTGATCCCTTCACATACAGAGCATTCTCTCTCAAAATCTGGAATACAGTTCGAACATGTTTCACATGAGAGTCCCAGTCATTAGAAAAAATCAAGATATCATCCAAATAAACAATCAGAAATTTGTCCACAAAATCCCTGAAAATGTCATTCATGAAGGACTGGAAGACGGAAGGAGCATTAGTGAGCCCAAAGGGCATCACTAGGTACTCAAAATGCCCTTCAGGGGTATTGAATGCCGTCTTCCATTCATCCCCGTGCTTAATGCGAATAAGGTTATACGCCCCCCTGAGTCAAGCTTGGTAAACCAAGTAGCGTTTTTCACCCTGGAAAACAGGTCAGAAATAAAGGGGTAACGGGTATTGATATTTCACAGTAATATTGTTCAAGAGACGATAATCAATACACGGCCTTAATGAACCATCTTTTTTGGCCACAAAGAAAAAACCGGCACCTAAGGGTGAAGAGGATGGTCTGATATGACCCTTCTCCAATGATTCCTTGATATAAGACCGCATAGCGTCATGTTCAGGTACAGACAAGATAAAAAGGCGACCTTTAGGGAATTTACTACCCGGCACTAATTCAATAGCGCAGTCATAGCTCCTATGGGGAGGCAAGGATGCAGATTTACTTTCGCTAAACACATCAGAAAAATCAAACAAAAAGTCAGGAACATCCTGAGCCTGGGGGGAGGCAGAAAAAACAGGAGTGTTGGCATTAACACATTGGCAGCCCCAACTGGTTACAGACACAGATTTCCAATCCAAAACAGGATTATGAGACTGTAACCAAGGGAAACCCAGCACGATAATGTCATGCAGATTATATAGAACCAAAAATTTGCAGCACTCCTGGTGATCAGGTTCAACCCTCATTATCACCTGAGTAGAAAACTGGGTTTATTCTCAGCCAAAGGGGTAGAATCGATCCCCAGTAGGGGAATAGACTTCTGTAGGGGTATCAAGGGAAACCCACAACGTTTAGCAAAATCATAATCCATCAGGTTAATAGCTGCTCCAGAATCAACGAAAGCCTGAGCAGAAAATGAGGACAGAGAGCATATCAGAGTGACAGTTAATAAAAACTTAGTCTGAACACTACCCAAGACAACTGAGCGTGCAAAACGTCTTCCCCGCTTAGGGCAGACTGAAATAGCATGAGAGGCATCACCACAGTAGAAACATAACCCATTGCGCATTCGAAACTCATGACGCTGTGCCCCAGACACCACTCTATCACACTGCATGGGTTCAGAAGCTGGTTCACAAGGCAACACCATTCCACGCATACTTCTCCGCTCACGCAAACGTCTGTCAATTTGAATCGCTAATGACATAGAATCATTGAGACCAAGGGGACAGGGAATCCCACCATAACATCCTTTACATTATCTGACAGACCCTTCCGGAAAAGGGCCGCCAAAGCGTCGTCATTCCATTTGGTCAGGACTGCCCACCTACGGAATCTCTGACAGTATAACTCAGCGTCATCAAGCCCCTGATTTAATGCCAACAAGGTTTTTTCAGCTTGATCAGTGACATTAGGCTCATCGTACAATAACCCCAAAGCCTGAAAAAACGCATCAACATCACTCAAAACAGGATCCCCAGGTATCAGGGAAAAAGCCGAATCCTGAGGATCGCCGCGCAGGAGAGAGATGATAATTTGAACCTGCTGCGCTGCGTTTCCTGAGGACTTAGATTTTAAGGCAAAAAACAATTTACAATTATTTTTGAAATTCTGAAACTAGCTCGATCCCCTAAAAACAAATCTGGCATGGGGATCCTAGGTTCCACAACAGGCAACCTAGCAAGATATGCAGCAATACTCTGAACCTCAGTGGCAAGCTGATCCACACGGCCAGACAACTGTGCAAACTCCATTGGGAGAAAAGATCCTCCACAGCACCCAGAAATACAGAGGAAAAAAAAAAAAAAAATGCAACAAACAGAAAAATATCTCTGACAACTCTGACAACTTTTTTTCTTTCACAATATTTTTTTTTCCTTCTGTGAGTACCATACAATTTCAATTTTTAGGCCGGTGATACTGTTATGTTTCGGTAGCTGAGGAGTGCAGGTAAAAAAGGCAATACACCAGAGCAGTTGGAATCTATGAGATTGCAGTACCCTGACTAACCACCACAACTAGAGGCAGCTGTGGAGCGTTCCTACGTTGGTCCTAGACGCCTCGTCACAGCCTGAGAAACTAACTACACCTAAAGATAGATATAGGAAAGCTATCTGCCCCGGAGCAGAACCCCAAAGATAACAGAAAGCCCCAAACATGTAATGGCGGTTAGACAAGAGGAAATACTGACACAGAAAGAAAATAGTATGAGCAAACGCTGGGGCCCAAACTATCTAAATAGAAAAGGATAGGAAGGGTACTTACTGCAATCCCAGAAAACCCTGAAAAGCACCAACTCTACTAATTTCAAAATCACCTGAGATCACACGACCTCTACCACCTAAATTAGTTCTCTGGTGTAACAAAATAAAAACAGCAGCCACTGAAAAAACTGGAAAAAGCAAAAGAACAAAACTCAGTGGCTGAACTAAACTGAGAGGGCAGAAGCCCCCGGGGGGGACCCTGAAGGCCCCCAAAGAAGTGCAGGACAAAATGCAAAAATATAGCACAAACACAAAAGAAGCAAAAGTCTTATCTGTAAGCAGGAGATGCAGACACGACACAGCAGGCTACAAGGAAAACTGGAATGAAGGATTCAGACCAGAACAATTGATCACTGGCAACCCTGATGGGAAAATGACTCCCTTATATAAGACCAGTCAGTAACACCTGATTCCCAGTCCTCACAATCTTCACTAGCACCGCTTGTAACCACCAGAGGGAGCCTCTGCTCAGAACTCATCTCAAACCCATTCACAACAGTTTACTATATGTAAACCATGTGTCATTTCATGTCGGCTTCTGTATTTTCACAAAAGCCGGCAATTGAATTAGCGGTTATTATACTATGTAGAAGTGTATGAACTATAAATATAAATATATATATATATATATATATATATATATATATATGTGTCACAAATTCAATGACATGTATATATATATATATATATATATATATATATATGAGGTGTAAAATTGTTGAAAAAAATGTGTGGGCTCCCGCCCTACTTTCTCAACCAGACAGACAAAGCCAGCGAGTGGGGGCAGATAATAATAGCCCAGAAAAGGACCATTATTTTTGGCCCCCCCGGCTACTAACATCTGCCCCCAGACACCTCAGAAAAGGCAAATCTATAATTAGATTTGCCCTTTCAGGCACTTTGCCCGTCTATTCCCATTGCCCTGTAGCAGTGGCGAATGGGTTAATAAGGGGTTAAAGCCATCTTGTTATTGAAAGGTGAGTTTAAGCCAGGTTAATAATTGAGAGCTGTCAATTAGACAACTATCAATTATTAATCCTATTGTATGAAATAAACACACAGTTTTTGACAATATTTTATTTTACTACCATTCCTTGCGAAGCCCTTGTTCACCTGTAATAAAAATAAAATAATAAAGCAACATTATTCTTACCTATCCGATGTTCAGTCAGGTCCCCCAATGTAATCCTTCTGAAAGGGTTAATGTTTACTGCAGAGACCGCAGCTAACGCTGACAGTCTCACAGTAAACCCCCGACTGAATCATCTCCTCTCCTGGCTGACAGGAGAGGAAGTGGTTAGCATAACTGATTGCTTCCCACTTTCACTTCAGGTCAGCCAGGGACACCGCACTGCATCAGTGACGTCAGAGGGAATCCCGGCTGACCTGAAGTGAACTGATAAATAAAAATAGGGGATCCCCTCTAAAAAAAAATGGTGTGGGTCCCCCTTATTTTTGTTAACCAGCCTGATAAAGCAGACTACTGAGGCCTGTTTTTTCAGGCTGTTAAGGAGCCAATATCCATGGACCTTGCAAGCCTGATAATACCAGGCCACAGCAGTCTGCTTATCTTGGCTGGTTAACAAAAATAGGGGATCCCCTCGAAAAAAAATGGCATGGGGTCCCCCCTATTTTTGTTAACCAGCCAGATGAAGCAGACTGCTGAGGCCTGGTTTTTCAGGCTGGTAAGGATCCAATATCCATGGACCTTGCAAGCCTGATAATACCAGGCCACAGCAGTCTGCTTAGCTTGGCTGGTTAACAATAATAGGGGATCCCCTCGAAAAAAAAATGGCGTGGGGATCCTCCTATTTTTGTTAACCAGCCAAGTAAAATGCAGACTGCTGCGGCCTAGTATTAAAAGACTGTCAAGGCCCATGGATTTTGGTCCTCAACAGCCTAAAATTACCAGGCTGCAGCAGCCCCACAAATGACGCATCCAAAGATGCGCCAATTGTGGCACTTTACCCGACTCTTCCCACTTGCCCTGTAGCGGTGGCAAGCGGGGTAATAAGGGGTTAATGTCACCTTTGATTGATCGGTGACAATAAGCCCGGTTAATAATGGAGAGGCGTCAATAAGACACCGATCCATTATTAATCATAGTTTGTAAATTAAAAAAAAAAAACACAGCAAGAAAAAAGTCTTTTAATGAAATAAAACACCACACAGTTTTCATTATTTTTATTGCACTCTCATTCCTGCGACGCCATCGATCTCCTGTAAAAAAACAAAAATAACAAACCAACACAAATACTCCCTGTCCGACGCTGTCCAAAATACCGAGTGTCCCACGACAAGTCCAGCTCTGCTACGTCTGGATGACAGGCTGATCCTGACATCCACATAGAGCACAGCTGCTTACCAGAGCTGCGTCCCCGGCGGTGACATAATCCGGACTGGTTTACGGCCAGCTGTCGCAAGAGTACAGCTGGCCGATATTACCCAGCACCCGGCAGTCACTGCAGAGATTCTGCACGTGACCGCCAGGGATAAGGTAATGGCGGCCATCCAGGAGGACGTGACCACCGGGGAAGGTGATCTTCTGCCAGGTAAGTGCTGACTCTGCTGAGTCCTGACACCTGACAGACCCGACCGACACTGACAGTGACAGTTTCGGGAAGTTCCTGTGTCACGTACTTCGTTCTGTGACACAGGAACACCCCATATGCTTTGTCGGAAAACTCAGATTCCGGTATCCGATATGACAAAAATATCGGAACTCAGAATCGGAATTCCGATACAGCAAATATCGGCCGATACCCGATATTTGCAGTATCGGAATGCTCAACACTAGTAATGACTCTTGTTCGAACTGGCATTTCTCCAGCTTGCAATACAGAGAATTTGCACGCAGACGTTCAAAAACTCGGTGAACATCCTCTCTCTGTGTAGAGAGATCCGGGGGGAGGATATCGTCAAGATATACTACCACGAAGGACAGTAGCAAATCTTGAAAGATATCATTGACGATATCCTGAAAGACGGCGGGGACATTACATAACCCGAAGGGCATGACGAGGTACTCGTAGTGGCCATCACGAGTAGTAACCCCTTAAGGACAGAGCCATTTTGCAGCTTAATGACCGGGCCAATTTTTACAATTCTGACCACTGTCACTTTATGAGGTTATAACTCTGGAACGCTTTAACGAATCCCGCTGATTCTGAGATTGTTTTTTCGTGACATATTGTACTTCACGTTAGTGGTAAAATTTCTTTGATATGACTTGTGTTTATTTATGAAAAAAACGGAAATATGGCGAAAATTTTGAAAATTTAACAATTTTCAAACTTTAAATTTTTATGCCCTTAAATCAGAGAGATATGTCACACAAATTTCTTAATAAATAACATTTCCCACATGTCTACTTTACATCAGCACAATTTTGGGACCAAAATTTTTTTTTGTTACGAAGTTATAAGGGTTAAAAGTTGACCAGCGATTTCTCATTTTTACAACACCATTTTTTTTTTAGGGACCACATCACATTTGAAGTCACTTTGAGGGGTCTATATGATATAAAATACCCAAAAGTGACACCATTCTAAAAACTGCACCCCTCAAGGTGCTCAAAACCACATTCAAGAAGTTTATTAACCCTTCAAGTGCTTCACAGGAGCTGAAGCAATGTGGAAGGAAAAAATTGACATTTAACTTTTTTTGCAAAAGCTTTACTTCGGAACCAAGTTTTTTTATTTTCACAAGTGTTAAAAGAAAAAATGAACCACAAAATTTGTTGTGCAATTTCTTCTGAATACTTCGATACCCCATATGTGGGGGTAAACCACTTTTTGGGCGCGTGGCAGAGGTCGCAAGGGAAGGAGCGCCGTTTGACTTTTTCAACGCAGAATTGGCTGAATGCCATGTCGCGTTTAGATAGCCCCTGATGTGCCTAAACAGTGAAACACCCCACAAGTGACCCCATTTTGGATACAAGACCCCTTAAGGAACTTATCTAGATGTGTGGTGAGAACTTTGAACCTCCAAGTGCTTCACACAAGTTTATAACCTAGAGCCGTGAAAAAAAAAAAAAAATTTCCACAAAAATGATCTTTTCACCCCAATTTTTAATTTCCCAAGGGTAATAAGACCGCAAAAGTTTTTGTGCAATTTGATCCTGAGCATGCTGATACCCCATATGTGGGGGTAAACCACTTTTTGGCCGCACGGCAGAGGTCGCAAGGGAAGGAGCGCTGTTTGACTTTTTTAACGCAGAATTGGCTGGATGCCATGTCGCGTTTAGAGAGCCCCTGATGTGCCTAAACAGTGGAAACCCCCACCCCCAACAAGTGACCCCATTTTGAAAACTAGACCCCCTAAGGAACTTATCTAGATGTGTGGTGAGCACTTTGAACCTCCAAGTGATTCACACAAGTTTATAACGTAGAGCCGTGAAAATAAAAAATCATATTTTTTCCACAAAAATGATCTTTTCACCCCAATTTTTATTTTCCCAAGGGTAACAAGACCCCAAAAGTTTTTGTGCAATTTGTCCTGAGCATGCCGATACCCCATATGTTGGGGTAAACCACTTTTTGGGCGCACGGCAGAGGTCGCAAGGGAAGGAGCTCCGTTTGACTTTTTCAACGCGGAATTGGCTGGACGCCATGTCGCATTTGTAGAGGCCCTGATGTGTCTAAACAGTGGAAACCCCCCACAAGTGACCCCATTTTGGAAACTAGACCCCCTAAGGAACTTATCTAGATGTGTGGTGAGCACTTTGAAGCCCCAAGTGCTTCACAGAAGTTTATAACGCCCGGGCGTGAAAATAAAAAATCATATTTTTTCCACAAACCTGATCGTTTAGTCCCCAATTTTTTATTTTCACAAGGGTAACAGGAGAAATTGGACAACAAAAGTTGTTGTACAATTTGCCAAGAGTATGCTGATACCCCATATATGGGGGGGGACCACTGTTTGGGCGCACGGCAGGGCTTGGAATGGAAGCAGCACCGTTTGACTTTTTCAAACCAAAATTGGCTGGAATTGAGATTGGACACCATGTCACGTTTGGAGAGCCCCTGATGCGCCTAAACAGTGGAAACCCCCCACAAGTAACACCATTTTGGAAACTAGACCACCTATGGAACTTATCTAGATCCGCTGTGAGCACTTTGAACCCCCAAGTGTTTCACAAAAGTTTATAATGCCTGGGTGTGAAAAAAAAAAAAAAAACAATTTTCCACAAAAATGATTTTTTAGTCCCAAATTTTTGATTTTTCACAAGGAAATTGGACCCCAAAAGTTGTTGTCCAATTTGTCTGAGTACGCTGATACCAAATATGTGGGGGGGGGACTGTTTTGGCGCACAGCAGGGCTTGGAAAGGAAGTATTAACGTTTTGGAATGCAGACGTTGGTGGGGGTCATGTTCCGTTTGCAGTGACCCAGATGAGCCTAAACAGTGGAAACCCCCCACAAGTGACCCCATTTTGGAAACTAGACCCCTTAAGGAGCTTATCTAGATGTGTGGTGAGCACTTTGAACCCCCTAGTGCTTCACAGAAATTTATAAACGCAGAGCCGTGAAAATGAAAAATCATTTTTTTTCTCAAAAATGATTTTTTTAGCCAGCTATTTTTTATTTTCCCAAGGGTAGAACCCCAAAATTGGTGTGCAATTTGTCCTGATTACGCTGATACCCCATATGTTGGGGTAAACCACTGTTTGGGCGCACGGCAGGGCTCGGAAGGGAGGGAGCGCTATTTGACTTTTTGAACTCCACATCGTGTTTGGAGACCCCCTGATGTGCCTAAATAGTGGAAATCCCTCAATTCTAGCTCCAACCCTAATCCCAACACACCCCTAACCCTAATCCCAACCCTAATCCTAACTTAAATCCCAACCCTAATTCCAACCCTAATTGTAACCCTAACCTTAATTATAACCTTAATTATAACCCTAACCCTAATTGTAACCCTAACCCTAATTCTAACCCTAATTATAACCCTAACCCTAAGGCTAGGTTCATTTTGCGTTTTACCAGCCCGTTCAACACATAGCGTTGACGGGCTGGTAATGGTATAGCATAACGCGATCGCATTATGCTATACCCGCTAGCGCAGAGGAATCAGCAGATGATTCATCTGCGCTAGCGGTGACGGAGCCCAAACGCTGCAGCCCGCGTCCGAGGCTCCGTCACTGAATGATGGCACGTCGCAAACGCATGCAGCTTTACGGCATGCGTCGCGATGCGCCCTCAAATGGGGGTGAATGGCAGCGTTAACGGACTGCGTTACACCGCGTTATACCGCGGTGTAATGCAGTCCGTCTAACGGACTGCCATGACGCAGTATGAACCCAGCCTAACCCTAACGCTAATTATAACCCTTACCCTAAGGCTGCTTTCACACTTCCGGCGGGCACCTGTCAGCGCCCCCGGCATTTTGCCGCAGCGCCGCATCAGAAAACCTGATGCGCCGCCGGCGGCCGCATGCGGTTTTTTGCCAGTTGGTTTCTGATGCCCGGAGACATCAGAAACCATCCGGCAAAAACAAAAAACGTTACATGCAGCGTTTTGTCCGGCCGCCGCAATGTACATTTGCGCCGCATCCGGACAAAACCGCATGCAACGCATTGACATGCGGCGCCATCCGGCGCTAATGCAAGTCAATGCAAAAAAAACGCATGGGCGCATCAGATTTTCTGATGCGGCGCTGCGGCTAAATGCCGGGGGCGCCGTCAGGCGCACACCGGATGTGTGAAACCAGCCTAATGCTAACCCTAACCCTAATTATAACCTTAACCCTAATTATAACCCTAACCCTAATTATAACCCTAACAGAAAAATGAAAATAAATATAATTTCTACTTTTTATTATATGTCCCTAACTAAGGGGGTGATAAATGGGGGGGTTATGTACTGTTTTTTTTATTTTGATCACTGTGATAGTTTATCACAGTGATCAAAATGTACTTTTATGAGAATGAATGAAAAAAAATTTGAATCTGCCGCCAAAGCAGATCGGCGGGCGCACTGCGCATGCGCCCGCCATTTTTTTTTTTGCAGGGAGAAGAAGCCGGGATCCTGGGCCTGCGGGAGGACGGAGGACACCGGTAAGTATATGGGGGGGCGATCGGGGGACCGGGGGACCCTCATTTTCTCCCCTCTGATGTGCGATCACATCAGAGGGGAGAGAAATCATTTTTTTTTTTTTTTTTTTTGCGATCGCGGCTTTGCTTGCATAGCCGCGATCGCAACACCGGGATCGGTGAATACCGACCCGGATCATGTTCTCTGGGGTCTCGGCTACCCCCGGTAGCCGAGACCCCAGAGAATATTTGCCCATCCCCCCACCAGCACAGCGGCACATAGCGGCGGGCGCACTGGGCATGCGCCCGCCATTGTCTTAACGGCGCCGGCACCGGGGGACACCGGAGGGCCCGGGGGCCACATGGATCTTATTGGGGGCCACATGGGGGTCCTGGGGACCCTTTTTCTCTGTCCTCTGATGTCCGATGACATCAGAGGACAGAGAAATTAAATGGCACAACTTTTTTTTTTTTTTTTTGTTGCGGTCGCCGTTATAGGGTTAATAACGGCGATCACAACATCGGTGTCGGTAAAAACCGACCTGATTCATGTTCTCTGGGGTCTCGGCTACCCCCGGTAGCCGAGACCCGGAGAAAATGCGCCTCTGGGGGGCGCTATTCACTTTTTCCACAGCGCCGTTAATTAACGGCGCTGTGGTTTAAGTACCCTTAATGACCGCCGTTAAAAGGCGTATCGGCGGTCGTTAAGGGGTTAAAGGCCATCTTCCACTCGTCGCCCTCACGGATTCCTATGAGGTTATAGGCCCCACGCAGGTCTAACTTTGTAAAAATTTTAGCCCCTCAAAGCCTGTCGAACAATTCAGAAATCAGGGGCAGGGAATATTTGCTTTTGATGGTGATTGCGCTTAATCCCCTGTAATCAATACAGTGACGCAGGTCACCTCCTTTCTTCTGGACGAAGAAGAACCCCGCTCCAGCAGGAGAGACCGATTTCCTGATAAACCCCCGAGCCAGGTTCTCCTTGATGTAATCGGACATAGCCTGGGTCTCGGGGACAGACAGGGGATAGACCCTACCGTGAGGGGGTTCTGATCGGGGATCAGATCTATGGCGCAATCATACGGTCGGTGGGCAGGAAAGGTCTCTGCAGCCTTTTTAGAGAACACATCGGCATAGCTCCAGTATTGCTATGGAAGCGCATCCATACCGACCGGAGGATGTAAAGCCACCTTCTGGGTTAATGCCACCATACACTGGGCAGAACACCTCTCATCCCAGGAATAAACTAACCCCGTGTTCCAATTTATATATGAGGATTGTAATACCGCAGCCATGGAAGTCCCAATAACACCTCATCCAATCCACTGGGAAGAATAAGGAAGGAGATATCCTCCCCGTGACCCTGAGGGAATGACATGGTGAGGGGAATGGACTGGTGAGTGATCTGTGTGTCTAACATGGCACCGTTGACCACCCTGATGTTCATGGGTCTGGACAGTAACTCCACAGGAACGGCGTGCCTCTGGGCAAAGGTCAATGACAAAAAAAAATTACATCAGCCCAGAGTCCACCACCGCCTTGGCAGAAACCATGGTTGTGCCGAATAGTAACGTCACATTATATGCTAGTCTGGAGGAAGAAGTCTCTGAGTCTAACACACCTCCTCCCATGGTGGTTAGACACTCTCATTCTCCCGCCCGCTTGGAACCCTTATTATTGGGGTACTCCAAGTGATGCGTAGGACGGGAATGAGGAGACCATTTCCTGGTCTGGGAAATGTCCATTGGCTCCGGTTCCGTGTCTGGAACCACGGATTCGGAAGTCACTTTGATAAATGACGGTGCCAACGGAAACCGAGGTTTAGAGACCTTCAGCTCCTACTTGTTTTCTGCATAACGTACATCAATACGGTTGGCAAGGGTCATTATCTCTTCCAGGGAGGTTGGAATCTCCCTGGTGGCTAGAGCATCTTTTATATGCCCAGCCAAACCCTTCTAGAACACCGGTATTAGCGACGGTTCCGACCAATCCAGTTCTGCCACTAATGTCCTGAACTGGACGGCATAATGACTGGCGGTGGTCGAACCCTGCACTAATGTTAGCAGCTTAAGAGCTGTGTTGTGTGTGACCTGAGGACCGACGAACACACTTTTCAGGGTTCTAAGGAAAAGACCCACATTGGCCACTACCGGATCACTCCGCTCCCACAGAGGAGTAGCCCACTCCAAGGCCTTGCAGGTAAATAATAAGATGACCAAACCCACTTTAGCCCTTTCGGAGGGGAACCATGCCTCCATCATCTCTAGCTGAATGGAGCACTGATTAATGAATCCTCTGCAGGATTTACTGTCCCCAGAAAATTTTTCCGGCAGAGCAAAATGCGGTAATGACACTTTAGCAGCTACCGCAGATTGCACAGCAGCTGAGCTTACGAGATTTGCTGCTTGTGCAGCCGCCTGAGTAGCTACCGCAGTGAGATCAAAAACTGTAGCGGCCTGCTCCAGAGACTTAATTCTGGCCCCTAGTTGCTGAACGTAGTGCTGCAGCTGCTGGTCATCAGCCATGATCGACTAGATCCAAGGCAGTCAGATACTGTTATGCGCTCGGTTGCAACAATTTTAAGGTATAATGGATTGCAACCGAACACGGGGTCAGCGATGCAGTTTATGTTCACTGCTGCCGAACACCCTTTGGTTAGGAGGGTAATAACTGACAAATAAAATATAAAGATCTTGCCTGTGAACTTCACATTGAGCAAGATATAGCATTTGCACTATCTCCGTTAACTTCACGGGAGATGTGCTATCAACTGGCGTAGATGTAGCCCTGTTAATGGCACAGAAGCCACTTGCCAGATATTGGGTTAGCACTATGTGCTGCAAGCTGGTATAGACGTAGCCCTGTTTGACTACACAGACGCTACGTGCCAGCTGCTAGGAAGTGCGTGCAACTAACGCCAGGTGTACGTGCTGTCAGCCCGTGTGCGACCGGACTGACCAACTACACTATTCAGCTGATGGCGATGCCCGCATGCTGCCAACCGGGTTACGTTCGGACTGCGCAGCTTCCATATTCAGCTGGTGACGATACCCGCGTTCTGTCAGCTGGTGTGAGACCGGACTGAGTAAGCTTCTCTGTTCAACTGGCAGGTGATGCCCAGGTTATGCACCCCACAGTCTGCTCAGGGTGTATAGCTACCCTATATTCATAGCAAGACTGCGACATTGGCTACCTGCCTGGCATAAGCTTAACCTGCCTGAAGGACCTGAGCTAATAAGCCAAGCGTACTCTGGCAAGGTCCCGGAGAGCAAAGTTAGAGAGCACGTGGAGCCAGGATTCTGGTACGTCCACACATGAGCACTGCCTAATTTAGTATGATCTGACCGTGCCGCGGACAGACAAGCTATTTAAGGGCTAAGCTCCACCCCCAGCCATCTCGTCAGTCGCATCACAGATGACTTCATCCGTGACCAATCAGGCGATGCCATGTCAGAGGATCAGCTGACACTAAGCACCAATCATGGCTCGCCATGTCACGGACATGCTCAGTGCAGGCATTTCTGGACTTAGACTTGCAACAGCCTTTTCTTGTTCCGTAACCTAGGTTTAAGGTTACTACGAACAAAGACCCGAGTAACTATTTGTGCCTCTCGGGTACTGGCTAGGCGCTGGGATCGACGGCGAAGCTGAGCAGCATCTGCCTTGGCCGGATCTGGATGGGAGACCACAGACTCCTCGGATCCAGGTTCAGATCCTGCCGATGCCTAACAAGCAGCCTCCATAATGCTACTATCAATGCTGTACATGCCAGGAGCGGCCTGTTTACCACAGTACTCAGGAGAGTTGCATACTCTGAGCGATTTCAAGGAGAGACTGTGTAGTTTGTTCAAAGTGTACCCCGTGTTTGAGAGTCAAAAAGTCAGCATCCTCATTGGCCAGTTAACTGCCGACCCAGAAGGACGTCACTTCCTGGCCAGACACCGATAAAGGAAGTGTCAAACAAATCTTGGCCAGGCTGAAAGACACCTTTGACACCCACTCTGCAGCAGAGATAAAAATGAGATTCTTCGGGAGCAAACAAAGGGTGCAGGATAGTGTATGGGACTATGCCCTTAACCTTCAGTATACGCTATGGGCCATAAAACAGGTTGACCCTGACAGCGTGCAAAATGAGGATAGATTGCTAACAGAGCAGTTTATAGAGTGACTCCAGTCTAACAATCAAAGGACACAGCTGCGCATAATGGCCCTACAAAATTCTAAACTGGACTTTGCACACTTTAAGGATAGGGCCATCCGGGTGCTGCATGAACCAAATCCTAGGGGCACAGAGTCCTCTAGGTACCCAGCAAATAAATACCAGCAGAAGGCAGCATCCTTTCCCCAGACCCCTCTTGAGACCGACACACCGGCCCAAGATGATAACTCTGCTGCAGACCTACGTCTCCAGGTCAAGGAACTGACCAAAAGTGTGACTGCACTCACAAAAACTGTTCAGTCCATGCAAGAGGCTCCAAAGAATAAGATCCAGCTGGCCTCCAGTTCAGATGATGTCCCGTGGCGATGGCAGAGGAGAATTCCACCGACCAGAGGGAGAGGCAGCGATCGTTACGATGAGGACGGACAGCCCATCTTTCGCCGCTGCAAACAGGCGAGAAACATCACAAGATCCTGTTATTTAAACAACCAAACCCCCAAGAATAAGACATCCAGGCCCACAAAGTTGATGAGACAAGTATGTGGGAGGATCGGCCGGTCCTGCCCGTCGTGATTGATGGCTTTCCGATGAACGCCTTACCGGACACCGGCTCCCAGGTGACAATGATGCCATATGTCCTCTTTAAGCGGTACTAGGCTGATTCAGAGATTACTCGCAGCCCAGATGAACACCTTGCCATCTTTGCCAGCAATGGTCAGGCCTTGCATCAGGTGGGGTTTAAAGAGGTCACCATCACGACTGGCTGAGTGGAATTGCTGTCGTAAGGTTTGATTATAGTTTATATTGACAAATGAGACTGCCATCCTTTGATCGCTTTAGGCATCAATGTAATAGAAAATTGTCTTGGAGAAATTACTGTTTTGTTACTACAGGTAGCCGAGACCGCCAGCTCTAGTCAGCAGCGGGCCCTGCAAAAGGAGATCAGAGCCTTGATGCAAAGACAACAGCTGTCTGGAGGAGAAGTCGTCAGTGTCAGAGTAAATGATCCATTCCTCATTGCAGTACACCCCAGGAGTGAAATGCTAATTTGGTGTCGGGCAGCAATAGGCCTCAGGTGTCAAGATTACCAAGCCCTAGTAGAACCCATGTACTCTGATAGTAGGACCACTATCCTGACAGCAAGAGGGGTAGTTGATGTTCGCAAGGGGAGAGTACCAGTACGCATCTTGAATTGTGGGGCGAAAGAAGTCTATTTACCCCGGTATTCCACCCTTGCTAAGCAGTTCACTGTCAGTAACAATGCATTAGAGGAAGCAGAACCCTTGGTTCCATCCAATCAAGTGGAGGCCAAGGGCTCTGAAGGGCAGCTGGAGGATTGGTTTCAGCAGCTACAAGTAGGCACTGACTCCACCCCTTCACACCAAAAGCATGGGGCTTACTGAGTGGCTCGAGAATTTGAACGGATCTTCAGCAAGCATCCTCTAGACTTTGTGGAGGCAAAAGGGGTCCCACACCATATCCCCACCAGAGATCATATGCCCATTAAAGAGAGGTACCGGCCTGTACCTCCAGCACACAATCAATGTGCCTAGAGTATGTTACGAGAGGTGAAGGAGGCTGGGGTAATCAGAGATGGTTGTAGCCCGTGGGAAGCTCCATTAGTCCTCGTTAAAAATAAAGATGGTACTATGAGAATGTGTGTAGACTACAGGCGGATTAACAGCATTACACATAAGGACCCTTAGCCATTACCTAGAGTTGAGGAATCATTAGCTGCACTGAGAACCGCTAACTATTTCACTACTTTAGATCTCACCAGTGGGTATTGGCAGGTTTCCATGGCAGAGGCAGACAAAGATAAAACAGCGTTTACGACACTAATGGGCCTCTGCGAGTTTAACTACATGCCGTTCGGGCTCAGCAATGCTCCGGGAACGTTTGAGCGGTTAATGGAATGCTGCCTTGGACATAAAAACTTTGAAACCATTCTGCTGTACCTGGATGACATCATCGTCTTCTCCAAAACCTATGAAGTCCACTTGAAGCACCTGGCCAAGGTATTCGAAGCCCTGTCTAACTTTGGTTTGAAAGTAAAGCCATCCATATATCACGTTTTGAAGCCCAAGGTGCAGTACCTAGGCCATATGGTAAGTGCGGAAGGTGTGGCACCAGACCCTGACAAAGTCACCGTTATCCGGGACTGTCAAAGACCCAGCACCATTCATGAAGTATGGCAGTTTCTTGGGTTGGTAGGCTACTCCCGGAGATTCATCAAGGACTTCACCAAAATAGCCGCACCCTTGCAAGATCTTCTAGTGGGCCAATCAAAGAAGGCCAAGAACAAGGGTCTTCCATTCGATTGGAACAAAAGGATAGAAGAGTCCATCAGGTTGAAATTGGCCCTCATGGGAGATGAAGTCCTGGCCTACCCTGGTTATGACCAACCATTTATACTTTACACTGATGCCAGCAACATGGGATTGGGAGCAGTGCTATCACAAATGCTAAAACAGGCAGCGAGCCCCATTACAGCCGATCATCATGAAGCAGCTACTTGAACTGGTAGCTTTGGATCACGAGAAGTTGACTCCCAGTAGGACTGGCTACACCTACGCTCTGACCATTGTTAACCATTACTCAAGATTCTTGGTAGTCATGCCTGTCAAAGACCAAACAGCGAAGACCGCAGCCAAGGCATTTCAACAATACTTTTGTCAAACCAGTTGAAGCACTGAGAGCACAAAACGACCGTCATCTGCCGCGGCACACTCCCTATTCCTCCCTCCTGACCATGACATTCTTTTGTGTCGAATAAAGACTGAATTCGCAAGATTGGTGAGTGCTATCCATCTCCTCCTTTGAAGCTATGTTTATACTGTGATTTATGGACAAGCACCCAGTATCTTGAGGTGTAGACCGCGATAAGAAGCCTTCTGGCAGCACAAACAGCAAATGGTATATCAGCGGTGCTGTCTACTGTTTCTCTTCCACTGCTATATATTTATACTATATGCCATATATTTTTTTTAAAGATGAGCAAATTTATGCAATTGAATGCTATTTGGGTTTTACAAAAATCTGCAGTCTGTGGTTGTTTTGTAATTTGCTTTGCTTGAATTCAGAAAAATGGCTTCCACATTTGGTTGCCATTTTGGTGAACAGTAGAGGGCTGTCAAAAGGGTTAAAATAAAAAAATACTTAAATCACTGATAGCTTCTCCATCCCCTCCCATGGTGCTCCTTCTCACCTTTTTGTTCCTCTGTGCCACTGTCACACTGCATGTCTGGGCCAGGGCTTCTGGATGCGAGCAGTTTCTGGAGTTTATTCCACATGCTTCAGGGCCTACTAGTGGCCTGAAGTATAGGTCTAGCGTGAATGACAGGCCAAAACTTGAAACTGTAGGCCCCAAAGGTTGCTATGCATGCACCATGAACTCCAAGGCCTGATCATGGCTGGAAGCCCTGGCCCAAAGTACACACAGGGCCAGAGTTGATGCATGAGAGAGATGAAAAGATGAACAATGAGGATTTTTTTTGTAATCTTTTGCTGGCTACTAGAGTTGAGCGAAACAGGTCGGTCAGATTCAAAAGTCGCCGACTTTCGCCAAAGTCAGGTTTCGTTGGCCGACCGACCTGTTTCGCTCAACTCTAATAGGGAGAGGTTTCTGACGCTGTTTATCAGTAGGGAGAGAGTTAGGGCTGGAAACAGAAGTTCTTCTGTGCTTGTGCTGATAGCGATTGTGAGGTACAGTTAGTGTGCAGTGACAGGCGAGGAATTTCTTGTGTGCAGCAGCAGAGCTGATTATTAGGCTGCCTGCCAGTGACAGGGGAGGAATTTCTTGTGTGCAGCAGCAGAGCTGATTATTAGGCTTCCTGCTAGCTGTATTGCTGTGTGTACACTGCTGTGCAGACTGCTTTTTACACAGCACTGATACTTTTATTCTTTTTTACTGCACAGCTACCGAGCATTCATTTTTTCCCACACCGTATAGAGCTGCAGCAAAAGATATATATGGGGTGCACCTAACACCATGAATATCTACCCGGGTGCCAGACTATGTATGGATGAACCATATAAACAAGGAGAGATATAGAGCTGTAGGCTCCTCACACACTACCATGTACCGGCTGGTCTCACAGACATATACATGCTGACTATCTGTGTGTGACTCCGGAAATATATACTGAGATTTACAATTTCCCCTACACTGTATACAGCTTTTTGCTTCTGATACAGTACCCTTTTTCTGCTTTTTGTATTCTGGTCAAATCCATACTGAGAGAGCGTCTATGTGTGACTCCGGAAATATATACAGAGATTTAAAATTACCCCAACACTGTATATAGCTGAACACTACTGCTACAGTACCATATATCTGCTGGTATTTTGGGTACATTTTCCCAAACATGAGGAAGTATGGTGGAAGAGGACGTGGGCGGGGGGGCAGCTGTTATTCCCCATTGACTTGCATTGGTGTCGGGTTTCATTTTTTTATCGACCTCCGACTTTTCCGGCGAGCTAGTCGGCCGATCTCGCTCGACTCGACTTTTGCAAAAGTCAGGTGGTCCAAAACCCGACTCAACCTGAAAAAAGGCAAAGTCGCTCATCTCTACTGACTACTCGTATCTCTGGCTGTCCCCGCTGCTTCTGTTCATCCTTCCAGTCGCATCTTTGGCCTGGTGTTCACTTTAGGCTGGAACTTTCGCTTGTACATTGAATGCTCCTTGCTGCTGATACAGAGTGATCGAGACTTGTAGGAATCAGGCAGCCACATGGATATTCAGAGATGTAGGCTGTGGGGTGAGCAGGACTATTTTTCTCTTTTTTCTCTTAAATTTATTATGGTCTGGAAAGACCTTAGTGCATAATAGGGAACATTCACTTAAAATTTTGCTGCAAATCGAAATTCCAAGGAAAATTCCTGGATTTTGAGAATTAAAATTTTTGTCAGATCTGCTCATTTGCAATATTTATGTTAGAAAGCTTCATATTTATATATACAGTACAAAGTTCAAAAACATAATTTAGGGAGACACTGTAGGGTAGTAAAGGGTTTAAGCAATTAGCATTTTCAACCTAATGGAAAAAAAATTGACTTTCTGGATGCAGCATTTCTTTCTGTTATCACCTCATTCTGAAAGCCAGAACAATTTTATTTTTCCTTCATGAAAGCAGTATAGCGGCCTATATTTTTAAATTAATTTTTCACTGGTAAGATAACATTTTAAGGTACCAGTAAATAATTGATTGTAGTTATTACCAATTAATTATTTTGGAGGAAGGGTTACATAAAAAAGTAATTTTGCCATATTTTTTTAGAATAGAAAAAGAATTTAAAATGTGGTTATTTTAAATTATGATAATTTTAAAAGGAGTATGTCACCTCAAAAACACTATTTAAATTAAGCACATTCTCAAGTAGGGGACTGAGCCTTTACAAAAAAAAACACATAACTTTGATGTAATAAATGATGCCTTAGATGTGAATCAAAAGTATTTTGTCTGATGTGTAAATGAGATCAGTTGAAAGCTGGCATGACCACAAGCATTGATGAACTTTATTTCAAAAATCTGATTTGCAGCAAACTAATTTGTGAGAATCTCAATTCTGGAAAATTTGTCTGGGAGAAGAGGGAGGAGAAAAAGAGAGAACCTTGCTAAGGATAAGATCTTTTTAGTTTACTCTGCGAGAGAGAGAGGACCCAACTGATCATAAGAGCTTACACTATATAGAAGATAGAGACTTAGGACACATTCAGTATTCGATCAGTATTATATATCAGTATTTGTAAGCCAAAACAAGGAGTGGAACAATCAGAGGAAAAGTAAAATAGAAACATGTCACCATTTCTGTGTTTATCACCCACTTCTGGTTTTGGCTTGCAAATACTGATGAAAAATACTGGACATGTGAATGTGGACTTACTCAGTTAGTCTGGAAATGGAAAACGACTGCCGTACAAAATGTGCTCCACTGGGATACCCTGATCTGTGATGGCCAAGGTATTAACCACCACTGTCCAAGGTCTGATAATCCATAAGCTATCATAGCTGCAGGGAATTTCGGGGAAGTCCACATGGCCACTGAAAATTACATTAGCCCACGCTCTGATGCTCCTGCAGTGTGGGAAATTGACCCAGGAAAGTTTTTTTTTTGTGAAATGCAAATCGAAACTCAAAGTGCTGGAATTTGCGTCAAACTTTGAATTTCCCAAAATTTGACTCTAAGGGCACAGACATCCGTATTTCTTGTGTGAGGATCACATCGCAGTGCACGGACTGTCCCGTGACCTCTCCTGACTAGTGTTGAGCGATACTGCTCGATATCTAAAAATATCGGATCGGAATGGTATCGCCGATATCACTAAATATCGGCGATATCCGATTCCGATACCGGAAGTCCCATGTAAGTCTATGGGAACAAAATATCGCAACTAAAAAAAACCTTTATTTCCTTGTAAACACTAAATATACACACATAGAATACATATATATATATATATATATATAATACATGTCATTGTGACATATATATATACATATATGTATAGTTTATACACTTCTACATAGTAAAATATCCTCTGATTCAATTGCCGGGTAAAGCCGGCTTCTGTGAAAAGACAGAAGCACCCGACATGAAATGACACTTGGTGTACATAGGGTTAACCATGTCTTTTCATGTCGTTTGCAATCTGATTTGCACAAACAATTACATCAGTCTATGTGTGCAAAATTTCACACCTGTAGGGGTTAATTAAAAGTGGGAAATTCGTTGTAAAAAAAACAGACTTTTTTGCTACGAATTTACACCTTTAATTAACCCCTACAGGTGTGAAATTTTGCACACATAGACTGATGTAATTGTTTGTGCAAATCAGATAGCAAAGGACATGAAAAGACATGGTTAACCCTATGTACCCAAGTGTCATTTCATGTCGGGTTCTGCATTTTCACAAAAGCCGTCAATTGAATTAGCGGCTATTATACTATGTAGAAGTGTATGAACTATAAATATAAATATATATATATGAGTCACAAATTCAATGACATGTATATATATATATATATATATATATATATGAGGTGTAAAATTGTTTAAAAAAAATGCGTGGGCTCCCGCCCTATTTTCTCAACCAGACAGACAAAGCCAGTGAGTGGGGGCAGATAATAATAGCCCAGAGAGGGACCATTATTTTTGGCCCCCCCGGCTACTAACATCTGCCCCCAGACACCCCAGAAAAGACAAATCTATAATTAGATTCACCCTTTCTGGCACTTTGCCCGTCTATTCCCATTGCCCTGTAGCGGTGGTGAATGGGTTAATATGGGGTTAAAGCCACATTGCAATTGAAAGGTGACCTTAAGCCAGGTTAATAATTGAGAGCTGTCAATTAGACAACTATCAATTATTAATCCTATTGCATGAAATAAAAATAAAACACACACACTTTAATTAAAAATCATTTTAATGAAATAAAGACACATGTTTTGACCATCTTTTATTTGACTGCAAAAACCATTTCCTGTATTAAAAATAAAATAAAAAAGCAAAATTATTCTTACCTATCCCATGCACAGTCAGGTCCCACGGTGTAATCCTTCAGAAAGGGTTAATGTTTACTGCAGGGACCGCAGCTAATGCTGAAGCCTCACAGTAAACCCCCAAATGAATGAGTTCCTCTCCTGGCTGACAGGAGAGGAAGTGGAAAGCTTAATTGATTGCTTTCCACTTTCACTTCAGGTCAGCCAGGACACAATCAGTGACGTCAGAGGGTACTTAACAAAAATAGGGGATCCCTCGAAAAAAAAATGGCGTGGGTCCCCCCTATTTTTGTTAACCAGCCTGATGAAGCAGACTGCTGAGCAGTGGCGTACCGTGAATGAAGCAGACCAAGCAGCTGCTATGGGGCCCGTACAGGTGAGGGGGCCCTCGACGGTCGGGTAGCTGTGCTGACACAGTACTACCAGGGGGTCGGCGGGGGAGGGGGAGCGCAGCTCTTCTATATACTCACCCCTCCTGGTGCGGTCTCTGCAGCCCCTGCTCTTCTCCCACGGTCTCCGACTCCTGTGTTCAGCGGTCAGGTGGTACCGCTCATTACAGTCATGAATACGCACATATTCATGACTTTAATGAGCTGTCCCGCGTGACCGCTGAACACTGGCGGCGGAGACCATGGGAGAAGAGCAGGGGCTGCACAGACCGCGCCAGCAGAAGGGTGAGTATAAGGGATATTTACCTGTCCCGTTCCACCGTTGCTCGCGTCCTCTTGCTGCAATGTTCAGGTCAGAGGGCGCGATGACGTCGTTAGTGCGTGCCGCGCCCTCTGCCTCATCATTCACTGCTGGAGGACCCCGAAGACAGCGGCACTCAGCAGTGGAGAGAGGACAGGTAAATATCTCAGGTGCCGGGGCCCTGAGCGAGCGGTGACATCGGCACCTGGTGTCACCCCCTGCTCAGGACACCAGCACCTGGCCCCCAGCGACGAAAGGTGAGTATGTCTTTTTTTTTTTTGGTTGCAGCAGCTGCGGCAGCATAAGGGCCTATACTATGGAGCATCTATGGGGGCACAATCTATGGGGGCATAATACATTTTTTTGTTTAATGTGTCCCCTCACTGTGCTGGCACTTTACATTTACAATGGCTCTGGGTTTTTTTTTTTGGGGGGGGCCCATTCAGACTTTTGCTATGGGGCCCCATGATTTCTATGTACGCCCCTGCTGCTGAGGCATGGTATTTAAGGCTGTTAAGGAGCCAAGATCCATGGACCTTGCCAGCAGCGTCGGACTGGAGTACCTTGGGCCCACCAGAGAAAAAATATTCTTGGGGCCTACCATCATACTTCCCAACCTTTGAAGAAGGGAAAGAGGGACAAAGGCTGTGGTACGCTGTGCCTGCTGCAGCAAATTTTAGGCCATGCCACGTTGCACCACAGACTGTCCAGGAGTTAGTGGATGCTTTAGTCCAGGTGTGGGAGGAGATCCCTCAGGAGACCATCCGTCGCGCTCATCAGGAGCATGCCCAGAAGTTGTAGGGAGGTCATACAGCATACCTCCCAAATTTTGAAGACAGGAAAGAGGGTTAAAGGCTGCAGCGCGCCGCTGCAAATTTTAAGCCACGCCCTGACCACACCCATTTCACAGCTAATCACACCCATATCCTCGCCCCAACTGTACCCATGCCGATACAGCTGACCCTCCGATGACGGTTGGGGGCCCACTGCTGGCACCGGGCCCCCCCAACGCCTGTTTAGGCCCCATAGCTTCTGGGCGGCAGAGCAGGAAGATCGATTCTCCCTGCTCTGCCGCAGAATGTAACTGTATCGGCGTGCTGTGCACGCCGATACAGTTACTGTAGCGTAGCTCCGGGTGGGCCCCCTCAGAGCGCGGGGCCCGGGGCAACCGCCCCCTCTGCCCCGCGACCTATCCTTTCAAATCAGGGCCCACCACGCAGGAGCTGGGGCCCACCGGAGGTTTCTCCGGTGTCCCGGTGGCTCAGTCCGACCCTGCTTGCCAGCCTGATAATACCAGGCCACAGCAGTCTGCTTATCTTTGCTGGTTAACAAAAATAGGGATCCCCTCGAAAAAAATTGGCGTGGGGTCCCCCCTATTTTTGTTAACCAGCCAGATGAAGCAGACCGCTGAGGCCTGGATTTTCAGGCTGTTAAGGAGCCAAGATCCATGGACCTTGCCAGCCTGATAATACCAGGCCACAGCAGTCTGCATATCTTGGCTGATTAACAAAAATAGGGGATCCCCTCGAAAAAAATTGGCGTGGGGTCCCCCCTATTTTTGTTACACCAGCACCAGAATGAAGCAGACCGCTGAGGCCTGGATTTTTCAGGCTGTTAAGGAAGCCAAGGATCCATGGACCTTGCCAAGCCTGATAATACCAGGCCACAGCAGTCTGCTTAGCTTGGCTGGTTAACAAAAATAGGGGATCCCCTCGAAAAAAAAATGTCGTAGGGGTCCCCCTATTTTTGTTAACCAGCCAGTAAAATGCAGACTGCTGCGGCCTAGTATTAAAAGACTGTCAAGGCCCATGGATTTTGGCCCTCAAAAGCCTGATAATACCAGGCTACAGCAGCCCCACATGTGGCGCATCAAAAGATGTGCCAATTGTGGCACTTTACCCGGCTCTTCCCACTGCCCTGTAGCGGTGGCAAGTGGGGTAATAAGGGGTTAATGTCACCGTTGATTGCACGGTGACAATAAGCCCGGTTAATAATGGAGAGGTGTCAATAAGACACCGATCCATTATTAATCCCAAAGTTATTAAATGTATAAAAAAAAGACAAAGCAAGAAAAAAGTCTTTTAATGAAATAAAAGAGACAACACAGTTTTCATTAATTTTATTATACACTCATTCCTGCAACGCCATCGATCTCCTGTAAAAAAAGAAAAAAAACAAACCAACAGTATACCACCTGTCCGACGCAGTCCATAGTAACGACAGTCCCACAACGATCCAGCTCTGCTACATCGCAATGACAAGCAGAGCCTGTCATCTCGACGCAGCACAGCTGATTACCTGCTTCCCCGGCGGTGACGTCATCGGACTGACTGCTTTACGGCCGGGATTACCCAGCAGTCACTGCAGTTATCGCGAGAAACTGCATGTGACCGCCGGGGAAAGATGATGGCGGCCATGAAGCAGTCCAGCCCGTGACCGCCAGAGATCTTCTGCCAGGTAAGTGCCGCTGACTCCTGACAGACCCGACCGACGGACACTGACAGTGACAGTGACAATCCCGATTCCGGTATCCGATAAGACGAAAATATCGGAACTAAGTATCGAAAGGCCGATAGAGCTAATATCGGCCGATACCCGATACTTGCGGTATCGTATCGCTCAACACTACTCCTGACCTGAGCATGATAGCTTGATGTATATTTCTATACAGCTGTTAGGTTCAGGTCAGGAAAAGCTGAAATTCAGTCCGAGGATTGCAATGCGATCCTCGCACGATAAATATGGCCATCCGTCTGCTTCCTTACTCGATCCTCTGCAGATCGATTTGCTCATACCTATTCAGAAACCTAGAAGAATCAGCAGGCTCCTTAGACATTAAGATCACTGCTGATAATTCACATTGGACACTATGTTCCTTACTGTAGCTTTTCCTCTGAAACGTGGATGTATTGCAATACAAAGTTAAAATAATATGTCTTGTTCCACTAGGCCGTATTGTCCTAAAACAATAAAATATAGTGTCTGCAATAAAATCAAACTTATAACTCCGAGCTGAGTCGGAGAGAAAGTTGCAGTCACATGCGTAAGAGTTGACATGTTTATCTTTCAGGGTGATTTATGTAATCTGTTCTCCAACACTATATTAGCAATATCACAGACTGTTAAATAGAGATAAGTCCTGGAATTACAGCTGACTGAAAGCATAAACTCCATCATTTCTCTATATATGTACTGTGTGGCTTATCAAAGTATTATGCTAGAAAAATAGTTGAATTTGTGTTATCAAGGCCTCGTGTCATGTAGAGAATATGTATCAGTATCCGATTCCCTTGTGCTTTGTGTCAAGGATTCTATCATTTTGGTCTCTATCTTTCCCTATCTCTCTGAAATATTCTCCTAAATAGGACAAATGATTTCTAAGCTGAACATTTTTTATCCAGGGGAATGTAAGAGAGTGGAAATATGTGGGGATATGTTTGTGTGCACTTAGCAGAGCTGGATTTGCCATTTGGAACAACTCTTTTTGACATTACCCAGTGTTCTCCACAGTTTTCTAGACTTTATAGGACTTCAGTCATTTCCATTTGTGTTCGTGTTAATATAACTCCAAAACTGTGTGCTCACTGTCTTGGACTTATGATTCATCTATTCTCCCCAATTAGTCACTAGCATGCTCAAATGACCTGCACACCTAAAAAAAAAAATCCAGAATGTGCTCTTTTATCATTATCATTTATCATTCACCTTAATTATTGTAACTTTAATCTGTCTTCTTCTCATTAAACTTTTCTCTCTCCATTTTATCCTAAATGCAACAGCCAGAGTCATATTTGGGTCCAGCCACTACCCTAATGTCTCCATCCTGTACCAGACATTGCACTTGTTGGCCATCCATTTTAGAATAATATGTAAATTTACCACACTCATAGATAGAACTCACCACAGTTCTGCACCGCCTTACATCTTCTCCCTCCTCTGCATTTATCAGTATCCCATACTCTCCTCAAATATTTTTAGACAGGCCTATTACATTCCCTAATCTGTTTCCATTAGTTTAACCAACCATTTTATTCATCATTCCTGAGAATCTTATTCTCTCATTCCCATACTATTTTAACCTTTTGTGTCACCCATATTTCTTCATAGATTGCAAGTTGTTGTGAGAATGGCCATCCCTCGTCTTTTTTGAATTACTACTTTGTAATGTCTAAAATGATTTGTACATTTACCCTGTAAATTGCAAAATGCTGCAGAATGTGTTGGCTGTGTTGCAGATTTCAACTAACAACAGAATCATCTGCACTCAGATATTGAGATAGAATGAACAGTTTTGGAACATACAGCCAGGGCAGCGTTAGGGGATGGCAAAGTGAGCACTGGCCTAATGCCCCCACCTCCTTAGGGGCCCCCATATTTTCATGCAGAAACTGCAGTAATAATGCAAGTTCTGCATTATCAATGTTGTTTCCAAGGTTCAAACTGCAGCAGGACCATTGGTGACAATAGAGTCTAGAGCAAGGATGTCAAACTCAAATACAAAGAGGGACAAAATTAAAAACTTGAATAAACTTGCTGGCCAACCTTAATATTTATTTAAAAAAAAGTCTACAATTGAGGAAACGTTTCCTTATCATCAAATATAACTATGGACTTTTTCATATGGAAACAAATTTAAAGGGGCTTTCCCACCATTATGTACATTTATTAATAATTAGAATACAATATGAATAATATAATATGTTATGTAAGCAGAAAAAAGCATATGGCCCAATAGCCTAATTTAAATATGTAATAACAAAGTGTGAAAAACAGTGGAGTAACTGCAAAGTTATGGGCCCCGGTGCGAATTTTCAAATGGGCCCCCCCCCATGCCAAAATATTTTCCACCCAAATTCACATTTTTCCTATTAATTTCGCACACTATAGTTTTGTTGCAATGTTGTATAGTCTGACCTAATACTGCCCTGTAATCGCTGAGAAAAATTATTTTATAACTTAAATGTCCCTATGCTAATTAGGGTGATGTCTTCAGAAGTACAGACACTCTGGGCGTTCATGTCCTCCCTCGCTCTAATTCCAAGCGCACTCCCGGCATTTGAAATCTGTGTGCTGTTTCTTCCTGGTACGATGCACGACAGTGTCATTTTCGGTCCTGTGCAGTGTGGGGGTGTATTGGGTGTACTGGTTGGCTCCGGAGCATGCGCACTGCACATTTTAAAGCTGGCGATTACACCCAATACTCCCCCACAATGCACAGGACCGGAAATGACGCGGACGCACGTCCTACCAGGAAGAAACAGCAGACAGATTTCAAACGCCGGGAGTGCGCTTGTAATTTGAGCGAGGGAGAGCATGAACGCACAGAGCTGGGCGCAGAGGTGTATCTAGATTTTCTAGCACCAGGGGCAAGAATTCAGTTTGGTGCCCCCCTCAAGCACATATGCAATTTGCACACTTAGGCCAGTGTCACACTTGCGAGAAACTCGCAGGAGACTCGTACGAGTTTCTCGCATCAACATCCAGCACTGCCGCCGACACTCGGACCAGAGCATGTGGCTGCATAGAAATACATGCAGCCGCACTCACCTGTCCGAGTGCCAGTGGAAGTTCCGGGTGTTGATGCGAGAAACTCGTGCGAGTTTCTCGCATCACACTCGCAAGTGTGACACATGCCCCCCAATTCTCCTGTACGGTTTCCTCATACATGTCCCCCATTCTCCTGTACTATTTCCTCATACATGCCCCCCATTCTCCTGTACGGTTTCTTCATACATGCCCCCATTCTCCTGTACTGTTTCCTCATACATGCCCCCATTCTCCTGTACTGTTTACCTCATACATGCCCTGCATCTTCCCCTTTGCTCCTTATTTTGTGTTCTCAAATCTCCCCCCACACATTAAATCCCCCATCCCCACTTCAAATCTCTCCACACACATTAAATACCCCCATGCCCCCTTTAAATCTCCCGACACACATTAAATACCCCATCCCCACTCCAAATCTTCCTACACACATTAAATTTCCATCCCCACTCCAAATCTCCCCACATACATTAAATCCCCCAATTCCCGACACAGCCCCTCATCATCCCCCCAATTCCCCACACAGCCCCTCATCATCCCCCCAATTCCCCACACAGCCCCTCATCATCACCCCATTCCCCACACAACCCCTCATCATCCTCCAATTCTCCACACAGCACTTCATCATCATCTTGCCTATTCAGCCCCATTCAAGTACCCACTGCCGCACTAGGCGGCCCGACAGTGCTCCTCTACCAGCTGCTCCCGGGGTGGGCCCCTAATGACTCCGGGCCCGGTCTCAGCGGCGACCCCTGCGACCCCAGTAGTTACGCCCCGGTGAAAAAACTTGAATAATACAGAGAATAAAGTATGATGAAAATAAATGTTCCCCCAAACACAGTATGATACCCCCACAGTTAATTCTTTCACAGTACATTCCACACACATGGTTTGATGACCCTCCTTTACCTCATCCCTCAATCCCCCTGACAATGAATGGTGATCCCATCACAGTATGTTCCTCCAAATGAAATCCCCACATAGTCCTCCATACAGTTTAATAGCCACAAAAAGTGCTCTATACAGTATAATGGTCCCACACAGTGCTCCATACAGTATAATGGTCACAAAAAGTACTCCATGCATTATAATGTCCCCACATAGTGCTCCATGCAGTATGATGGTCACACATTGTGCTTCAAAGAGTATAATGGCCACAAAAAGTGCCCATAGAGTATAATAGCCTCACATAGTGCTCCTTACCGTATAATGGCTCCAATAGTGTTCCATACAGTAAAAAGGGCCCCACATATTGCACCAGACAGTATAAAGGGCCCCACATAGTGCTTCATACAATATAAAGAGAAAATATAGTGCTCCATACAGAATAATGGTCCATACAGCGATCTGTACAGTATCATGCGCCCCACATAGAGCTCATACAGTATGGGCAACAGTTCCTACAGTATAATGTCCTCACATAGTGCTATTCACAGTATAAGGGCCCCCTCATAGTTCTACATACAGTATAATGTGCCAGCATAGTACTTCTTACAATATAATGGCCTCAAATAGTGCTATATACAGTATAATGGGCCCCACATTGTTCTCCATACAGTATAATAGGTCCCACATTAAAAGAATACTCATGTCTGCCCTTCACTTGCTGCTCTAGTCTCTTCATTGTGTCTTCAGATCCTCTGCACATCTCGGTACAGCTGGCAAGTTGTAATGATGTAATTATGCCCACAGCACTGAGACGTCATATGCAGAAGGGGAATGATGGGAAAGGGAACATCAGATGATGCTTCTTCCTTCATATTGTAATGCTCACGCCCTGACTGGTTGGCACGAGCATGGTGGTTGTGGCCCCACTGTGCCACAAACCAGACTTCCCTGGAAGGGGCATGTCTAAGCAGCTACCTTGGTGTTCGCTGGAGCCTCTGATGATGAGGTCAGGCTGCCAGGTTTCACTCCAGGGCGGTGTCTGGCTGTAGCAGCTGATCCCACTGGGGACAGAACACTATGACAGGTGCGGGCAAGTACAGACAGGCACAACTCGTACTCTGGCAGGCAGATGGGTACATCTGGCACTCTGGCAGGTGGGCACAGCCAGCACTCTGGCAGGCAGGCGGGCACTGTTGGCACTCTGGAAAGCAGGTGGGCATGGCTGGCACTCTGGCAGGCATTACTGACACTCTGGCAGACAGGCGGGCATGGATCGAACAGTAAGGACAGGAACAGACTCGGAAGGGACAGGAACATGGGAAGGGATGAGCTGGATATGGGAGCTAGCAGAGACCTGTTCAGACTGGAGTAGCAGGAACTGATTCAGGAAGGACTGGAACACGGACTAACATGAGTGGTATATGGAAACAGGGAGGGACCTGTTCAAATTGGACGACCTAGAACTGATTCAGAAAGGACAGTACACAGACAGGTATGAGTTGTGTGTGGGAACAGGTAGGAAACAGTTCAGACTGGAAGGACAAAAACCCACAGGATGCGGAATGGGAGCTGAGCAGAACTGCAAGGAGCGGAACAGGAGCAGAGCAGAACCGCAAGGAGCAGAGCCGAGAGCAGAACAGAACTGTTATGGGTCTGCAACTCAGGAATAGAGCGGGGGGGGATCTGACCCTGTACTAGGACTAGCCTCGATCCCTACAATGGAGTGGGAGACCTATTCCTTGCAAATAGACCCACCGACGATCCTAGTCTAGACTCAAGCGAAGACCTGAAGGTGGGGAAGGGGATCCCTGAAAGATCTAGGGACTGGGAACAAAACACTGGTAACCTCCTAGCAGGGAAATAGAGAATGCTGCAGAAACAAAAGGAAAAAACAAAAAGACTAAGCAAGCAGAACTAGAGTTCCCAGAACTGCACAAAGTATAGCACAATGCTATCAAGGCTCCTAGCCAGAACTCAAGCGGATAATAAAGGGTGATACAATCACCTGACCAACAACAAGCCCAACACCAGTGTAAAAAGACCAGCAGCCAGAAACCACAACAATATGGCGGATGGTCAAACTGAATAGATTCTAACAAGAACACGAAGGTTGTGGCGAGCAGATGCGGCAGAGACCGCAGGTTGCGGCAAGCAGAACGGGGCAGACCCACAGGTAGCGGCAAGCAAAACAGGGCAGAGCCACAGGTTGCGGTGCAGAGAGCAGAACAGGGCAGAGCCGCAGGTAGCGGCGAGCAGAACAGGACAGAGCCACAGGTTGCAGTGCAGAGAGCAGAACAGGGCAGAGCCGCAGGTAGCAGCAAGCAGAACAGGGCAGAGCCACAGGTAGAGGTGAGCAGAGCCGCAGGTTGCGGCGAACAGGGCAGAGCCGCAGAGTGCAGCGAGCAGGACAGAACCACAGGTTGGAGCGAGCACAGAACAGGGCAGAGCTGCAGGTAGCGGCAAATAGAACAGGGCAGAGCTGCAGGTAGTGGTGAGCAGAACTGGGCAGAGCATCAGGTTGCAGTGCAGAGAGTAGAACAGGGCAGAACCACAGGTTGCAGTGCAGAAAGCAGAACAGGGAAGAGCTGCAGGTAGCGGCAAGCAGAACAGGCAGAGCCACAGGTAGAGGCAAGCAGAACAGGGCAGAGCCGCAGGTATAAACCCAAAAACAATTCCATGGCCCACCGGATATACCTCCCGGGCCTAATCATGAACCAAAAAAGAAAAAAATGCAAGAGCAGCAGACCAAAAAATCAATAATACAGTCAGATAACAAATCTGCAAAGAATTAGGAGGATTTTTTTAGAAATGTAATAATTTATTTCAATTAATTAGGCTAGACAGACAATAGGTATAAACATAATGTAGATTGTACAAGCAGCTAAAGATATTGGCAAAATGTGAAGATGTTAAATATCAAGCCAGACAGAAAAATGTCTCATGGGCCCACTGCACAACGTCACAAAATATCCAGTAGCCAAAACAAGATTCAATAATATATAAGGAATGATGGAGATTTGGGAGAAAAAATAATCAAGACAATATCACAATACTCCCTAGATCTCCATTCGATTCTAAATAGCAGGTACAGAAAGTGATCAGAATATACAGCAATGTAGAGCCGCAGGTTGCGCCGAACAGGGCAGAGCCGCTGACTGCGGCGAGCAGGATAGAACCGCAGGTTGCAGTGAGCAGGACAGAGCCAGAATAAACACAAGGATACATACAGCAGGTCGGGAAGGCTACAGACAAGGATACAGATAGATACAAGGTTAGGTACGGGAACAGGTATAAAATCAAGGATTCATGCCTGAGGATGCAGCCCTCAGGGAGGTGGGAAAACAAGACACAAAGAACACAGAAACAGGCCTGGATATGCAGTTTCCAGGGAGGCGGGAAACAAGACAAACAGAAATGGGTTTGGGTATGCAGCCCCCAGAGAAGGTGGAAAACAGGGCAGGACATCAAAACCCAGTAGCAAGACACAGACTGACATAGAGCGTTGCTCAGGCATCCTCCTATGGGTGGGGGATGCCTTAAGTACCTGATGCCTCATGGCAATTGGCTGGGGACACCTTAGGAAGGTGCACACTGTCTCTATAAGACTCAGGAAGTGCCGGGGCCACCACCCTAAGCATACAGCCAGGAAGTATGCAGAAAGCAAAGACATGAGGTTCACAGCAAGGAGCCGGCAGAGGACATAACCCACAGCATGGCCTGGGGTGGTGAGTAAGAGAGATGAGAAGCCATGCAGTGATGCCGCCAGGGATGTTACAATCATTGCTTTCAACTGTATTGGCATTAGTGTTGAGCGATACTGCTCGATATAGAAAAATATCGGATCGGAATGGTATAACCGATATCACTAAATATCGCCGATATCCGATTCCGATAGCGGAAGTCCCATGTAAGTCTATGGGAACAAAATATCGCAACAAAAAAAAACCCTTTCTTTCGTTGTAAACACAAAATATACACACATAGAATACATATATATATATATATATACATGTCATTGTGACATATATATATAAACATAAAATTTATAGTTTATACACTTCTACATAGTAAAATAGACTCTGTGCTTGAGAATTGCTAAAATCATCAGAGAATGTATTTGCCATTTTTCCGCCATATCTGCGTCACGACGAGGCACTGGTGAAGAAGAAGGGCGTGCTCTTCGTGGGTGTACACTCACTCAGTGGGGTGAAAACGATGGCCGACCAGTGTAAATGTTACTGCAATGTAAGATCGTGCCCCACAGCTCTGGAGTTCCCTCCTCATCCTCCTCAGTGTGCGGAAACTAACAGAAGGTCCCGCCTCCCTACAAAAGAGGGGCCCTCTCCAGATGCTAATGACACATGTGACTTGGCAGAGATGGCTAATGGACACGAGCAGAAGTGTGAAGGGATGGAGCAGTCAGAGCTCTCCCCCCACGGAAGCGACCCGATCGCCACGGAATCACCGTTGGGCACCCGGCCTGTAAACCCTCCTACGCTGCAAGAAGCGGAGGATACCCTAAGAGGCCTGGCCCGGCACCGGGAGGAGGTCGCCAGGATGGAAGCCAGCTGGCGTGCCCTAAAAATAAACTTGGAGCGGCGCCAATCCCTCTTACCTGAAGTGTCTGTACGGAAGGTGAGGCACCCGTTCTAGTAGAGGAGCCCTTGCAATGTGATCCGGTTGACGTTCGCAGTGGAGGCACCCGTTCCTGCAAAAACTCGCAGCACCGTCAGCACCCAGATCCCGCTGTCTGCCCCCGTCGCTGAGACAGAAGAAGCGACACCCGTCCTCATGGAGGAGGCCGAGCAGGCACCAGAGGTCTACCTGTCTGTACCGGAGCCCCGACTGTCATCTGATTTAGAGCCGTCTGCTTCCTCCGCAGGGGAGCGCCCCAGGACTGGGGGCGCCAGGAGAGCTGCCGCAAACCGGACATCGCAAGCTGCAGTGGAGTGGTGGAGACATGGAGCTGCTGGTGGAGGAAAATTTCAACCGGCGTCAGGAGGAAGAGTGGAGACGTGGGAGCGGGAAGCAGAGCGACAAAGGGAGCAGCGAGAAACCCAAAAACTTCGCCAACGTCAGGTGGAGAAGGACCGGGCAGATAAGGACCGGACGAGAAAGGATAAAGGAACCCTGAGGGAGCCGCGGCGTAAGGGTGCAGTACGGAGCTTTAAATTGAAAGGTGGTTGGGGCTTCATCCAGGAGCCTGGACTTTATTTAGAAGTTTTTGTGACCCGGCGGGACGTGGAGACTCACCTCCCAGAAGGACACCCGGGGAGGGACCTGTTGCCAGGAGACTTGGTGACTTACACCCGACACTGGGGTTACAATGGGTGGTACGCCCTAAATGTTACCAGGTGCGACCCCTACTCCCCAGAGTGTCAGGAACCTGTGAGACCCTCGGAGCCTTCAGCCTCCCACATCCAGGCCTCTGCAAAAGTGCCCAACCCACGCCGTAAATCTCCACAGCCTCCCTCAGTGGTCTCCTCAGCAGCCCCAGCTATGGACATGATAACTATAGCTGGCCCGTACCCGGCGCCTGTTAGGCCCCCTGGGGTTCGTTCAGTCCGGGACATAGGGTTCCAGACCCGGAGGGAGATGAAAGAGGTGGCCACACAGACCCAGATAGCGGGTCACGACTTGACTGTACAGGCCACACGACGTCATCAGGTCCTGGTGGTCCTTGGTGCCTCGGATGTTTGGCAAGCATCAGAAGAGTACCAGGTGGTACCTGGAACACCCCGGCCAAAGAAGTATAAATAACCCGGACAGGGTCCCTGTATGTAAATAGTTAAATTGTTGATAAATAGTTAAATTGTTGATGTACCCGGACGGGTGAATGTTCATAAAAAAGTTTTTTAATTTAATAAAAAAAAACAAAACACATTTTTCATTACTTTTATTACAGTCTCATCCTGCGACGCCATCGATCTCCTGTAAAAAAATGAAAAAAAAAAAAAGTATACCACCTGACCGACGCAGTCCATAGTAACGAGTGTCCCACGACGATCCAGCTCTGCTACATCAGAATGACAGGCAGAGCCTGTCATCCCGGCGCAGCACAGCTGATTACCTGCTTCCCCGGCGGTGACGTCATCGGACTGGTTTACGGCCGGGATTACCCTGCAGTCACTGGCTGCAGTTATCGCGAAAAACTGCATGTGACCACCAGGGAGAAGATAATGGCGGCCTCAAGCAGTCCAGGACGTGACCGCCGGAGATCTTCTGCCAGGTAAGTGCCGCTGACTCCTGACAGACCCGACCGACGGACACTCACAGTGACAGTGACAAATCCGATTCCGGTATTCGATATGACGAAAATATCGGTATTCGGAATCGAAAGGCCGATACAGCTAATATCGGCCGATATCCGATATTTGCAGTATCGTATCGCCCAACACTAATTGGCATTTAAGATACTAATATATTAAAAAGTGTGGTTCTGGGCATGAATCCTGCCAGATGTAGTGAGACAAATAGTCACCCTGCAGGCTAGATTTTGCCAGATATGTTATCTGAAGGAACTGAAAAGGAGACAGACTGGTAAGTCCTCCTTAGTGTGTGCGTATTCATGTGTATGTATGTGCTGTATGTATATGGATTTTTGTGTATGCTGTGTGTAATACACATGTGTATATACTCTGCATATACACATGTGGTCAAAATTGTTGATACCCCTTGTTTATTGACAGAAAAACCCACAATGGTGACAGAAATAACTTGAATCTGACAAAAGCAAAATAAATTAAAAATCTATTAAAAGGAACAAGTGAAATTCCGACATTGCTTTTCAACCATGCTTCCACAGAATTTAAAAAAAAATAAAACTTGTGAAATAGGCCTGGACAAAAATGATGGTACCCATGAAAATAATGTGACAAAAGGGACATGTTAAATCAAGGTGTGTTCACTAATTAGCATCACAGGTGTCTACAATCTTGGAATCAGTACATGGGCCTGTATAGAGGGCTACAGATACTCACTGTGCTGTTTGG
This sequence comes from Oophaga sylvatica, assembly GCA_033576555.1. Lineage (NCBI taxonomy): Eukaryota > Metazoa > Chordata > Amphibia > Anura > Dendrobatidae > Oophaga > Oophaga sylvatica. The sequence goes on from JARQOD010000001.1 coordinate 964,439,109, forward strand.
TGACATGGTGCGTATCACACTCAACATGGACCAGAGGAAGAGAAGGAAAGAATGGTCTCAATAGATTTGAAAGAAAATTATAGGTAAAGGTAAAAGTTATATGACCATCTTCAAGCAGCTTGATGTTCCTGTGACTACAGTTGCACATATTATTCAGAAATTTAAGTTCCATGTGACTGTAGCCAACCTCCCTGGACGTGGCCGCAGGAGAAAAATTGATGACAAATCAACGAGACGGATAATACGAATGGTAACAGAAGTGCCCAGAAAAACTTCTAAACAGATTAAAGGTGAACTTCAAGCTCAAGGAACATCAGTGTCAGATCGCACCAGTGAACTTCATGGGAGACGACCAAGGAGGACATCATGTTTGAAAAAAAATTATGTAAAAGCTAGACTGGAATTTGCCAAACTACATGTTGACAAGCCACAAAGCTTATGGAAGAATGTCCTATGGATAGATGAGACAAAACTGTAACTTTTTGGCAAGGCACATCAGCTCTATGTTCACAAACGGAAAAATGAAGCATATCAAGAAAAGAACACTGTCCCTACTGTGAAACATGGAGGAGGTTATGTTATGTTCTGGGGCTGTTTTGCTGCATCTGGCACTGGGTGTCTAGAATCTGTGCAGGGTACAATGAAATCTCAAGACTATCAAGGGATTCTAGAGAGAAATGTGCTGCCCACTGTCAGAAAGCTTGGTCTCAGTCTCAGGTCATGGGTCTTGCAACAGGATAATGACCCAAAACACACAGTTAAAAACACCCAAGAATGGCTAAGAGGAAAACATTGGACTATTCTGAAGTGGCCTTCTATGAGCCCTGACCTAATGTCATGGGTGCATCGCCACGAGGATCGTCGCGATTGCACATTCTGACTTCTCGCAGCTGAGTTGCTGTTACTTTGTGTTTGGTAATGAGAGAGTTAATTTTACCTAGCTCTTTGCTAAGACTAGGTCCAGCCTCGCCCGGCTGCTTTTGATTATGTTCTAATTAGCTTCCTTTATATCCCTGCCAGTCTGGGTGTTAGATGCCGGTGAAAGCATTCATACAGACTGCAGATAGGATCGGTTCTGAGAAGACTTAAGCTAAGAGCTCTTTTGTTGTTCATCCCCTCCTTGCTTATAGTTTATCTCCTAGACCTTTGGTGTTCCCTCTGTGTTTATATGTTGTATGAAAGACAGTATTTACTTTATCCCCTGTCTGTCTCGTTTGTCTATACTGTTTGTTAACCTTTACCTGTCCATTCCCTTTGGTGGTAATCAGGGTCCTTCTAAGGACTAGATTACAGTGGTCAGGGATTAGTAGGAGACAGGGTTTACGCTGGTGGCCTGGACCTCTGTACCATTAACAGTACCTCCAGGTAGAGGGACTAGTCAGGACCCCAGTTTAGGGTCAGCATAGACCCCGGTCCACCTCTAGCCAGAGACAGCGTGAAAAGGAATTCAGTATTGACTCACAGGATATTATGTCAGGTAATACTATGCTATATATACATGTTAATGTTACCTACTTATATGTTAGATAGTATGTTGTCCCACTTGACAGATTACTGACATTATATATTTATACATCTGCTAGACAGCGTGACATTTTCACCGGCCTTACTAAAAATTCTCCTCAGCTACCATGGATCCAGTAGCCCAGCTTGCCCGGCAGTTGCAGAGGTTGTCCATGGAGCTTATGGATATTAAGTCCAAGGTTTTGTCCCCCCGGAGCAAACCAGATCTGAACCTAAGGTTGCTCTCCCGGACAGGTTCACTGGTGGGCGGGACAAATTTTTTACCTTCCGGGAGGCATGTAAATTGTACTTTCGGCTGCGGCCTCGGTCATCGGGGAGTGAAGAGCAGAGGGTGGGAATTGTCATCTCGCTCTTACAAGGGGACCCTCAATCCTGGGCGTTCTCTCTTCCCCCGGGCTCCCCGGCCCTCCAGTCAGTAGATCAATTTTTTGCTGCCCTGGGTTTGGTGTATGATGACCCGGATCGGGTCTCCCTTGCTGAAACGAAGTTACGTAGGATACAGCAGGGAGATCGTCCGGCGGAGGAATTTTCTTCTGAGTTCCGTAGATGGGCCACAGATACTCAGTGGAATGACCCAGCTCTTAGGAGCCAGTTTTGTCAAGGGTTATCTGACAAAGTTTTGGCTCAGTATGATTCTCCTCCGTCACTGGAGGCTGTTATGGCTCTTGCCATTCGTATTGATAGACGGCTTTGGGGAGGTGCGAGGTAACTCCGCCTCCTGTTATGCTCCATCCACTACTAAAGTCCCTGATGTTGAGATTCCCCTGGTCTGTTCTGAGGAACCTATGCAGTTGGGAGGGACATCAATTTGTAGGAGGGAATCAGCGGTGCGCCGCAAGACAAGAAGGTGTTTCTTCTGCGGGAGAGAGGGGCATTTTGTTGGGGGGTGTCCCTCCCGTGCCTCATTGAGCAAAGGAGTCACCGAAAAACTGTTAATCCCAGGTTGTGTGGTGGACGACAACCTGGGAGTAGGTATTTCGTCCCCGGGTCCGTCTCAATTTCTCATGCCTGCGGAGGTGGTGGTTGGTGCGAGAGTTGAGAGGATTTCTGTTCTTCTTGATAGTGGGTCTGGGGCTAATATGGTGGACGCTCGGTTTGCCCAGGTGCAAGGTATGCAACTGAGTGTATTGGCCAAACCGATCCCTATACTTTCTATTGACGCCAGACCTCTCGGTCAAGGTAGCTTTGTACAAGCTGTTCATAGCATAGACCTTCGAGTAGGGGCAATACATAAAGAACGGTTGTCTTGTTATGTGTTGGAGGGTCTTCCTACTCCTATTGTGTTGGGACTTCCTTGGTTGACTAAACATAACCCAGTGATTGATTGGCAATCCAGAAAGATAAGCCAGTGGGGTGAATTTTGCAAGAATAACTGCATGAACACGGTCATCGGTGCGGTCGTGCCTAAGACTTTGCCTCCTTTTCTGGAGGACTTTGGGGAGATGTTCTCAGAGGAGGGGTGTCAAGAGTTACCTCCTCATCGCACGTATGACTGCTCAATAAAATTGCTTCCTGATGCCTTATCTCATAGTGTCCCAGGGGCCAGAAAGACGGATGGCCCGGTTCCTATCATGCAGGAGGGAGTGGTGGTGTCGGCTGTGTGCTCTGAGCTTGAGGAGGAGGTGTTGGAGGCTCAGGGGGACACTCCTGTAGGACCTCCAGGGAGACTGTTTGTTCCTAATCAGTTAAGACAAAAAGTTATCGAGGCACATCATAGTTCTGCTTTAGCAGGACATCCAGGGAGTAAAGCAACTGTGGATCTCCTTTCTCGCCGGTTTTGGTGGCCTAACTTAAATAAAGAGGTAATAAAATTTGTCACGTCTGTGGAGTTTGTGCTCGCTCTAAGACCCCACAAACCCGTCCATCTGGGGTTCCTGAGGAGGAACGATTCTCTCGTCACTTGCTTCAGTTTGGAGAGGAGTGCTGAATGGTCTGAGTGCTATGGGGAACGTTACAAGCGGAGGTCTGATAGGAGGAGAGTGTTTGGTCCGGACCTAGGTGTGAACGATCTGGTGTGGTTGTCTACCAAGAATATAAAACTCAAGGTTCCCTCCTGGAAACTGGGTCCCAGGTTCATCGGTCCATACAGGATCAGTTCTATAGTTAATCCTGTGGCATTTCGTCTGGACCTCCCTCCTATGTTTAAAATCCACAATGTGTTCCACAAATCGTTGCTTAAAAGGTACGTGGCGCCAGTTATACCGTCGCCTCATGCCTCCTCCTCCGGTGGTGGTCAATGGTAGCTTGGAGTTTCAGGTGTTGAAGATCATTGACTCACGTCTGAATCGTCGGTCCCTTCAGTACCTGGTTCATTGGAAGGGGTAATGGTCCTGAGGAGAGGACGTGGGTCCCTGCGTCGGAGGTTAACGCAGATCGATTGGTTCGGACCTTCCACACAACTTACCCGGGCAGACCTGGCCCTGAGGGTCCGGAGGCCCCTCATAGAAGGGGGGGTACTGTCATGGGTGCATGCCACGAGGATCGTCGCGATTGCACATTCTGACTTCTCGCAGCTGAGTTGCTGTTACTTTGTGTTTGGTAATGAGAGAGTTAATTTTACCTAGCTCTTTGCTAAGACTAGGTCCAGCCTCGCCCGGCTGCTTTTGATTATGTTCTAATTAGCTTCCTTTATATCCCTGCCAGTCTGGGTGTTAGATGCCGGTGAAAGCATTCATACAGACTGCAGATAGGATCGGTTCTGAGAAGACTTAAGCTAAGAGCTCTTTTGTTGTTCATCCCCTCCTTGCTTATAGTTTATCTCCTAGACCTTTGGTGTTCCCTCTGTGTTTATATGTTGTATGAAAGGCAGTATTTACTTTATCCCCTGTCTGTCTCGTTTGTCTATACTGTTTGTTAACCTTTACCTGTCCATTCCCTATGGTGGTAATCAGGGTCCTTCTAAGGACTAGATTACAGTGGTCAGGGATTAGTAGGAGACAGGGTTTACGCTGGTGGCCTGGACCTCTGTACCATTAACAGTACCTCCAGGTAGAGGGACTAGTCAGGACCCCAGTTTAGGGTCAGCATAGACCCCGGTCCACCTCTAGCCAGAGACAGCGTGAAAAGGATTCAGTATTGACTCACAGGATATTATGTCAGGTAATACTATGCTATATATACATGTTAATGTTACCTACTTATATGTTAGATAGTATGTGTCCCACTTGATAGATTACTGACATTATATATTTATACATCTGCTAGACAGCGTGACACCTAAATCCTGTTGAGCATCTTTGGAAAGAGTTGAAATATGCCTCCTGGAAAAGGCAACCTTGAAACACGAGACAACTGGAGCAGTTTGCTATTGAGGATTGGGCCAAAATACCTGTCAAGAGGTGCAGAAGTCTCATTGACAGTTACAGGAATAGTTTGATTGCAGTGATTGCCTCAAAAGGTTGTGCAAGAAAATATAAAGTTAAGGGAACCATTATTTCTGTACAGGCCTGTTTCATGAGTTTTATTTTTTATAAAATTCTGTGGAAGCATGGTTGAAATGCAATGTCTGACTTTCATTTGTTCATTTTCATAGATTTTTGATTTATTATAACTTTTGTCAGATTCAATTTATTTCTGTCATCATTGTTTTTCTGTCATTAAACGAGGGATAACAACAATTTGGACCACGTGTGTACATTTTATTTATTGATAGTACTGATGGTTAAAGTGTGGCCTTTACTGGGCAGTCATGTGAGGGAATAGTGGAGAGACCAATGTGGTATGCTGGCCTTGAATGGTGCTCTATGTTTGTACACATGTCCGTGCGTACGGCGATACATTATCCTGCACATAATGGGTTTTGTACAATATGTGTCAGACCCTTATACACAGCAAAAACTGTAATTACTACACCCAGGAGCAGCAGACAGTACCTCTGATTTGTTTTACAAAGAACGACAATGTAGCAATGACTGTTCTTATTTCCCAGGTTTCAATGCTTTGGTAATTTATTTTATTTTGTTTACAATACATCCTGGCCTCCCGAGTCTTCAGAATACTGAATGGTACGTGAAGACAGCTACATGCGCTCCCCACTGGCTCGCTACCTTTCAGACTTGCCCTGCAGTACTTAACTGTGACAGTATAAAGGATTTGTGTACAGACAAACCTGTAGATTGGGGAGATTTGCAGCATAGAAAACATCTTTTTTTTTTTACTTTTATACAATTAATAAAATCTGCTGAGAAATCTATAGAAACCTTTTCCAGAGATATGTGGCAGTAAATATACATGAGTTATTTGCAATCAGATTTTAAAACTGCACTAAAAACCAAAAACATAAAAGTCAACCCTTTGGACAAAAGGCATCAGAGCATTGTGGAATTTAGTTATCTTGTGCCCAAAAATTAAACCCGAAAACCACATACTATATTAAAATGAAAGAAAAACTGATATATATATATGATTTTAATGCATCAACAAATCAACAATTAACATTAACCCCTTAACCCCCAAGGGTGGTTTGAACATTAATGACCGGGCCAATTTATACAATTCTGACCACTGTCCCTTTATGACGTAATAACTCTGAAACGCTTCAACGGATCTTGGCGATTCAGAGAATGTTCTCTCGTGACATATTGTACTTCATGCTAGTGGTAAAATTTATTCGATATAACTTGTGTTTTTTTATGAAAAAAAGGAAATATGGCAAATTTTTAAAATTTTGCAATTTTCAAAATTTTAATTTTTATGCCCTTAAAACAGAGAAATATGTCACACAAAATAGTTACTAACTAACATTTCCCCATGTCTACTTTACATCAGCACAATTTTGGAAACAACATTTTTTTTTGTTAGGAAGTTATAAGGGCTAAAATTTGAACAGCGATTTCTCATTTTTACAAAACCATTTTTTTTAGGGATCACATCACATTTGAAGTCACTTTGAGGGGTCTATATGAAAGAAAATACCCAAAAGTGACTCCATTCTAAAAACTGCACCCCTCAAAGTGCTCAAAACCACATTCAAGAAGTTTATTAACCCTTCAGGTGCTTCACAGGAATTTTTGGAATGTTTGAAAAAAATGAACATTTAACTTTCTTTGCACAAATTATTTACTACAGATCCAATTTGTTTAATTTTACCAAGGGTAACAGGAGAAATTGGACCACAAAAGTTGTTGTGCAATTTGTCCTGAGTACGCTGATATCCCATATGTTGGGGGAATCCACTGTTTGGGCTCACGGCAGAGCTCAGAAGAGAAGGAGCGCCGTTTGACTTTTCAATGCAAAATTGGCTGGAATTGAGATCGGATGCGATGCCGCGTTTGGAGAGCTCCTGAAGCGCCTAAACAGTGGAAACCCCCCACAAGTAACACCATTTTGGAAACTGAACCCCTCGAGGAACTTATCCAGATGTGTGGTGAGCACTTTGAACCCTCGAGGGCTTCACAGAAGTTTATAACGCAGAGCCATAAAATTCAAAAATCATAATTTTTCCTCAAAAATGATCTTTTCACCCTTAATTTTTATTTTCCCAAGGGTAACAAGACCACAAAAGTTATTGTGAAATTTTCCCTGAGTATGCTGATACCCCATATATGGGGGTAAACCACTGTTTGTGTGCATGGCAGAGCTCGGAAGGGAAGGAGCGTCGTTTGACTTTTTCAATGCAGAATTGGCTGGAATTGAGATCAGACACCATGTCAGGTTTGGAGAGCCCCTGAAGTGCCTAAACAGTGGAAACCCACCAATTCCAACTCCAACCCTAACCCCAACACACTCCTAACCCTAATCCCATCCCTAACCATAACCCTAACCACAAACTTAACCCTAACACACCCCTAACCCTAACCCTAATCCCATCCCATCCCTAACCATAACCCTAACCACAAACCTATCCCTAATGAGAAAATGGAAATAAATACATTTTTTTAATTTTATTATTTTTCCCTAAGGGGGTGATAAAGGCGGGTTTGATTTACTATTTATAGTGGAGTTTTATATTGGGCTTTTATGATTGGCAGCTGTCACATGCTAAAAGACGCTTTTTATTGCAAAAAATAGTTTTTGCATCACCACATTTTGAGAGCTATAATTTTTCTATATTTTGGCCCACAGAGTCGTGTGAGGTCTTATTTTTGTGGGATGAGTTGACGTTTTTATTGGTACCATTTTTGGGCACATGACATTTTTGATCGCTTTTGATTACGATTTTTAGGAGGCAGAATGAACAAAAACCAGCAATTCATGAATTTATTTTGGGGGGGCGTTTATACCGTTCCGTGTGTGGTAAAATTGATAAAGTAGTTTTATTCTTCAGGTTAGTATGATTACAGCAATACCTCATTTGTATTATATTTTAAAGTTTTGGCGCTTTTATACAATAAAAACTTTTATTTATATTTATTTTTGCATTGCTTTATTCTGCAAGCTATAACTTTTTTTATTTTTTTGCTGATGGCGCTGATGGCACTGTATGGCAGCTGTATGGCAGCTCGTTTTTTGCGGGACAAGATGACATTTTCAGCGGTACCATGCTTACTTCTATCCATCTTTTTGATCTCGTGTTATTCCACTTTTTGTTCGGCGGTATGACTATAAAGCATTTTTTTTACATAGTTTTTTTTTTTTCGGAGGGGTTCAGTAAAGAGGTTAACTAGTGGGACAGTTTTGTAGAGTGGGTCGTTATGGACGCGGCAATACTAAATATGTGTTCTTTTATTGTTTTTTATTTTCATAATAATAATGTGTTTATTGGGTAAATTTTTTTTTATTATTTATTTAGGAATTTTTAAAAAATATTTTTACTCACGTTTATTTTTATTTTTTTAATTGTCCCAGGGAGGGACATCACTACATAGTGTCAGATCGCTGATCTGACAGTTTGCAGAGCACTCTGTCAGATCAGCAATCTGACAGGCAGTGCAGGAGGCTTGCCGGTGCCTGCTCTCAGCAGTCACAAACAAGCCACCTCCCTGCAGGACCCAAAAGGACCCCGCGGCCATCTTGAATCCAGGGGCCTGCAGGGAGGAGGCCCTCGAAACAACCTGATCACATCGCATTGCTCTAAGGGTCTCAGGGAAGCACGCAGGGAGCCCCCTCTCTGCGCGATGCTTCCCTATGCCACCGGAATGCTGCGATGTGAGCGCTGCTGATCGCGTATGACGTACTATTCTGTCCTTGGGAATTAAGTCCCAGGTCACATGGACGGAATAGTACATCAGATGGAAGAAAGGGGTTAACCACTTAAAGAGAATTTTCATCAAATTGTTCATGTTGAGCTAAGCACACAATGTAATAAAACATTTGTTTGTTTTTAATTTTGCCTCTCTGTTGCGGAGATACTAACAATCAAATATTTGGCACCTAATGAGTTAACTTTATTTACTTCTAAGTAAGTGGTTATTAGATATTTTTCACTAAGGGCCTGTACTTCTACCTTCAGTATGACTCTGACCAAACATAAGTAGACAAAAACATGGAGGTGCAGATGAACCTGTGATGATGTCATCTGGTACATGTAACTGGAGTCCAGAACTCCTACTAGCTGGAATATAAAGCCTAAATAAGTACTGAAGACATAGTAGACTGCACAGAATTTCTAGAAATATTAACAAGAGTTAATAGCTCCACACTTCTGTGTTCTGTGCTATGTAATATATCTTTAGTTCCTATTTAGGCTGGATATACAGTTGTGTGAAAAAGTGACTTCTCCCTATACCTAATAACTGATTGGACCACCCTTAACAGCAGCAACTGCAATCAAGAGTTTGCAATAACTGGCAATGACTCTTTACAATGCTCTGGAGGAATTTTGGTCCATTCATCTTTGCAGAATTGTTGTAATTCAGACACTTTGGATAGATTCTAAGCATGAACTGCTTTTTCAAGGTCATGCCCCAGCATGTTAATTGGATTTATGTCAGGACTTTGACTATGCCACTCCAAAGTCTTAATTTTGTTTTTCTTAAGCCATTCAGAGGTGGACTTGTTGGTGTGTTTTCGATCATTGTCCTGCTGTATAACTCAAGTGCGCTTCAGCTTGAGGTCACAAACAGATGGTCACACATTCTCCTTGAGGATTTGTTTGTAGATAGCAGAATTCATTATTCCATTTGCTACAAAAAGTCTTCCAGGTCTTGAAACAGCAAAATAGTGATGGCTCCAGTTCTTTGGATGTTGCTGTGGGGTATTTTGTATGAGTTGTCACTTTGCTCTTGAAGTAATTTTGGTTGGCCAGCCACTCTTGGGAAGGTTCACCACTGTTCCATGATTTAGCCATTGGTTTGCTGGAATCCAAAGCTTTAGAAATGGTTTTATAACCTTTTCCAGACTGATATATCTCAATTAATTTGTTTTTCCTATGTTCCAAAAATTCTTTGATCGTGGCATGGTGTCCAGATTTTGAGGATCTTTTGGTCTACTACACTTAGCCAGGCAGGTACTATTTAAGTTATTTCTTGATTGAGAGCTGGAGTGGTAGTAATCAAACTCAGCTTACCAAAGATGTGAAAAATCACAGTTAATTTATATTTTATGGAGGGGGCAATCACTTTTTCACACAGGGTCCTGTAGGTTTGTTGGATTTATTTTTCCCTTAATAATGAAGACCTTCATTTAAAAACTGCATTTTGTGTTTACTTGTGTTATCTTTGTCCAATATTTAAATTTGTTTGGTGACATGAAACATTTAAGTGTGACAAACATGCAAAAAAATAGATCACTAAGGGGGCAAATACTTTTTCACACAACTGTATATACATGTACAGGAGCTTCTCACAAAATTAGAATATCATCAAAAAGATAATTTATTTCAGTTCTTCAATACAAAAAGTGAAACTCATATATTATATAGAGTCATTGCAAACAGAGTGATCTACAGTATGTCAAGTGTTTATTTCTGTTAATGATGATTATGGGTGGGTGATTTACACTTTATATAATTTTTTTATATTTTTCTTTTAACTTTTTTTGGACCCCTTCAGTATTAGAACTTGGGATAATTTGATTACGTATTACTTATTACGTACAGGAGTGTTTGCAGTTTATAGTAAATACGACAACTCCGCCTGTCTCTGGACATCGTGGTGGAACAAAAATGGAGGCGACCCATAAACACCTTGTAAACCACTACTTTTAAAGCCAATTGCTAGCTGTATAACAGAGTTGGCCACTTTATACCCACCCAACATGGGTCGACATCTGATATGCCCACCAATAAGATGATAAGAGATGCAATAGTCAAGAATGGCCACTACACAGTGTGGTGTTTTGGCTCCATACACTGTGAACTTCCCCTATTCCAGGTATCAGTTGATCAGTGGTGGTGTCATGTAACTATTATTGAAGGCTTATCCAGACAACCCTTTAAATCCTTACTCAAGAGACAAACTTAAAATACTTAAGAAAATATCTTTATATATATTATAACCCAGTAGTACACCAATGATAAAGGAGTTTTCACAAAATGTAAAAATGTACCCAACAATTTGGGGAAAGGCTTAATTGTTAAATGCAAACTATATATTTTTTGAAGAGAAACAACTATCAGCTTCTTCAATTCTACAATTATAGAATTCATTCTGTAGAATAAAATGCAGCAAGAAAAATCTTCACATTACTTAACATTCAGTGAATAATACAATAAAATAAAGAAACAAAAACAATACAAAAAATAATGACATTTGAAATCTTTGTGAATTTTTTCCAACTAGGTTTATTTTTGACCAGAATAACTTTGGGTCATTTTGATCGAGGGTCATGTAATTACATATCTACACTACATGTAGTATATAATGTTCTGTTATAAAGGAGCGAGCTGCATCCTGCTGATACTTTGTATTATTTAGTAACGTTCTGTACTCTGGAATATATGAGTACATTTTATGGCTGATGTGCACCTTTTGCTGTCTCTGAGTCTGTTATTGTTAGTCATGATTTCGCCCTATGAATAATTGATGTTCTAAGTTCCGTTCTGTTGCAAATACTTAAGAAGTTTTCTTCCGTCGGATACGGATACCGCTGGAAACAAAAATAAAAGTGGAAAAAAAAATTCAGACTTTTTTGCTTCTAGATTCTTTACTTCCACTTTTTATGCTCTGCCAGCAACTTTTACAGCCTATTAGACATTTCATTTTTATTGATGTTTTTAACAAAACGGCAATAAAATCTTCGTTATGCCTATCCATAAATTGAGTTCCTTAGTGTCTTAATTCAAAGAATATTTTCCATTTTCTTAATATATTAACCCCTTGGTATATACTGATTTAAAAGTATGTTATAAAATTCTTTGTAACAACTATGATGCAAATGTATGTTAGTAAACTCCCCCTGTTGCAGTCAACATTAAGTTCATATTGATATTCACACAAAAACTGTGTCTCCTGGCTGTTTAACCCTTTATGGACATATGAGTACACGTTATGTTATATGCCGGCTGCTTAACAACTTGAGAGCCAGCATCTATCCAGGCAGATGATTGGTGCATTATACAACTATGATCTGGTGCTAACAGCCATGGTTGGAGCAGAGCTGTTATACCACCACCTGTGCACTTGACCCGATCACATCCAACTTCATCCCAAACCTCACCACAGTCTTCATCCCAACCCTAATCCATCTCTTCAACTATCACTAACAACTGGTGTTTTCCCCTCAAGCTTTAAACATACCTCAATCACACCTATCCTCAAAAAGCCCTCTCTTGACCCATCCTCTGTATCTAGCTATCGCCCTATATCATTTCTCCCCGATGCCTCAAAACTACTGGAACAACACGTCCATCTTGAACTGTCCTCCCACCTCTCCTCTTCTCCCTCTTCGAACGCTTACAATCTGGCTTCCGGCCACACCACTCCACTGAAACTGCCCTAACTAAGGTCATCAATGACCTATTAACCGCCAAGGCCAAGTGAAACTACTCTGTCCTCCTCCTCCTGGACCTGTCCTCTGCCTTTGACACAGTGGATCATTCCCTATTACTACAGACCCTGTCATCTCTTGGTATCACAGACTTGGCTGGAACTCTCTGCCACAACAAATCAGACTCTCGGCTACCATGGAAACTTTCAAAAAGAACCTGAAGACCTACCTCTTCTGACAAGCCTACAACCTGCAGTAACCACCGATCCACCAAACCGATGCACGACCAGCTCTACCCTCACCTACTGTATCCTCACCCATCCCTTATAGATTGTGAGCCCTCACGGGCAGGGTCCTCTCTCCTCATGTACCAGTCGTGACTTTTATTGTTTAACATTACTGTACTTGTATTTATTATATATACCCCAACTCCCATGTAAAGCGCCATGGATTAAATGGTGCTATAATAATAAATAATAATAATACTGTTAAAAAACACTGTCAATTTCTGACAGTGGCATTTAACAAGCTCTAGGGGGCATCATTCTATGCACTCATCGGTGCACCTGTTCAGGGACGCCGATGGGTTGTCAAGATATCCAAAGGTCTTTTGAAGTCTCCCATTTCGGTCATGTCAGTACTCCTGTTAAAGCCAGCATGTAGCTGGCATTCATAGGAGACCATGATTTTTGCTTACATAGCAGTGCTACACTGCTGTTTATAGCACAGTACAAGAGATCAAATGAGTGCAAGTTTAAGTCCCCTAAGGGGACTAACAAATACAGTTGAAAGTGAAAAAAATGTTTTAAAAAATATGAAATAACATAAAAGTTCAAATTATCCCCGTTTTGCCACATTAAAAATAAAGCAACTAAAAAAAATTAAAATACACATAGTTGGCATCGTTAAATGTTCATTAAAGCCGGATGTGTCAAAATTAGTGTTGAGCGATACTTTCCGATATCATGAAATATCGGATCGGATTGGATAGGACCCATACCCAAAAAGCATCGGGTATCGCCGATTCCGATATCGGAAACCAATGCAAGTCAATGGGACAGAAATATCGGAATTAAAATAAACCCTTTCTTTCCTTGTAAACACTAGATATACACACATAGAATACATATATTTATATATATATATATATATATATTATATACATGTCATTGTGACATACAGTACAGAACAAAAGTTTGGACACACCTTCTCATTCAAAGATTCTTCTGTATTTTCATTACTATTAAAATTGTAGAATCACACTTAAGGCATCAAAACTATGAATTAACACATGTGGAATTATACATTACACTTTACAAAAAAGTGTGAAACAACTGAAAATATGTCTTATATTCTAGGTTCTTCAAAGTAGCCACCTTTTGCTTTGATTACTGCTTTGCACGCAGAAAGGTGAACTGGTTCTCACCGTGAAGCATGGAGGAGGTGGTGTGATGGTGTGGGGGTGCTTTGCTGGTGACACTGTTGGGGATTTATTCAAAATTAAAGGCATACTTAACCAGCATGGCTACTACAGCATCTTGCAGCAGCATGCTATTCCATCAGGTTTGCGTTTAGTTGGACCATCATTTATTTTTCAACAGGACAATGACCCCAAACACACCTCCAGACTGTGTAAGGGCTTTTTGACCAAGAAGGAGAGT
>JARQOD010000001.1:964453199-964504365 GCA_033576555.1 Oophaga sylvatica
CGGTTATCCCAGAAATGGGGGCATCAAAGGACCCCCCCCCTGACCACTAGAAAACCCCAAAAATTTCCCCCCCTTTTTAAAAGTGGGTATTCTGGGGCTTATTTAAACCCCGGGGCCCCCACCACCACACCCAGACCCACTGGCGCATAGATAAAAGGGTTAAAAAAAAGCGCATGGCGCCCAGCCATGCTCCCCCTTTTATCAACACTACCCCCCTTTTCCGGGGAAAAAGCCCAATGAGAAACCTTTCCAGAAGATTTTTTTGAAAAGGGGCCTTCCGGCGCCCAATGGGAGCGGGGGCATCCCCTGACTTGGGGCCCCCCTGTTTAAACCAATGAGAAATCTCATTTCTGGGCATGCTCAGGGGGGAAAAGCAGTACTTTGCCCCAAAGACGTCTGTCCAGCTTGGCTATAATACAGATCCAAAAAGGGGCAGAAAAAAGCACTCCCCAGGGTGGAGGGGGAAAAAGCCCCCGGACCCCCCCCTTGGAGCAGGCTCCACTGGGGGCCGGGGAAAAGGGGGGAAAACCGCAGCGGACGGGTTCGAGACCCCCCCTTGCACCCGGGAAAAAAAACCCTAACACGGGGGGGGGAAAAAAATGAATCCCAAGAAGACCCCTTTTTACCCAAAAACACTTTGCCCTTCACATACAACTTTCTCTCCAAAACGGGAACACAGTCCGAACATGTTTCACATGAAGCCCCTTTTTGGGAAAAAAAATCAAGATATAACCAAAAAAAACAATAAAATTTTTAAAACCACAAAACCCCCGAAATGTTTTCAAAAAGGGCGAAAGGGGAAGGGAGCATTAGTGACCCCAAAAAGGGCATCACTAGTACTCAAAATGCCCCTCGGGGGGATTAAACCGCCCTCCATTCACCCCCCCGGGTTTGCAAAAAGGTTTTTAAAAACCCCCCCGAGTCAACCCTTGGGGTAAACCAATAGCACTTTTCCCCCCCGGAAAAAAAAATTCAAAATCAAGGGTAACGGAATTGATTTTTCACGTGATATTTTTCGGGAGACATAATCAAAACCCCCTTTTAAAAACCCACCCTTTTTTTTGCCACAAAAAAAAAACGGCCCCCAAAGGGGGAAGGGATGGTCGATTGACCCTTTTCCAAAACCCTTGAATAAGACCCAATTTTCATGTCAGGTCGACAAGAAAAAAAAGGCACCTTTGGGGGAATTTACTCCCCGGGACTTTTTTAATCGCAGTCATAGCTCCTTGGGGGGAAAGGGGGCCCAATTTATTTTGCAAACCTCAAAAAATCGGGAAAAAAATCAGAAACCCCTGAGCCGGGGGGGAGGCAGAAAAAACGGATGGGGGATTACCCTGGCCCCCCAAATTTACAGACACAGTTTTTTCCCAAACCAAAAAAAGGATTATAAACCTGAAAAACCAAGGAAACCATACAAAAATTTGCATGCGATATCCCGCACCAAAAATTTGAAAAATCCCGATGACAGGTTCAACCCTCATTTTTCCCCGAGTAGAAAAATGGGTTTTTTTTTTAGCCAAAGGGTAAAACCCAATCCCCAGTAGGGGAATTTTTTCCCCAAAGGGTACGGGGGAAAACCCCCAACGTTTAGCAAAATCAAACCCCTCATTTTAAAGCTGCCCCCCGAATAAAACAAAAAGCTGGGGCAAAAAAAGTGGACAGGGAGCAAATCAGGGTAACAGAAACAAAATTTTTCTGAACACTCCCAAAAAAACAGCTGCAAAACACTTCCCCCGGGGGCAGCTGAATAGAAATGAGAGGCGTCACCACAGTAAAACAAAACCCTTTTTGGGGTTTTTTGAAACTCATGCCCGCGTCCCCCAAAAACCACCATCCACTGGGGGGGTTAAAGGGGGGGTTTCACAACAACACTATTCCACGCATACCTCTAGCTCACGCAAACGCTTCAATTTGTCCCCAAAGGGACTAGAATATGAGACCAGAGGGAAAAGGGAAAAACCCCCCATTTCCCCTTTTTTACATTCTCTGACGACCCCTTTCCCAAAAGGGGTTTCCAAAAAAATCATCATTCCAAATTTTGGGGGGGGGCCCACCTTCGGAAACTCTGACAGTACAACTCAGCATCCTCAAGCCCCTGATTTAATGCCAACAAAAGTTTTTTTACCCTTTTCATTTTTATTGGGGTTACGTACAATAACCCCAGACCCAAAAAAAGGGGATAAAAATTACTCAAAACGGACCCCCGGGGTAGGAAAAACCCCCAAACCTGGGGGGTCCCCGGGGCGGGAGAAAATGAAATTTAAAAACCCCGTCGGGGGCCCTGGACTTATTTTAAAAAGGGAAAAAAACTTTAGTTTTTTTTGAAATTCAGAAATTTAGCTCGCCCCCTAAAAAAAAAATCTCAGGGGGGTCCTGGGGTTTCCCAACCGGGGAACCCCCCAAGATAGGTAGCAATACTCCAACTTCAGTGGCAACTGATCCCACGGCCAAAAACTGGCAAACCCCTTTAAAAAAAAAAAATCCTCAGCACCCAAGAAAAAGAGGGAAAAAAAAAAAAAAAATCCTGAAATCTACAACTTTTTTTTTTTTTTTTTTAAAATATTTTTCCCCCTTCCCTAGTACCATAAAATTTTCTTTTTGGGCCCTGAACGTTTGTTTTGGGGACTGAGGAACAACAAAAAAGGCAATACCCCCGAAGGGGTTTAAACTTATTCCCCTCCCCCGAAAAACCACCAAATAAGGCACCCCGGGGGGCTACCTACGTTGGTCCAGACGCCCCCGCACAGCCAAAAAAAACAAAATACACCTAAAGTTAGAAAGGGGAAAAATATCTGCCCGGGGCAGATCCCCCCAAAAAAACAAGGAAGCCCCCGGGGGTTTTAAAAAGGGGAAAAAACAGACACAGACAGAAAATTATGACAAACTTTGGGGGGCCCCAAACTTCCTAAAAGAAAAAAGGGTAGGAAGGCCCTTCGGGAATCCAAAAAAAACCCCCCAAAAAAACCCAAAACCCTAATTGCAAAAAACCGAGATCACACACCCTACCACCTAAATTAGTTTTGTGGTGTACAAAACAAGCAGCAGCCACTGAAAAACGGAAAAAGGGGGAAATGAACAAATAACGGGGGCCCGATAAACTGAAAAACACAACCCCCCGGGGGGGACCTGGTGCCCCCCACAGAATGCAGGAAAAAAAAGCAAAAAGCAAGCACAAAAATAAAACAAAAATATTTTTGTTACCCAAAAAATTTTCCGGAAAGACACAGAAGCTTCCAAGGCCCGGAAACCCAAAAGTTGAGAAAAGGAACAATTTGGATCCCCGGGGCCCCAACCCCCGATGGGGGGGAAAACCCCCCCTTATATAGGCCCCTCGTTAAAACCTATTCCCCAATCCACAACTTCATTGTGGGTTTAAGAAGTTTAAACCCCCCAAAGGGGGGTTTCTCCGGGAATTTTTATTTTAAAAACATTCACAACACATTATTTTAGTTTTGCACTTCTACAAGTAAAATAGCCCTGTTTTAATTTTCCGCTTTTTTGAAAACAAAACCCCACCCGACATAAATACACATGGTTTACAACATTTTAAATGTTTTTCATGTAGTTTGATATAGGTTTTCACAACAATTACGAGAGTATGGGGTGCAAAATTTCATCAGCTGGGGGGGGTTAAAATTAAAAAGGAAAAAATTTTCGTTAAAAAAAAAAGGGGGGCTCCCCGCTTTTTTTCAAAACCCCGACAGCAAAGCCACGAGTGGGGGCAGTTTTAAAAAAAACCTGGGGAGGGGGGCTATTATTTTGTCCCCCCCCTTGGTTACAAAATTTCCCCCCTAGCCCCCCCGAAAAGGCAAATCTATAATTAGTGGCCCTTTCCCCGGCTTTTTTGCCTGTCTTTTTCCCTTTTTGCCCTTAGGGTGGCAAGGTTAATAGGGGAAAAAGCCCCCCTTCCTATTGAAATTTGATTTTAAAGGGGCCAGGTTAATAATTAAGCTGTCAATTAGACAAAAAAAAAAAGTCTAATTCTGGTCTTTTCGGGGGGGGTTTTGGGGGCGGATTTAGTACCCGGGGGGGGGGAAAAAAAAAAAGGGCCCCCCCGGGGTATTATTATCTCCCCCCCCGCGGGGCTTTTTTTTTGGGTTTTTAAAAAAAGTGGGGGAAACCCCCCCTTTTTTTTTTAACGAATTTACCCTTTTAAATTAACCCCCCATGGGTCAAAATTTTTGACACTACACTCAGTAATTGTTATAAAAACCCCTATCCCAAACTAATAAATGACGGGTTTTAACTGTATGTAAACCAGTGCCCATTTCTGTCGGGTCTTTTTTTTTTAAAAAAATGGGGAATTTAAAAATTTGGGGTTTTATACAAAGGAAAATGAAAGAATTAAAAAAATATATTAAAAATTTTGTCCCCAATGAAAATTTTATATAAAATTTAAAAAAAAATATTTTAAAAATAAAAAAGGTGAAATTTGTTGAAAAAAAATATGTGGGCCCTGCGCATTTTTCAAAAACCCGACAGAAAAACCCCATGAGTGGGGCAGTAATTTTTGCCTAGGGGTGTATTTTTTAGGCCCCCCCCTGGCTACTAACTCTCCCCCCAAACCCCCCCCCAAAAAAAGGGAAAAACAAAAATTAGTTTCCCACCCTTTTGGCATTTTCCCTTTGTAAAATTCCCTTTCCCCCGGTACGGGGGCGTTTGGGGTTTTAAAAAGGGATTAAAGCCCCTTCCCTTTGGGGAAAGGGGACTTTAAGCCGGGTTAATAATTGAAGCTGTTTTTTGAAAACCCTTACCCAATTATTAACCCTTTTGGGTTTAAATAAAAATAAAACACACATTTTTTAAATTTAAAAAAATTTTTTTAATAAAAACCCCCAAAATTTTTTGACCATTTTTTTTTTTTACTGTTTTTCCCCTTGCAAAGCCCTTGTTCCCGGGAATGAAAATAAAAAAATTTAAAAAAACTTTTAATTCTTACCCCCCCGGGTGTTCAGTCAGGCCCCCCAAATGTAATCCTTAAAAAAGGGTTTTTAAGTTTAGGGCAGGCCGCAGCAAAAGCTCCAAACCTCGCAGTAAAACCCCTGTTAAAATATCCCTTCTCCCAGCACAGGAGAGGAAGTGATTAAATTGGGAAACTTTTAAAATTCTCCCCCTTTTTTTCAGGTCAGCCAAGACACCGACAGCATCATGACGCACAGGGGGAAAAACCCGGTGCCCCCCAAATGAATGATTAACAAAAATAGGGGGCCCCCCCAAAAAAAAAAATGGGGGGGGGTCCCCCTTTTTGTTTTAAACCGCCAGAAAAAGCAGATACTGAGGGTGTTTTTTTAGGTGGTAAGGATCCAATACCATAACCTTTCAAGCCTATAAAAACCCGGGGCCCCCGCAGTCCCGCTTTCTGGGGTTTGGGTTTAAAAAAAAAAAGGGGGCCCCCGAAAAAAAAAAAAAAATGGGTCCCCCCATTTTTTTAACCACCGTAAAAAAAAAAAAAATGCTGCGGCCCGGATTAAAAAACTGTCAAAGGGGCCCCGGATTTTGCCCCAACGCCTAATTTTACCAGCTGCCGCAGCCCCACAATTGGGGGATTTAAATTTCGCCAATTGGGAACTTTACCCAGCTTTCCCACTTGCCCTGTAGCGGGGGCAAGTGGGGGAAAATTTGGTTTTAAAAACACCTTTGATTGAACAGTGACAATAACCCGGTTAATAATTTGGGGAGGCGTCAATAAGACAGATCCCTTATTAATAATAAAGTTTTTAAAAAATTTTTAAAAAAAACACAGCCAAAAAAAAGTCTTTTAATTTTAAAAAAATTTTTCAACACATTTTCATTATTTTTTTTTTTCCGCTTCCCGCCCCCCCTCGATCTCCCGTAAAAAAAAAAAAAATAAAAACCAAAACAAATACTCCCGGGCCACATAGTCCAAAATAAGGTGTTCCCCCGAAAATCCAGCTCGCTACATCTGGATTCCCCCCTCGCCTGACATCCAAACAGAGAGCACTGACCTGAGGCGATTCCCCCGGGGTCACGTGAGGGCGAAGGGGTTCCACGGTCACGCCCGCTAGAGACAGCGGCCAAAAACCCCCGAAAACCCCCACCCACGTGCACTTTTCGCGAGAACTGCACGTGACCCCCCGGGAGGGGGGAGGGGGGGGCACTTAAAATCAGCTAGCAGCGAGAAATCCATTCAGAGAGACCCCCGGGTCCCGGGGAAGGTAAGTGTGACACCCCGACACGGACCCCGGGGGAAATTCCCCGTTCACTACTTCCTTCGTGACACGGGGAAATCCCAATAACTGCTACTGCTGACGGGGGGCTTCCTTTTTCCCTACCCCGAATGCAAAAAGTTTTGGGGAAAGCAGAACCCAAAAATTGGGATACCGTAAAAAAAGGCCGATACCCAATTTCCCATTAAAAAGGGCTCAACACTAGTCAAAATAAAAAATTAAATTAATATATCGTTAAAGGGGGAAAATGAGAAAAAATAATAACCCCCAAATTTTTTTTTTTTGGGGCCCCCAAAAAATACAAAAAAGGGTAAATGGGGGACAAAACATTGTTTTAAACCCAAAAATGCACCCGAAAAAATTTTAAAGTCAGGGCCCAAAAAATATGCCCTCCCCTACCCCCTTTCCCCAAAAGGGAAAAGGAAAAAATTTTGGGGAAAAAACGCACAAATTTTTTTTTTCGAAATTTTGGGGATTCCCGTAATCTACAAATTTTTGGGGTAAAAGGGTTTCCCATCAGTTTTAAGTATCGTGAAAAGGGTTGACGAAAAGCCGAAAATTTTAAAAAAAATTTTTGGGGAATGGTTGGGCCGATACACAAACCTACGGCGTACCTTTTCCCATCCCGGGAAAGCCCATGTAAGTCTTGGGAACAAAATACCCAAAAATAAAAAAACACTTTCTTTTTTTGTAAAAAAAAAAAAATTTTCCACTTAAATACAAAATATTTATATAAATAAAAATAAAATATTTTATAAAGTCATTGTCCCATATATATATACATATATTTTAGTTTACCCACTTCAAAATATAAAATAGCCTTGAAAAAACCCCCGGGGTAAAGCCCGGGAAAGGGTGAAAAGACAAAACCCACCCGAGGGTCCAGCCCACAGAATTTGCACCCGCCCCCCAGCGAACGGTTTTCAAAAGTCGCTTAAGCGGTCCTGTGTCCCCTTAAAATTTAAACTTTTTTTTTTGGCTTGAGAATTGCAAAAATTTTATAGATGTATTTCCCTTTTTTTTTTCCTCATAGGGGGCCCCGGGGAAACTGAAGAAAAGGGGGTCTCTCGGGGGTACACCCCACCCCGGGGGCGAAAAAACGATGTCCGCAACCCACTCTAAATGTTGAAATTTTAAGATCGTGCCCCCAGCTTGGAGTTCCGCCCCCTCATCCTCCTCAGGGGGCAAACAAAACCCAAGGTCCCCCCCCTACAAAAGATGTCGCCTCTCTGAAACAAAAGACACTGGACTTTGCTGAGATGGCAAGGGGGTGAGCAGAAGGGGGGGGGGGGGGGGGGGGGGGGGGGGGGGGGGGGGGGGGGGGGGAAGGGGGGGGGGGCCAAACCTTTGGCCCCGGCCTGAAACCCTCCACCTGAAGAACGGGGGATACCCTGGGGAAACCCGCCCGGGGCCCCCGGGGGGAAAGGGGGGCCCCCATGGAAGCAGCTGGCGGGGGCCCCTTAAAAACCCCAATTGGGGGGGGGGGCCCAAACCCCCTTTTTCCCCTGAGTGTCTTACCGGGGAAAGGGAGGCACCCTTCCAGTAAGGAGGGCCCGCGGGCCCTCCACCCTTTTCAATCTGAAGGTTGCCATATCTCATGGAAAGGGACCCCTTCCCGTAGAGAGGGGCCCCCCGGGACCCCCCCTTTCAATCGAACCCCGGGGGGGCCCCCCCATTTACAGTGGGGGGGACCCGGGGCCGCAAAAAAAGCCGCACCCGCACCCCAGATCCCGCTGCTGCCCCCCCCCCTGGGCCCAAAAAACAACCCGTCCCATGAAGGGGGCCCCGCAGGCCCAGGCTCACTCCTGTACGGGGCCCCCCCCCGGGACTGTTCCAAGCCGCCCGCTTCCCCCATGAGCGCCGCAGGATGGCGGGCCCAGGGAGCGGGCCCCCTTTTTGGAAAAGAAGTGGGTTTTGTGGAGACAGGGGGAAGGGGGTGGAAGAATTACAACCGGGGGCAGGAGGGGAAAGGGGGGACTCGGGGGCGGGAAGCAAGCGACAAAGGGGGGAGCGAGAAACCCCCAAAAACTTCGGCAACGTCCAAACCGGAAAGGGGGGGCAGAGAAGGGAGTTTTAGAAAGGATAAAAGTAAAGGGGAGGGAGCCGGGCGTAAGGGGGGCATACGGAACTTAAGTTAAAAAAGGGGGTTTGGGGGGGGGATCCAGGGCCCGGACTTTTTTTTTGAATTTTTGTAACCCGCGGACGTGGAGGGCCCCCCCCCAGAGGGGGCCCGGGGGGCCGTTCCAGGGGGCTTGGTGACTTACACCCGACACTGGGGGGTTTCAAGGGGTGGGGGGCCCCAAAAAAATTTCCCGGTTTCGCCCCCCCACTCCCCCCGAGTTCCCGGAAAAAAAAAACCCCACGAGCCCTTTTTTGGGCCTTTCCCCCCAAACCCGGGGGCCCCGGGACAGTGCCCCCCCCACCCCCCAAAATTTTCCCCCCCTCCCTCAGGTCCCTCACAGCCCCGCTTGCAAAGGGAAAGATGCTTGGGGCCCCACCCCGGGCCTGTTGGGGCCCCCGGGTTTTGTTCATTCCCCGGGGGGTAGGGGGCCAGACCCGGGGGGGAGATGAAAAAGGGGGGCCCCACAGACCCCCAAAAACGGGGGAAAAGACGTACTGTACTGGCCACCCCGGCATCAGGTCGGGGGGGCCCCCCCCTGTCACGGGTGTTTGGGGATCCAAAAAAGTACCAGGTTTTGGGCCTGGGGAAAAAGGGCCCCCCAAAAAAAGTCTAAATAACCCGGACAGGGGGGCGGAAATTTAAATAGTTTTTAAAAATTTTTTATGTACCCGACGGGGGGAAATTTTTTTTAAAAAAAAGTTTTTTTCCTTTAAAATTCCCCGGGGGGTAATGGTTGATGTACCCCCCGGGGGGGGGGGGAAATTCAGAAAAAAGTTATTTTTGCCTTAATATACCCAGGGGGGGAATGGGGTTTTTACTGTAATGAAAATTTGGGAAATTTGAAACCCTAACGTACCCCCAAAAATTTTTTTTAAATTTGGCCTTCGGGGGTTTCCCCTTGGTTTTACAAAAAAACTTTTTTCACTATTTTTCCCCAAAACCTCGAAACTAAAAAAAAAACCCCCCTTTGGGGGGCCGAAATGAGGGCTCTTTAAGGAAAGTCTTGACCCCCCCAAGACCACAGTTGGGGGTTTTGGGGCGGGTCCCCCCCCAAGCACAATAAAAAACTGTGAAGTTACCCCCCATGGGGGGTTTAGTCCCCCCGAATCCCCGAACTTTTTCCTAATGCTATTTTTCCTTTTGTTGAATAAAATTTTTTTTTAAAAAACCCTATAACAAAAATAAAAGGGGATGGGAAAATAACAAAAATGTCACATAAATAACCTTTTTACTTTTTAAAAATTATTTTTAAAAATTTTAATTAAAGCAAATTTTTAAATGAAGTGGTTTTTCCCGCTTTCTTTCTAGTCGAAAAGTTTCCCCTCTTTCTACTCATTTGCCCCCCATTTTCTATCTCACATCTATTGCCGGGGAAAGGGAAAGGGGTTTCCCCGGGAAAGACTTTTTTTCCTCCCTGCACTACACCATCCCTTCCAGGGGCTCACCAAATACACAAAACTTCTATCACCCCGGGGAAATCCCCCACTTCCATGTGCCCAGGTCACACCGACTGTGCACTCGTGAATCCCCCTAAATCAAAAACGGGGCCGGTCCCCCAAAAAACCCCTTTCCCTTTTTGTCGATCAACTTCCCCACGTGCCCCCTTTTACATTTCCAACCTCTTTTTTTTTTTTTTTGGGGGGGGGGAACATTCAATTTTTGCAATGGGCCCCATGTTTTAAATGTACCCCCCCGCTGGGCATGTTTTTAAAGGGGGTTTTAAAACCCAACATACATGCTTGCCGCAGGTCGACTGATACCTTAGGCCACCAAAAAAATATATTCTTGCGCCCCAAATCTACTTCCCAACCCTTTTAAAAAGGGGAAAAGGGGGGGGCAAAGGCTGTGACGCGTGCATGCTGCAGAAAATTTTAGGATGCCCCGTTCACCCGACGTCCCGGGGTTGGTGGATCTTAGCCCCGGTGTGGGAATCCCTCACAGCCCAAAATCCGTCGCGCTCATCGGAGCAGCCAAATTTTGTAGGGGGGTCTACCATCCCCCCCAAAAATTTGGAAACAGGAAAGAGGTTAAAAGGGGCGCGGGGGTTTGCGCCCCTAAAATTTTAGGCCACGCCCCACAACACCCATTTCACAGCTAATCACACCCATATCCCGCCCCAACAAACCATTTAGCACTGTGATCACACTGACTGTAATGAGGGCACAGTGGCTGGTATGAGAAAAGAAAAAAGAGCACGAGAGAAAAGAACAAACAGAGAAAAAAAGAGAAGAAAGAAAAGAGAGAAAGAAAGAACAGAGAGAAAAAAGAACAGAGGGCAGAAGGAAAGAACAGAGAGCAAAGAAAGACTAAGAGAACCATGGGGTACTAGGTTTTGGTTTAGGGGGGCAAAACTTCTGGGGGGCCCATCAAGAACCTCACAAATGACCGCGCTGTTGGGCCCAAAAAAATCTTATATAAAAAAACCAATATTGATATTACCGCCCATATGGGCTGTTTAAATAATACCAGTCCACAGAACATATAATAGATTACAGCACAGTACAATAATGCTTACTGCGAGTTCTTTCAATGGAATTGTTCACTTTTCATGTCTTTTCCATCGGCCCACACCCCCATGACGATTCTCCGCCGGACTCGACTGCACCCCCATTTAAAAAAAAAAAAAAAAAAAAACCACCTCCCTCCTTTTCTGCTCACTTTTCTCCCCCTCAGAGTCTGACAGTGGGGGCCGGCAGGGGATTTATTGCGCCCGCTTTCATACGCTAGGGGGATTATGAGATAGGGCGCTCGCTCCTTACTCTCCCCTGCGGTCAGCTTTATCGGCTGGGTGCCGATCAGCTGACCCTCCGATACGGTGGGGGGCCCCCTGGGCACCGGGGCCCCCCCAACGCCTGTTCAGGCCCCATAGCTTCCGGGGGGCAGAGCGGAGAGCGATTCTCCCTGCTCTGCCGCAAATGTATCTGTATCGAGCTCCGGGGGGCCCCCCAAGCGCGGGCCCCGGGCCACCACCCCCTCTGCCCGCACCTATCCTTTCAAATCAGGCCCACCACCAGGAGCTGGGGCCCACCGTAGTTTCTTCCGGGGCCCGGTGCCTCAGTCCCCACCCTGCTTGCCACCTGAATCCAGGCCACACAGTCGCTATCTTTGGCTGGTTAACAAAAATAGGGGAAAAAAATTTTGGGGTGGGTCCCCCCTTTTTTGTTAACCACCAGTGAAGCAGACTGCTGAGGCCTGGTTTTTCAGGCTGGTAAGGATCCAATATTAGTGTTGACGATCGATAGCAAATATCGGCTATCGCCGATATTAGCTCTATCCCTTTCGATAATTAGTTTGAATTTTCGTCATATCGGAACCGGGAATGGATTTGTCACTGTCACTGTCAGTGCCCGGGCGTGTCTGTCACTGCAGTGTCCGTCGGTCGGGGCTGTCAGGAGTCAGCGGCACTTACTGGCAGAAGATCTCCGGCGGTCACATCCCGGACTGCTTAATGGCCGCCATCCTCTTCTCCCCGGCGGTCACATGCAGTTTCTCGCGATAACTGCAGTGACTGTGGGTAATCCCGGCCGTAAAGCAGTCAGTCCGATGACGTCACCGCCGGGGAAGCAGGTAATCAGCTGTGCTGCGTTGCGATGACAGGCTCTGCCTGTCATTGCGATGTAGCAGAGCTGGATCGTCGTGGGACAATCGTTACTATGGACTGCGTCGGACAGGTGGTACACTGTTGGTTTGTTTTTTTTCTTTTTTTACAGGAGATCGATGGCGTCGCAGGAATGAGAGTACAATAAAAGAAATGAAAACTGTGTTGTCTCTTTTATTTCATTAAAATACTTTTTTCTTGCTTTGTCTAGTTTTTATGCATTTAATAACTTTGGGATTAATAATGGATCGGTGTCTTATTGACGCCTCTCCATTATTAACCGGGCTTATTGTCACCGTGCAATCAACGGTGACATTAACCCCTTATTACCCCGCTTGCCACCGCTACAGGGCAAGTGGGAAGAGCCGGGTAAAGTGCCACAATTGGCACATCTTTTGATGCGCCAAATGTGGGGCTGCTGTAGCCTGGTATTATCAGGCTGTTGAGGGCCAAAATCCATGGGCCTTGACAGTCTTTTAATACCAGGCCGCAGCAGTCTGCATTTTACTTGGCTGGTTAACAAAAATAGGGGGACCCCTACGCCGTTTTTTTTTCGAGGGGATCCCCTATTTTTGTTAACCAGCCAAGCTAAGCAGACTGCTGTGGCCTGGTATTATCAGGCTTGCAAGGTCCATGGATATTGGATCCTTACCTGCCTGAAAAACCAGGCCTCAGCGGTCTGCTTCATCTGGCTGGTTAACAAAAATAGGGGGGACCCCACGCCAATTTTTTTCGAGGGGATCCCCTATTTTTGTTAATCAGCCAAGATATGCAGACTGCTGTGGCCTGGTATTATCAGGCTGGCAAGGTCCATGGATCTTGGCTCCTTAACAGCCTGAAAATCCAGGCCTCAGCGGTCTGCTTCATCTGGCTGGTTAACAAAAATAGGGGGGACCCCACGCCATTTTTTTTTCAAAGGGAACCCCTATTTTTGTTAACCAGTTCCCTCTGACGTCACTGATTGTGTCCCTGGCTGACCTGAAGTGAAAGTGGAAAGCAATCAATTAAGCTTTCCACTTCCTCTCCTGTCAGCCAGGAGAGGAACTCATTCATTTGGGGGTTTACTGTGAGGCTGCAGCATTAGCTGCGGTCCCTGCAGTAAACATTAACCCTTTCTGAAGGATTACACCGTGGGACCTGACTGTGCATCGGATTGGTAAGAATAATTTTGCTTTATTATTTTATTTTTATTACAGGAAATGGTTTTAGCAGGAAAATAAAATATGGTCAAAAACTGTGTGATTATTTCATTAAACTTCTTTTTTATTAAAGTGTGTGTGTTTGATTTTTCTTTCATACAATAGGATTAATAATTGATAGTTGTCTAATTGACAGCTCTCAATTATTAACCTGGCTTAAAGTGACCTTTCAATTGCAAGGTCATTTTAACCCCTTATTAACCCATTCGCCACCGCTACAGGGCAATGGGAATAGACGGGCAAAGTGCCAGAAAGGGCAAATCTAATTAGAGATTTGCCCTTTCTGGGGTGTCTGGGGGCAGATGTTAGTAGCCGGGGGGGGGCCAAAAAAAATGGTCCCTCTCTGGGCTATTATTATCTGCCCCCACTCACTGGCTTTGTCTGTCTGGTTGCGAAAATAGGGCGGGAGCCCACGCATTTTTTTTCAGCAATTTCACACCTCATATATATATACATGTCATTAAATTTGTGACACATATATATATATATTTATATTTATAGTTCATACACTTCTACATAGTATAATAGCCGCTAATTCAATTGCCGGCTTTTGTGAAAATGCAGAACCCGACATGAAATGACACTTGGTTTACATAGAGTTAACCATGTCTTTTCATGTAGTTTGATATCTGATTTGCACAAACAATTACATGAGTGTAAGTGTGCAAAATTTCACACCTGTAGGGGTTAATTAAAGGTGTAAATTCGTAGCAAAAAAGTCCGTTTTTACACCACACATCAAAAGATGTGCCAATTGTGGCACTTTACCCGGCTCTTCCCACTGCCCTGTAGCGGTGGCAAGCGGGGTAATAAGGGGTTAATGTCACCGTTGATTGCACGGTGAGAATAAGCCCGGTTAATAATGGAGAGGTGTCAATAAGACACCGATCCATTATTAATCCCAAAGTTTTTAAATGTATAAAAAAAAAGACACAGCAAGAAAAAAGTATTTTACTGAAATAAAAAAGACAACACAGTTTTCATTTCTTTTATTATACTCTCATTCCTGCGACGCCATCGATCTCCTGTAAAAAAAGAAAAAAAAAAAACCAACAGTATACCACCTGTCCGACGCAGTCCATAGTAACGAGGGTCCCATGACGATCCTGCTCTGCTACATCGCAATGACAGGCAGAGCCTGTCATCTCGACGCAGCACAGCTGATTACCTGCTTCCCCGGCGGTGACGTCATCGGACTGACTGCTTTACGGCCGGGATTACCCAGCAGTCACTGCAGTTATCGCGAGAAACTGCATGTGACCGCCGGGGAAAGATGATGGCGGCCATCAAGCAGTCCAGCTCGTGACCGCCGGAGATCTTCTGCCAGGTAAGTGCCGCTGACTCCTGACAGACCCGACCGACGGACACTGACAGTGACAGTGACAAATCCGATTCCGGTATCCGATAAGACGAAAATATCCGAACTAAGTATCGAAAGTCCGATAGAGCTAATATCGGCCGATACCCGATACTTGCGGTATCGTATCGCTCAACACTAATCGTGAACAAGGTAAATAATCCCCCTCCCAAAGCAATCACAGAATTGTGCTTTATTCGCTATTTTGCGCAACTTGGAGTTTTATTCCCGGTTCCCAGGACATCACATGTTAAAATTAATGATGTCATTCAAAAGTAAAACTCCTCCCACAAAAAAAGCCCTCATACTGCTATGTGAATCGTAAAATAGCATGGAAGAAGGAGAGGAAAAGGCAAAAAACCTGAAATTGGTAAAAATGCAATATTTATTACCATCAGCAGCGTCTACGGAGTTTGAGAAAGAAATAGTGTTCACTCAGCTTTAAGTGTAATGTGATTAGTGGGTTCAAATGGATTTTCATGGCAGCAGGTAGGCTTAAAAAAGGCCCCTGATCTGCCTTAGGGTACGTATCCATTTGCGAGAAAAAAACGGTTCCGATTTCTGAATCAAAAAGCGGACATGCTACCTCTGTACTCCGTGTGCTCGCCAGAGGTAGCCTGACTGCCATTAGGTACCGAGATGAGATCCTCAGACCCTTGTGAGAACATATACTGGTGCGGTTGGCCCTGGGTTCCTCCTAATGCAGAACAATGCCAGACTTTATGTGGCGCATGTCTCGCTCCATCCACCAACGTCACGCTGCACCACAGACTGTCCAGGAGTTGACGGATGCTTTAGTTCAAGTCTGGGAGGAGATCCTTTAGGAGAACATCCGCAACCTCATCAGGAGCATGCCCAGGCGTTGCAGGGAGGTCATATAGGCATGTGGAGGCCACACACAATACTGAGCATCATTTTGACTTGTTTTAAGGATGAGCATCATTTTGACTTGTTTTAGGGACATTACATTCCGCTTTAATAAATTTGATTTCTATTGATGATTTTTGTGTGATTTTGTTGTCAGCACATTCAACTTTGTACAGAACAAAGTATTCAATGAGAATATTTCATTCATTCAGATCTAGGATGTGTTATTTGAGTGTTTCCTTTATTTTTCGAGCAGTGTATATATATATACACTGCCTTGCGAAAGTATTCGGCTCCCTGGAACTTTTCAACCTTTTCCCACATATCTTGCTTCACACATAAAGATACCAAATGTTAATTTTTGGTGAAGAATCAAGTGGGGCACAATTGTGAAATTGACAGGTTTGCCCATCACTACTGGCTAATCAAAAAACATGCTTGGGGATGCCAAAAGGTTACAAATTTGCAGCCTCCTGTCCAGCTGCCAGGTAGCACTGACCTGGACACTGGACTGGAGTCCCCTGGATACAGCGGTCAGTCCTAGATTTGGGTCTACCCCCTCAGTCTAAGGCATCTGAATGTCCCTCACTGTCACCACCTCTCTGACATCTCCTCCTGCCAGGGAAGAATGAAATGGTAGGTGGGCATGGATTGCAGTGTGCGCACTATGCGAAAGGAATGATTTTTCCCTCTTTCTGGTCATCAAAAGTTGGGAGGTATGGGTACTGCTACAGATTAAACTGGATTGGTAATCACTAGCTAGCAGCTTGCAGACAGACTAACTACCATTTTTGCTCAGACACCACCCAATAAGTGGAGGTGCCTTAATACTAAGTACCTCTCAGCTATAGGCTGAAGGCACAATACGAGTGCACTCACTGTCTCTTTAAAATACAGGAAGTGCATGCTCACACAACCTAAGCATACTGCCAGAGGACCTAAGAGGTGCATGCCGACCGTGATCACAGGAGCCACAGTGGAAGAAGGGGAGCAGCTGGGGTGGTTAGTATCTCAGTGTCAATACAGATGTTGCAAGATACAAACAGCGTCACTTTCTAGTATTTTATAGAACCTAAGGTACACTGATCAGTTCTATCAAATAATGTCCTCCACGCTGCCATTGCTTCTGAACACAGGCTAAATACAGACACGAGCAGGAATTCATCATGTTTTTAGTACAGTGTATTGGAAAGATCATAGCTGCTAGTTCACCCCCACTAACTTAGAAACAACTAAAAATCAATAAAATAGCAAATAGCATTCCCCACTGTTGGTTTAAGCATAAAGTTGTAACACAAAATACTAGGGTTAAGGAAAAAACATTAGCAGTTGTCTATATGCAAAAAATTGTAGTGGAGGAAAAGCAGCACCAAAACCCTTAATGTTGCCACTTAATTACGCCTCATGGGACAGTGCAAAAACACTGGTCAAAAGTGGAACTAGGGCACACACCAGAAAAAAGGTAAACATATATGCTAAATTAGAAAAGAAAGCTGTCCCTCACCGTCTGAATAAAACATTCATTATTTCAAGTCCTTAAAACATTGCAGCGAGAGAATGGCTTGGACATTTCATGGACTTCATGACGGTGTGTTCCACCTTTCTTTTCTTATTTCCGACAACAGTAACAGTTGTGCTCTTGCTGACGAGAGCAATAATCCAAAATAGAAAAAACAATACGGCATTAATCAATCTGTGAAAAAAAAATCCTTTTATTCAAATATGTGCAAATTAATGTGAGAAGGTATAGAGCAGGAGGTGGTTAAAATAGAAGAACAGCCATTTTATGTTCAGATACGTTTCCTTTGTCCCCTTAGTAAGCATTTTATATACCTTAATCTACACTGCTCAGCATTACTATATAACATCTACCATGCTTCTATTGCTTCTGATTATAGGCTGCATAAAGACAGGAGAGCAGGTATTCCTCCTGATTTTCTGTGCAGTGTACAAGAAACATCACAGCTGCTAGTTTCCACCCACTAGCTTACAGACAACTGAAACTGAGAGCACACATTGCAATCTATTCTAAAAAGTCACCTGCAGCAAAAGGTACATTTTAAGTTTCTAAACTTATATAAATATATATTTTTTTTCTTAGAGTTTTGTTGGGTCTGGTACAGTATATGGTTATGGCTTGTTCCATTTGTTTGTCTTCAGTAGATGTCTAAAGAAAACGTATGTCAGACTTCCAGTCAAATTCAAAGCCCATGTTTCTTGGCCTCATCACTTAGATCAATGACTATAAAACCAGTATTAGAAACAACATTCATTTCATTGCATTGAGGGGAACTTTACACTGAATAATGTCTGTCTTGAGAAGAAAGTAACAAAGGTGTAAATTTGAGCAACCTTTTACTCCCGTGATGGCACATGCCCTGAATCAATAGTGAGTGCGTTAAGGCTGTGCCGTAAAGATGTTTGATGGTATGAGCCTCGGCTTGTGAGCTCTTTTATACCATTGTTTAGTGGAACACTTTTTATGCTTTCTTTTATGCCACTCCATATTTTGTATAGACATAGAAAATGTATATATGTTCTTTTGATGTCTATTTACATCACACAAATTCTTCTACCGTGTGTCCCATCCAAAGCCTCAATAGGTGTGCGTCAATAAATGTCACTATTATATATAAAGGTTGGATATTTTTAAGGTTAAGCTTATTAAAAGTTCATGAAAATTATATATTTTCAAATTATTCAAAAGAATTAAAAATTATTCAAAAGAATAAGTTCAGTAAAATTAATATGATTTTTGAATTCAGCAGCCTCAAAATACCTTAAATCCATTCAACATTGACATCTGGAAAAAAATTGTAGACCTCTGTAATAGAACCAAGTAGCAGGGGAGAAGATTGCATTGTTTAAACTATTGAAAGACACATCAAACTTAACAAATCCACCACCTCTCTGGTGCTCATGTCCACCCTGTGCAGTGAGGTCTCCACAACCATGTATGAACCAACTTACTGTACTGTAAGAAGAGGGTATTCACCATAGAAGAATTTCAGGTTGCTTCTAAAGGCACTGTCACACTTAGCGATCGCACTAGCGATCACGACAACGACACAATCTGGCGAGGTCGTTGGTGCGATCGCTATGTGGTCGCTAGTTAGCTTCCAAACACAAAGATCTCATCAGAGATCAGCGATCTGTATAACGACCTCTGCGGTCGTTGGGAAAACCTAGTCCCACCTGCGACGCTGGTAAAGTCGTTCATAAAGGGTGTCGCACTCTCCGATTCAGGCTCACCAGCGGGACACCAACGACCAAAAAACGGCTCAGAACATTCATAAGCGATCAACGACATCTCAGCAGGGGACACATCGCTGCTACATGTCACACACGCTAACGAGATCGCTACTGCGTCATAAAATCGGTGACTCTTTAGCTCTCGTTAGCGATCTCGCTTAGTGTGATAGTACCTTAAGCATGTGCAACCTGTCATAAAAGAACTACAGGATAGATCCATGCACAAAAAGTGCATGTACAATTATCTGACATATGGATTGTTAGGAGGTGATATCCAGAGGAGCGATGATTGAATTTGACATGTCTATTTATTTTTAACATTTAAAGCCACTGAGTTATGATTAATATTTTGGGAATGACCAGAGGATTTACAGAAGAAGACAACATCAGAATTTTTAGGTTTGGGAGTGATGGAAGGGACATCAAAAAAATATTTGGCCACATACAATTCTGAAGGCAAACTTTAGGTTTTCAGAGAGGATTATACTGTTCCCTTTCAAAAATAATTCATCCTTCACTGCATTTTGTTTACAAAAAAACCCCAACAAACCACGCTGAACTTACCTTCTCCCGGTTTACCACTGAATCTCTGTCACTGTTCCGCAAGTCTGGCATTTTCTGTGGGTACTGCGGTCATGTCAATAGCGTAACCATTCAGCGTGCTCAGTGGCTCTGAGTGATTAATTTCAGTGTAGACAAAACTCTCAGCTCTGAGCTGCTGAGCTTCCGCACTATCGACATGATAGCAGCCAATGGAAGACACCGAGAGAAGTGGTGAAGAGTCGCTGGTGGACCCAGAGAAGATGAGTACAGCGTATTATGCTTTTTTCAAACAAAATGCTGAGAGGGATGATTATATTTAAAAGCGAACAACCTCTAATCCCAAGAAAGCTTGTGTTATATCTGCTACTATAATTTTTCACTTTTTTGAAAAAATGTTCTTTTTGCAAGTTGAGTCTTTAGAAAAGAAAACCACATTTTCACATTTTGGTTTTAAACTTACAAATCTTAGTCAAAAGAATGGCAGCTATATAATTAAACAGGAGTAATTGCAGGATAATGAATCTTTGAATGGTTCTACTATAATTGAAATCATCTATTTTAGCGGACCCCTGTTGTTATAGCATATGTCTATGTCATCTCTCATTGGTTTGGATACAGAATATTGTATGTACTTTACCAACTGAAAGCTTCCGTGTAGAGACAGAATAAACAAAAATGCAAACAAAAGCAAAAGAGATGCATAATGCAACAACACTTAAAACATAAGTGGTTAAAAAGCTAAGACTCACCCTATCAAGCATCAATAGAGTATAATTTTTTCCAATAATATACATACTCCTTTTAAACTCTTACTACAGGACTTGTTTTGTTCATCTCCAATTTTTGGAGATGAACAGTACAAAGATAGAGGGAAATTTCTTATGTCTTAAATTACATCGAACTATATATGTGAATACAGTATATATACTGCATGTATATATATAAATAAACATATTCTGTATATACATAGATATACTTATATCTATATACAGTGGATACAGAAAGTATTCAGACCCCTTTAAATCTTTCACTCTTTGTTTCATTGCATCCATTTTGTAAATTCAAAAAAGTTCATTTTTTTCTCATTAATGTACACTCTGCACCTCATCTTGACTGAAAAAAGCAGAAATGTAGAAATTTTTGCAAATTTATTAAAAAAGAAGACCTGAAATATCACATGGTCATTAAGTATTCAGACTCTTTGCTCAGACACTCATATTTAACCCCTTTTTGACTTCTGACACACTACTAATGACCCAAAGAATAAAACTACTTTATCAATTTTACCACACGCGGAACGGTATAAACACCCCCTCCAAAAGAAATTCATGAATTGCTGGTTTTTGTTCATTCTGCCTCCCAAAAATTGTAATAAAAATGTTATGTGCCCAGAAATGGTACCAGTAAAAACGTCAACTCGTCCTGCAAAAAATAAGACTGCACATGCCTCTGTGGGCCAAAAAATGGAAAAATTATAAGTCTCAAAATGTGGTGAAGCAAAAACTATTTTTTGCAATAAAAACCATCTTTTATTGTGTGACAGATGCCAAACATAAGAACCCGCTATAAAAACCCACTATAAATAGTAAATCAAACCCCCCTTTATCACCCCATTAGTTAGGGAAAAATAATAAAATAAAAAAAATGTATTTGTTTCCATTTTCTCTTTAGGGTTAGGGTTAGGGTTGGGATTAGGGTTAGGGTTGGGATTACGGTTAGGGCTAGGGTTAGGGCTGGGTTTAGGTTTAAGGGTGTGTTGGGGTTAGGGTTGGGGTTATAATTGATGGTTTCCACATCAGGGGCTCTCCAAACGCGACATGGCATCCAGCCATTTTTGAGTTGAAAAAGTCAAACGGTGCTCCTTCCCTTCCGTGCTCTGCCATGCGCCGAAATAGTGGTTCCCCCCCACATATGGGGTATCAGCGTACTCAGGACAAATTGAACAATGACTTTTGGGGTCCAATTTCTCCTGTTGCCCTTGGAAAAATAAAAAAACTGGACCTGAAAAAAAATTTTGTGAAAAAAATTATATGTTCATTTTTTTTAAACATTCAAAAAATTCATGTGAAACATCTGAAGGGTTAATAAACTTCTTTAATGTGGTTTTGAGCACCTTGATGTGTGACGTTTTTAGAATAATATCACTATTGGGTTTTTTCTATCATATAGACCCCTCAAAGTGACTTCAAATGTGATGTGGTCCCCCAAAAAATGGTGTTGTGAAAATGAAAAATCGCTGGTTAAATTTTAACCCTTATAACATCTTAACAAAAAAAAATTTTTTTCCAAAATTGTGCTGAAGTTAAGTAGACATGTGGGAAATGTTACTTATTTAGTGTTTTGCGTGACATATCATAGCATGAAAATTCAAATGTTAAAAATTGCGAAATTTTCAAAATTTCAGTTTTTTTCACAAATAAACGCGAGTTGTATCAAAGAAATTTTACTGCTATCATGAAGTACAATATGTCATGAGAAAACACTCTCTGAATTGCCAAGATCCATTGAAGACTTACAGAGTTATTCTCGTAAAGGGACAGTGGTCAGATTGTAAAAATTGGCCCGGTCATTAACGTGCAAACAACCCTCGGGGGTAAAGGGGTTAAGTCACATGCTGTTTATTTTCTTGTGATCTTCCTAAAGATGGTTCTTCAAATTCATTTTATTCCAGCTATGTTTAATTAAAACTGATAGGATTTGATTTGTAAAGACCCACACCTGTCTATATAAGACCTCACAGCTCACAGTGCATGTCACACCAAATGAGAATCATGAGGTCAAAGGAACTGGCCAAGGAGCTCAGAGACAGAATTGTGGCAAGGCACACATCTGGCCAATGTTACAAAAGAATTTCTGCAGTACTCAAGGTTCCTAAGAGCACAGTGGCTTCCATGATACTTAAATTGAAGAAGTTGGGGACCTGCAGAAGTCTTCCTAGACCTGGCCATCCAGCCAAACTGAGCAATCGTGGAAGAAGAGCCTTAGTGAGAAAGGTAAATAAGAACCCCAAGATCACTGTGGCTGAGCTTCACAGATACAATAGGGAAATGGGAGAAAGTTCTATAAAGAACGTTCCTCAGTGCAAGACATATGAAAGCTTTCATAGAGTTTGCTAAAAAAAAATCACATGAAGGATTCCCAGACTATGAGAAAGAAGATTCTCAGGTCTGATGAGACGAAGATAGAACTTTTTTGTGAAAATTCTAAGCGGAATGTGTGGAGAAAACCAGGCACTGTTCATCATCTGCCCAATACAATTCCAACTGAAGATATGGATGAACACTTTATGCATCAAATGGCCAAGTTCTCCAAAAAATATGACATAGTGGTCATGGGAGATTTCAACTATCCAGACATTTGTTGGGAATCTCCCTCAGGCAAAACTAACAGGTCAAGGAAATTCTTATCCTCTCTTGCTGACAACTTTATCTTTCAAAAGGTAGGGGAGAAAACAAGGGGATCTGCTACCTTGGATCTAATCCTTATAAACAGGGAGGAAATGGTTGAGGAGGTAAGAGTGGCTGGGACCCTAGGAGGTAGTGACCATGCTATTTTAGAATTTTGGATAACAAGAGGAGGAAGACCTGTGAAGACTCAGACATCAAGGTTAGATTTCAGAAAGGCAGATTTTAAGGGACTCAGAAAGAGAATTGGAGGGATCCAATGGCAGGATATCCTTAAGGACAAAAATGTCCAGGAAGGATGGGACATCTTGAAAAATGAGATTCTCAAAGCACAATCGTTAACAATTCCAAAAAGAGGGAAGAATGGGAAGCATTTAAGAAAACCAGGATGGATGAACACAGAACTTAAACACATGCTAAAAAGGAAGAAAGAAATGTTTATCAAATGGAAAGAGGGAGGCATATCTAAAGAAGAATATAATGCCATCTGCAGAACCTGCAGGGCACAAATCAGATTATCTAAAGCTGACAATGAATTAAGGCTTGCAAGAGATGTCAAAAGCAACAAAAAAGGATTTTAGGGATACGTCAAAAGTAAAAAAAAAGTCAAAGATGCTATAGGATTTTTACAGGATGAAAATGATGAAATGGTAAGAAAGGATGTTGAGAAGGCTGAACTTTTAAATTCCTATTTTGCATCTGTTTTCTCTCAGAAAGGAAATGTAACATCAACGGATCTTCACTGTCCTATTAAAGGAATAGAAGAATCCAGGATATCTATAAACAGAAAGACAGTGAGGAAACACTTAGCTAACCTAAATGAATTCAAGTCTCCAGGTCCAGATGAATTACACCCCAGAATACTGAAGGAGATAGCAGAAGAAATTCTTGAACCACTGTCCATAATCTTTGAAAATTCTTGGAGAACAGGAGAAGTCCCAGAAGACTGGAGAAGAGCAAATGTTGTTCCTATCTTCAAAAAGGGGAAGAAGGTGGACTCAGGGAACTACAGGCCGGTGAGTCTGACTTCTATACCAGGAAAAATCTTTGAACAAATTATTAAAGAACATGTATGTAAGTACCTGCATAAGAATGAAGTGATTAAACAGAGTCAGCATTGGTTTGTAACTAATAAGTCATGTCAGACTAAGTTAATTTCCTTCTATAACAGAATCACTGACTGGGTGGATCAGGGAAATGCTGTAGATATAGTATATCTTGACTTCAGCAAAGCATTTGACAAAGTATTTCACACAATCCTTATTGAAAAAATGACTAAGTATGGAATGGACAAGGCAACTGTTAGGTGGATTCATAACTGGCTTAGTGATCGGACTCAAAGAGTGGTCGTAAATGGCTGCACATCCAGTTGGAAGAATGTCTCAAGTGGGGTACCACAAGGCTCTGTTTTGGGCCCTGTATTGTTCAAAATCTTTATCAATGATTTAGATGAAGGAATTGAGGGTAAACTGATCAAATTTGCTGATGACACAAAGCTAGGAGGGGTAGCTAATACTAGAGAAGAGAGAGAGAGGATTCAAAAAGATATAAATAAACTGGAGCAGTGGGCAGCAACTAACACAATGGTTTTTAACAGGGAAAAATGCAAAGTACTACATCTGGGCAATAAAAATGAAAAAAGCATATACAAAATGGGAGGAATAGGGCTAAGCAACAGCACACGTGAAAAAGACTTGGGTATACTAATTGATCACAGACTGAACATGAGTCAACAGTGTGATGCAGCAGCAAAAAAGGCAAATACAATTCTAGGATGTATCAACAGAAGCATACAGTCTAGATCACGTGAGGTCATTATTGCCCTCTACTCCTCTTTGGTCAGACCTCATCTGGAATACTGTGTCCAGTTTTGGGCACCACATTTTAAAAAAAGACATCAACAAACTGGAGCAAGTTCAAAGGAGAGCCACCAGAATGGTGACCGGTCTGCAAACCATGTCCTATGAGGAACGGTTGCAGGATTTGGGAATATTTAGCTTGCAAAAAAGAAGACTGAGAGGAGACTTAATAGCTGTCTACAAATATCTCAAGGGCTGTCACATTGTAGAAGGATCATCTTTATTCTCATTTGCACAAGGAAAGACTAGAAGCAATGGGATGAAACTGAATGGGAGGAGACACAGATTAGATATTAGAAAAAACTTTTTGACAGTTAGGGTGATCAAGGAGTGGAACAGGCTGCCACGAGAGGTGGTAAGTTCTCCTTCAATGGAAGTCTTCAAACAGAGGCTGGACAGACATCTGTCTGGGATGATTTAGAAAATCCTGCTTTGAGCAGGGGGTTGGACCAGATGGCCCAGGAGGTCCCTTCCAACTCTACCATTCTATGATTCTATGATTCTATGATTCTATGTTAGTGGCAGCATCCAGCAATGGGGTGTTTTTCAGCTGCAGGGACAAGACGACTGGTTGCAATTGAAGTAAACATGAATGCAGCCAAGTACAGAGATATCCTGGATGAAAACCTCTTCCAAAATTCTCTGGACCTCAGACTTGGCCGAAGGTTCACCTTCCATCAAGACAATGACCCTAAGCACACAGCTAAAATAACAAAGGACTGGCTTCACAACAACTCTGTGACCATTCTTGACTGGCCCAGCCACAGCCCTGACCTAAACCCAATTGAGCATCTGTGTAGAGACCTGAAAATGGCTGTCCACCAATGTTCACCATCCAACCTGACCGGACTGGAGAGGATCTGCAAATAAGAATGGCAGAGGATCCCCAAAGCCAGGTGTGAAAGACTTGTTGCATCATTCTCAAGATAAATCATGGCTTTATTAGCTCAAAACGGTGCTTATACTCAATCCTAAGCAAAGGGTCTGAATACTTATGAACATGTTATATTTCAGTTTTTTTTAATAAATTTGCTAAAATTTATACATTTCTGTTTTTTTCAGTCAAGATGGGGTGCAGAGTGTACATTAATGAGAAAAAAATGAACTTTTTTGAAATTACCAAATGGCTGCAATGAAACAAAGAGTGAAAAATTTAAAAGGGTCTGAATACTTTCTGTACCCACTGTATATAGCGTGCGGAATAAGAATAAGTAAAATATTAAATAAGTAAATATATTTCTAAAAGTGCTATTAACATGAAATTATTATCATATGTAACAACAGATAGAATCCACACAGGCAAAGGAAACAAACCATAGATATCCATAAATTAATTTAGTATAGGTAAATTAATAGTAATAATGAGAAATGACACAGGCAAAAATTACTATACACATGAAGAAAGACAGATGCAAAAAGTCATCAACTAAAATCTATCAGTAATTTGAAAGTAAACCTTCCACTTAGTGAAAAATAGTACCAGCTGGTTCAACTGATGGTCTATAAAAAGGAGTCTAATTACCAAAGTGCCACACAAGAAACATCTCATGATGGGTAAAACCATGCAGCTGTCTCAAGACCTTCACAATCTTAGTATTTCAAAACTCACTAATGTTAATTGTTACAGATGAATTTCTGAACTACTGAAGGTTCCAGTGGCCACTGTTAGGGCCATAACCTGGAAATGTAATGAACTTCTTATCACTATAAACCATACATGATCAGGTGATCCCGCAAGATTGCAGACAGAGGAGTTCAAAGAATTATGAGAAGAGTTTTCAAACAGCCAAGGACCACATGTAGAGAGTCAGAGAAAGACCTGGAATCAGCAGGTACAATTGTTTCAAAGAAAACTATAAATAGTACACTCAATCTTCATAGCTTGTATGCATGCTCACCACTGAAGACTCCATTGCTGAACAACAAGCACGTTCAAGCACATTTACAGTTCGCTCAACAATATTTAGACAAGCCTGTGAAATACTGAGAGAATATAGTCTGGTCAGATGAAACCAAAATTGAACTTTTAGGATGCCATCATACACACCATGTTTGGAGGCCAAAAGGCACTGCATATCATCCCAAAAGCACCTCACCAACACTGAAGTTTGGAGGTGTGAACATCACGATGTGGTGCTGTTTTTGAGTATACGGCACGGGCAAACTTCATATGATTAAAGGAAGGACGAATGGACAAATTTACCAAAGTAGACATTATTCATAATTATCTGCTGCTATCTACCAGGATGATAAGGATGAAATGAAGGTGGACATTTCAGCAAAATAATGATCTCAAAAATTCAGCCAAAGAAACTCTCAAATTGGTTTCAGAGAAATAAAGTAAAGCTTCTAGAATGGTCCAGCCAATCATCAGGCCTAAAGCCAATAGAAAAGTTATAGAAGAAACAAAAGCACAGAGTTCATAGAAGGAGTCCACAGACCTTCAGAATTTGAAGAGTGTTTGTGTGGACAAATAGACCATAATTACATCAGATCAATGCGTGAGACTAATTTCCCATACAGGAGGTGTCTTGAAGCTGTCATCTCCAACAAAGGCTTTTGTGCAAAGTATTAAATAAATTTCAATACGTGTGTTCAATACTATTTGCCTGTGTCATTCCTCATTATCACACATAATTTAATATATGGATATCTATGCCTTGACTTCTTTACCTGTGTCGACTGAATGGGTTGTTACTGACGTTTAAAAGTTTGGACACCACTTGTTAAAACTACTGTTATTGTGTACAGTTAAGCAAGTTTAAGATGAAATGGTCTTAAAAAGGCCTAAAGTTAAAGATAACACATTTCTAGACATCAGCAAGCACTAAAAGGCTCAGATGCTCATAACTATGACGGAGCAATATCTAACGCTCAGATGCTCATTTCATCAATAGGAAGTCAATAGAAAATCCAAGCATTTTTCTAGCAGACGCTATAAAGAGGTTTTGGGTTGAAGTGAAAATGTTAAAATGGTTGGAGTTTACAGGGGAAAAAATGGAAAAAAACACATTTTTCCTGTATAATGACTTGTATATAAGACACAATTTAACAAAGATTAAAAACTATATATAATTTAAGTAAAACAAAATTGATTTATTTATTACATAATTGGAAATCTCAGTGTAATTCATGAAGGAAGCAAGAAGTGCCAAAAATTAGGGACTCAGAGGGACTCAGATACACCATGTATTAGACATTAAAGAGGGCTTCATATTCATTCTGTTTAAATTGTAATGTAGTGGCACTCTTAGACTCATAAAGACTATACAGTAAGTGCAAATTCTGCCAAAAATTACAAACAGGGTCATCCATACACCCTTGAAGGCATCAACTGGAGTGCGTCATAGAAAAAATAAAAAAAATGTAGTTATGGTACTTTTACATTCATAAAGGCTTTGCACAAAGTACAAAGCCATGAAAAAATATAAGTAGAGTCATTCAATCACCCATAGACCCTAGAAGGCAACAACTGGCGGTCCTCATTCAAATATTGAACAATAAAAACACTTTATATGCTGCTGTCATCTGATGTTGTGAAAAAAATCTGGTCTAATCCAGGCTTTCTTTATTTTTATGAGGATGATCCGATGCAAAGTTTTCTTTTAGCGTGGATCTACAGGGTGAACAAAGGGTACTCTTTTTTCGCCAAGATGAATTTAACGTGTGGGTCACCAGAAAGGTAGCGGTACATAAAGTCTGCTACATGTTTCAAGGTCCCTACAACCAAAACACTTTCCTGTCTTCACCATAATAACTACTCTCAATCTCCTCTTCCTTCTCTTCTACCTCTTTCTAATCCTCAGCCCATCCATGTAGGAGAGAGGGACAAAGCTTGTGTGGGTACTAGCCTCTTTTGCGCCAGCCAGCTCCTGTTCCTCCTCTTCTTTCTCAGCCTCCACCTCATCATGGTTGGTTACCCATTATGCGTTGAGCAGATCTGAGGAGGCTGGGCTTGGTAGTATCTCCCTGTATTTCCCTGTCTCATGTCTTACTCTGTCTTCACCTGGACCGCATGCAAAGCTTCATGTTTAAATGTCAGCTGCAACTGTTTAAGTAGGCATAGATCATTGCGCTGATGATAGAGTCATCAACACTCACCATCTTTGTGGAGTCCTCTAAGTCTTGGAGAACTGCACAATTGTCAGACATCCATGTCCACTTTACAGTTGTCATGTGTGGAGGCTGACCAGAATCCTGACGGGTGTGTTTGAGCTAGTGTTTCACAACTGGCGTCTACTGCTCACAATGCCTTATCAGCATGTGTACTGTGGAGTTACAGCTGGTGGTCACGTCGCACACCAGTCGGTAAGCTGGTACTTGCATTTGCTGCTACAGTATTGCCAGAGCGGTAGCAGCTGTAGCTGACTTGTGGAAATGGGTTCTGACGCAGCATACCTTGACCAAAAGCTCTGGGAAATCTGAGTAGGTTTTGAGAAACCGCTGAACTACCAATTTGAGCACATGAGCCAAGCATGGTACGTGTGTGAGCTTTCCAAGCTTCATGGCCTTCAGCAGGTTTCACCCTTTATCGCACATGACCATGACTGATTGTAGGTTCAGAGGTGAGAGCCACAGATCTGTTTGGTCTGTTATTCCTTATAAAAACTCTGCCGTGGCATGCGGTTTGTCTCCTAGACAAATTAGCTTCTGCAGAGCCTGTTGCAGCTTTGCTGAGGCAGTACTGCAGAGCTTCCAGCTGATGTGGATGATGTGCTCTGAGATAGAACATTGGAGATGGAGAATGAGGAAGAGCAGGAGGGGATGCATAAACTCGTGTTCTCAATGTCGGTAGCACATTTTGCCTTCAGGGAAATGTAGCATCTTTAGCCACAAGCGGTTGTCCATGTGTTGTTTGTTAAGAGGACAATTGCAGTTACCATCTTGGTAAGAGAATGGGTGATGTTTCTAGTCACATGTTGGTACAAGGTGGACACGCCACAATGGAAGTAATAGTGGCCGCTGGAGACCGAGTATCAATGGACTAAATATGTAGACCTGCAGCAGGAAAATTTTTGTTTTTTATTTCAAACCAATGAAATTTCACACAAACCTAGTTCAACAGTATGTATGACATTAGTCAATTTTTGACCAACCAAATTTGTACACCTGTAGCAGGCCAATTTAAAGGGAACCTGTCACCAGGATTGGCCGATACGAGTTACGGCCACCACATTTAATGGCTGATATACAGCATTCTATAATGCTGTATATCTGCCTCCAACCCGACCTAGAAGACCTAAAAAATAGCTTTTGTTATACTCACCTGCAGGCCGGTCCGGTCCAAGAGGTGTCACTCTTCTTGGTCCAGCGCCTCCCATCTTCTTATGATCACTGTTCTCCTTCTTGGTTCGTGTGGATGATGCATCCTTGCATCATTCACACAGTCTGATCAGCACCACGCTACTGTGCAGGCGCACTTCTATGCCCTGCTGAAGGTAGAGCTGAGTCCTGCACTGCTCAGGTGCTGAGGCCACTCTGACCTTTCCCGGCACCTGTGCACTGCAATATTTTGAAAGTGTATTTGTTGTACTACTATGCTCATAAAAGCTTTGGAGAAAGTGCAAATCGAGGAAAAAATTATAAGGAGCGTATTAAAGTAATCCTCTTTGGGTAATCCTCTAAGGGTTCTCCTTCTTTTGGAGGCTGGGGTACTGCCTCCGCCTGCTTACTGGTGCCTGGGATGTATTTTACCCAGCTTTGGGTAGTGCCAGACCCCCTGACATGTAGAAATGAGCAACAGCCACCTGTGTGACCTGCACCATGAAGGTGGGGAATCCAAGGACAGACCGATCTCTCAGGATGATGGACCGATCTCGAGCCACCTCAAGGAGCCTATCCCAGGCCCGTTCAGAAAACTTTTTTTGTAATGCTTTCTGGGAGTGTTATCTGCCACCAAAATGTACCACAGTGCATGTAGTAGTATAAGGATGAGTAATTCAGTACAGAAAAAAATGTCAATGCTTTTTTTGACTGTTATATAACACTGAAATGTAACACAGAACATGTAGTATTCTATAAATGAGTAATTAAATACCAAAAAATGTTTCAACTTTTTTTGGAGTATTATGCAACACCGGAATCTACCAAAAAGCATGTAATACTTTATGGGTGAGTAATTAAATCCTGAAAAATGTTTCAACGCTTTTTTGGAGTGCTGTATTAGACCGAAATGTACCACATAGAAAATTATACTCTGCGGATGAGTAACTGAATTGAGAAAAATGTTTCAACTCTTTTTGGGAGTGTTATA
The DNA here is from genome assembly GCA_033576555.1 of Oophaga sylvatica. NCBI lineage: Eukaryota > Metazoa > Chordata > Amphibia > Anura > Dendrobatidae > Oophaga > Oophaga sylvatica. The sequence goes on from JARQOD010000001.1 coordinate 964,483,842, forward strand.
TAACACCAAATGTATCACAAGGCATGTAATACTCTATGGATGAGTAACTGAATACAGAAAAAAAATTCAACCTTTTTTGGACTGTATTATAACACTGAAATATACCACAGAGCACGTTATACTCTAAGGATGAGTAAATGAAAACAAAAACATTTTTTCAACACTATTTTGCAGTGTTATACAACACCGAAATCTACAACAAAGCATGTTACACTATATGTGTGAGTAATTGAATCCAGAAAAATGTTTCAACACTTTTTAGGAGTGTTTTATAACACTGAAATGTACCACAGAGTGTTATGAATGTGCTAGAGATGGTTTCTGAGCAGAGGCTCCCTCTGGTGGTTACAGACAGTACTGAGCCTTTCAGCGAGGAATGGCAATATGGGATCGCTGACTGGTCTGATATTAGGGAGGTTCCCTCCCATGATGGCTGCCGTAGATCAATTGTTCTTGTCTCAATTGTGGTTCCTGGTTCATTTGGAAGTTTGCTGAGTCTCGAATGCATCTTCTGCTATCAGATAAGATATTTTCTGCTTTTATTTTTGTGCTTGCTTTTTGCATTGTTCCCTGCACTTCTGTGGAGGTCAGCCAGGTCCCCTCCGGGGGCTTGTGCTCCTCTCAGTTTATCTGAAGCCACTGTTATTTGTTCATTTGCTTTTTCCTGTTTTTTCAGTGGCTGCGGCTTACTTTTGTTACACCAGAGATCTGATTTAGGTGGTAGAGATCGTGTGATATTGGGTGTTTTTGCAATCAGAAGAGTTGGTGTTTTTTAGTTTTTTTTTGGATTGCAGTGAGTATCCTTTTCTTGTACTTTTCTGTCTAGACAGATTGGGCCCCAGCGTTTGCTCATTCTATTTTCTGTCTGTGTACGTGCTTCTTCTTGTCTAACCACTATTACTTGTTTGGGGGCTTCCTATTTTCTTTGGGGATCTGCTCCGGGGCAGATAGCTTTCATCTTTCTGCCTTTAGGTGTAGTTATCTCTCAGGCTGTGACGAGGCGTCTAGGATCAACGTAGGAACGCTCCACGGCTACCTCTAGTTGTGTGGTTAGTTCAGGGTACTGCAATCCAATAGGTTCCAGCCTCTCTGGTGTATTGCCGTTTTTGCTTATTCTCCTCAGCTACCAAAAAACAACAACAGAGCACTTAATACTCACTAGGTGTGTAATTGAATCCAGAAAAATGTTTCAGCTATTTTTTTTAGTGTTCTATGCCACCAAAATGTACTACAGAGCAAGTAATAGTATATAGATGACTAACTGAATACAGAAAAAAAATCAACGCTTTTTGGACTGTGTTATAACACTGAAATGTACTGTACCACAAAGCACGTTATACTCTATGGATGCTATTGAAAGATATAGAAAAAACATAGAAAAAAATTCAATTTTTTTTTGGAGTGTTATATAACACCAAAATCTACAACAAAGTCACTTTTTGGGTAAGTATCTAAATTCTGAACAATGTTTTAATGCTTTTTGTGAGTGTTATATAATACTGAAATGTACCACAGAGCCTGTAATACCCCATGAATGAGTAATTGAATCCAAAAAAATGTTTTAACTTTTTGGAGTGTTTTATGCCACTAAAATGTACCACAGAGCAAGTAATAGTACATGAATGACTAATTGTTTACAGAAAATTGTTTCAATGCTTGAGAGTTAAATAGCATCAAAATGTACTACAGAGCATGTAATACTCTATGGATGAGTAATTGAATTGTTTTATTGTTTTACTGTTATATAACAAAGAAATATACCACAAGGCATGTAATACTCTATGGATGACAATATAGTACATTTTTTCAACCAAAATAGGTGGTCAACTGCCGCACCTATATATTTAGCAATGGACTGCAAAGTCTTAATACCTGATTAGAGACTGTATAAAGCCACTCTCCCTCTTCCTGTAACCCTTTCTCTCTCCCTAGAGTAAATGCAAAATGTATCTGGTACAAACAGCAAAGCAGAAAATTAGCCCTTACAAAGAATGTTAGTATTATGGTTCAGCTTCAGCACTAGTGTCAACACTACAGGTCTCTGATTCATTAAACTGAGCACACACGCTTGGACCAGCACTTTCTCTATTCATTAAGAACTTTAACAGAGCTATGCAATGGCACCAGTGTGTCGAGTCTGGTGGTGCATTTCCTTTATTAATCCTTGATGAAGTCATACAGCTTTCACTCACAGTAATGCCACTACCAAGATGGCTATGTTATTACAGTGACTCACTGGCAATCCCTGCATGCTTATTTGCTGTGTAACAGGCACCAAACATGTAGGGCGGGGATTTGGGCTTGAAATTGAGCATATATATACTACCATATCTTTTACATACCCTGATATGAGACATGGATTTATGATGAGTTTTGATAGCTGCCGCAGTGGTGTATACAGCTACTGCATATACATTTTCTGACTTTGCAGAATCGTCGTTTTGACTCTATATACATGTTTTTGCTCCCGGGAGTTGCACAAGCGCATTATTCATTCTTATGTAAGCTTTTCCTGTGCCGCGCCACTCCGACGCACGCGCAGTATTAGCTATGGGCAGAGACGTCAGCCAGGTTAGGATGTTCTGTATGTCGCTTCCGGTTTAGATTCCGGGACGCTGTGGCACACCTGCTTCTACTTTACACATTCAAGATACAGGTATTCATGGGTTACTTGAGACAATACAAGGCACATTCCCCTGACGAAGCAGTCCTTGTAACGGCGACATGCGTTGGGTCTTCTCCGGCCTCTGTGCCCTGCTTCCTCTTGTTTGGCCGCACTATATGGAGCCTTTAGTCCAGTGGCTTCACATGTGAGCTTCTTGCTCTATAGCCCTGTAGGGTTTTTTTCTCAGCCTTTGCATCCAGGCTACTATTTGGCCATCTTCCAGCCTGGCCTGTTTATACTACCTTTGTTTATTTGCCCAGTTCCAATTGTATTGGTATCATGGCTGTCTTTGGTTTCAGCAGTATTTTGGCCATATCTACTTGTTTTCTTGCCTAACAGTGTATTGTACAATTGTTCGTGCACTTAGAACATGCGTATTATTTGCAGAGACAATTTGGTTGGCCGTATTCAGATTTATATTTATTTTTGTGGGCATTACATTAGCCGTGAGGGTGCTGGTGGATTACCTTGTGCCCTAATGGGTCCCACATATATATAACCTTTTGGTGGACCATGGTATTTTATCATTTGTGATAACATTTCTCATAGGTCTTTATATGCTGGAAGTGAATTCTACAGGTCCTTCCATTTGAACACGTTATATCATACACAATTGTTGCAATTATTCCATGATGCATGTGTATTGAGCTGACAAACAGGCCTAGAGTGCATGTCACTTTTCCTGTGTTGCAGGGCTCATGTGGGTTTTTCATTATTTTAATTGTTTTTAATATTGTCAATAAAGTTTCCTCCTGTTAAATTTCTATTGGTGGTGTGCAATTGTATATAGTGGTCTTCTTTCCTCTCCTTGGTTTTACTACTTGGTGACCACTTATTTTGCATCCCGATATTTATTCTATTTAAACATTGTTGCAGTGCACCATAACGTTTATATAGTGTTGAAATTGAGCACCGGCTAATGCTTGACAAGTGTCGAGCACAGCCGAACACCAAGATAGTTGAGTGATATCAGAGTATCACCGAACACATCCATTCATCTCTACATATTTCCTTTGTATTTTAGGCAAAAATATATATATATTCTTGCTTTACATTATAAAAATTACAAAGAAGGAAATGTGCAAATGCAAAAGTTTGGGCACCCTTGGAGATTTGTGTGCTCAAATAACTTTGACCAAGGTTTCAAACCTTCATAAGCCAGTTAAGGTTATGGATTGTTCACTACTATTGTTAGGAAAGGCCTGATGATGCAAATTTGCCAAAAAGCAGAAACAATGGGTTCTTCTAAGTTCTAAGTAGCTTCCTAGCACTCTGAAAATGAAAATGGTGGAGGCCTTCAAAGCACGAGATGGCTATAAGAAGATAGCAAAGCGTTTTCAAGTTGCCCTTTCCACAGTTCAAATATACCGTATATACTCGTGTATAAGCCGAGATTTTCAGCCCATTTTTTAGGGCTGAAAGTCCCCCTCTCGGCTTATACGCGGGTCATATACGGGGGTCGGCGGGGGAGGGGGAGAGGGGGTGTCGGATTATACTCACCCCTCCGCCGGCGCGGTCCCCCCTGCATATTCATGACTTTAATGAGCAGTACCATGTGACCGCTGTAGGAAGGAAGCGCTGTGGAGAGCGCCGGGAGAAGAGGAGAGGCTGCAGGGACGCGCGGCGGAGGGGTGAGTATAGCTATATTTACCTGTCCCTCGGTACACCGCAGCGCTGCTCCCTGACTCCTCTGGCTGTGAATGTTCAGGCAGAGGGCGCGATGACGTCGTTAGTGAGCGCCGCGCCCCCTGTCTGATCATTCACTGCCGAGGACCAGGAAGAGGGAGCAGCGCTGCGGTGCAGAGAGGACAGGTAAATATCTCAGGTGCCAGGGTCCTGAGCGATCAGTGACACCGGCACCTGTCCCTCAGCGACAAGAGGTGAGTATGTCATTTTTTTTTTTCTTGCAGCAGCATATGGGGCATAATCTGGAACATATGGGGGCATAATATGGAGCATATGGGGGCATAATATGGAGCATATGGGGGCATAAGCTGTGGAACATATGGGGCATAATCTGGAGCATATAGGGGCATAAGCTGTGGAACATATGGGGGCATAATCTGGAGCATATGGGGGCATAATATGGAGCATATGGGGGCATAATATGGAGCATATGGGGGCCTAAGCTGTGGAACATATGGGGGCATAATATGGGGGCTAAGCTGTGGAACATATGGGGGCATAATCTGGAGCATATGGGGGCATAATATGGAGCATATGGGGCATAAGCTGTGGAACATATGGGGGCATAATATGGAGCATATGGGGGCATAAGCTGTGGAACATATGGGGGCATAATATGGAGCATATGGGGGCATAAGCTGTGGAACATATGGGGGCATAAGCTGTGGAACATATGGGGCATAATCTGGAGCATATGGGGCATAATCTGGAGCATATGGGGTCATAATCTGTGGAACATATGGGGGCATAATCTGGAGCATATGGGGGCATAATCTGTGGATCATATGGGGCATAATCTGTGGAATATATGGGGGCATAATCTGGAGCATATGGGGGCATAATCTCTGAAGCATATTGGGCATAATCTGGAGCATATGGGGGCATAATCTGGAGCATATAGGAGCATAATCTGTGGATCATATTGGGCATAATCTATGCAGCATATGGGGGCATAATCTGTGGAGCATCATATGGGGGCATAATAATTTTTCACCCTAGGCTTATACGCGAGTCAATAAGTTTTCCCAGTTTTTTGTGGCAAAATTATGGGTGTCGGCTTATACATGGGTCGGCTTATACATGAGTATATACGGTAATTAAGAAATGGCAGTTAACAACAACAGTGAAGGTCAAGATAAGGTCTGGAAGACCAAGCAAATTACAGTGAGAGCTGCTTGTTGGATTGCTAGCGAGGCAAATCATAATCCTCTCTTGACAGCAAAAGACCTTCAGAAACATTTAGCTGATTCAGGAGTTGTGATACATTGTTCTGCTGTTCAGAGTCAAGTGCAATAATATGGCCTTCATGGAAGAGTCATTAAAAGTAGCGTTGAGCAAAACAGGTCGGTCAGATTCAAAAGTCGACGACTTTCACCAAAGTCAGCTTTCGCTGAGCGAAACCTGACCATAGCGTGAAGTTGGCCATGCGGTCGTCGAACCAAGAGCCAAAGTCGGTTTTCCCATAATGCTTGCAGGTGCCTTTTTTCAGTCAATGAGCAAGGATGTACACTGTGGGCAACGATATGACATAGGCAGCGGCCACCACCATCTTAGAGAAGGGCATTGCAGTGATTGGCTTGCTTTGGGGGGCGTCATAGTGTCTATAAAAGCTCTGACCGCCGACCGCCATTTTACTTCTGCCGATATTAACAGTAGGAAGAGGTTGCTGATGCTGTTTATCAGTAGGGAGAGAGGTTGGGCTGGAAGCAGAAGTTCTTATGCGCTTGTGCTGATAACAATTGTGCTGTACAGTTAGTGTGCAGTGACAGGGGAAGATTTTCTTGTGTGCAGCAGAGCTGGTTATTAGGCTGTCTGCCAGTGACGGGGAGGATTTTCTTGTGTGCAGCAGCGCTGGTTAATAGGCTGCAGCTAGCTTTATTGCTGTGTGTACACTGCGGTGCAGAATGCTTTTAACACAGCACTAATATTTTTAATCTTTTTTTCTACCGAGCGTTACCGAGCTTTCATTTTTTCCCACACCGTATAGAGCTGTACGCTCCTCACACACTACCGTGTACCGGCTGGTATCACAGACAAATACATGCTGACTATCTGTGTGTGACTCCGGAAATATGTACGGAGATTTGCAATTACTCCTAGACTGCATACAGCTGTATGCCAGTGATACAGTACCCTTTTTTTGCTTTTTATAATCTGGTCTAATTCATACTGAGCCTGTGAGCGTCTGTGTCTGACTCTGGAAATATATACGGAGATTTACAATTACCCCTACACTGCATACACTTGGTATCTTCTGATACAGTACCCTTTTTCTGCTTTTTATATTCTTGTCTAATCCATACTGAGCCTGAGAGTCTGCGTCTGACTCCGGAAATATACACGGAGATTTACAATTACCCCTACACAGTATACACCTGGTATATTCTGATACAGTACCCTTTTTCTGCTTTTTATATTCTGGTGTAATCCATACTGAGCCTATGAGCATCTGTATCTGACTCCGGAAATATATACGGAGATTTACAATTACTCCTAGACTGTATACAGCTGTACGCTTGTGATACAGTACCCTTTTTCTACTTTTTATATTCTTGTCTAATCCATACTGAGCATGTGAGCGTCTGTGCCTGACTCAGGAAATATATACGGAGATTTACAATTACTCCTACACTGTATACACCTGGTATCTTCTGATACAGTACCCTTTTTCTGCTTTTTATATTCTGGTCTAATCCATACTGAGCCTGAGAGCGTCTGTGTGTGACTCCGGAAATATATACGGAGATTTACAATTTTCCCCTTCACCGTATACAGCTGTACGCTTCTGATACAGTACCATATATTTGCTGGTATTTTGGGTATATTTTCCCAAACATGAGGAAGTATGGTGGAAAAGGCCGCGGATGTGGGCGTGGGGGTCCAGCTGGTACTGATGGTGGTGGTATTGCATCTGCTGTAGTGCCAGAAGCACAATAGCACCCAAGGCAGGAGGTGTTGAGCCTGCTTCATCGTCTGGCTCCAGAAGGCCTGGAAGGCTCCCTTTTCAGGGAGTAGGTAAACCGCTTTTAAAGCAGGAGCATCAGGAACAGGTTTTGGCTTACATTGCGGAAACAGCCTCCAGCTCTATCGACTCCTCTTCTGAAGTTTCAAAACATGCAAGCACTGAGTCGTCAGTGCAGGCTCCTGGCTCCTAGTCAGGAACAACACCTTTATTTGTGTCCTTCACCCTCACTAAAAGTGAAGGATGCGGCAGGTCACACTTCAGATTACTCCATGGAGCTCTTGGGTTATCAAGTCAAATCCTGAATTTCCCAGTCCAAGATGAATCTGACATGGAGTGCACTGATGCACAGCCACTGCTAGATGATTCTGCTGGTACATTCACCCAGAGCACTACATTGCCCTCGCATTCTACTGAGCCAGAATCTGACCCTGATGAAACTCAGGTGCCCCTTCCCGCATACTATACCACCTTTCACGGTGATACAGAGGAAAGTGCAGATAAAATTGAAGAGAAGGTGATGGATGACCCAGTTGTTGACCCGAATTGGCATCCAATGGGGGAAGAGGGTGCCGCTGGCAATAGCTCAGAATAGGAGAAAGATCCGCAGCATCGACATCACAGCTGCGGTTATCTGGCAGGCCCGTAGCAGTCCAAAAACGTGTTAAAAAACAAACAAAAAGAGTTGCAGGACAGCTTGGCCAAACGGTCAAATTAGCACAGCGTGCAAGCCCTAAAAATTTATCCCATAGTAGGAAGAGTGCAGTGTTGCAAAATCCTATTGATGAGGCAAAGGTTATCTGTAGTGTTGAGCATTCCGATACTGCAAATATCGGGTATTGGCCGATATTTGCTGTATCGGAATTCCGATTTGAGATCCGATATTTTCGTCATATCGGATACCGGAATCGGAATGTTCCTGTCACAGTCAGTGTCCGTCGGTCGGGTCTGTCAGGAGTCAGCGGCACTTACCCGGCAAAAGATCTCCGGTGGTCACGTCCTGGACTGCTTGATGGCCGCCATCATCTTCTCCCTGGAGGTCACGTGCAGTTTCTCACGATAACAGCACGTGCTGCCGGGTAATCGCGGCCGTAAAAAAGTCCGATGACGTCACCGCCGGGGAAGCTGGTAAGCAGCTGTGCTGCGTCGGGATGACAGGCTCTGCCTGACATTCCGATGTAGCAGAGCTGGATCGTCGTGGGACCCTCGTTACTATGGACTGCGTTGGACAGGTGGTATACTGTTGGTTTGTTTTTTTTCGTTTCAGGAGATGATGGCTGAGAATGAGTAATAAAATTAATGAAAACTGTGTTGTCTCTTTTATTTCATTAAAATAATTTTTTCTTGCTGTGTCTTTTTTTTAAACATTTAAAAACTTTGGGATTAATAATGGATCGGTGTCTTATTGACGAATCTCCATTATTAACCAGGCTTATTGTCACCGTGCAATCAATGGTGACATTAACCCCTTATTACCCCGCTTGCCACCGCTACAGGGGAAGTGGGAAGAGCCGGGTTAAGTGCCACAATTGGCACATCTTTTGATGCACCAAATGTGGGGCTGCTGATGCCTGGTATTTTTAGGCTGTTGAGGGCCAAAATCCATGGGCCTTGACAGTCTTTTAATACCAGGCCGCAGCAGTCTGCATTTTACTTGGCTGGTTAACAAAAATAGGGGGGATCCCCACGCCATTTTTTTTGAGGGGATCCCCTATTTTTGTTAACCAGCCAAGCTAAGCAGACTGCTGTGGCCTGGTATTATCAGGCTTGCAAGGTCCATGGATATTGGATCCTTACCAGCCTGAAAAACCAGGCCTCAGCAGTCTGCTTCATCAGGCTGGTTAACAAAAATAGGGGGACCCCACGCCATTTTTTTCGAGGGGATCCCCTATTTTTGTTAACCAGCCAAGATAAGCAGACTGCTGTTGCCTGGTATTATCAGGCTGGCAAGGTTCATAGATCTTGGCTCCTTAACAGCCTGAAAATCTAGGCCTCAGCAGTCTGCTTCATCAGGCTGGTTAACAAAAATAGGGGGGACCCCACGCCATTTTTTTTTCGAGGGGATCCCCTATTTTTGTTAATCAGTTCCCTCTGACGTCACTGATGGTGTCCCTGGCTGACCTGAAGTGAAAGTGGAAAGCAATCAATTATGCTAACCACTTCCTCTCCTATCAGCCAGGAGAGGAGAAGATTCATTTGGGGGTTTACTGTGAGGCTGCAGCATTAGCTGCGGTCCCTGCAGTAAACATTAACCCTTTCTGATGGATTACACCATGGGACCTGACTGTGCATGGGATAGGTAAGAATAATTTTGCTTTTTTATTTTATTTTTATTACAGGAAATGGATTTTGCAGTAAAATAAAAGATGGTCAAAAACGTGTCTTTATTTCATTAAAATGATTTTAATTAAAGTATGTGTCTTTTATTTTTATTTCATGCAATAGGATTAATAATTGATAGTTGTCTAATTGACAGCTCTCAATTATTAACCTGGCTTAAGGTCACCTTTCAATAGCAAGGTGGCTTTAACCCCTTATTAACCCATTCGCCACCGCTACAGGGCAATGGGAATAGACGGGCAAAGTGCCAGAAAGGGCGAATCTAATTATAGATTTGTCTTTTCTGGGTGTCTGGGGGCAGATGTTAGTAGCCGGGGGGGCCAAAAATAATGGTCCCTCTCTGGGCTATTATTATCTGCCCCCACTCGCTGGCTTTGTCTGTCTGGTTGAGAAAATAGGGCGGGAGCCCACGCATTTTTTTTCAACAATTTTACACCTCATATATATATATACATGTCATTGAATTTGTGACACAATATATATATATATATATATTTATATTTATAGTTCATACACTTCTACATAGTATAATAGCCGCTAATTCAATTGCCGGCTTTTGTGAAAATGCAGAACCCGACATGAAATGACACATGGTTTACATAGAGTTAACCATGTAATTTTAAGTTGTTTGATATATTGTTTTCACTAACAATTACATGAGTGTATGTATGCAAAATTTCACACCTGTAGGGGTTAATTAAAGGTGTAAATTCGTAGCAAAAAAGTCCGTTTTTTTACAACGAATTTACACCTTTAATTAACCCCTACAGGTGTGAAATTTTGCACACATACACTCATGTAATTGTTTGTGAAAATCAGATATCAAACTACATGAAAAGACATGGTTAACTCTATGTAAACCATGTGTCATTTCATGTCGGGTGCTTCTGTATTTTCACAAAAGCCGGCATTACCCAGCAATTGAATCAGAGGCTATTTACTATGTAGAAGTGTATAAACTATAAATATATGTATATATATGTCACAATGACATGTATATATATATATATATATATATATATATATATATGTATTCTATGTGTGTATATTTAGTGTTTACAAGGAAAGAAAGTGTTTTTTTTAGTTACGATATTTCTGTCCCATAGACTTGCATTGGATTTCCGGTATCGGAATCGGGTATCGCCGATACTTTTTGGGTATCGGCGATACCCATTCCGATCCGATACTTCTTGATATCGGAAAGTATCGCTCAACCCTAGTTATCTGTAAGAAGTGAGGAAGGACCTTTAGCCGAGGAAAACATCGCCAAAATTTGAATACCAGCTGCATGCTTTGACATTAAAACACCATGCACTTTTAAGCGTGGACGGACTACAAAACCTCAGGTAGAACTGCTCCGACTGAAGGTAGCCAGCAATGCTACATCATTTCCCCCACTGTAAGCCCACCAGTTAGCACACCACCAGCAAGAAATGTTGAGGTGTCGTCGCAAGGCCAAAGCAGTCAGGCAATCTCAATGTTTTTGCAACGAAAGACTGAATCTAGGCCATCACCACCACCACCACCATCACCAACCCCCAGTCCGTCATGTCCACCGCTAGTTCCCCCATAAGCAGCTCTCAAGTCCAGCTCACCCTAGCAGACACTCTGAGTAGGACAAGAAAGTACTCATCCTCTCATCCGCGTACACTGGCTTTGAACGCTTACATTGCCAAACTGATCTCATTAGAGATGATGCCCTTCCGTTTGGTTGAGAGCTCAAGGCCTACGCTGTCCCATGCTATGACCTACCCAGTTGGCACTTCTTTTCTAGAAAAGCCATCCCTGCCCTCCATCTGCATGTGAAAGACCGAATTGTCCATGCACTCAAATAATTGGTGAGTGGAAAGGTGCACCTCACAACAGATGCATGGGCCAGTAGGCATGGCCAGGGCCGTTACATGTCCATCACTGCGCACTGGGTTAATGTGGATGCAGGGTCAACAGGGACAGCGGCGGTGGGACAGTGCTGCCTAGCCCACGGTATAGGTAACATTTGGCTGTAGGCGTTCGGCCCTCATCCTCCTCCTGAAGCGAAAGCTCGTCGACAGAGCGCAGTCTCACGAGCACTCCATCCGCAGCTGCCAGTGTTGCACACGAGGTGTCACACTATCGAACAGTTAGTGGTAAGCATCAGCAGGCTGTTTTAAAGATTATGTCTTTGGGCGACAACAGACACACCGCGGAGGTACTGGCCGACTACTTGCAGCAAGAAACTGAGTCATGGCTGGGCAGTCTACATCTTGCGCCAGGCAACGTAGTCAGTGATAACGGATGTAATTTTGTGGCGGCCATAGCCCTAGCAAAACTCAGACACATACCTAGCCTGGCTTACACCTTGAACCTGGTGGTGCAATGCTTCCTAAATAATTATCTGGATTTAACAGCCCTGCTCCATAAAGTGCAAAGACTGTGCTCGCACATCTGTCGCTCACCTGTAGACTCCAGTCGGATGCAGATGCTGCAGCGATCACTCCACCTCCCCAAGCACCGCCTAATCATAGATGTTGCCCTCTCTGTGGGCGGCACCATAATAACATCCCGGCAGCAGGCTCGCTGTCTGGGTGTTACGTTTGACACCAATCTCTCCTTCACCTCCCATATACAATCTCTTGCTCCTGCCGTCTACACCTAAAGAACATCTCTAGAATCCGCCCTTTTCTCTCCATGGAAACAACAAAAACCCTCACTGTAGCATTGTTCCACTCCCACCTGGACTACTGCAACGCTCTATTACTTGGCCTCCCCATTACTCGACTATCCCCTCTCCAGTCCATCCTTAATGCAGCAGCCAGGGTCATCCATCTGGCTAATCGGTACTCGGACGCGTCCGCTCTTCGCCAGTCCTTACACTGGCTGCCCATTCATTATAGGATCCAATTCAAAGTACTGGTTCTCACCCACAAAGCTCTCCACAGTGCAGCACCCCCCTACATCTCCTCCCTCATTTCTATCTATCGGCCTAACCGACTGCTGCGCTCTGCAAACGACTTTCGACTAACCTCTGCACTAATCTGTACCTCCCACTCCCGACTCCAAGACTTCTCCCACGCTGCCCAATCCTCTGGAATGCTCTCCCCAAGAAATTAGGACTATCCACAATTTGCATGGTTTCAGGCGCTCCCTCAAAACACATTTGTTCAGAGTGGCATATCACATTCACTAATCAAAGTCGTTCTATGTTTAAGTGTGTATGTGTAGCCCATTCACTACCTCCATCCATCCCTCACTCCCTCAAGATGGCTGGACCATCATTGTAAATGCACCATTGTATATACACACCTGTACTTTGTATCTCCCCCACCTCATTGTAGATTGTAAGCTCTCACGAGCAGGGTCGGCTTATTTTGCTTTAATTATTGTATTGTTAACGTTGTTACTTATGACTTATGTTTTGAAACTGTTAAACTGTAAAGCGCTGCGGAATATGTTGGCGCTATATAAATAAAGATTATTATTATTATATTATTACAAGGTGGAACTCCACCATGCACATGGTTGAGAGGCTGTGCGAACAGAGGCAGGCTGTAATGCATTTGTGGAGGATATATGGGCAGGCAGTTTGAGGGCAGACATGGAGTTGTCGGGTGTGCAGTGGTCAAAGCTGAAAGAACTCTGTAAAGTCCTTCAGTGTTTTGAGGAATGCACATGGCTGGTAAGCACAGACGTCGCCATCATAAACATGAGCATCCCACTTATGTGTCTGCTCATGCAAACCTTGACGCACATAAAGGATCAGGCGTCTGCAGTGGAGGAGGAAGAGGAGGAGGGGTACGGAAGCCTTGATGACAGTCAGGCATTGTCTGCTCAGTGAACTGTCCTGGACGAGGTGGAGGAAGAAGTTGAAGAGGAGGAGGAGGATGAGGGGGATGATTATTTTGGGGAGGAGGATGCTTCTCAGTGGGCAAGAGAAAATCTTGGCTTGCCAAGGTCAGGTACAGGGTTTGTATGTGACTGGAGGGATGTGGATTTGGCAGAAAGTGCTCCTCCATCCACCACTGGCAGTGCATCATTGACACCTGAAACATTGGCCTACATGTGTGATTATGTCTTGCGGATCCTAAAAAGGGACCCCTGCATTGCCAAAATTAAGAAGGATGACGACTACTGCTTCGCATCCTCGATCCACACTATAAAGGCAAATTACAGAACATCATTCCACAGGTGAACCTAGAGCTAATATTGGTGAACAAACAAGCAACTCTGGTAAACCGCTTGTTAGAGGCATTCCCAGCACACAGCAGCAGTGCTAGGTTCTACCATGAGCCGTACTGGGCCAAAAGAAGTGTTCATGGTGCACACAGCTGAAGTGGCGTTGGAGACAGGGGTTTCATGACCATGTTGTGGACTGATTTCTCGAGTACCGCTCACACGACTGGTAATACTGAATCGATTGCAACAGACAGGAGACAGCAGTTGTCAAATATGGTTCAAAATCACCTCTCCTCCCCTATCGATGTTCTCCTTCACAGTTCATTCCCCTTTGACTACTGGGCCTGTAAACTAGACACCTGGACTGAATTGGCACAATATGCCTTACTCGAGCTCGCTTGCCCTGATGGCAGTGTGCTATCAGAAAGAGTCTTCAATGCTTCTGGATCAATCCTGACAGAAATAATTACCCGGCTGTCGACCCAAAATGTTGGTGATCTCACCTTCATTAAAATGAACCATGCCTGGGTTTCAAAGGATTTTGTATCACCTTCCCCTGATGACACATAGGTTGCCAGCAAAATGGCTCGCTTTGTCCTCCTCTTCCTCCTACTTCTCCAATTTCTCCATTTGCAGATACTGAACGTCCAGCCTACACCTCACCATATGCCAGTTTTTTACACCTCTCTAACAGGGCTGTACCCCCCCCAGGGCCGGCGTCAGCAACTGGCACACCCGAGCAAGTGCCGGTGCCCTGAGCAGGGGGTGGGGACCAATCGTGGGCGACGGCGCTGGCACAGGGCCCCTCAGAGTACGATGGTGTCTCAGATGGTGGGGGGCCCTCTCGCGATCAGAGACACCGGCGTACTATGAGGGGCCATGTGCCAGTGCCGTCGCCCACGAGTGGGCCACCCCTGCTTGCTCAGGGCCTCAGCACTTGCAATACTTACCTCTCTCTGCTCCACCGCTGTGACGTCTTCCGTGTTTCCTGACAGTGACATTCAGGTCAGAGAGCATGATGACGTCACGTCTGTACGCCCTCTGCCTGAACAGTCCAAGTGCAGAGAGCTGGAAGATGGCGACGCTGAGGAGTCCAGAGTAGAGCAGTGCCCAGCAAGGAGAGGTATTTCATTTTTTTTAAGCAATATATGGGGAGCATTATACACTGGAGAATTATATATGGGGCCCATCATACACTTGAGCATCATAGATAGGGACCATTATACACTGGAGCATTATAAATGGGGCCCATTATATATGGAGCATTATATAGGCCAATCATCCACTGGAGCATAATCCATGGGGCCCATCATACACTGGAGCATTATAAATGGGCCCATCATACACTGGAGCATTATAAATGTGGCCCATTATATATGGAGCATTATATAGACCCATCATACACTGGAGCATCATTCATGGGGCACATCATACACAGGAGCATTATAAATGGGGCCCATCATACACTGGAGCATCATATACGGAGCCCATTATACACTGGAGCATTATAAATGGGGCCAATTATATATGGAGCATTATTTAGGCCCATTATACACTGGAGCATCATCCATGGGGCCCATCATATACTGCAGCATCATATGGGGCCCATTATATATTGAGCATTATATAGGCCCATCATACACTGGAGCATCATCAATGGGGCCCATCATACAGTGGAGCATCATATGGCGTTCATTATTTATGGGGCATCACATAGGGTATGGAGCATCATATGGAGCACATATGGGGCCTATTCTGTATGGAGCATTATATGGAGCCCATTCTGTATGGAGAAATATATGGGGCTCATCATATACTGTATGGAGCTTTATATGCGACTCATTATACTGTATGGAGCAATATGTGGGGCTCATTATACTCTATGGGGACCGTACTATACTGTACGGCACATTATATGGGGACCATCATATACTGTAGCATTATGTGGAGCTCATCATATACTGCATCGAACATTATATTGGACCAATTATTCTGTATCGAGCAATATATGGGGCTCATTATTCTGTATGGCGCACTATGTGGTGGCCATAATACTGTATGGAGGAATATACTGTCCGGTTCTTGAGCTTTTCTAGAATTTAAAATAGATATCAATCATGTAATGTAAGAAGTGAAGTATTTGTCATTGTACTATACCTATATTTCTGTGCCGTATCGGAGCATCATGAATTGTGGTATGTGTTAAAGGGGCCCACTGACACTCTTTCGCCTGGGGCACACGAAAACCTGGAGCCAGCCCTACCCCCCCCACAACTTTAGCCAAATAGCCCCCAATTTTCAATGCGTAACTATTATTATACAGTAAATTAAGAAGCTTAAGTAATAAGAATTGATGTCGTTGGCATTGAAATGGGCACTGCAGGTGTGTTTACTGTCCTCCACTCCTTGCCGACTTTGCTTTCCCATTGACTTGCATTGGGTTTCGTGTTTCAGTCGGACCTTCGACTTTTCCCGATAGTCGGCCGATTTCATTCGACTCGACTTTTGAGAAAGTCAGGTTTCACGAAACCCGAATCGATCCTCCCGGAGGCAAAGTCGCTCATCTCTAATTAAAAGATAACCTCTCCTTCATCCTCATCATAAGATTCATCATCAGAAGTGTGCAAAAGAATATCTAAACAAGCCTGATGCATTTTGGAAACAAGTCCTATGGACCGTGGATCGATGAGATTAAAATAGAATCTTGCTACAATTATTAAAGGTATATGTGGAGATAAAAGGGTACATAATTTCAGAAAAAGAACATCTTGCCAACCATTAAGCATGGGGGTTGGATCAATCATACTTTGGGGTTTTGCTGCAACCAATGGTACGGGGAACATTTAATGGTTAAAGGGAAGAATTATTCCCGTAGTCCTTAATCATGTAGGCCGGGGACAGTTCAATAATCTAGACTGTACATAATCTATAGTGGAAGGTGCCACCCATAGATAAGAAGTAAAAAGACAAGAACAAAAATGGTAATTTTATTGAAATACAATTATTAAAATCAAAATAAACAAGAAAAAAGAGTAGAGGAGACTCCAAAAAGGAGGTGGGAAAATATACCAGCTGAAAAATAAATGAAGGATGGATGTGCACAAAACATGTGGTAATGACGAGCCCAGTTACAATAACAAGAATTGACAAAAAAGCTTCAAAGCATTGGTAGTCCAGAGAAAGCACAAGTGTGTACCCTGATTGTACTGCTCATAAATCCACATGAAAAGATGCCTAAATAGTAGCCTGTGCCGGGTGCCAGAATTTAATGTATGAGAAGACAATTCCTTATAAGTATGTCTGGAGAAAGGGAATCAGAAAATATGTAAACCCTACTTACAGTACAGACCAAAACTTTGGACACACCTTCTCATTTAAAGATTTTTCTGTATTTTCATGACTATGAAAATTGTAGAATCACAATGAAGACATCAAAACTATAAACTAACACATGTGGAATTATACATTACACTTTACAAAAAAGTGTGAAACAACTGAAAATATGTCTTATATTCTAGGTTCTTCAAAGTAGCCACCTTTTGCTTTGATTACTGCTTTGCACGCAGAAAAGGTGAACGGCTGGACTCTACATGCCTGGTTCCCACCGTGAAGCATGGAGGAGGTGGTGTGATGGTGTGGGGGTACTTTGCTGGTGACACTGTTGGGGTTTTATTCAAAATTGAAGAGGTGAGCAGTCCAGCTCACCCCAAACCATCTCGATTGGGTTCAGGTCTGGTGACTATGGAGGCCAGGTCATCTGGCCTAGCACCCCAACACTCTCCTTCTAGGTCAAATAGCCCTTACACAGTCTGGAGGTGTGTTTGGGGTCATTGTCCTGTTGAAAAATAAATGATGGTCCATCTAAACGCAAACCAGATGGAATAGCATGCTGCTGCAAGATGCTGTGGTAGCCATGCTGGTTCACTATGCCTTCAATTTTTAGTAAATCCCCAACAGTGTCACCAGCAAAGTACCCCCACACATCACACCTCCTCCTCCATGCTTCACGGTGGGAACCAGGCATGTAGAGTCCATCCGTTCACCTTTTCTGCGTGCAAAGCAGTAATCAAAGCAAAAGGTGGCTACTTTGAAGAACCTAGAATATAAGACATATTTTCAGTTGTTTCACACTTTTTTGTAAAGTGTAATGTATAATTCCACATGTGTTAATTCATAGTTTTGATGCCTTCAGTGTGATTCTACAATTTTCATAGCCATGAAAATACAGAAAAATCTTTGAATGAGAAGGTGTGTCCAAACTTTTGGTCTGTACTGTACATAAGGCTGACACACAAGGCTCAGCAATGGAAAGGCTGTGCATTAGATGTAATCAGCTACCATAAATCCCCTCGCCCAACGGGTACCGATTCGCATTGTTGCTTCTTCTGGGGTGCCCAACCTCCTTTTTGGCGTCTCCCCTACTCTTTTTTCTTGTTCCTTTTGATTTTAATAATTGTATTTAAATAAAATTACCATTTTTATTCTTATTCTTTTGTCATTTCACTTCTTATCTATGGATGGCACCTTCCACTATAGATTATGTACAGTTTAGAGGGAAGAATGTATTAAATTAAATTTTAATTTTTTTTGATGCAAACATAACACCATCTATAAAAAGCTAAATTAAAAAGAGAATGGCTTCTACAAACGGATAAGGAGGATCCTAAACACACATCAATAGACCTCAAAAGGTGCAAGTTGAAGATTTTACAATGGCAATCACAGTCACCTGATCTAAACATCATTGAAAATCTTTGGCTAAGCCTCAAAATAGCAGTGCTTGAAAGATGACCCAGGAATCTTACAGAACTGGAAGAATTTTCAAAGGAAGGATGGATGAAAATGGCTCAAACAAGATTTGAAAAACTCTTGTCTGGCTACAAAAGTGTTCACAAGCTGTGATACTTTCAAAAGTGTGTTGCTACTAGGTAGTAACCATGCAGGTTGCCCAAACTATTGCATAGGCCCATTTTCCTTTTTGCAATATTTAAAATGTAAAAGATGAAAAAAAATTTTTGGCCTAAAATGCAAAGGAAATGTGTAATCTTTAACTTTAGGCCTTTCAAAGTTCATTTAATCTTTAACTTGTTGAACTATTCACAATTTCAGTAATTTTGACCAGGGGTGCCCAAACTTATACAGACCAATGTATGTATTTATAAATAAAATTTGTGTAAGAGATAACCCAATGCAGAAAGCATACATTTAATTTAAGTCCTATCTACACCAATGAAATGCATGTTTGTCCAACCTGTAAGTATTATGAAATGACTCTCATTTTCTTGTCTAAGTCTACACAGCAAAGTTGACAAGTAAGCTATGGAGAAAAGAGAATGTCAGCATATTAAGCTTCATCTAGTCATCATTTTTCAAGTGCACAGAGATATTAAATAATAATTAGGAATATTATTATTTTTATTTTTAAATGTGAAAGGAAATAATATATTATCTCTAGCGATGGTCAAATTTTTAAAAAATCCATATTCATCAGAATACGATTGTTTTGTAATTCACTCCGTGCAAATTCAGCAAAATGGTGGCCAATGTTAGAAGGTTGGCAAATTGTAACCCTTATCCTTAACTCCCTGGTCATCCCTCTGATCTCCCCATTGTTAGTTGGTCTTCTATTTTTATCGTCATGTGGAGCATCTCCAATCTCCTTACTATAGACTGGGATTTTACGACACTGCAACCATCCAGCTCCTGACTTATAGTGACGAAATCAGAAATGTGGTAAGATAGAAAGGGGGCAATATTTGTCACACCATCAACCCTCTCAAGCAGAATGATCTATGGTTGATGGGCTTAATAGGAGAGTACAGGTCCAATACAGGTTCCAGTCTTGTACTGGTACCAAAAATACAATTAATCGAATTCACCGTGAGTAGTGTTGAGCATTCCAATACTGCAATATCGGGTATCAGCTGATATTCGCGGTATCGAAGTTCCGATACTGAGTTCCGATACTTTTAGAATATCGAACACCGGAATCGGAAGTTCCCATTATGCAATGAGCCAGTTTGATTTTATTCAGCCAATGAGGAATCCTAAGAAGTGTGGACACATCCTGTTATGCATGTTAGGCTGCGGGCATGTTAACTAATGGCATGGCTGTGATTGGCTGCTGAAATGATGTCATGATGCAATATAAAAGCCGCCGCCGCCATTTTGGGTTCACTCTGCTGTGAATTTACTTAGGGACAGGACGCTGCTGTTCTGACTCTGAGGGACAGTTTGAGCTAGCGATTTATTGTGCTTTACCCAGGCTACTTTAGCAACTGCTGTGTGAGAAGCTTTCTTTTGCCTTGCAGCACTGTTCACGGCTGTCTGCAAGGTCCCTGTGTGTGCATGCAGCTCACGCTGTAGTGTGTTCTGCATACACCTCCAGTTGTAGTACGCTCAGCGTGCGTCACTCACTGCCTCATACATTGTCCTTTTTTGCATTAGTGCTGCTTATTTTCCAGATTTCTCCTATTAGTGTGGTTCCATCCATATCCAGCTAGATTGCTTGAAAACACTATAAAGGAGTAGATAGAGGAGCTTTTCTGCAGCCTTGCAGCGCTGTTCACGGCTGTCTGCGAGGTCTCTGTGTGTGCGTGCAGCTCACGCTGTAGTGTGTTCTGCATACACCTCCAGTTGTAGTACGCTCAGCGTGCGTCACTCACTGCCTCATACATTGTCCTTTTTTGCATTAGTGCTGCTCATTTTTCCAGATTTCT
>JARQOD010000001.1:964504465-964575320 GCA_033576555.1 Oophaga sylvatica
CATTAGATGTAACAGCCCCAAAATCCCCTCGCCCAGGGTAGATTCGCTTTGTTCTTCTTCGGGGGTCCCCAAACCCTTTTTTGGCGTCTCCCCCCTTTTTTTTCTTGTTCCTTTTTG
Organism: Oophaga sylvatica; assembly: GCA_033576555.1. NCBI lineage: Eukaryota > Metazoa > Chordata > Amphibia > Anura > Dendrobatidae > Oophaga > Oophaga sylvatica. Next base: position 964,504,583 of record JARQOD010000001.1, read on the forward strand.
ATTTAATAATTGTATTTAAAAAAAAATTCCTTTTTTATTTTATTCTTTTTCTTTTCACTTCTTATCAGGATGGCCCCTTTCCCTATGATTTTGAAATTTTTTGGGGAAGAAGTTTTTAAATTTAATTTTTTAATTTTTTTGGCAAACTAACACCATCTATAAAAAAGCTAAATTAAAAAAGAAAGGCTTCTAAAAACGGAAAAGGAGGATCCTAAACACACATCAATAGCCCTCAAAAGGTGCAATTGAAGATTTTTACAATGGCAATCACAGTCACCTGATCTAAACATCATTGAAAATTTTGGCTAACCCTCAAAATGCAGTGCTTAAAAGATGACCCAGTCTTAAGAATGGAAGAATTTTTTTAAAAGGAAGGATGGATAAAAATGGCTCAAAAAGATTTTGAAAAACTCTTGTCGGCACAAAAAGTGTTCACAAGTGGTATTTCAAAATGTGTTGTCAGGAGAAACCCATGCGGTTGCCCAAACATTGATGGGGCCCTTTTTCCCCTTTTTGCAATATTTAAATGAAAAAGATAAAAAAAAATTTTTGGCCTAAATGAAAAGGAAATGGTAATCTTTAACTTTGGGGCCTTTAAAAGTTCTTTAATTTTTAAACTTGTTGAACTATTCAAAATTTCAGAATTTTTGCCCAGGGGTCCCCCAAACTTATACAGCCATTATGTATTTTAAAAAAAAATTTGTGTAAGAGATAACCCAATGCAGAAGCTAATTTAATTAATTTCCTATCTACCCCAATAAAATTCATGTTTGTCCAACCTGTAAAATATTAGAAATGACTCTCATTTTTCTTGTCTAAGTCTAAAACACAAAGTTTAAGTAAGCTATGGAGAAAAAGAATGTCAGCATATTTGCTCACAGTCATCATTTTTCAAGTGCACAGAGATATTAAATAATAATTAGGAATATTATTATTTTTATTTTTAAATGTGAAAGGAAATAATATATTATCTCTAGCGATGGTCAAATTTTTAAAAAATCCATATTCATCAGAATACGATTGTTTTGTAATTCACTCCGTGCAAATTCAGCAAAATGGTGGCCAAGTTAGAAGGTTGGCAAATTGTAACCCTTATCCTTAACTCCCTGGTCATCCCTCTGATCTCCCCATTGTTAGTTGGTCTTCTATTTTTATCGTCATGTGGAGCATCTCCAATCTCCTTACTATAGACTGGGATTTTTACGACACTGCAACCATCCAGCTCCTGACTTATAGTGACGAAATCAGAAATGTGGTAAGATAGAAAGGGGGCAATATTTGTCACACCATCAACCCTCTCAAGCAGAATGATCTATGGTTGATGGGCTTAATAGGAGAGTACAGGTCCAATACAGGTTCCAGTCTTGTACTGGTACCAAAAATACAATTAATCGAATTCACCGTGAGTAGTGTTGAGCATTCCAATACTGCAATATCGGGTATCAGCTGATATTCGCGGTATCGAAGTTCCGATACTGAGTTCCGATACTTTTAGAATATCGAACACCGGAATCGGAAGTTCCCATTATGCAATGAGCCAGTTTGATTTTATTCAGCCAATGAGGAATCCTAAGAAGTGTGGACACATCCTGTTATGCATGTTAGGCTGCGGGCATGTTAACTAATGGCATGGCTGTGATTGGCTGCTGAAATGATGTCATGATGCAATATAAAAGCCGCCGCCGCCATTTTGGGTTCACTCTGCTGTGAATTTACTTAGGGACAGGACGCTGCTGTTCTGACTCTGAGGGACAGTTTGAGCTAGCGATTTATTGTGCTTTACCCAGGCTACTTTAGCAACTGCTGTGTGAGAAGCTTTCTTTTGCCTTGCAGCACTGTTCACGGCTGTCTGCAAGGTCCCTGTGTGTGCATGCAGCTCACGCTGTAGTGTGTTCTGCATACACCTCCAGTTGTAGTACGCTCAGCGTGCGTCACTCACTGCCTCATACATTGTCCTTTTTTGCATTAGTGCTGCTTATTTTTCCAGATTTCTCCTATTAGTGTGGTTCCATCCATATCCAGCTAGATTGCTTGAAAACACTATAAAGGAGTAGATAGAGGAGCTTTTCTGCAGCCTTGCAGCGCTGTTCACGGCTGTCTGCGAGGTCTCTGTGTGTGCGTGCAGCTCACGCTGTAGTGTGTTCTGCATACACCTCCAGTTGTAGTACGCTCAGCGTGCGTCACTCACTGCCTCATACATTGTCCTTTTTTGCATTAGTGCTGCTCATTTTTCCAGATTTCTCCTATTAGTGTGGTTCCATCCGTATCCAGCTAGAATATTTGCAAACACAACATAGGAGTAGATAGAGGAGTAGTGTTGAGCGATACTGCCCGATATCCCAAAATATCGGATCGGATTGGATCGGCCCGATACTCAGAAAGTATCGGGTGTCACCGATTCGATACCGGAAACCCAATGCAAGTCAATGGGACAGAAATATCGTAATTAAAAAAACCTCTTTTTTCCTTGTAAATACTAGATATACACACATAGAATACATGTATATATATATATATATATATATATATATATATACATGTCATTGTGACATATATATATATACATATATTTATAGTTCATACACTTCTACATAGTAAAAAATAGCCTCTGATTCAATTGCCGGGCAATGCCGGCTTTTGTGAAATTACAGAAGCACCCGACATGAAATGACACGAGGTTTACATAGAGTTAACCATGTCTTTTCATGTAGTTTGATATATGGTTTTCACTAACAATAACATGAGTGTATGTGTGCAAAATTTGACACATGTAGGGGTTAATTAAAGGTGTAAATTAGTTGTTACAAGAACGCATTTATTTGCTACGAATTTACACATTTAATTAATCCCTACATATGTTAGGGTTCGAGTTCCCACTGCTGCACAAGGGGAGTCTCGAACCAGACCCGCTGCGGTCCCCCATTCATCTCCGTCCGAAGTGGAGCCTGCTCAGTTTAGACGTCGGTCCCAGCGTCTCGCCCAGTCTAACAGTGTGCAGAGGATTACTGCTGCTCCTCCAGGCTCTGCTATTGTGGCCAGTACTGGTTAGCGGCGAGCAGACGTCTTTAGGACAAAGTCCTTGTTTTCCCCTTCTGAGCATGCCCAGAGTGAGATCTCTCATTGGAGATCAGGGGTCACATGCTCTGTTACTGCAGCAGCTCCTATTGGTCCGCCAGGAAGGTCCTGTGACTACTTGTGTTCTGGAACAAGTTTCATTGGTCCTTGTTTCTGGCAGGTCCTGTAGCTGTTACTATAAAAGGGTGGCATGGCTGAGCTGCCATGCGCTAGTATCAATCGTCATATGCTTTGCGCCAGTGTGGTCATGTGTGTGTGTGGTTAGGGCCCGGCTGAAATGAGCCCCTAGAATACCGACTTAATCGGTGAGGAGTTTGGTATGCTAGCTGGTCAGGGTCGGTGTCCTAGATGCCCTAGATTACCGGCATAACCGGTAAGGAGTTTGTTTGCGTATTCAGGGCCTGGCGTTCAGACGCCATAGATTGCGGGTGTCTCCCGCGAGGACATTAGCGCATGATCACGTTCTATGTTCGCTTAGCAGTCAACTGTGTACCTGGGTGCCTGACAGGACACAGAAGTTTGTCTCAGCGGCTCTGTGACGTAACAGGGTTCGCTTTCAATGCTAGACAGCGCCCTAGCGTGTTTATTTTGCGACTCAGTGGTGTTAAGTGAGTTCGCACACATCTCCATATAGCGCTGCGGCACTCCTTCTAGCGGCTCTGTGGAATAACAGAGTTCGCACATATTGACACAGCGCGTTACGGCGTTTATTTTGGCGACTCTGCAGGATAACAGAGTTCGCTTCTTGCGCCATTTTACTAGCAGCAGGCTCCGCCTGCACGGTGGACCCCGGGCTTCGAACGCACCTTTTTACATCATATATTTGGTGCGTTCCGCAGACCCTACCAACATGTGTCAAATTTTGCACACATACACTCATGTAATTGTTAGTGAAAACCATATATCAAACTACATAAAATGACATGGTTAACTCTATGTAAACCATGTGTCATTTCATGTCGGGTTCTGTAATTTCACAAAAGCCGGCAATTGAATTAGCGGCTATTATACTATCTATTATACTATCTACAAATCTATAATTAGATTCGCCGTTTCTGGCACTTTGCCCGTCTATTCCCATTGCCCTGTAGCGGTGGCGAATGGGTTAATAAGGGGTTAAAGCCACCTTGCTATTGAAAGGTGACTTTAAGCCAGGTTAATAATTAAGAGCTGTCAATTAGACAACTATCAATTATTAATCCTATTGTATGAAATAAGAATAAAACACGCACACATTAATTAAAAATCATTTTAATGAAATAAACACACAGTTTTTGACCATATTTTATTTTACTGCCATTCCTTGTGAAGCCCTTGTTCACCTGTAATAAAAATAAAATAATAAAGCAACATTATTCTTACCTATCCGATGTTCAGTCAGGTCCCCCCGATGTAATCCTTCTTAAAGGGTTAATGTTTACTGCTGTAACCGCAGCTAATGCTGACAGCCTCACAGTAAACCCCCGACTGAATCATCTTCTCTCCTGGCTGACAGGAGAGGAAGTGGTTAGCATAATTATTGCTTCCCACTTTCACTTCAGGTCAGCCAGGGACACCCACAGCATCAGTGACGTCAGAGGGAATCCCTGCTGACCTGAAGTGAACTGATTAACAAAAATAGGGGATTCCCTCGAAAAAAAAATGGCGTGGGGTCCCCCTATTTTTGTTAACCAGCCAGATGAAGCAACTGCTGAGGCCTGGTTTTTCAGGCTGGTAAGGATCCAATATCCATGAACCTTGCAAGCCTGATAATACCAGGCCACAGCAGTCTGCTTAGCTTGGCTGGTTAACAAAAATAGGGGATCCCCTCGAAAAAAAAATGGCATGGGGGTCCCCCTATTTTTGTTAACCAGCCAAGTAAAGAGCAGACTGCTGCGGCCTGGTATTAAAAGACTGTCAAGGCCAATGGATTTTGGCCCTCAACAGCCTAAAAATACCAGGCTGCAGCAGCCCCACAATTGGCGCATCCAAAGATGCGCCAATTGTGGCACTTTACCCGGCTCTTCCCACTTGCCCTGTAGCGGTGGCAAGCGGGGTAATAAGGGGTTAATGTCACCTTTGATTGAACGGTGACAATAAGCCCGGTTAATAATGGAGAGGCGTCAATAAGACACCGATCCATTATTAATCATAGTTTGTAAAATTTTTTTAAAAAATACACAGCCAGAAAAAAGTATTTTAATGAAATAAAACACCATACAGTTTTCATTATTTTTTATTGTACGCTCATCCTGTGACGCCATCGTTCTGTAAAAAAGCAAAAATAATAAACCAACACAAATACTCCCTGTCCGACGCAGTCCAAAATCACGAGTGTCCCACGACGAGTCCAGTTCTGCTACATCTGGATGGCAGGCTGAGCCTGACATCCACATAGAGCAGAGCTGCTTACCTGAGGAGGTTCCCCGGCGATGACGTCATCGGACTGGTTTACGGCCAGCTGTCGCGAGAGTACAGCTGGCCGAGATTACCCAGTACCCGGCAGTCACTGCAGTTATCGCAAGAAGCTGCACGTGACCACCAGGGAGAGGGTAATGGCCAGCCTGAATGGATGGATGGACGTGACTGCCGGGGATCTTCTGCCAGGTAAGTGCTGCTGACACCTGACAGACCCGACCGACACTGACAGTGACACTTTCGGGAAGTTCCTGTGTCACGTACTTCGTTCTGTGACACAGGAACTCCAAATAGACTTTAGAGGAAAACTCCGATTCCGGTATCCGATATGACAAAAATATCTGATCTCAGAATCAGAATTCCGATACAGCAATTATCGGCCGATACCCAATATTTGCAGTATCGGAATGCTCAACACTATAGAGGAGCCTTTCTGCTGGCTTGTGCCCTTCAGCCCCAGCCAGATTAGTATTAGCCTATTTTTTGGAGCCTCATCTATTGCATTGTAGGTTACCTTCCTGCATTGTAATAACTACAAAAAGTTTGTGATACTATCGGTTTTACATCTTTGGGCACATCTGTGGTGCGCCTGAGGGTTCAGTTGCCACAGAGGTGTTGCATCTCACCCAGAGGTGTGACACCTGACTCTCAGGTAAGGACTCCACACCTGCATCCAACACACCATGCCAGCTGAGCATACGGACAGACCCTTGGGGGATGGTCTGACTCAGGCTGGTTAGCAAAGAGTGTAGACATGGGTGGGTGGAGCTAGCTGAAGCACATAGGCTGCTAGATAGATTAGAGAGCAGCCAGTCACTGACTGAGTCTCTGTCTGAATACAGCTAAGGGAGAATCTGCTGAAGTGAGCGAAAGGGTCCGAACAGGCACGGAGGTTGCTTTACCCATCCGTGGCCCCCATCCTGAAGAAGGAAGGACCAAGGCCATCAGGGAGCGGCCCCTAGACTAGTGGGAAAGCTTCACGCCCTGCTAGTAAGCCGACGGCGGTGATCACTTTATGGGTCATTGCCACCACCACCAGCATCTCTTCAGAAAGGCGGCACAACGGGGTCAAGTACGCACAGACATAGGATTTATCTGTTGACCGAAAGGGCTCACAGCTTCTGAAACTGAGAGTTTGCATGGTGAGGTACTAGGAAGTAGAAAAGAGTAAGAGCACAGAGAGTGAAGGCCAGAAAGGAACGTACTGAGAGGGAGTCCTGGGAAGTGCGACCAATTTACCTGGGGGTTTCTGGACCACTCACCCGGAGGACACAGTGACAAGCGGGCATCTGTATGGCTCCCAACAGACTGTGAGTAAAAACCCTGAAACTGCACTTGGACTGTCTCCCTGATTATTCCAGCATCGAACATTCCACTCTGCTACATCCACAAGCACCATTCCTTCTCTACCACATCTACCTGCCGTGGAAGGACACAGCCTTACCTGTAGGAGGTTTACCATCTAGCTGCACAGCACCATCCCTTCCAGAGGACCTGCACAGCAGTGCTGGTCACCCTGGCCAGACACTACAGGTGGCATCATGAATCACTATACGAACACTAATCCCCTGTAAATATATCCCCTTTTTGGTGAGCGCCCAGGGCCACGGACCGAGTCGTGGCGCGCCGTGACAACCCCCATAGAAGTCGACGGGCTCGGTGCCGAGTACCCCACGGCCCTGGCGGGTGGCTCACATCCAGTGTCTTTTTGTGAAAAAAAAAAGTTAATAAAGTTGAATCACCAAATACTCCACTTTACAGTTGTGTAGGTCACATTAGCTCATATTAAAGTCTAGTCCACACTTATAAAATTAGTGTTTCTTATACCTGTTATTAGCAGCTGTTCAGAAATAAGCACACTAAGCTCTTAGTACTTTTCTGCATATCTTTATCAGTCTAGCAAGATGAAGAAGGCAAGGAGTAAGGCACGTGGGTGTTTGCGTGGAGTTTCTGCAGCGAGAGGACATGGGGATTCTGTGCCTGCTGCGGGCACCAGTTACTCAGCATCCCCCAGTTTTACCAGGGAACAGTCCTTTATGCACAGCTTTGTTGGAGCTCGCCGTACCCCACTGCTGCGGGACGACCAAATTGAAGCCGTTGTCGGATGGATGGCAGCTAACGCATCGACTTCAATTAGTTCCAGATCCTCTCAGGTCCAAAGCACTGAAGAGCACCCATCTGTCTCTTCATCACCACCTGCCAAATTGCTCAGGCAGTCAGAGAGCAATGGACAGGAGCCATTTCTACTTCAGTTCTCTGAATCTGTTGGCTTGGAAAGAGGGGGCCAGCCAAGCAGCATTCGAGAATTGGAAGAAGAGGTAGTATGCAGTGATGCACAACTGCTTTGTCTCTCTGAATCTGAAGAGGCGGGTGGGCCTGTGCCTATGGTCAGCACACCTCAGTAAGCATCTGATGATGAGACTCAGGTGCCACTTTCTGGTGTGTACTATGCTGTTGAGACTACCCAGGAGAAGCAGTCGTTTGAAGAAGGTAGTGTAGATGATAAGGTCCTTGACCCATCATGGCATGAGGTACAGGAAGGCGGTGGGAGCAGCTCTGAGGAAGAGATTCCCCGAACGGCCAAAACAGGAGGGAGAGCGAGGGGGCAGACTCGGTTGCCTGTAGCCTCCACTTCGGCACCCATTAGGAGCATACCTCTTCCAAAAACCCCAAACGGGCGCTCCCAAGACTTGCAGTGCCTGGTCCTTTTTTGACACAGTTGCAGATGACATTTGCTTTGTCAAATGCAAGCTGTGTAATCAGAAAGTGAAAAGAGGGAAAAGGGTCAGCAACCTCAATACCACAAATATGTGGAAACATGTGCGGACCAAGCACTTGGTGGAGTTACAAAGACCCACTGAAGACATAAGCCAACCTACAGCGCCACCTACCACCTCTTCAGCTCGTGTTGTAGCCTCTTCCTCCAGCTCACACACAGCTGGTTCGGCTTCCTCACAGGATCGCCATGGAAGAACCTCTGGCACTGTTGTACAGAGACACAGTGTCATTCCACCCACAGCACCACGTTCCCTGTCATCCTCACACTCCCAGGCCAGTCTACAGCCATCGGTAGCACAGGCATGGGAGAAAAGGCACCCATACTCAGCAAACCACCCCGAGCACAGGCTCTGAATGCTGGCATTGCAAAACTACTGTCCCTTGAAATGCTCTCATTCAGGCTGGTGGAGACTGACACCTTCCGTAACTTCATTGCATTGGCTTTCCACAATACAACGTGCCCAGCCGCTTTTATTTCAGCAGGCAAGCCGTCCCTACCCTGGAAAAATTAAACATGCGCTACTAAACGCCGTCAGTAGCAAGGTCCACCTGACCACCGATGCGTGGACCAGTAACCATGGACAGGGACGATATCTTTCCCTCACTGCCCATTGGGTAAATGTTGTGGAGCCGGGTACAGATCTTGTGAGTGGCGCTGTAGTGTTCTGCCAACTCCAAGGATTGCAGGAATCCAGTCTGTGCATGACTCCTCCTCATACTCCAGTTCCTCTGAATCAGTGCTGCAGGAGCCATCACGGTCTACCTCCACATGGACCCGTGAACGCTTACCTGTTACTACCGATATGAGCACAGCCATGTGCCAAACGTCAACAGGCCTTATTGAAATTAATTTATATGGGGAATCGAAGCCACACAGCGCAGGAGCTCTGGAATGCCATCAAGCAGGAGAGCGACGTGTGGTTTGTGCCAACGAATCTCCACCCAGGCACGGTAGTGTGTGACAATGGCTGAAATCTCGTGGAAGCTCTGGGCCTAGGCAAACTCACTCACATCCCATGTCTGGCACATGTGCTCAACTTGGTCGTGCAGTCTTTTTTGAGGGACTATCCGGATATTGATGCACTGCTGCACAAGGTCCGCATAGAGTGTGCTCACTTGCGGCGTTCCAGCATGGCAAAATCACGCATTGCAGCTCTTCAGCGCTGATTCCGCCTTCTGGAACATCGCATCATATGTGACCTACCCACCAGGTGGAATTCAACGTTACATATGTTGGAGAGGTTGTGTGAGCAGCAAGCAGCAGTAATGGAGTACTAGCTGCATCAGGCGCAAACAAAGTCGCACTGCGCGCCGTTCACACTTCACCACCACTGAGTGGGCCTCTATGAAGGACATCTGCCACGTTTTGCGTGCCTTCGATGTTTCCACACGGATGGCGAGTGCAGATGATGCACAAGTCAACATGACTATCCCCCTTATCTGCCTGCTTGAAAAAACACTGCAAGCACTAATGGAGAAGTTTGTGGAGGATGAGGAGTCACAAATGCCATCTGCTTGTGGACAGTCTGTGCAACGTGGTTCCTCATAAAGGCCTTGGCAGGGGACACTTTGTGAGGAGGATGAGGAGGAGTCAATGGGGAGGAAGACATCTGTCCAGATGAGGGAGGTACACAATGCTCTAGTAGTCAGTATGTAGAGCGAGGGTGGGGTGATGCAGAGCAGGCAGAGATGACGCCTCAAGCAGGGGACAGCGTTTCTTGGCCAGTTGGCAGTCTGCAGCACATGGTTGATTTTATGCTGCAGTGCCTGAGAAACGACGGCCGCATCGCCCACATTCTCAACACGGCTGATTATTGGGTGTACACCCTCCTAGATCCTCACTACCGGGACAACTTACAAAGCCTCTTAACACCGTTGAACCGGGAGTGTAAAATGCGGGAGTACCAAGACACACTGGTACTCCATTCCACCCGATAGCAGTGCTGCTAGTGCTTTACAAAGCAGCTCAGTGCGTCTAAGCAGTGGAGGAAGCTCTGCACAAAGAGGGAGCAGAAGCAACGCCTCTGCACAAGGCAAGACCAGTATGGTCCAAATGTGGCAAAGTTTTGTGTCCCCGCCACAAATGTCTACACCATCACAGATGGCTCCAGTCAGCAGGAGGCAACGTTTCCGTCAGATGGTGACAGACTACATGTCTTGCCCTCTCAGTGTTCTCCCACACGGCTCTTCCCCGTTCAAATTTTGGGTCTCTTAGCTGGATACATGGCCAGAGCTTAGCCAGTATGCATTGGAGGTGCTGGCTTGCCCTGCTGCTAGTGTATTATCGGAATGCGTCTTTAGTGCCTCAGGTGGTGTACTAACAGACCGTCGCATGCGACTATCCTCCAATAACGTTGACCGGCTTACTTTTCTGAAAATGAACAAGACCTGGATCTCGCAGGAATTTGCCAGTCCTCTTCCAGTCTCCTGTTCATGTTTCTACCACCTGAACTGTAATCCCTGGGCTCCAACACCGCCATTTGTTGCTCCCAAGTGCCATCTGCACAGTCAACACTTGCTTCTGTGTTATTAGGGTTCTGTAACGTCAGCTGATCCCCTGCTGTGTGTCTGTCAATTTCGCCTGCTCTGTCCACATTCACACTACTACAGATGTTAAGCTTGCTCCAATTAGGCCTCTGGCTACACTCTGCTTCTACTGTAATCCTGGGCTCCAACACCGCTAGTTGCTGCTCAGAAGTGCCGTCTGCACAGTGAACACTTGCTCCTCTGTTATTGGTGTTCTGTAACATCAGCTGATCCCCTGCTGTTTGTCCGTCAATTTCGCCTGCTCTGTCCACATTCACACTACTACAGATTTTAAACTTGCTCCAATTAGGTCTCTGGCTATACTCTGTTTCTACTGTAATCCCTGGGCTCCAACACCGCCAGTTGCTGCTCACAAGTGCCGTCTGCACAGTCAACAATTGCTCCTGTGTTTTTGGGGTTCTGTAACGTCAGCTGATCCCCTGCTGTGTGTCCGTCAATTTCGCCTACTCTGTCCACATTCACACTACTACAGATATTAAACTTGCTCCAATTAGGCCTCTGGCTACACTCTGTTTCTACTGTAATCCCTGGGCTCCAACACCACCAGTTGCTGCTCAGAAGTGTCTTTGGCACGGGTACTCCCTCCTGCCCAGCCTGGCTCCAGCACGCCAGCTGTTTGCGGGTAGTGTCAACGTCACTTTGTCTCCAATACGTTGTCCTGTCGTGTTGCGGTCGGGTTAGCCGATTCTATGGTGCCTGCAGTTTAGGTGCTTCCTATGTGGGCTGCAGGATCTGGCAATGAAGGCTGGTTCCATAGTGCCAATAGGACAAGCTCCCCCTGTAGGACTGTGGGTTTCGGTAACTCCGGGCGGCTCGCGGCCTTGCAACTTTTTTTTTCATGTGTACTTTCTGCTGCCTATCTGAGTTCCAGTACCATTAGCTGGTTCTTTGGAAGTCAATCTTGAATATGTCCCCCTGGGTTCCAGTAACGTCAGCTGGTTCCAGGCAGAGCCTTTGGCTTAGGTGCCTCCTTCTCGGTATCCGAGTTCCACCAATGTCTGCTGGTCCTTGGTAGTCCTTGGTAATTCCTGCTATTCCATTTGATTGGGCTAAACCTCTATGCTTTTAATGTCTCCTCCACCTCCCCCAGTACATTCTACATTATTCTTAGTTGTATTCCTTCATGTAGAATTAACCTACAAGGAAAGTAAGGGTTTATTTTCATTCCGATATTTGTGTCCCATTGACTTGCTATCACGCTGTATAACAGTTATAGATAATGTCAGTAATCTATATCAAGTGGGACAACATTCTATATAACATATAAATAGGTTATATCAACATGAACATATAGTATTTGATAACATAGTATTACCTGACATAATATCCGAAGTACTGAGGATCTATACTGGATCTGTTTCACGCTGTCTCAGGCTAGAGGTGGACTGGGGTCTATACTGACCCTAAACTGGGGTCCTGACTAGTCCCTCTACCTGGAGGTACTGTTAATGGTACAGAGGTCCAGGCCGCCAGCATAACCCTATCTCCTATAAGTCCCTGACCACTGTAATCTAGTCCTTAGAAGGACACTGATTACCACCACAGGGATATGGGCAGGTCACCGCTTAATAAACAGTAAAGACAAACGAGACAGACAGGGGATAAAGTAAATACTGTCTTGCATACAACACTTAAACACAGAGGGAACACAAAAGGTCTAGGAGATAAACTATAAGCGAGGAGAGGATAAACCACAAAGGAGCTCTTAGCTTAAGTATTCTCAGAACCGATCCTATCTGCTGGTCTGTATGAATGCTTTCACCGGCATCTAACACACAGACTGGCAGGAATATAAAGGAAGCTAATTAGTACATAATCAAAAGCAGCCGGGCGAGGCTGGACCTAGTCTTAGCAATGAGCTAGGTAAAATTAACTCCCCACCACCAAACACAAAGTAACAGCAACTCAGCTGCGAGAAGTCAGAATGTGCAATCGCGACGATCCTCGTGGCGATGCACCCATGACAGTACCCCCCTTCTACGAGGGGCCTCCGGACCCTCAGGGCCAGGTCTGCCCGGGTAAGTTGTGTGGAAGGGCCGAACCAATCGATCTGCGTTAACCTCCGACGCAGGGACCCACGTCCTCTCCTCAGGACCATACCCCTTCCAATGAACCAGGTACTGAAGGGACCGACGATTCAGACGTGAGTCAATGATCTTCAACACCTGAAACTCCAAGCTACCATTGACCACCACCGGAGGGGGGGGCAGAGGCGACGGTATAACTGGCACCACGTACCTTTTAAGCAACGATTTGTGGAACACATTGTGGATTTTAAACATAGGAGGGAGGTCCAGACGAAATGCCACAGGATTAACTATAGAACTGATCCTGTATGGACCGATGAACCTGGGACCCAGTTTCCAGGAGGGAACCTTGAGTTTTATATTCTTGGTAGACAACCACACCAGATCGTTCACACTTAGGTCCGGACCAGACACTCTCCTCCTATCAGCCCTCCGCTTGTAACGGTTCCCCATAGCACTCAGACCATTCAGCACTCCTCTCCAAACTGAAGCAAGTGACGATGAGAATTGTTCCTCCTCAGGAACCCCAGACGGACGGGTATGTGGGGTCTTAAAGCGAGCACAAACTCCACATGACGCGACAAAAGTTATTACCTCTTTATTTAAGTTAGGCCACCAAAACCGGCGAGAAAGGAGATCCACAGTTGCTTTACTCCCTGGATGTCCTGCTAAAACAGAATTATGATGTGCCTCGATAACTTTTTGTCTTAACTGATTAGGAACAAACAGTTTCCCTGGAGGTCCTACAGGGGCGTCCCCCTGAGCCTCCAATACCTCCTCCTCAAGCTCAGAGCATACAGCCGACACTACCACTCCCTCCTGTAAGATAGGAACCGGGTCATCCGTCTTTCCGGCCCCTGGGAAACTACGAGATAAGGCATCAGGCGGCAATTTTATTGAGCAGTCATACGCGCGATGAGGAGGCAACTCTTGACACCCCTCCTCTGAGAACACATCCCCCAAGTCCTCCAGAAAAGGAGGCAAGGTCCTAGGCACGACCGCACCGATGACCGTGCTCATGCAGTTATTCTTGCAAAATTCACCCCACTGGCTTATCTCTCTGGATTGCCAATCAATCACTGGGTTATGTTTAGCCAACCAAGGAAGTCCCAACACAATAGGAGTAGGAAGACCCTCCAACACATAACAAGACAACTGTTCTTTATGTATTGCCCCTACTCGAAGGTCTATGTTATGAACAGCTTGTACAAAGCTACCTTGACCGAGAGGTCTGGCGTCAATAGAAAGTATAGGGATCGGTTTGGCCAATACACTCAGTTGCATACCTTGCACCTGGGCAAACCGAGCGTCCACCATATTAGCCCCAGACCCACTATCAAGAAGAACAGAAATCCTCTCAACTCTCGCACCAACCACCACCTCCGCAGGCACGAGAAATTGAGACGGACCTGGGGACGAAATACCTACTCCCAGGTTGTTGTCCACCACACAACCTGGGATTAACAGTTTTTCGGTGACTTTTTTGCTCAATGAGGCACGGAAGGGACACCCCCCAACAAAATGTCCCTCTCTCCCGCAGAAGAAACACCTTCTTGTCTTGCGGCGCACCGCTGATTCCCTCCTACAAAATGATGTCCCTCCCAACTGCATAGGTTCCACGGAACAGGCCAGGGGAACCTCAATATAAGGGACTTTAGTAGTGGGTGGAGTCATAACAGGGGGCGGAGTTACCTCGCACCTCCCCCGAAGCCTTCTATCAATACGAATAGCAAGGGCCATAGCAGCCTCCAGTGACGAAGGAGAATCATACTGAGCCAAAACATCTTTTAATTTGTCAGATAACCCTTGACAAAACTGGCTCCTAAGAGCTGGGTCATTCCACTGAGTATCTGTGGCCCATCTACGGAACTCAGAAGAAAATTCCTCTGCCGGACGATCTCCCTGCTGTATCCTACGTAACTTCGTTTCAGCAAGGGAGACCCGATCCGGGTCATCATACACCAGACCCAGGGCAGCAAAAAATCAATCTACTGACTGGAGGGCCGGGGAACCCGGGGGAAGAGAGAACGCCCAAGATTGAGGGTCCCCTTGTAAGAGCGAGATGACAATTCCCACCCTCTGCTCTTCACTCCCCGATGACCGAGGCCGCAGCCGAAAGTATAATTTACATGCCTCCCGGAAGGTAAAAAATTTGTCCCGCCCACCAGTGAACCTGTCTGGGAGAGCAACCTTAGGTTCAGACCTGGTTTGCTCCGGGGGGACAAAACCTTGGACTTAATGTCCGTAAGATCCAAGGACAACTTCTGCAACTGCAGGGCAAGCTGGGCCACTGGATCCATGGTAGCTGGGGAGAATCTTTTTAGTATGGCCGGTGAAAATATCACGCTGTATAACAGTTATAGATAATGTCAGTAATCTATATCAAGTGGGACAACATTCTATATAACATATAAATAGGTTATATCAACATGAACATATAGTATTTGATAACATAGTATTACCTGACATAATATCCGAAGTACTGAGGATCTATACTGGATCTGTTTCACGCTGTCTCAGGCTAGAGGTGGACCGGGGTCTATACTGACCCTAAACTGTGGTCCTGACTAGTCCCTCTACCTGGAGGTACTGTTAATGGTACAGAGGTCCAGGCCGCCAGCGTAACCCTATCTCCTATAAGTCCCTGACCACTGTAATCTAGTCCTTAGAAGGACACTGATTACCACCACAGGGGTATGGGCAGGTCACCGCTTAATAAACAGTAAAGACAAACGAGACAGACAGGGGATAAAGTAAATACTGTCTTGCATACAACACTTAAACACAGAGGGAACACAAAAGGTCTAGGAGATAAACTATAAGCGAGGAGAGGAGAAACCACAAAGGAGCTCTTAGCTTAAGTCTTCTCAGAACCGATCCTATCTGCTGGTCTGTATGAATGCTTTCACCGGCATCTAACACACAGACTGGCAGGAATATAAAGGAAGCTAATTAGTACATAATCAAAAGCAGCCGGGCGAGGCTGGACCTAGTCTTAGCAAAGAGCTAGGTAAAATTAACTCCCTCACCACCAAACACAAAGTAACAGCAACTCAGCTGCGAGAAGTCAGAATGTGCAATCGCGACGATCCTCGTGGCGATGCACCCATGACACTTGCATTGGTTTCCGGTATCGGAATCGGCAATATCCGATCTTTTTGGGGTATCGGTCTGATCCAATCCGATCCGATATTTCCCGATATTGGATATTGGATATTGGATATTTCCCGATATCGCTCAACACTAACCGTGAGTCTAATAAAATTAACAGATTCACCAAAATTTACATTTCTTGTGATTTGCTACAGGTGAATTGGTCAGAAAGGGGTTTAAAATATCTTATACCCACTTCTCTGCTACTATCTGTCCTGCCACCACTAGTCCTATCAGATCTTCTATCTTCTTTCTTCAATATTTCTTCCATTCTATAGGCAGTGCTATGCAAGCCAGTGACAGCTTCAAGTGATGACCGAGTAAATGGAAGACCCAGCCGGAAAGAAGATAAATGAAAAAAAAATGAGTATAAAAGAGCTGATCAGTCACTTGACAGTGGCAAGATAGTTACAGGCAGGGCGGAGGCGAGGTAAGTATAATTTTTTTTATCTCCTTAAAGCTGATTCAATTACATTTATTTCAGAAGAATCGAACTTCCACTTTGAATTCAAAAAATCGTTCTGATTATTTGGAGATTCGCTGAACTTTAACATTAATTGTTTTATTTTTATTGAAACCAGGAAAGTGCTTTAATGCTAAAGAGATGCAAACAAAGTGCAATCAAAGCGCAAACAAAGCGTAATTTGTTTCCTTTACCTTTAAAGAAGTCTTTCCTTTAATAAAAAAAAAACTGAGTGCATAATTAAGTCAAGCTAACCTAGAAATAGAATTCTTCATCAATGTGTGAAGTGTAGCAAGTTATAGCAATGGACCAACTCGCGTTCATTCAAAATCTGCTGCCAAAGCAGTACACTGGTAGAGCCTCAAATGGAAAATGTCAATCTCTATTTGCATAAAGTACATAACCATATGCTGCTCCAGCAAAGAGATTTTATGTGTAAAAACAGATGCTCCATCAAAGCTGTTGATTCAGCTTTGCACCTTTTTACAGCCAAAGCTTAAGGCTGATTCCTTTTTTTTTTCTAGTTGAATTTAAACCTGAATTGTGAAAATATTGTCCATATATTTCCTTGTGGAAGATGCAGATGGCCCAGTTTTGGGATTTAAAAGGCATTGAACTTTGGCATCTTTTGGGATATAATTGAGGTACGTTCAAGAGGATAAGAAATACTAGGATGGGTGAATCATTACTTTCTTTGCAGCTGCTGTTAGGTTGTTGAGGTATTTTTAGACATTCTTTAAATCTGAATTTGCTCTGTCCCTCCCCTGTGTGCCAGTCAGATTATCATTATGTACAATGTGAAAAAACAGCAAGCTATCTAAATTTTTATGGGATAAATGCACTGAAAAATAAGGGGTAAAATGATGAGCATAGTTCAAAAAGGAAAAAATATGTAACATTTTAGTGCACATGAAGTGTACGCCAAAACATACAATTTTTTCCCGCCGAAAACCATGTGATAACTTCCTGCCAAGGTGTTCAAATAAAATGCACTACTCATAATACACCTGTACCACATTTTCTTTTTCCCCCAAGAAGAAGCAACTCACGCGAAACGCGCTTTGGGGAGTTGGGTTGATGTGCTGCCTGGATCAAAGCAATGTATACTTGCATTTTATAATTTAAGCATTGCAAATGAAGTGCTTCTTATACACTGATTTAATATAACATAGATGCATGTCTTTATCTTTTTGCAGTAGGCAGTTATATATTTATATGTTGCTACTAATATAGCAAGATAGTACAAGGAGATACTCTCAATTAGATTACTTTCTTCATTGAAATAGCAAGTATGCCCACTTGCTTTTGTCACTCTTGATTTATGTGTTTTTCTTTTCTTTTAAATAAAATATGTAAAATTTGACATTGTATTAGTAGCATGGACTCCTGTTCTCCTCCATTATAAATATTTATTAATTTGAATAGGGGTGAATGTGCAGTACCCAGCCGTGGCACTATGAAGTTGATGGAGCTGTGTGATGCAGCTCTGCAACTGAGAATGGCTTCTCGATGGGGATGCCAGATGTCACACTCCTCCTGGCATTCATAACCAGGTTAGGAAATCAATATCAAATTAAAGGATTAGTCATTTAAGACCTTCTCCAAAACATTCTATTTAGGATGGTGAAATGCAGGTATTATGCCATCAAAAGCAGAGGCTCCCCAAGGAATGATTGTAGATAACCTACCAAAGACATAATAATGATCTATAGTAGACACTCAACCAATTAGGGATCAGGTCTGCAACTGTTCATGTCCGTCCTCAGTTGGGGCCCAGAACTGCTCGACATATCGTCAGGTTAGGTCATCAATATCACAGTAGTAAAACACTAACTTTAAAAATCTTGAAAGTTCGTGACAAATACTGGCTAGGTCAGTTGTGTCCATTTCACTACTGTGGCTAAAAGCTAAAATTTGCTTCTATGACCAAGTGTTAGTTCACAATCTATACATTAATGAGGTCATATATTATCAGAGTAATTTTTATTTTTAGTGTGTTTTTTTAAATCAGCAGACTTTTGGCACAAAGTTAAAATGACTAGAGAATTTGTAGGTGGCTTTTGATGATAAACAAACCTTTGGATAGTGTTAATCTGCAGGATAATTACGTTAGAAAAGATACACTGCTGCCACACTGAAACCAGGGGAGGAGTTCCGAGGAGATGAATTTGCATAATTCCCAGTGCCTTCTGGGGATAAGTGAAGAGTCTCTGTGAGCTCAAGGAACACTGGATTTTGGCCGTAGCAGCTGAAAGGAGGACATCAGTAAACAGCGCGCCGCTAGTTTTGGCATATATTCCACCACTTGAATATCTCTTGAACAATAAGACCATGGAAAAGGCAAAGAGCCATGTGGTGAGCTGCATTTCTTGTTACATGTTCACAGACTTACCAGTGGAAAAGCCAAACTTCACATGCCAGAAATGCAAGCTGGTGTCCCTGTAGGAGGAAAAGTTACAAAATCTGGAAGAGAGGTTTTCTACATTGAAGACCATTAAGGAAGGTAGAGTTCTTAGACAGAGCAGAATTATCTCTTCATGTTACAGAAAGAGAAGAAATTCGAAGTGCACCTGAAGAAACAGAGGAATGGAAGCATGTGACCCAGAGACGCAGGAGGATCAGGAGGCAGTCAGCACCAATTCTGCTCAGGAACCAGTATCAGGCTCTTACACAGGAGAACTATGAAGAAATACATCAAGATAAGACTTTGGCCACAAACAATAACCTTGTACGCCCTCAGAGTCCTCCTGAATGGAGAAAGAAAACTGTTGTGAAGAAGAAACGGAGAGTTGTTGTCATGGGCGATTCCCTGTTGAGAGGAACAGAGGCCGCTATCTGCAGACCGGATATAACCTCAAGAGAAATGTGCTGTCTTCCAGGTGCAAAAATTAAAGATGTGTCTGACAGGATATCAGGACTCTTAGAGGTACAGATGACTACCCATTCCTGCTAATACATGTTGGGGACAAATGACACCGCAAGAAACGACCTGGAAACCATCTGCAGTGACTTTGAAAACTTAGGTAAGAAAGTGAAAGAACTGGGAGCGCAGGTGGTCTTCTCTTCCATCCTTCCAGTGGATGGCCATGGAACAAGGAGGTGGAATAAGATTCTGCAGGTGAACAACTGGCTATGTCGATGGTGCTGTCAGCAAGGATTTGGATTTTTGGATCACGGAGTGAATTACCTATACGATGGACTAGAGATGGGGTGCACCTTACGAAGACTGGAAAACATGTATTTGGAAGTCGCCTTGCTACACTCATCAGGAGAGCTTTAAACTAGAACAATGTGGGAAGGAAAGCAAAACGCCAGCAAAAGCCATACACCTGACAAATACTATGAGATTTCTGCTATTAGAAGTGAAGGAGAAAAACAAAGAAAAAAAATCTACAGAATAAAAATATTGAACAAAGAGAAACCAATCACAAACTAAAGTGTTTATATACGAATGCACAAAGCATGGGCAACAAACAAGGAGAACTGGAACTACTAACGCAGGAGAAGAAATATGATGTCATTGGAATCACTGAGACTTGGTGGGACGATACACATGATTGGAATACAAGGCTAGAGGATACAACTTATTTGCAAGAAACAGACTTGATAAACGAGGAGGAGGTGTCGCATTGTATGTTAGAAAAGGGTATATCTGCACAAAGATTGACGCTTCAGAGACTGGGAGTTCTGTGGAAACTGTTTGGGTAAGAATACAAGGACAGAATAATGGAAAGGACACCATTGTAGGCATTTACTACAGGCCGCCTGTGCAAGCTGACGATATGCATAAACTCTTTATGCAACTAATGACCAAGTTCTTCAAAAAATATGACATAGTGGTCATGGGAGATTTCAACTATCCAGACATTTGTTGGGAATCTCTCTCAGGCAAAACTAACAGGTCCAGGAAAATCTTATCCTCTCTTGCTGACAACTTTATCTTCCAAAAGGTAGGGGAGAAAACAAGGGGATCTGCTACCTTGGATATAATCCTTATAAACAGGGAGGAACTGGTTGAGGAGGTAAGAGTGGCAGGGACCCTAGGAGGTAGTGACCATGCTATTTTAGAATTTTGGATAACAAGAGGAGGAAGACCTGTGAAGACTCAGACTCAAGGTTAGATTTCAGAAAGGCAGATTTTAAGGGACTCAGAAAGAGAATTAGAGGGATCCAATGGCTGGATATCCTTAAAGACAACAATTTCCAGGAAGGATGGAAAATCTTGAAAAATGAGATTTTCAAAGCACAATCGTTAACAATTCAGAAAAGAGGGAAGAATGGGAAGCATTTAAGGAAACCAGGATGGATGAACACTAGTGTTGAGCGATACTGCTCGATATCTAAAAATATCGGATCGGAATGGTATCGCCGATATCACTAAATATCGTCGATATCCGATTCCGATACCGGAAGTCCCATGTAAGTCTATGGGAACCAAATATCGACATTAAAAAAACCCATTCTTGCCTTGTTGGTTAATTGTACATGAAGGAAAACAACAAAGACTAATGTAGAATGTATTGGGGGAGGTTGAGGAGACAATAAAGGCATACATGTTTAACCCAATGCATTGGAATAGCATTAATATATTTTTTTTTGGAAATACGTTTGGATTGACTAACAAATTGACAATGTTGTTAACCTTTTTTCTATTTTGGCAAATATGTATGTTTCACAACTTCCATGCTCTTCACCTTTTTAACTTTTGCCAGTGCCACACTTTCTCCTTCATAATCTTCAGCAGCATCATCTTTCTCATCAAATTATTCTTCATCTTCACCTTCTTAATCTTCTTCTTAAACTTCTTGCTATTCATGTTTTTGTTTACATTACTCATATTGTTATTATTAAACTAATTAATCTTCTTCATATTCAAATTCTTCATCTTCTTCCTCTTCATCTTCTTCATCATATTCTTATTTGTGACAGAGATTCCTGTACTTGTAATCTGTAAAAGTATGAATTGTTCATCCTTCCGTTCTTGCTGTCACAAAAGATTTAAATTACAACAGTATTTGTCCGTGTTCAGTTTAACCTGCAGCAGCAGGCATTTTCCAGGGGCACCACGAGGAGGAACGGACTCACCCCCATACACTGCTTAGTCTTCTTCTGCTTAGAATTTAGAGCATATATTTTGCTCTTCATTTTGGTCTTATACTTCATGTTCTTCTGCTTTTTGATCTTCGGCTTATTGTTCTTCTGTCTCTTGTTCTGTATCTTGTAGTTTGTCTTAACCTTCTTTGTCCTGTTGGTGATCTTCTTCTGGGTAATCTTTTATTTTTTCTTTGTGATGGTGTTCAGGCTGGTTGGCTTCATGCTCGTCGTCCTTGTTGTCGTCATCTTCTTCTGGGTGGTCTTTAAGGTCATCTAATTTCCGAGAACCAGCTGACGTTACTGGAACCCTGGACCCCGGACGGTAGCGAGGAAAGCATGTCACAACGAGTACAGTGACGTTATGGACCGGTATAGCAGAGACTTGCTCCAAGCATACAAGACCAGCACTGGATCGATCGAAGAGGACTAGCCAAGCAGGGACATGACGTACTGCCGGACGTAGCGAAAAAGCAATGACGGGACACTGACGTTACTACACGTACTAGCAGGAGGTACCTGTGCTCCAAAGCACTACCAAGGACCAGCAGACGTTGGTGGAACTCGGATACGGAGATGGAGGCACCTAGGCCAAAGGCACTGGGGAGAACCAGTTGACGGTACTGGACCCCGGACGGGTAGCAGAAGGAAAAGAGGCAATGTCACAACCGAGTACCAGCTGACGTTACTGTGACACGGTTACTAAGCAGGAGGTACCTGTGCTCCAAAGCACTACCAAGGACCAGCAGACGTTGGTGGAACTCGGATACGGAGATGGAGGCACCTAGGCCAAAGGCACTGAGGAGAACCAGTTGACGGTACTGGACCCCGGACGGGTAGCAGAAGGAAAAGAGGCAATGTCACAACCGAGTACCAGCTGACGTTACTGTGACACGGTTACTAAGCAGGAGGTACCTGTGCTCCAAAGACTACCAAGGACCAGCAGACGTTGGTGGAACTCGGATACGGAGATGGAGGCACCTAGGCCAAAGGCACTGGGGAGAACCAGTTGACGGTACTGGACCCCGGACGGGTAGCAGAACGCACCCATGAAAATGTAAGTTGACAGGACGCAAGCCGTCCGCAGTTACCGAATCACACAGTCCTACAGTGGGTGCTTGTCCTATTGTCACAATGGAAACAGCCTTTATTTACATATCCCACAGCACACATAGGAATCACCTAAACTGCAGGCACCATAGAGTCGGCTAACCCGAATGCAACACGACAGCACAACTTATTGGAGGATAATTGACGTTCACACTGCCAGGAAACAGCTGTCGTGCTGTAACCAGGCTGGCCAGGAGTCAGTACCCTGCCAATTACTTACGAGCAACAAATGGCGGTGTTGTAGCCCAGGGAGTAGAGTTCAGGTGGTAGAAAGATGAACATAACAGGAGACATGGAAAACGTTGCCAAACAGTTATTTAATCTGAAAACGGACAGGCAAATTCAGGTGAGATCCATGCCTTGTTCATTTTCAGAAAAGTAAGCCGGTCTACATTCTCTGAGGATAGTCGCATGCGACGGTCTGTTACTACACCACCTGCAGCACTAAAGACGCGCTCAGATAATACACTGGCAGCAGGGCAAGCCAGCACCTCCAATGCATACTGGCTAAGCTCTGGCCATGTATCCAACTTAGAGACCCAAAATTTGAAAGGGGAAGAGGCATCTGGGAGTACACTTAGAGGGAAAGCCAAGTAGTCTGTCACCATCTTACGGAAACGTTTCTTCCTGGTGACTGGAGCCGTCTCGGATGGTGTAGACCTTGCTGGCGCTGTCACAAAACTTTGCCACATTTGTAACATACAGCTCTTGCCCTGTGCAGAGGCGCTGCTTCTGCTCCCTCTTGTTGTAGAGGTGTCTACACTGCCTCGACGCACAGAGCTGCTTTGTAAAGCAGTAGCAGCAGCAGCAGCTCTCTCGGCTGGAATGTACAACAGTATGGATTGCACCAGTGTGTCTTGGTACTCCTGCATTTTACGGTCTCGGTTTACCGGTGTGATGAGGGTTTGTAAGTTGTCCCGGTAGCGAGGGTCTAGGAGGGTGTACACCCAATAATCTGACGTGGTGAGAATGTGGGCGATGCGGCGGTCGTTTCTCAGGCACTGAAGCATGAAATCAACCATGTGCTGCAGACTCCCAACTGGCCAACAAAGGCTGTCCTCTGGAAGAGGCGTCATCTCTGCCTCCTCTGCATCACCCCACCCTCGCTCTACATACTGACTAGAGCGTTGTGTACCTCCCTCTGTAGGGATTTCTTCCTCCTCCATTGACTCCTCCTCCTCATCCTCCCACAAAGTGAGCCCTGCCCAGCCCTTTGTGAGGAACCACGTTGCGCTGACTATCCTGAAGGTAATTGAATTTGTGACTCCTCATCCTCCACCTCTTCCAAAACCTCTTCCTTTAGTGCTTTCAGTGATTTCTGAAGCAGGCAGATAAGGGGGACAGTCATGCTGACTAGTGCATCATCTGCACTCGCCATCCGCGTTGAGACATCAAACGCACGCAAAACGTCGCAGATGTCCTTCATAGAGGCCCACTCAGTAGTGGTGAAGTGTGAACGGCGCAAATTGCGAGTTGATTGCGCCTGTTGCAGCTGATACTCCATTACTGCTGGCTGCTGCTCACACAACCGCTCCACATGTAACGTGGAATTCCACCTGGTGGGTACGTCACATATGATGCGATGTTCAGGAAGGCGAAATCTGACTTGCAGAGCTGCAATGCGCGATCTGGCCATGCTGGAACGTCGCAAGTGAGCGCACTCTAGGCGGACCTTGTGCAGCAGTGCATCAAGATCCGGATAGTCCCTCAAAAAACTCTGCACGACCAAGTTGAGCACATGTGCCAGACATGGTATGTGAGTGAGGTTGCCAAGGCCCAGAGCTGCCACCAGATTTCGGCCATTGTCACACACTACCAAGCCTGGCTGGAGATTAGCTGACAAAAACCACACGCCGCTCTCCTGCTTGATGGCATCCAGAGCTCCTGCGCTGTGTGGCTTCGATTCCCCATGGAAATTAATTTCAGGACAGCCTGTTGACGTTTGGCCACGGCTGTGCTCATATCGGTCGCAACAGGTAAGCGTTCACGGGTCCATGTGGAGGTATACCGTGACGGCTCGTGCAGCGATGATTCTGAGGAACTGGAGTAGGAGGAGGAATCAATGTGTACAGACTGGATTCCTGCAATCCTTGGAGTTGGCAGAACACGTACAGCGCCACTGGCAAGATCTGTACCCGGCTCCACAACATTGACCCAATGGGCAGTGAGGGAAAGGTATCGTCCCTGGCCATGGGATACTGGTCCACGCATCGGTGGTCAGGTGGACCCTGCTACTGACGGCGTTAGTAGCGCATGTTTAATGTTTCCCTCGACATGTTTTTGCAGAGCAGGGACGGCTTGCCTGCTGAAATAAAATCGGCTTGGCACATTATATTGTGGGACTGCCAATGCCATAAAGTTCCTGAAACTGTCAGTATCCACCAGCCTGAATGACAGCATTTCAAGGGACAGGAGTTTTGCAATGCCAGCATTCAGAGCCTGTGCTCGTGGATGGTTTGCCGAGTATGGTCGTCTTTTATCCCATGCCTGTGGTACCGATGGCTGTTTTGTGGTCTGGGAGTGTGACGATGACTGTGAACTTCTGCTGTGGGTGGAATAACAGTTTGTCTATGGACAACAGTGACCGAGGTTCTTCCATGGAGATCCTGTGAGGTAGCCGAACCAGGTGTGTGTGAGCTGGAGGTAGAGGCTCCAACACGACCTGAAGATGTAGGTGCTGCTGTAGGTTGGCCTACATCTCCAGTGTGTCTTTGTAACTCAGCTACGTGCTTTGTCCGTACATGTTTCCACATATTTGTGGTATTCAGGTTACTGATATTTTTACCTCTTTTAACTTTTTGCTTACACAGCTTGCATTGAACATAGCAAATATCATCTACAAGTCTGTCAAAAAAGGACCACGCAGTGCAAGTCATGGGAGCGCCAATTTTGACATTTCTAAGAGAACTGTTCCCAACAGGTGCCAAACTGGAGGCTACAGGCAAGCGAGTCTGCAGCCTACCTCTCCCTCCTCTTTGTACCGTTGGGACAATCTCTTCCTCAGAGCTGCTCCCACCACCTTCCTGTTGCTCACGCCATGTTGGGTCTCGGACTTCATCATCTCCACTACCCTCTTCCAACACCTGCTGCTGTTGGATGGTCTGGGCAGCACCATGCTCCACAAAACCTGGCACCTGAGTCTCATCATCATCATAAGATGCGTTCTGCGGTGTGCTGTCCATCGGCACTGGCTCACCCGCCTCTTCAGATTGAGAGAGACACAGCTGTTGCGCATCACTGCATACTCCCTCTTCTTCAAATTGCAGAATGCTGCTTGCCTGTGCCCGTGTTTGCGAGCCAACAGATTCTGAGAACAGAAGCAGAGACTCAGCTGGCTCCTGTACAGAACTCTCTGACTGCCTGGGCAATTTGACAGGCGGTGAACAGACAGATGGTTGCTCAACAGTGTTGTGTTCCTGAGAGGAGGTGGAAGGAATTGAAGTCGATGCATTGGCTGCCATCCAACCAACAATGGCTTCAATTTGTTCTTCCCGCAGCAGGGGGGCACGCCGAGCTCCTACCAAACTGCGCATAAAGGAACGCTCATGGGTAAAACTGGTGGATGCTGTGTCACTGAGGGCGGCAGCAGCCACAGAATCCCCACGTCCTCTCCCTGCTGAAACTCCACGGCCACGACCACGTGCCTTACTCCCTGCCTTCTTCATCTTGGTAGATTGATAAAGAAAGTCAGAAAAGTTATAAGGCCTAAGTGTGGTTATTACGCAGAGACTGAAGTGAACACTGAAACACAACTGTTCACAATCTGTGAAAGGCTACTCCTTTGTCTACTTCTATAGTGTTTGCAACCAATGTATTGGATACGGATTGAAGCGCGTCACACTAATAGATTATATTTATTTTAAATGGAATGGAGCAGAACCAATTGGAGAGAAATGAAAAGGATGAGGCACTGAGACATGCTCAGCAGAGTACAAGCAGCAGTGCTTGAACAAGTAACTGGAGCGTGATGTGCACTCAAAAAATAAAAAACACAGACTGAAGTGAACACTGAAACACAACTGTTCACAATCTGTGAAAGGCTACTCCTTTGTCTACTTCTATAGTGTTTGCAACCAATGTATTGGATACGGATGGAAGCGCGTCACAGTAATAGATTATATTTATTTTAAATGGAATGGAGCAGAACCAATTGGAGAGAAATGAAAAGGATGAGGCACTGAGACACGCTCAGCAGAGTACAAGCAGCAGTGCTTGAACAAGTAACTGGAGCGTGATGTGCACTCAAAAAATAAAAAACACAGACTGAAGTGAACACTGAAACACAACTATTCACAATCTGTGAAAGGCTACTCCTTTGTCTACTTCTATAGTGTTTGCAACCAATGTATTGGATACGGATGGAAGCGCGTCACACTAATAGATTATATTTATTTTAAATGGAATGGAGCAGAACCAATTGGAGAGAAAAGAAAAGGATGAGGCACTGAGACACGCTCAGCAGAGTACAAGCAGCAGTGCTTGAACAAGTAACTGGAGCGTGATGTGCACTCCAAAAATAAAAAAACACAGACTGAAGTGAACACTGAAACACAACTGTTCACAATCTGTGAAAGGCTACTCCTTTGTCTACTTCTATAGTGTTTGCAACCAATGTATTGGATACGGATGGAAGCGCGTCACACTAATAGATTATATTTATTTTAAATGGAATGGAGCAGAACCAATTGGAGAGAAATGAAAAGGATGAGCCACTGAGACACGCTCAGCAGAGTACAAGCAGCAGTGCTTGAACAAGTAACTGGAGCGTGATGTGCACTCAAAAAATAAAAAACACAGACTGAAGTGAACACTGAAACACAACTGTTCACAATCTGTGAAAGGCTACTCCTTTGTCTACTTCTATAGTGTTTGCAACCAATGTATTGGATACGGATGGAAGCGCGTCACACTAATAGTTAAATTGCATGGAGCAGCAAGAATTACACTGAAGAAAAAAAAAAGAGTCTGTGAGTGACACGTGCAGATGCCTACAGACAGCGTTGCATGCAGAGCAAACTGCAGCATCACCTGCACTCACACACACCTTGCAGAGCTGTTAAAACAACACTGCAGGCAAAAGGAAGCTTTACACAGCGGTTGGTGCTAGCCTGCCTACAGCACAGAACACTAAATCGCAATCTCTAACTGTCCCTCAGAGTCAGCACAGCAGCGTTCTGTCCCTTACTGAATTCACAGCACAGTGACGCTAAAATGGCGGCGGCGCCTTTTATAGTGCATTCTGACATCATTTCAGCATCCAATCACAGCCATGCCATTAGTTAACATGACCGCAGCAGTACAGGATGTGCCCACACTTGTTAGGATTCCTCATTGGCTGACTAAAATCACATTGCCTCTCAAAGAATTATGGGAACTTCCGATTCCGGTATACGATATATGGAAAATATCGGAACTAAGTATCGAAAGGCCGAAACAGCTAATGTCGGCCGATACCCGATACTTGCGGTATCGTATCGCTCAACACTAATGAACACAGAACTTAAACACATGCTAAAAAGGAAGAAAGAAATGTTTATCAAATGGAAAGAGGGAGGCATAACTAAAGAAGAATATAATGCCGTCTGCAGAACCTGCAGGGCACAAATCAGATTATCTAAAGCTGACAATGAATTAAGGCTTGCAAGTGACGTCAAAAGCAACAAAAAAGGATTTTGGGGATACGTCAAAAGTAATAGAAAAGTCAAAGATGCTATAGGATTTTTACAGGATGAAAATGATGAAATGGTAAGTCTGGATGTTGAGAAGGCTGAACTTTTAAATTCCTATTTTGCATCTGTTTTCTCACAGAAAGGAAACGTAACATCAACTGATCTTCACTGTCCTATTAAAGGAATAGAAGAATCCAGGATATCTATAAATAGAAAGACAGTGAGGAAACACTTAGCTAACCTAAATGAATTTAAGTCTCCAGGTCCAGATGAATTACACCCCAGAGTACTGAAGGAGATAGCAGAAGAAATTCTTGAACCACTGTCCATAATCTTTGAAAATTCTTGGAGAACAGGAGAAGTCCCAGAAGACTGGTGAAGAGCAAATGTTGTTCCTATCTTCAAAAAGGGGAAGAAGGTGGACCCAGACAACTACAGGCCGGTGAGTCTGACTTCTATACCAGGAAAGATCTTTGAACAAATTATTAAAGAACATGTATGCAAGTACCTGGATATGAAGTGATTAAACAGAGTCAGCATGGGTTTGTAACTAATAAGTCATGTCAGACTAACTTAATTTCCTTCTATGACAGAATCACTGACTGGGTGGATCAGGGAAATGCTGTAGATATAGTATATCTTGACTTCAGCAAAGCATTTGACAAAGTATCTCACACAATCCTTATTGAAAAAATGACTAAGTATGGAATGGACAAGGCAACTGTTAGGTGGATTCATAACTGGCTTAGTGATCGGACCCAAAGAGTGGTCGTAAATTGCTGCACATCCAGTTGGAAGAATGTCTCAAGTGGGGTACCACAAGGCTCTGTTTTGGGCCTTGTATTGTTCAACATCTTTATCAATGATTTAGATGAAGGAATTGAGGGTAAACTGATCAAATTTGCTGATGACACAAAGCTAGGAGGGGTAGCTAATACTAGAGAAGAGAGAGAGAGGATTCAAAAAGATATAAATAAACTGGAGCAGTGGGCAGCAACTAACAGAATGGATTTTAACAGAGAAAAATGCAAAGTACTACATTTGGGCAATAAAAATGAAAAAAGCATATACAAAATGGGAGGAATAGGGCTAAGTAACAGCACATGTGAAAAAGACTTGGGTATACTAATTGATCACAGACTTAACATGAGTCAACAGTGTGATGCAGCAGCAAAAAAGCAAATGCAATTCTAGGATGTATCAACAGAAGCATACAGTCTAGATCACGTGAGGTCATTATTGCCCTCTACTCCTCTTTGGTCAGACCTCATCTGGAATACTGTGTCCAGTTTTGGGCACCACATTTTAAACAAGACATCAACAAACTGGAGCAAGTTCAGAGAAGAGCCACCAGAATGGTGACCGGTCTGCAAACCATGTCCTATGAGGAACGGTTGCAGGATTTGGGAATGTTTAGCTTGCAAAAAAGAAGACTGAGAGGAGACTTAATAGCTATCTTCAAATATCTCAAGGGCTGTCACATTGTAGAAGGATCATCTTTATTCTCATTTGCACAAGGAAAGACTAGAAGCAATGGGATGAAACTGAATGGGAGGAGACACAGATTAGATATTAGAAAAAACTTTTTGACAGTTAGGGTGATCAATGAGTGGAACAGGCTGCCACGAGAGGTGGTGAGTTCTCCTTCAATGGAAGTCTTCAAACAGAGGTGGATAGACATCTGTCTGGGATGATTTAGAGAATCCTGCTTTGAGCAGGGGGTTGGACCAGAAGGCCCAGGAGGTCCCTTCCTACTCTACCATTCTATGATTCTATGATTCTATGAAAGCGCGGCTCCCTGGAAATATTGCACTTTTTTCCTTCCAGAAGCCGACAGATTTCAGTCAATTAGACTTGATTCACTTCTCACAGCACTGTAAGTAGTGGCTTTAAGCACGTCCTGGCACGGTGACTGACAGCCAGATCTGCAGTGCATCTGTGCAGTGCATCAGTGCAGAGGCGGATGTCAGTTAAAGTGCCGGGACGTGCTTACAGTCACTGCTAATAGACAGCCGAGTACCTTTCTAATGCAATTAACCTGCAGATTAACAATATATCTGCAGGTTAAAAGCATTTTTTAAGGTGACAGGTCCTCTTTAACCTAATATACTATTATTATATGCAAAAATACAGCACAAAGAATGCTAGTATTGGATTATTTTTAAATAAGATATGAGATTATCCTCTTATTCCGGAAAGTTTGGTAATATTTGGCAGGCAAATTCATATTCAAAACATTTGGCTGGGTTCGTGACTATCTCGATTGCCATGAAGCAAGGAGAGGTTTAAAAAAGTACCTTTATACTCATCTTGTTTCACCTGTTCTTATGCTTTTGCCAGCTTCCAAACATTCCATTTCTGCGCTTAGACTAATTACTGTTCTGAGATTGACTTCATCATAAAGTTTATTCCTTGAATATATTTTTTTACCCCTTCCTGGCCCTCAAAAGAATCCATGGTAGCCATCATGGAAGTGCATTTTGATGGATTTGTGCAAATCGGATTCTAGCAAATATGAATTTTTTTGGGGTGGTGAAAAAATTTTGATTTGTTATGAATAAATTCGATTATCTTTAGCTCCAATATTTGAGAGACTCTAGAGAAGAAAATAATTCTATCCATCCTATAGACAGAAAAGGCTTGTACTGTAAGATATACAAAGAGCTTTAGCTCCATAAAAAGGTGGAAAGATATACGAGCAACAATAATCAAATAATAAAAGTATTATTTTATTGAGTGAATATAATACAAACAGGTAAAATGCGATTGGGAACCAGATGGCAACATGCAGAAAATCATGCAACACTGGAAAAAGGCGCACTAAGGCCATCAGAGACCCCACTTTACAACTGCCTAATGCTGATGTCAAAATGGACAAAAGAACATAGTGCCAATGGCCATAATTCTTAATGTACCTACGCCAAAAAAGTATATCTATACAAAGCACTATATAATATAACGTCAGAAGTGTGATTACAAGCTGACAGGAGCATCACAGCATACCATAGGGCTAATCCAAAATTCATCACATATGTGTGCAGCTAAGAGCAGGCACACAGATTGCCCAGCTGTGTATCAATTAGCTTCCAAATGGCAAAAGCAGAAATATGCCTCAAATACATATGTACCTGATCCAGTGATCTAGGGCAAGCGTGGGGGGCGCCGAGGGTCAGTGCGTCTGCCCAACGCACGTTTCGGATCAAATCCTTCGTAGCTTTAGCTACAAGGAGTGCAAAACCACCAGTTGTATCCTGGACCTACAGAGGCCAAGAGGAGCCAAATTCCCTACTAGAATACACAAGTATAAGAAGAAAGACTAGAAGATTAGAAGACACAAATCCCACAAATCTCACTCCACAAAAATCCCTACTAGAAGACACAAGTTTTATAAATGGCATATGGCTGTGAACCCTTTGAAGATTCTAGTTACTCTAGCTACTCCCTCTTCTGATACTTATCTTACTAATAATTTTCTCTGGTGGCATTCATAATCAATTCAAATTTAGGTTAATTCAGGTAATCTTCTAATAATATAAAATGTTAATTATTTTTGTTTTTTTTCTCAGTTTAAATATGGAACGCTAAAGCTTTTTGTTATTAAATATCTCTGTACTAATGCTCATAACTTCCGTTAATTTGGTTATTATCCATTAAATTCAAAATGTATTTTCATTTTTTTCAGAAAATCAATTAAAAAAACAAAAAGACAAAATGAATATAAATGGAATACATTAATTTGACTGACACATGTTTATTCTTTAATGCAAAAGAGGCTCTTATTATGCGAGCGGGTACAGTTCATTTGTATTCCCATGTAAATTCTAATTAACTATACCAAAGACTGATGCAGTATTTAATTGTTTGAAAAACAATATTTTCTTATCTTTCTGGGTGCGTTCCAAACCATAAAGATTTGTAAAAAAAAAACCACTAATTATGTTTCATTACAAGCTTTGCTTTCTACCTCACTATGGAGTGTGTCACCTTCTTTTAGGTGTAAACTTACAGTATAAGTAATTAGGTGCAAAAAAAGTAAAACATTGGTAAATGTTTTGTTTAATGCATTTGAACTTGTGATATATGCAATGTGCTGAAGTATTTATTACTAATTTATATACCTATACAACAGTATTAAAAAGTTAAAGACATATTGTATGAGTACTCTAAAATAGAAAATAAAATAACAATAAATATGATAACGGCAAATATCAATAATAGTAAGACCAATCACTTACATTTCACAAATAGTCAAATATGTGAAATCTCTTCAAAACCGATCAATTTTTCATTTTTGCATTTCCGTTTGTCTTTCCCTTCAACCAAGCGCTTTAACTTATTTTTTGATGACATAGCTATAGGAGGGCTTGTATAAGTTGCACTTTTGAATAACATCATAAATTTTATCATATGCTGTATTAGAAAATAAATCAAAATGAAGTGAAATCACGTTTCTGTTTTTGTGTTTTCGTTTTTTCGCTCCCCTTCTTCTAAGAGCGGCAACTTTTTATTTGTTCATCAATATGGCCATGTGAGAGCTTGATTTTTTTGTGGGACCAGTTGTATTTTTGAATGACGACATTGATTTTACCATTTAGTGTACTAGAAAATGGGAAATAAATTCCCAGAGTTTTGGCTTATATTTCACCGCTTGATTATCTCTTGAACAATAAGAACATGGAAGAGGCTAGGAGCCATGTGGTGAGCTGCATTTCTTGCTACATGTTCATAGACTTACCAGTGGAAAAGCCAAACTTCACATGCCAGAAATGCAAGCTTGTGTCCCTGTTGGAGGAAAAGTTGCAAAATCTGGAAGAGAGGTTATCTACATTGAAGACCATTAAGGAAGGTGAAGAGTTCTTAGACAGAGCAGAATTATCTCTTCATGGTACAGAAAGAGAAGAAATTCAAAGTGCAACTGAAGAAACAGAGGAATGGAAGCATGTGACCCAGAGAAGCAGGAGGATCAGGAGGCAGTCAGCACCAATTCTGCTCAGGAACCAATACCAGGCTCTTACACAGGAGAACGATGAAGAAATACATCAGGATAAGACTTTGCCCACAAACAACCTTGTACGCCCTCAGAGTCCTCCTGAATGGAGAAAGAAAACTGTTGTGAAGAAGAAACGGAGAGTTGTTGTCATGGGCGATTCCCTGTTGAGAGGAACAGAGGCCGCTATCTGCAGACCGGATATAACCTCAAGAGAAATGTGCTGTCTTCCAGGTGCAAAAATTAAAGATGTGTCTGACAGGATATCAGGACTCTTCAGACCTAAAGATGACTACCCATTCCTCCTAATACATGTGGGGACAAATGACACCGCTAGAAACGACCTGGAAACCATCTGCAGTGACTTTGAAAACTTAGGTAAGAAAGTGAAAGAACTGGGAGCGCAGGTGGTCTTCTCTTCCATCCTCCCAGTGGATGTCCATGGAACAAGGAGGTGGAAGAAGATTCTGCAGGTGAACAACTGGCTACGTCGATGGTGCCGTCAGCAAGGATTTGGATTTCTGGATCACGGAGTGAATTACCTATACGATGGACTACTTGCTAGAGATGGGGTGCACCTTACGAAGACTGGAAAACATGTATTTGGAAGTCGCCTTGCTACACTCATCAGGAGAGCTTTAAACTAGAACAATGTGGGAAGGGAAGCAAAACGCCAGCAAAAGCCATACACTTGACAAATACTATTGAGATTTCTGCTATTAGAAGTGAAGGGGAAGAACAAAGACAAAAAAATTTACATAATAAAAATATTGAAGGAAGAGAAACCAATCACAAACTAAAGTGTTTCTATACGAATGCACAAAGCATGGGCAACAAACAAGGAGAACTGGAGCTACTAACGCAGGAGAAGAAATATGATGTCATTGGAATCACTGAGACTTGGTGGGACGATACACATGATTGGAATACAAGGCTAGAAGGATACAACTTATTTGCAAGAAACAGACTTGATAAACGAGGAGGAGGTGTTGCATTGTATGTTAGAAAAGCGTATATCTGCACAGAGATTGACGCTTCAAAGACTGGGAGTTCTGTGGAAACTGTTTGGGTAAGAATACAAGGACAGAACAATGGAAAGGACACCATTGTAGGCATTTACTACAGGCCGCCTGTGCAAGCTGAAGATATGGAAGTAGTATAGGAGGTATAGTATTCGTCAAACTCAATTTGACAGGTCGACACGCCCCCTATCATTTAATCCGTCTCCCTGTCAGCTTGATCCAGGTCGTCACGCCCTCTGGCTGAACTTTGCTCAGGCTGGGAAATCTGTGGCTGAACTTTGCTCAGGCTGTGAAATCTGGTCTGCTGGATTTTTATTCAGTGCCTTTGATTAGTCTGTGGAGTTTTTAGTGTATTAAAGGGTAGTTTTAACTCCATCCGTAGATGTAAAGCTATTTTCTAGCAGAGAATGCCCTGACATGAAATGTAAAGGGTTTGTATTAGAAGCACCCAGTAAATGTCTGTATTAGAATCCATCAGTAAATGTATGTAAAGCTCATTTCTAGCAGACTTGTATAAATGTCCCCGAAACTTTTAAGGAGTCAGTAAATGTCTGTATTAGAATCCATCAGTAAATGTAAAGCTATTTTCTAGCAGAGGAGAGAAACTTTTAAGGACCCAGTAATTGTATAAGGAGTTCTAGTTAAATACAGACTTCTGTATATAACTAGTATATAAGGATTTTTAGTGAAATAAAGAGTGAATCTTGATTTTATACTGTTGTTAGAAGTCTAAATATTTTTCTATCTACTGGCTAACATGGTACAAAGATATACACCTTTACTGCACCATAGAGGTAATTTATCTATGTGTGTGTTTCACACAGGACAAGTTCTGTGATCCGTCTTTTGTGTGGGAAAAGTCAACAATTTTTATTAAGGTCTAAAATACATTATCATGGATAAAAATCCAAAAGAGTGGGATATACAGCATGCAGAAAAAATAGCCAAATGCAGACAGGTGTGAATTACATTCAAATCAATATATAATAGTGCACATCGACATATCTTATATGTTATAGCGATAATAGACTAATCCGGGGCTATACAATAATAAACTCCATATATTTGTCCGTATATATGCAATCTATGTAACTCACAATATCCCCCAATAGGCAGACATATATGCACTATATATAGGATTATAAGTATCTCAATGAATCAGGTATATCAATAAAGTAACTTCTCCATCACAGTTGCTAATATAATGATGTTAGCATGCGAGTGCAGAGCTCACAATACATACTGTGCGTGCATATGAAGTCAATTAGCACATCCATATGAGGAGCTATATCAAAAAAGCAGCGCCATAGATGTGAGATCATACCTGAATGCTGCTTGGCACCCCTTGTGTATAGTCCTCATTTCTAACAGTGTTTTTCACAGATAGATCACTTCAAGAAAACTGTCCCGACAGTTCATCCCTATAGTGTAGTTTAATGTATCAAGGTGTGTGTACAAGGTTTGTATTGTGTTAGAAGTCTAAATATTTTTTCTATTTACTAGCTAACATGGTACATAGATATACATCTTTATTGGCACATAGAATTGTAGTACAGCAGTGTTGACCTGAATTGTCAGAATGAGTGAAGGTCGATGCTACGGTAATTCAGGCAAACAGTAAATAGTATTGCATTGTGTATAGTCAGTGGGATCTTTTAAAACCAACACATTTATGTGTATTCTGATAGCACTGCCCATAAAACCGAAGGTTTCTAGCAAATATAATATGCACTAATGTGATTTTAAAACAATGGGTTTCTGAAGGGTCTTCCCACACTACCACTCTGTGGGAAGCTGTGTGGAAATGACAGGCATAAGAGATCATTCATATTAAATACGTTTATTGCCAGAAATAATCATGATTTTACTGTAATAAATAAATACATCTCAAAGACATTTCAAGCATTGAATTAATTGTGACACCAAAATGTCGACACAAATGGCAATACAGGTCATGGGATTCTCTCTAGACAGGAACAACGCTGTTGAATGCTCCAACACGTGTAGTGAGGGTTTTTTAAAGTTGATTTCTTCTCAGCAATGAAATTTCTCACAATTGTATCATTACGCGGTTTATCAGCAGAAAACTTCTCCAATATCTTACTGAACGGTATGTTCCGAGCTAAGAAATGTAAAAAGTACAGGCAGTAGTGCCCACAGACAGTACTAATATAATGATGTTAGCATGCAAGTGCAGGGCTCACAATACATACTGTGCGTGCATATGAAGTCAATTAGCACATCCATATGAGGAGCTATATTAAAAAGCACTTGTGTATAGTTGGCCAATCAAATATTAGTTATGCGTTAGCTATCAGTGTCAACCATAGCAGCTCTCAGAGTTTTACTGTATTAAAGGGTAGTTTTAACTCCATCCGTAGATGTAAAGCTATTTTCTAGCAGAGAGTGCCCTATTTGTGCACTGACATGAACTGTAAAGGGTTTGTATTAGAAGCACCCAGTAAATGTCTGTATTAGAATCCATCAGTAAATGTATGTAAAGCTCATTTCTAGCAGGCTTGTATAAATGTCCCCCAGTAATGTGTAAAATTTTGAAACTGCTATGGCTGAATGTAAAGGGATTTCTAACACTCTCTGTTAGAGATGTCTGAATACATTCAAATCAATAATATAATAGTGCACATCTCCATATTATTAAACGTAATAGCAGTCTATGTAACTCACAATATCCCCCAATAGGCAGACATTATGCACTATATATAGGAATTAAAGTATCTCAATGAAGCATGTATATCAATAAGTAACTTCCCATCACAGATGCTAATATAATGATGTTAGCATGCAAGTTGCAGGGCTCACAATATTACTGTGCGTGCATATGAAGTCATTACACATCCATATGAGGAGCTATATTAAAAAGCAGTTGTGTATAGTTGGCCAATAAGTCATAATCAAATAGCTTCATGCCTATCCAGAGCTATATAATGAGTTATCAAGTGCAGTCAAATATCTGTGCGTGCTATGAGTCATTGCACCCCTGGCTATATAAGCTTATAGTCCAATCAAATATAGTTATGCTTCACATTCAACATACACTCATGATGCTTAGCTAATCAAATGCAATAAGATGTTAGCATGCAAGTGCAGCTCACAATACATACTGTGCGTGCATATGAAGTCAATTAGCACATCCATATGAGGAGCTATATTAAAAAAGCAGTTGTGTATAGTTGGCCAATCAAATATTAGTTATGCGTTCACTACCACTGTCAACCATAGCAGCTCTCATGATGCTAGCTATTCTGATCACCTTATCATATCAACCATGAAGCCTCTTTTAACCCCTTCACAATAATGTACAGAGGTGATTTTATGTTTTAATACTGATAGACATATTGTGAACGGACATATAGGGTCCATGTGAGACACCATATTTTTCAAATATTAGTTAAGCGTATATTTCAACATTTTGCTCCTTCACAGATTTATTTTACATTATTTTTTTATTTTGCTTAAGGATCGTGTACAGAGGAGTTTTTATGTTTTAATACTGATAGACATATTGTGAACGGACATATAGGGTCCGTGTGAGACATGTCTGGACAAGTCCGGGCATGTCTGGGCATGCCTGGACAAGTCCTGGTCACGGGGCAGCCGTGGAAAAAACAATACTGAAATTCAAAAACTATGTGCTGGCCGTTAACACGCGCACAGTCATCTAGAAAATATTGAGCGAGTTGCTTCACAAACCCTCTCAAGGCATGTTGAATGTTAACGTTCCCGCTATGAGCTACACACATGACCAACTGTATAGCCTGGGATGCGTAGCGTTCTTGCAGCGCAAGCCTATTTTTAAAGACGCTAAGACCATCAGATATAAAAGACAGGCATGTTGAGACGTGGCCCGGCCTATTTTGGTACATACCCACTCCTATGCAACGATACTGAGTGGCGTTCAACAAAAATCAGGTACAAACTTTTAACATACCTGTGTTTCGGGCGCTCATGCCATACCAGAAGCACTCTGTGCCATGTACCATAGCCCATAATAATCGATCTTGATCAGTATTCACCAAAAAATTGGGTGCAAACTTTTTTTAGCATAGCTGTGTTTCTGACTCCCATGTCGTACCAGAAAGACCTATTTTGGCACAGGCCTACACCTATGCAGCGGTTTTGACCACTACTCAACAAAAATGGCTACAAACTTTTTAACATATCTGTGTTTCGGACTATCATGTCATAGCAGAAGCACCCTGTGCCATGTACTCTAGACCATAATATTCGTTTTTGATCACCATTCAACAAAAAATTGAGGCATGTTGAGACGTGTCCCGGCCTATTTTGGCACATGACAAATGTTTCTGACTATCATGTCATAGCAGAAGCACCCTGTGCCATGTACTCTAGACCATAATATTCGTTTTGATCACCATTCAACAAAAAATTGAGGCATGTTGAGACGTGTCCCGGCCTATTTTGGCACATGACAAATGTTTCTGACTCTCATGTCATACCAGAAGCACCCTGTGCCATGTACTCTAGACCATAATATTTCACATCGGGTATGGGAACTACATAGCTTTGTTTTCTCAGGTATTTAAAAAAGTGTGGAAAACTGAAAATCCCGCGACCTGTGGTAATTTAGTGAGAACCATATAGACAAATCGGGTATCGTCACACACGAGACCACGACACCTCGGGCTATCACATTTACCATTAGTTTTCAAAAATCAGCTCCTTAACAATAAAGTAAGAATCGTAGTGTCCTGCATTGTGGTCTATAAATGTATAGTTTGAAAATTTACCGTTGCTAAAGAACAGTAAAAAGTCGTGCGTACAACTATCAACCCCAAAACTCTCACCACTATCACAAACACTATTGCCTACAGAGGCGGCCAGCGAGAATTTCCGTATGTGTGTATCAAGATGCTCCCTGCTATGACCGAATGTTTGCTCGTGGATGCTGGCATTTCCAGTGACATCATAGTTGTGTAAATGCGCAGGGGCACGTGTATCGATCCCCTAGGGTGTAATGCGTGATCATTTTAATTATTTTTCAATTCATAACCACACGTTCTCAGGCAGACAGGTTTATTTCACAGAAGTTGACTGTACAGTTGCATAATCTTTGTTTAAAATCATACATTTGCATAATTTTGTTTAAAATCGCACAGCTCTGCAATAATGTCGGGTGTTGGACATGCACTTATCAGTCTTTCATACGTGTCGCAGAAAGATTTTAGTCTGTTCTGCGAGAGTTTATTATGCACGTACTGTGCAGACATGTCAAGAAACATTTTGGTGTGTTCACCAGTCCATACGGGTGTTGGTGTGTAAGGCGATCGACCATCATCCTTCTGCTTCTTACTTACACGCCGGCGTGATACAGTGCGTTTCTTTGGTGCTAATGCATCGGCTGAATTGGCAGCTGCGGCTTCAGCGTTGCTATTTGCAGATTCTGTAGCTTGACACAGACGCATATTCTTAAGCCGACTACTCTCAGCATTCCCGGGGTGCTCGGTTGGCGCGTCGTTTTCTTCACGATCTGCGACACACCCGTGTGAAAGAGGCTCCGTTCTCACCTCCGTTCTGTTCTCAAATCCATAATTGCGCTGCTGCAAAACTCGCGAATGACGATCCTCCGTAACTAAAGAAAAGATACGTGGTGTAGTTAACCGCTAAGTGGGGGAGATATAGGAAGAGCTACATGAGCCACTTGGCTCTGATTCAACGCGATATTTGTAAAGCTACCAGCACCGATTATCTGTGAAACCGATGCATGATTGTTTGTATAAGTACACTATAGAGCGGCCTAGACATATATATACTTACAAGAATCCCCCGGGTGCTGATCTACAGAGAATGCTGAATTAACAGACATCTCGCTGCTGGGGCGCCGCCGTATGGGGCTGTTTTCTCCCTCAAACTGCAACCTCACGGGCGATACTTTAGCAGCTGTAAATAAAATATAGCATACATGAATGCGCACAACACATTCACAAAGCTAACTTGACACACGTAAATAAAATATATCTACTAGTTACCGCAGAAATTTTTATCTGCGTGTATAAGTACACTATAGAGATGCGTAGACATATATGCTTACAAGTATGAGACGTGTAGTGTAGTTCAGAGATTGGTGAATTAAACGGTGTGGAGGTGCTCGGGCGTTTTCGTATGGGTGTGTTTTCTTTTTCAAGCTGCAGCCTCCTGCTCGTTAGTTTAACATCTGTAAATAAAATATAACTATTACTCGCCACAGAAATGATATCTACGCGGGCCACACGCACAAAGCTAATACAGGGTAATGATGTTTGGGGTTCTGTCGTGAAATATTACTTCTACAATATTGCATCAACGCGGTTAGTCGCTATGATCCCTCTGTAAAACATGAATGGGATGTTTTTTCTGCCCTTACCATGGGGGCAGTGACAGAGGGCGTGTTCTCTCTGCTAGCCCTAATAAATACGGGTAGCTCACAAGCAATACAGTTCGCACTTGTTCACAACTCACAGACCACAACTCCGATCTGAACAGGACTATAGTGAGTATTTTTACGGATTTCGTTTCAATTATATTTAAGTCTGTGTAGTAATTGCATGAATAGGTTACCCTTGTTTTCATAGTTGGTCTTTAGAGCTAAAGTGCGTATTTTTATGTCTCGTGAATATCCACGTTTGTTTCAATTATATTTAAGTTTGTGTAGTATTTGCATGAACAGCTTAGTCGTGTTTTCATACTTGATCTTTATTTGCTTTAATTTAATAGAGGACCCTTTTTATTCAAGATGGAGTCCAGATATTCTCGCGTTCAATATTCTGCTTTGCTTTCACCAGAACAATCGGGTAAATTTTACACCGTATATAGTGTACGTCGTATTGTGTCGGGCTGTCTGAGTCTGCGCTTTGTATATATAAACGATATATTTCATTCTTATTTAAGAAGAGGGAGTCCATTCAGACTACTCCTACGAGAACCGGTTCATTACGCAGAACCTGTTAGAGGAAGGCAACTCTGCTAGCGGGCGACGAGCTTCAAGCTCTCACCAGTCTGTCACAGGCAAGAAACCTATAGCTATATCATATGTTTTAAACCTATGTATCTAGACGTGTAAACGTGGTAGCTGTAAATTTATAACGCCTACTATTAATATTAATAATTAATATAGACTACCGCTAAAATCCATACAGTTAATTTTATTTTAGCTGACTGGGTCGTTAGCTAGACATGTTTTAATAATATAAACATTTTCTCATACAGATACAGCTGTAGCGGACTGGGCGGTTGGAAACCCTGTGGCGACTGAGCCGCTCGAGCATCGCGATTCCGATGTTGAGATCGTGGAGGATCCCCAGGATTCAGATGTCGAGTTCGTCGAACTGGACTATAATCCTCCCAACGCTCCTAAAAGATGGGGTGATTCGCTAAGCACACGGCTCTGGAATAGAAAAGGTAGCGGGTCCTTGAAACCCGGGTGATATGTGTGTTTGTATCCTCTGTACCCTGTGACCCCACCGATAACTAGTGGGTATATTTTATTTACGCGCGTTACGATAGCTTTGCGAATTTAGCTTTGTGCGTGTGGCCCGCGTAGATATCATTTCTGTGGCGAGTAATAGTTATATTTTATTTACAGATGTTAAACTAACGAGCAGGAGGCTGCAGCTTGAAAAAGAAAACACACCCATACGAAAACGCCCGAGCACCTCCACACCGTTTAATTCACCAATCTCTGAACTACACTACACGTCTCATACTTGTAAGCATATATGTCTACGCATCTCTATAGTGTACTTATACACGCAGATAAAAATTTCTGCGGTAACTAGTAGATATATTTTATTTACGTGTGTCAAGTTAGCTTTGTGAATGTGTTGTGCGCATTCATGTATGCTATATTTTATTTACAGCTGCTAAAGTATCGCCCGTGAGGTTGCAGTTTGAGGGAGAAAACAGCCCCATACGGCGGCGCCCCAGCAGCGAGATGTCTGTTAATTCAGCATTCTCTGTAGATCAGCACCCGGGGGATTCTTGTAAGTATATATATGTCTAGGCCGCTCTATAGTGTACTTATACAAACAATCATGCATCGGTTTCACAGATAATCGGTGCTGGTAGCTTTACAAATATCGCGTTGAATCAGAGCCAAGTGGCTCATGTAGCTCTTCCTATATCTCCCCCACTTAGCGGTTAACTACACCACGTATCTTTTCTTTAGTTACGGAGGATCGTCATTCGCGAGTTTTGCAGCAGCGCAATTATGGATTTGAGAACAGAACGGAGGTGAGAACGGAGCCTCTTTCACACGGGTGTGTCGCAGATCGTGAAGAAAACGACGCGCCAACCGAGCACCCCGGGAATGCTGAGAGTAGTCGGCTTAAGAATATGCGTCTGTGTCAAGCTACAGAATCTGCAAATAGCAACGCTGAAGCCGCAGCTGCCAATTCAGCCGATGCATTAGCACCAAAGAAACGCACTGTATCACGCCGGCGTGTAAGTAAGAAGCAGAAGGATGATGGTCGATCGCCTTACACACCAACACCCGTATGGACTGGTGAACACACCAAAATGTTTCTTGACATGTCTGCACAGTACGTGCATAATAAACTCTCGCAGAACAGACTAAAATCTTTCTGCGACACG
Source organism: Oophaga sylvatica (assembly GCA_033576555.1). NCBI lineage: Eukaryota > Metazoa > Chordata > Amphibia > Anura > Dendrobatidae > Oophaga > Oophaga sylvatica. The sequence continues at coordinate 964,547,509 of JARQOD010000001.1, forward strand.
TATGAAAGACTGATAAGTGCATGTCCAACACCCGACATTATTGCAGAGCTGTGCGATTTTAAACAAAATTATGCAAATGTATGATTTTAAACAAAGATTATGCAACTGTACAGTCAACTTCTGTGAAATAAACCTGTCTGCCTGAGAACGTGTGGTTATGAATTGAAAAATAATTAAAATGATCACGCATTACACCCTAGGGGATCGATACACGTGCCCCTGCGCATTTACACAACTATGATGTCACTGGAAATGCCAGCATCCACGAGCAAACATTCGGTCATAGCAGGAGCATCTTGATACACACATACGGAAATTCTCGCTGGCCGCCTCTGTAGGCAATAGTGTTTGTGATAGTGGTGAGAGTTTTGGGGTTGATAGTTGTACGCACGACTTTTTACTGTTCTTTAGCAACGGTAAATTTTCAAACTATACATTTATAGACCACAATGCAGGACACTACGATTCTTACTTTATTGTTAAGGAGCTGATTTTTGAAAACTAATGGTAAATGTGATAGCCCGAGGTGTCGTGGTCTCGTGTGTGACGATACCCGATTTGTCTATATGGTTCTCACTAAATTACCACAGGTCGCGGGATTTTCAGTTTTCCACACTTTTTTAAATACCTGAGAAAACAAAGCTATGTAGTTCCCATACCCGATGTGAAATATTATGGTCTAGAGTACATGGCACAGGGTGCTTCTGGTATGACATGAGAGTCAGAAACATTTGTCATGTGCCAAAATAGGCCGGGACACGTCTCAACATGCCTCAATTTTTTGTTGAATGGTGATCAAAACGAATATTATGGTCTAGAGTACATGGCACAGGGTGCTTCTGCTATGACATGATAGTCAGAAACATTTGTCATGTGCCAAAATAGGCCGGGACACGTCTCAACATGCCTCAATTTTTTTGTTGAATGGTGATCAAAAACGAATATTATGGTCTAGAGTACATGGCACAGGGTGCTTCTGCTATGACATGATAGTCCGAAACACAGATATGTTAAAAAGTTTGTAGCCATTTTTGTTGAGTAGTGGTCAAAACCGCTGCATAGGTGTAGGCCTGTGCCAAAATAGGTCTTTCTGGTACGACATGGGAGTCAGAAACACAGCTATGCTAAAAAAAGTTTGCACCCAATTTTTTGGTGAATACTGATCAAGATCGATTATTATGGGCTATGGTACATGGCACAGAGTGCTTCTGGTATGGCATGAGCGCCCGAAACACAGGTATGTTAAAAGTTTGTACCTGATTTTTGTTGAACGCCACTCAGTATCGTTGCATAGGAGTGGGTATGTACCAAAATAGGCCGGGCCACGTCTCAACATGCCTGTCTTTTATATCTGATGGTCTTAGCGTCTTTAAAAATAGGCTTGCGCTGCAAGAACGCTACGCATCCCAGGCTATACAGTTGGTCATGTGTGTAGCTCATAGCGGGAACGTTAACATTCAACATGCCTTGAGAGGGTTTGTGAAGCAACTCGCTCAATATTTTCTAGATGACTGTGCGCGTGTTAACGGCCAGCACATAGTTTTTGAATTTCAGTATTGTTTTTTCCACGGCTGCCCCGTGACCAGGACTTGTCCAGGCATGCCCAGACATGCCCGGACTTGTCCAGACATGTCTCACACGGACCCTATATGTCCGTTCACAATATGTCTATCAGTATTAAAACATAAAAACTCCTCTGTACACGATCCTTAAGCAAAATAAAAAAATAATGTAAAATAAATCTGTGAAGGAGCAAAATGTTGAAATATACGCTTAACTAATATTTGAAAAATATGGTGTCTCACATGGACCCTATATGTCCGTTCACAATATGTCTATCAGTATTAAAACATAAAATCACCTCTGTACATTATTGTGAAGGGGTTAAAAGAGGCTTCATGGTTGATATGATAAGGTGATCAGAATAGCTAGCATCATGAGAGCTGCTATGGTTGACAGTGGTAGTGAACGCATAACTAATATTTGATTGGCCAACTATACACAACTGCTTTTTTAATATAGCTCCTCATATGGATGTGCTAATTGACTTCATATGCACGCACAGTATGTATTGTGAGCCATGCACTTGCATGCTAACATCATTATATTAGCATCTGTGATTAGCTAGCATCATGAGAGCTGCTATGGTTGACACTGATAGCGAACGCATAACTAATATTTGATTGGCCAACTATACACAACTGCTTTTTAATATAGCTCCTCATATGGATGTGCTAATTGACTTCATATGCACGCACAGTATGTATTGTGAGCCCTGCACTTGCATGCTAACATCATTATATTAGCATCTGTGATGGGGAAGTTACTTTATTGATATACATGCTTCATTGAGATACTTATAATCCTATATATAGTGCATATATGTCTGCCTATTGGGGGATATTGTGAGTTACATAGACTGCTATTATCGTTATAACATATAAGATATGGAGATGTGCACTATTATATATTGATTTGAATGTAGTTCCAGACATCTCTAACAGAGAGTGTTAGAAATCACCTTTACATTCAGGCATATCAGTTCCAAACTTTTACACATTTACTGGGGGACATTTATACAAGCCTGCTAGAAATGAGCTTTACATACATTTACTGATGGATTCTAATACAGACATTTACTGGGTGCTTCTAATACAAACCCTTTACAGTTCATGTCAGTGCACAAATAGGGCACTCTCTGCTAGAAAATAGCTTTACATCTACGGATGGAGTTAAAACTACCCTTTAATACAGTAAAACTCTGAGAGCTGCTATGGTTGACACTGATAGCTAACGCATAACTAATATTTGATTGGCCAACTATACACAAGTGCTTTTTAATATAGCTCCTCATATGGATGTGCTAATTGACTTCATATGCACGCACAGTATGTATTGTGAGCCCTGCACTTGCATGCTAACATCATTATATTAGTACTGTCTGTGGGCACTACTGCCTGTACTTTTTACATTTCTTTAGCTCGGAACATACCGTTCAGTAAGATATTGGAGAAGTTTTCTGCTGATAAACCGCGTAATGATACAATTGTGAGAAATTTCATTGCTGAGAAGAAATCAACTTTAAAAAACCCTCACTACACGTGTTGGAGCATTCAACAGCGTTGTTCCTGTCTAGAGAGAATCCCATGACCTGTATTGCCATTTGTGTCGACATTTTGGTGTCACAATTAATTCAATGCTTGAAATGTCTTTGAGATGTATTTATTTATTACAGTAAAATCATGATTATTTCTGGCAATAAACGTATTTAATATGAATGATCTCTTATGCCTGTCATTTCCACACAGCTTCCCACAGAGTGGTAGTGTGGGAAGACCCTTCAGAAACCCATTGTTTTAAAATCACATTAGTGCATATTATATTTGCTAGAAACCTTCGGTTTTATGGGCAGTGCTATCAGAATACACATAAATGTGTTGGTTTTAAAAGATCCCACTGACTATACACAATGCAATACTATTTACTGTTTGCCTGAATTACCGTAGCATCGACCTTCACTCATTCTGACAATTCAGGTCAACACTGCTGTACTACAATTCTATGTGCCAATAAAGATGTATATCTATGTACCATGTTAGCTAGTAAATAGAAAAATATTTAGACTTCTAACACAATACAAACCTTGTACACACACCTTGATACATTAAACTACACTATAGGGATGAACTGTCGGGACAGTTTTCTTGAAGTGATCTATCTGTGAAAAACACTGTTAGAAATGAGGACTATACACAAGGGGTGCCAAGCAGCATTCAGGTATGATCTCACATCTATGGCGCTGCTTTTTTGATATAGCTCCTCATATGGATGTGCTAATTGACTTCATATGCACGCACAGTATGTATTGTGAGCTCTGCACTCGCATGCTAACATCATTATATTAGCAACTGTGATGGAGAAGTTACTTTATTGATATACCTGATTCATTGAGATACTTATAATCCTATATATAGTGCATATATGTCTGCCTATTGGGGGATATTGTGAGTTACATAGATTGCATATATACGGACAAATATATGGAGTTTATTATTGTATAGCCCCGGATTAGTCTATTATCGCTATAACATATAAGATATGTCGATGTGCACTATTATATATTGATTTGAATGTAATTCACACCTGTCTGCATTTGGCTATTTTTTCTGCATGCTGTATATCCCACTCTTTTGGATTTTTGTCCATGATAATGTATTTTAGACCTTAATAAAAATTGTTGACTTTTCCCACACAAAAGACGGATCACAGAACTTGTCCTGTGTGAAACACACACATAGATAAATTACCTCTATGGTGCAGTAAAGGTGTATATCTTTGTACCATGTTAGCCAGTAGATAGAAAAATATTTAGACTTCTAACAACAGTATAAAATCAAGATTCACTCTTTATTTCACTAAAAATCCTTATATACTAGTTATATACAGAAGTCTGTATTTAACTAGAACTCCTTATACAATTACTGGGTCCTTAAAAGTTTCTCTCCTCTGCTAGAAAATAGCTTTACATTTACTGATGGATTCTAATACAGACATTTACTGACTCCTTAAAAGTTTCGGGGACATTTATACAAGTCTGCTAGAAATGAGCTTTACATACATTTACTGATGGATTCTAATACAGACATTTACTGGGTGCTTCTAATACAAACCCTTTACATTTCATGTCAGGGCATTCTCTGCTAGAAAATAGCTTTACATCTACGGATGGAGTTAAAACTACCCTTTAATACACTAAAAACTCCACAGACTAATCAAAGGCACTGAATAAAAATCCAGCAGACCAGATTTCACAGCCTGAGCAAAGTTCAGCCACAGATTTCCCAGCCTGAGCAAAGTTCAGCCAGAGGGCGTGACGACCTGGATCAAGCTGACAGGGAGACGGATTAAATGATAGGGGGCGTGTCGACCTGTCAAATTGAGTTTGACGAATACTATACCTCCTATACTACTTATGGATGAACTCTTTATGCATCAAATGGCCAAGTTCTCCAAAAAATATGACATAGTGGTCATGGGAGATTTCAACTATCCAGACATTTGTTGGGAATCTCTCTCAGGCAAAACTAACAAGTCCAGGAAATTCTTATCCTCTCTTGCTGACAACTTTATCTTCCAAAAGGTAATGGAGAAAACAAGGGGATCTGCTACCTTGGATCTAATCCTCATAAACAGGGAGGAAATGGTGGAGGAGGTAAGAGTGGCTGGGACTCTAGGAGGTAGTGACCATGCTATTTTAGAATTTTGGATAACAAGAGGAGGAAGACCTGTGAAGACTCAGACGTCAAGGTTAGATTTCAGAAAGGCAGATTTTAAGGAACTCAGAAAGAGAATTGGAGGGATCCAATGGCTGGATATCCTTAAGGACAAAAATGTCCAGGAAGGATGGAAAATCTTGAAAAATGAGATTCTCAAAGCACAATCGTTAACAATTCCGAAAAGAGGGAAGAATGGGAAGCATTTAAGGAAACCAGGATGGATGAACATAGAACTTAAACACATGCTAAAAAGGAAGAAAGAAATGTTTATCAAATGGAAAGAGGGAGGCATATCTAAAGAAGAATATAATGCCGTCTGCAGAACCTGCAGGGCACAAATCAGATTATCTAAAGCTGACAATGAATTAAGGCTTGCAAGTGACGTCAAAAGCAACAAAAAAGGATTTTGGGGATACGTCAAAAGTAAAAGAAAAGTCAAAGATGCTATAGGATTTTTACAGGATGAAAATGATGAAATGGTAAGTCAGGATGTTGAGAAGGCTGAACTTTTAAATTCCTATTTTGCATCTGTTTTCTCTCAGAAAGGAAATGTAACATCAACTGATCTTCACTGTCCTATTAAAGGAATAGAAGAATCCAGGATATCTATAAACAGAAAGACAGTGAGGAAACACTTAGCTAACATAAATGAATTCAAGTCTCTAGGTCCAGATGAATTACACCCCAGGGTTCTGAAGGAGATAGCAGAAGAAATTCTTGAACCACTGTCCATAATCTTTGAAAATTCTTGGAGAACAGGAGAAGTCCCAGAAGACTGGAGAAGAGCAAATGTTGTTCCTATCTTCAAAAACGGGAAGAAGGTGGACCCAGGGAACTACCGGCCGGTGAGTCTGACTTCTATACCAGGAAAGATCTTTGAACAAATTATTAAAGAACATGTATGCAAGTACCTGGATATGAAGTGATTAAACAGAGTCAGCATGGGTTTGTAACTAATAAGTCATGTCAGACTAACTTAATTTCCTTCTATGACAGAATCACTGACTGGGTGGATCAGGGAAATGCTGTAGATATAGTATATCTTGACTTCAGCAAAGCATTTGACAAAGTATCTCACACAATCCTTATTGAAAAAATGACTAAGTATGGAATGGACAAGGCAACTGTTAGGTGGATTCATAACTGGCTTAGTGATCGGACCCAAAGAGTGGTTGTAAATGGCTGCACATCCAGTTGGAAGAATGTCTCAAGTGGGGTACCACAAGGCTCTGTTTTGGGCCCTGTATTGTTCAACATCTTTATCAATGATTTAGATGAAGGAATTGAGGGTAAACTGATCAAATTTGCTGATGACACAAAGCTAGGGGGGGTAGCTAATACTAGAGAAGAGAGAGAGAGGATTCAAAAAGATATAAATAAACTGGAGCAGTGGGCAGCAACTAACAGAATGGATTTTAACAGGGAAAAATGCAAAGTACTACATCTGGGCAATAAAAATGAAAAAAGCATATACAAAATGGGAGGAATAGGGCTAAGTAACAGCACATGTGAAAAAGACTTGGGTATGCTAATTGATCACAGACTTAACATGAGTCAACAGTGTGATGCAGCAGCAAAAAAGGCAAATGCAATTCTAGGATGTATCAACAGAAGCATACAGTCTAGATCACGTAAGGTCATTATTGCCCTCTACTCCTCTTTGGTCAGACCTCATCCGGAATACTGTGTCCAGTTTTGGGCACCACATTTTAAAAAAGACATCAACAAACTGGAGCAAGTTCAGAGAAGAGCCACCAGAATGGTGACCGGTCTGCAAACCATGTCCTATGAGGAACGGTTGCAGGATTTGGGAATGTTTAGCTTGCAAAAAAGAAGACTGAGAGGAGACTTAATAGCTGTCTACAAATATCTCAAGGGCTGTCACATTGTAGAAGGATCATCTTAATTCTCATTTGCACAAGGAAAGACTAGAAGCAATGGGATGAAACTGAATGGGAGGAGACACAGATTAGATATTAGAAAAAACTTTTTGACAGTTAGGGTGATCAATGAGTGGAACAGGCTGCCACGAGAGGTGGTGAGTTCTCCTTCAATGGAAGTCTTCAAACAGAGGCTGGACAGACATCTGTCTGGGATGATTTAGAGAATCCTGCTTTGAGCAGGGGGTTGGACCAGAAGGCCCAGGAGGTCCCTTCCAACTCTACCATTCTATGATTCTATGATTCTAAGTGTGGTGAAATTGCAAAAAAGTACAATTTTACAATTTTTTTTTTACCATGTTCACTAATGCCAAAACTAACCTTCCATTATGATTTTCCAGGTCATTACGCGTTAGTAGATGACAAACATGTATAGGCTCTTTTTCATTTAAGTGGTGAAAAAAAAAGTTTGTAAAAAAAAAATGGCACCATTTTCTGAGACATGATTTATACAGTACTGTTTTGATGCTGCAAGTAGAGATCTCTATGGGTGAGCGAACGTGCTTGGTGGTACTCAGAAAGCACTGGAATATCTGGGTGTTTGGGTGTGCTCGACACACTGCAAGTATTCGATTTTAAATTCGAATCCCCGCCACGCTTGTTTAGCACATGCCCCACAGCCAATAAGCATGCAGGAATTGCCTGCGAGTCACTGTAATGCTGTAGCGATTTTGGTAGTGGCATTATTGTGATTGGCTGGTCGTGTGACATCATCAGGGGTTATAAAAGGACAGGTGCCGCCAATCTCGGCAGACTGATGCCATTGCACAGCTCTATGAAGTTGTTATTGGAGTGAGAGTGTGCTTGTTCAGCCTTGTGTGTACAGAGTTTAACAAATTAAAGTCTTGTAATGTTGGTACTGAAGTTGAACCATCAAACTATCAGTACTTATAAAGAAACCACCAGAGCACTAAACGAAGGAGGACATGACTTTGGGACCGGTGGACCTTTAACTCCTGCCGCTTTGTTTACATAGCAGTGTAGATTTTAAGCAAGAGTGATGTTGCTTTAAGACGAAGAAGCACAGTATGTCTTTGCCTGGTGTGTTACTGTGAGGAGGGTGGGGTTTATATAAAGGAGGTAACTCTATCTCTCTCCCTCTTTCTCTCATGGATGAACTGGAGGAACCATGTCTGCAGTGTTAGGGAGTATAATTCGAGGTTTATCACCTCACATTACAGATGATAGGAGCAGATTTACCTCAAACATTGTGTGCTAGTGTAGTATCAGCTCCTACATCATATATGTGATCAATATTATCTCAGAAATTCGTGTAGCTGCCATGTTCCCTCATGTGTCTGCTACAAGTTACCTCACGCACTGCAAAGGCAGGTCCTGTGTGACCTCCTGCAGACATTGCTGATAAACTACTCCACATTCACCTCAGACATTGTGTACTAGTGTAGTATCAGCTCCTACAAGATATATGGATCAATGTTACCTCAGAAATTCATGTAGCTGCCATGTTCCCTCATGTGTCTGCTACATTTTACCTAACACACTGCAGAGGCAGCTCATGAGTGACCTCCCTGCAGACATGGCTGATATATCACACATTGCTACTGTATTATAGAGAGTCTTCAAGAGTTTTGGGTGCTGCTGACTGTAAAATATGAGGAACAAGGGCTGTGAGCAGATATCTGCCATGACACAGTGTCTGCCATTACTATGGTGGAGCTGAGCAGTCACATGCACTATACACTGGTGAGAGGGGAGCAGTCAAGGGATGGTATATGTATGATGAAGAGAGGCTGCACTTCATGTCAGTACAGTGTATACTGACCCTGCTGTGTGCTGATTATCCCCCCACCCTTCCCATTTATGGAGTCTGGTGATGTGTATGTGACCTCATCTATGCTATATACTGATGATGCTGGGTGTACAGATCCTGTGTATCCAGGTTATTCTGCTCACTATATATGTGGTATCTGGGTACAGGCTCCATCCATGTGCTGTATACTTATCATGTATACAGACCTGTGGTACATGTTATCACTCATCACTCTGTTACAGTGGGTTCGGAAAGTATTCATACCCTGTTAGGGCTGGCGGAACGCACAAAATAATTTAAATAATAAGTGCGTTCGCAGTCCGGGGTCCACCGTGCAAGCGGAGCCCGCTGCTAGTAGAAATGGCGCGAGAAGCAAACTCTGTAATCCCGCAGAGTCGCCAACATAAACGCCGTAATGCGCTGTGGCAATAAGTGCGAACTCTGTTACTCCACAGAGCCGCTAGAAGGAGAGCCGCAGCGCTATATGGCGATGTGTGCGCACTCACTAGACACAACTGAGTGGCAAAGAAAACATGCTAGGGCGCTGTCTAGCGTTGAAAGCGAACCCTGTTACGTCACAGAGCCGCTGAGAAAAAGTACTGTGTCCTGTCAGACTCTCAGGTACACAGTTAAGTGCTACGCGTTCATAAAGCGTGATCATGTGCTAATGTCCTCGCGGGAGTCACCCGCAATCTATGGCGTCTGAACGCCAGACCCTGAATACGGCAATCAAAACTCCTCACCGGTTATGCCGGTAATCTAGGGCATCTAGGACACCGACCCTGACCAGCTACCATACCAAACTCCTCACCGATTAAGTCGGTATTCTAGTGGCTTATTTCAGCCGGCTCCCTATCCACACATACACATGACCACACTGGCGCATAGCATACAATGATTGATATTAGCGCATGGCGGCCCAGCCATGCTACCCTTTTATAGCAACAGCTACAGGACCTTCCAGGAACAAGGACCAATGAGAAGCTGTTACAAACAAACGTAGCTACATGACCTTCCTGGCGGACCAATAGGAGCCGCTGCAGCACCTGAACATGTGACCCGTGATCTCCAATGAGAGATCTCACTCTGGGCATGCTCAGATGGGAAAACGCAGGACTTTGTCTCAAAGACGACTGCTCCAGCACTGGCTATAATAGCAGATCCAGGAAAGGCAGCAGCAAGTCACTGCACAGTAGAGGAGTGGGCAAGATGCCTGGACCGACGTCTCTGCTGAGCAGGCTCCACTGCGTCCGGAGATGAATGGGAGACCACAGCGGGACGGGTTCGAGACTCCCCTTGTGCAGCAGCGGGAAATCGAACCCTAACATACCCCTTTAAACTTTTCACTCTTTATTTCATTGCAGCGATTTGGTAAATGCAAAAAAAAGTTCATTTTTTTTCTCATTAGTGTACACTCTGCACCCAATCTTGACTGATAAAAACCAGGAATATTGAAATTTTTACAAATTTATTAAAAAAGAAAAACTGAAATATCACATGGTCATAAGTATTCAGACCCTTTGCTCAGACACTCATATTTAAGCCACATGCTGTCCATTTCCTTGTGATCCTCCATGAGATGGTTCTACTCCTTCATTGGAGTCCAGCTGTGTTTAATTAAACTGAAAGGACTTGATTTTTAAAGGCACACACCTGTCTATATAAGACCTCACAGCTTACAGTGCGTGTCAGACCAAATGAAAATCATGAGGTCAAAGGAACTGGCCAAGGAGCTCAGAGACAGAATTGTGGCAAGGCACAGATCTGGCCAATGTTAAAAAACAATTTCTGCAGTACTCAAGGTTCCTATGAGCACAGTGGCCTCCATAATCATTAAATGGAAGAAGTTTGGGACCTGGCCATCCAGCCAAACTGAGCAATTGTGGGAGAAGAGCCTTGGTGAGAGAGGTAAAGAAGAACCCCAAGATCATTGTGGCTGAGCTCCACAGATGCAGTAGGGAGATGGGAGAAAGTTCCCTTGTGGCAGAGTGGCCCGATGAAATCCTCTCCTCAGTACAAGACATATAAAAGCCCGCATAGAGTTTGCTAAAAAACATATGAAGGACTCCCAGACTATGAGAAATAAGATTCTCTGGTCTGATGAGACGAAGATAGAACTTTTTGGTGTTAATTCTAAGTGGTATGTGTGGAGAAAACAAGGCACTGCTCATCACCTGCTAAATACAATCCCAACAGTAAAACAGGGTGGTGGCAGCATCATGCTATGGGGGTGTTTTTCAGCTGCAGGGACAGGACAACTGGATGCAATTGAAGGAAACATGAATGCGGCCAAGTACAGAGATTTCTTGGATGAAAACTTCTTCCAGAGTGCTCTGGACCTCAAACTTGGCTGAAGGTTTACCTTCTAACAAGACAATGACACTAAGCACAGCCAAAGCCCTGACCTAAACCCAATTGAGCATCTCTGGAGAGACCTGAAAATGGCTGTCCACCAACGTTTACCATCCAACCTGACGGAACTGGAGAGGATCTGCAAGGAAGAATGGCAGAGGATCCCCAAAGCCTGGTGTGAAAAACTTGTTGCATCATTCCCAAGAAGACTCATGGCTATACTAGCTCAAAAGGGTGCTTCTACTCAATACTGTGCAAAGGGTCTGAATACTTATGACCATGTGATATTTCAGTTTTTCTTTTTTAATAAATTTGCAAAAACTTCTACATTTCTGTTTTTTTTCAGTCACAATGGGGTGCTGAGTGTACATTAATGAGAAAAAAATGAACGTTTTTGAATTTACCAAATGACTGCAATGAAACAAAGAGTGAAAAATTTAAAGGGGTCTGAATACTTTCTGTACCCACTGTATATCCATCCTTTTTCTGTATATTGTCTCCCTCATATGTTTGAAGGATCTGTGTATACCCACCAAGTCCTTATTTTAATTTACGTAAGATAGTAGATAGCACAGGCCTGAGTGGATCACCTGGAGCTTTATCATATATTTTTTTCATATATAAAATAAATATTTGGGTAGTAACTCAGCACATGGCGATGCTGTGAGTGGGCACTAATAACTCAGCACATGGTGGGGCAGTGAGTGAGCACTCCTAGTGTGATGCTGCACCTGTCTCTCGTCTATTGTATGTCAATGTAAGGGGATGGAAGAATGTTACTGTTTTCCCTTTCCTTCTCAGGTGGCCCCGGTACCGCATGTTGTAATGTAATAAAAGACTTTTTTTTTAATATTAGAGTAGGACTGTCCCACAAAGGGTTGCCTTGACGTGGCGGGATGGCTTGTACATTCTTTTGATCAAAATTATGTTTACTAAATACCCTTATAATTATTACTACCTTCATGCAATTTTTGTAAAAAAAAAAATTATTTTATTTTAGCACATTTGTTTTTTGTGCCTGGTTTTATGTTGTAATGTAATGTAAATTCTGTGTATATTTGTTGATATAATGTAGTATTGCTACATGAGTAAATGTATTACCACTACTTGTAGGGTATTGCTACACCTAAAAGCGTATTACCTTAGAAGTTAAATCTATAGTGTGTATATATAGGTTCTGCTATGTCTTTATGTATACTGTCTTACATCTTGTTGTTGCTATGTACATAGGTTGTGCACTGTGGTTTATAGGGAGAGCATAGTACATTCATTTGGCCACAAGATGGTGGGTCTGTCAGTACATACAGTTCTTAGAGTAATATACAAGTTAGGGCATGTTTAGAGTAGGAGTGGCTGCCGGGTAGTAGTGAGAGGTTCCTGGGAAGTTTAGCTCATCACCAGCGTGCCCAAGTGTCCACAAGGGCTTAGGCCTGGACAACCAGCAGCCACGTAACGTTTAAGGACAGCAACCTACGTTACCCACGGCCACTGCATAGTCTCATAATAGGTCTAAACACAGAGGAAAGATGTGGCGTCTTACCGCCTGGGCCAATGCTTTTAGGGCAGAAGTTGGCTGGACCAAGGAACTGAGAGGAGCTGGAGCTTCGATGGGTTCGGTACAGATGGGCTGGGTGCTACACCGGGGGCCACCAAACATAGTAATTGATGAATTCAGTTCTGAGGCAAAGAAGGCTGAAGGAAGTGTCATTATTGCGAGGTCAGGCCTGGAAGGAACTGGGGAGCAGTCTAGGACAGTCTGATCTGGGTGTGTACTGCACAGAAGTTACAGCAAGGCATGGAGAGAAAAGGAAATTAATGTAACACCTGTTGCGCCAACTGTGGATGTAACGTGTGAAGAGTTAAGTAAAAATGTGTTCAAGTTATTCTGGACTGTGTCTATATTACTGGGGGTCTTAAGGAAGAGGGAACATCTATGCCTGGGAGGTGCCCAGGAGGAGTGGAATCTGGAGATGCAGGTACGCCAGAGGGAAGAAGACCGTTTCATGTAGGGGAAGGGCTGAACATGGATGTTACAGTAATCCAGGTCACGACTACAGTCCGGGCCCTCCCTTACATAAGTAGCGTGACTAACTGGGGTACAGACCTTGCAGTTTTCTGCACACACACCTATGACTGCAGGCAGCTTATGCTAGACCTACATATTATATTTCTTACTATTTATGTGCAGCTGGTGATTTGAGGGCAGTGTCTATCTCTAACTGCTGTAGAGGAGCAGGCTGCTTCTTCTCATTTATTTTTACAGCATATAACACACCATTGCCCATCACTGACTATGTCTGACCTTATGATGGGATATTTTCCAGTGTCAATCTGTTGTATACCTTGGTTGTAAACTCCAACTTATATATACAGTGCATACATGTTGTTTCATCCTCAATTATCCCACATCTTATACATTTCAGGAACTGAATTTTTTAAAAAAATGGTTGTGGGGGTAAAGACTGTTCTCAGAATTAGTATTTAGTAAAAGATACCTACTTTTTCAATTAAACTTCACAATAAGCTGTCATGTGGATACACTGGTCATTATATGTATCTATACAATACATATAAAAAAATAAGTTATTTGTTTTTCCTTTTTAGTGGATCTTTGAAGTTACTTATAATTTGGTCAATAGAGGTAACCATCTGAGGTATGGACCCCTGGTTTGGAGGGGTGTACACCACAATATGACCCCCTGGGGTGGACAAGTAATCATCTCGGGTATGGCCCCCCCTGGTTTTGGAGGGGTGTTCATCACAGTTTGACCCCTGGTATGGTGAGATAACAATCTTGGATATAGCCCCCTGGTTTGGAGGGTGTCCATCACAGTATGACCCCCAGGTATGGAGGGGTATCTTTCTTGGGTATGGCCCCCTGGTGTAGAGGGGTAACCATCTCAGGTATGGCCCCCTGGTTTGGAGGGGTAACCATCTCAGGTATGGCCCCCTGGTTTGGAGGGGTAACCATCTCAGGTATGGTCCCCTGGTGTGGAGGGGTGACCATCACGGCATGGCCCCCTGGTCTCCAGAAGCATTTATATCTTATAAGACCCTGTTAGGGTAAAGTCCCTGGAGTCATGGCAATCATATTTTGCATGCCTACGGAATAAATTGACTCCTCCGAGCTAGGAACAGAGGCTGGAGGGGAGAAGAAAAAAAAAGGCAGGTTTGCTTTTCAATACAATCTGTAGCTTCAATGACCCTCGTTTTTCTTGTGACTTGAGGCACGGATTTTGCCTGTTTATATTTACCAACTCCTATTTTTTTCAAGGTTGTCATCCGGACAATGCAGTAATCTAGTGCACTAAACTGAATAGCAATGTAAGGGTACTAAGGGTTAAGTAATCAAGTGCATTAACACAAAGGGCAATAAGCCTATTCCTTGTACCCTTGAGCTGGAGAGAGTGTCTAAGGGTAAAGTAATCAAGTGCATTAACACCAAGGGCAATATGCCTATCCCCGATGCCTTTGACCCAGTTGGAGCAGTTAAAGGTAAATGTCATCAAGTGACTGAAAAGCAATGAACAATGGGGTGGCAGAATTATTAATAATGCTTTTGCAGACTTTTTCTGCTATAGGTTTATTTCAATTACTATGCACACAAATATTATGAAAGTTATTTAATGGTCGGTTACCATGTTGATGTTAAATTATGTATACCTTTTAGTCACTCTCTATTTATATTATCTTTCTCTTTATATATACTCATCACTTTTTGTTTAGTAGTAAATGGGTTTAAGAAATTACTGCTGCAGAGCACATCTAGAACTAAAAACTGTGAATTGGTGAATTATTAAAACTGGCTACAATACATGCAATATAACAGTTTTTTGAGGCATGACAGATGTCATTATACAGGTATTGTAAGGTTCTTTGTCTCTTTTGACATGTTCCTTGAAACTCAGTTTTCCGTCGGCCATTTTGCTTTCTGTCTTTCTGCAGCTCTTGCCCTCAGTTAATATGGAGTTTCCAGTTTTCATGTTCCCGCCCTGATTCTCTCCCTCTTGCTTCTTAAGCAGCCTCAGCTGAACAATCAGTGCTCCTGAATCAAGCCTCAGTCAGCCTGTGACCTGACTCCTGGAAACCTTGGATTTTGGACTCCAGCTATTTCCTACTGAGGAACTTTGGAACACTTTTGGACTCTGGAAACCTGCTGTCTGGTGAATCCATGTTTGCAGAGGAATTACGGTACAGAGAAGAGATCCTGAACCTGCTTTGGAGAGTTATTATAGAGCTTGAAGTTACTCTGGCCTGCTGTGTCGCCTGCCTCTGTTCCTGCAAACTGTGTGACCTTTTCTGCATGCTTGTATGAAGTAATACAAGTCATTTCATATCAACCTGTGTCTCATGTGTTTTCCTCGCACCCAAGCACAAGACGCTATAGGAACTGTACACTATACATGACAAGATTCAGGAGCCAATGTTTAGTGTCTGCTGGGTCTGGGAAAGCCGTGTCTGCTGTGACTGTGGATATCAGATGTCCGTTTAATACCTTCTGTGATGACAGTGGTTGTGACTTCTCACAACCATTCCAGGTGAGCGCATTCCCTTAAATGTTACTCTGGAGTGTTACCACAGGTAAACACTATTGTTTTTTTTTTTTTTTTCCTTTCCTCTTCTCCTTCCAGCACTTCTGCCTTAAAAGATCTGGAAGATGGAGGCCCGCATAAAGGAGCTTTGCGGAGTGACTGATACAATCCTTGCAGATATACAGACTATAAAGACCCGTTTTGCAAGCCTACAGGACCTCACTAATCATAATTTGCAAGTGTTTGGACAAACTACCCAGGAATTACGAGCCAGGATTGAGGCTCTAGAGGAACGAGTCCAGGCTCCTGCCATAACCCCGAGTTCTGGGATCCCCAAGTTACCTCCTTTTCGTTTTGGCGGTGAACGTGAGAAATTCAGGGGATTTATTAACCAATGCAATCTATTTTTCTCTGCACATGCTTCACAATTTCCCACTGAACGATCCAAAGTGCTTACTATAATCATGTTGCTTACCAATAAGGCTTTGATGTGGGCAAACCCTCTGATTGAGACTGAGGATGATTGTTTGAATCACCTTGATGCTTTTATTTCAGCCATGGGGCAGGTGTTTGATGACCCCAATCGAGGTGCAACAGCTGAAGCAGCCATGTTAACTTTGCGCCAAGGTAAGCGTTCAGTAGCCGAATATGCCTTGGATTTCAGGAGATGGGCTCTTGATACCACTTGGGACACTTCCGCCAAAAAATCTATTTTTCGGAAAGGGTTGTCTCCACTGATTAAGGATGAACTTGCTCGTGCCGACCCTCCCACTGCGTTAGGTGACTTTATTAACTATTGTATATGTATTGATGCTCGTCTGACTGAACGCAGACAAGAGAGATGGTTCGAAAATAATCGCACTAACCTTTTCCTACCTCCCTCCTAAGCTAAGGAACCTTTGAGTAGGATCACAAGGGAACCAGAACCTGAACCCATGCAGGTGGACTCTTTACAAAGACGGGTTAGTGATGCACGCAAAGAACATCGTATAAAGGAAAATCTATGTTTTTACTGTGGTAAGTCAGGGCACTTCATTATAAACTGCCCCAGCCGTTCTCGTAAGACTACTGCAGCAGTCATTCACTGTGAGTGTTGCGAGAGGAGCTCTGTCATGTCCGAGCCTCAGACTCCAGAGAGATCTGCTGCAAGAGATCTTGATTTCTCAGACTTAAACTCTGTTAGTTAAGGGGACAATGACGGTATAAACGCTGCAATTTTTAAAGTTTCCTCAGCGGTGTCCCAGCTGAGTTGTAAAAGAAACAATTCTCATTGCTTCCTTTCCATCAAACTCTGGGTTGACTCAGTCTGGGTGTCTAGCTCTGCTATGATCGACTCAGGAGCAAGTGGAAATTTTATGGATATCTCCTTTGCTCTGAAACAGGGGATACGTTCAGTGAAGAAGGCTACTCCAGTACAGATGGAGACTGTGGATGGCTCCCTGCTGACCTCTGGACCAGTGGATCAGGAAACAGAGCCTTTGAGGGTCCTTATGGGTAAAGATCATCAGGAGAAAATGTCTTTTATGCTTATCTCTTCTCCCCACTTTCCCATTATTCTAGGGCTACCATGGCTGCAGGCGCAGAATCCTACGATTAACTGGGAGAACAAGGAATTACACTTTCCGGAGAAACAGATGAGTCAAGGAGTTTCAGCTTGCTCTGTTCCTAAAGGAACCATGTCAGTCCCTGAACTACCAGCTGTATACCAGGACTATGTGGATTTATGTGACAAGAAAAAACGCTGATCAGCTTCCTCCTCACCGTCCATATGATTGTCCAATCGAATTATTGCCTGGAGCCGAGATACCTTTTGGTAAGATCTACCCCTAGCGGGGCCCGAGCTAAAAGCTTTGAAGGACTACATAGATGAAAATCTAGCCAAAGGCTTCATACGCCCCTCTTCATCTCCCGCAGGTGCACCCATCTTCTTTGTGAAGAAGAAAGATGGATCTCTGAGACCCTGCATAGACTATAGGGAACTCAATAAGGTTACTATTAGAAACCGTTATCCATTGCCTTTAATCCCTGAGTTGTTGGAGAGAGTGCGGCATGCCAAAATTTTCTCTAAACTGGATCTCCGTGGGGCCTATAACTTGGTCCGTATTAGACCTGGGGATGAATGGAAGACTGCATTCAGCTCACGCTATGGACACTTTGAATATCTAGTTATGCCTTTTGGTCTGAGTACCGCCCCAGCCACTTTCCAACACTTGGTGAATGACATCTTCAGGGATCTCCTAGATACATTTGTGGTGATTTATCTGGATGATATTCTAATTTTTTCTAACTCCACAGAGGAACATCATGGACATGTGAGAATGGTCTTAGAACGCCTAAGACAAAACCATCTCTACATCAAACTTGAAAAGTGTGAATTCCATGGGACCGAAATTCAATTTCTGGGGTATGTACTATCTACGCAAGGGATTAGTATGGATGGAAGCAAGACCCAAGCCATCAAGAATTGGCCAATTCCTAGAAATGTGAAGGAGGTGCAGCGCTTCATCGGGTTTGCCAACTTCTATAGACGTTTCATTAGGAATTTCTCTGAGGTAGTGTCACCTATCACCCAACTTACCCGGAAACAGTCTAGGTTCTCCTGGACCCCGCAAGCTCAGGAAGCATTTTCCTGTTTAAAGGATAAATTTACCACCGCACCTATCTTAGTACATCCCAACCCCGAGCTTGCCTTCATAATAGAGGTGGATGCTTCAGACTGTGCCGTTGGAGCTATACTCTCTCAGAGAACAGGTGAGAAGAATGTCTTGCATCCCTGTGCCTTCTTTTCCCAGCAGTTGTCTTCGGCTGAGAGGAACTATGATGTGGGCAATAGAGAATTGTTGGCCATTATTGCCGCCTTCAAGGAATGGAGACACATTCTTCAGGGAGCTGCACAGCAAATAGTCGTCCTGACAGACCATCGTAACCTTGAATTTATCAGGTCGGCTAAGTGCCTGACTCCTCGCCAGGCTCGCTGGAATCTTTTCCTAAACCAATTTAATTTTGTAATTTCTTATAGACCAGGATCGCGCAATGGAAAGGCTGATGCACTCTCTAGGATTCATTCAGCAGAGACACGTCCACTTACTCCTCCTAAGACTATTCTTCCCGACTCTAGATTCCTGGGAGTGATTCATAATCAAGACCTACTTAAGGACATCAAGGAAGCATACCATGCGGATTCTTTGTTGGCTCAACCCCAAGGGACGTAAGTCTTGTCTTTAAGAATGGTGTGTGGATTCAGGGACAACGTCTGTATATACCTGAAACAGTCAGATTGAGAGTATTGCAACTCATCCACGATTCCAAGATAGCTGGGCATAGGGGAATTCTAAAGACACAAGAATTTCTTTCTCGTTTCTTTTGGTGGCCCACTTACAGGAAAGATGTTTTAAACTATGTCACTTCATGTGAAGTCTGTGCAAGATGCAAACACCTCGCTCCTCACCAACTGGTCTGTTACAACCTCTTCCCACCCCGTCCCGCCCGTGGGGATCCATTTCTATGGACTTCATTGTGGAGTTACCAACCTCTCAAGGGAAGAACACCATTCTAGTGGTGGTTGATCGTCTAACAAAGGCAGCTCATTTTATCCCTTGTGTCGGCTTACCCACTGCAAAACAGACATCAGACTTGATGATTAAGAATGTGTTTCGCTTACATGGAGTACCGGATGAGGTCATTTCGGATCGAGGGGTGCAATTCACTTCAAGGTTTTGGCAAAATTTCTGTGCCGCATTGGACATTAAAGTAAACCTTTCTTCTGCTTTTCATTCCCAGACTAATGGACAGACAGAACGAACCAATCAGACCCTGGAGCAGTATCTCCGCTGGTTTATCTGCCACCTACAAGATGATTGGGTGGATCTACTTCCACTGGCTGAGTTCTCTTATAACAACTCTCAGAGCGCCTCCACTAAGCAGTCTCCTTTTTACTCCAATCTAGGTTATCATCCAACATTCTTCCTCAATTTCCCATAGATACGCCCTTGCCGGCAGTGGCTGATAGAATCACTTCTTTACAAAAGAATATGGATCTTCTAAAGGAAAATCTAGAATTGGCTCAGGAAAGGTACAAGAAAGCAGCAGATAAATTTCGTAAACCTGCACCAGCTTTCAAGGTAGGAGATTTGGTCTGGCTGTCAACCAGAAATCTTAAATTAAAGATTTCATCGTCTAAATTGGGACATAAGTACATTGGACCTTATAAGATCAGTAAGATTATAAGTGCTGTTGCTTGTCGTCTTCAACTGCCCAGAACTATGAGAATCCACCCTGTCTTTCATGTATCCCTACTAAAGGCTGCAACACCCAATACGTTTCCTGGACGCTCTTCTCCTTGCCCTGACCCAGTGCTGGTCGATGGTCAGGAAGAATTTATGGTGGAAAGGATTCTAGATTCCAGGTTGTACAGAAATCAGTTGCAATATTTGATTAAATGGCAGGGCTACCCAGTGGAGGACAACTCATGGGAACCAGTCAATAATGTAAATGCTCCTCGCCTGCTCCGCCAGTTTCATCAGAGGTACCCTGACAAGCCTGGTCTGAGGTCATCCGGAGGTTGTCCTTAAAGGGGGAGTAATGTAAGGTTCTTTGTCTCTTTTGACATGTTCCTTGAAACTCAGTTTTCCGTCGGCCATTTTGCTTTCTGTCTTTCTGCAGCTCTTGCCCTCAGTTAATATGGAGTTTCCAGTTTTCATGTTCCCGCCCTGATTCTCTCCCTCTTGCTTCTTAAGCAGCCTCAGCTGAACAATCAGTGCTCCTGAATCAAGCCTCAGTCAGCCTGTGACCTGACTCCTGGAAACCTTGGATTTTGGACTCCAGCTATTTCCTACTGAGGAACTTTGGAACACTTTTGGACTCTGGAAACCTGCTGTCTGGTGAATCCATGTTTGCAGAGGAATTACGGTACAGAGAAGAGATCCTGAACCTGCTTTGGAGAGTTATTATAGAGCTTGAAGTTACTCTGGCCTGCTGTGTCGCCTGCCTCTGTTCCTGCAAACTGTGTGACCTTTTCTGCATGCTTGTATGAAGTAATACAAGTCATTTCATATCAACCTGTGTCTCATGTGTTTTCCTCGCACCCAAGCACAAGACGCTATAGGAACTGTACACTATACATGACAGGTATTCAGACTGTGGCTACCCCTTTGTTATGGATTTCTTTCCACATTTCCCATTATGGGTTCCTCATTGCAGGATGTATAGCGACTGTTATTTTGCTTTAGTTACCGTA
Source organism: Oophaga sylvatica (assembly GCA_033576555.1). Taxonomy (NCBI): domain Eukaryota; kingdom Metazoa; phylum Chordata; class Amphibia; order Anura; family Dendrobatidae; genus Oophaga; species Oophaga sylvatica. The sequence goes on from JARQOD010000001.1 coordinate 964,568,616, forward strand.
TTATCAATCATAATTTGATAGAGTTGCATTAGTACAATTATTCTGTCATACCTCTGGAATTTTGTTATTATATGCACACAGTCTTTCCATAGCATGTAGAACTTGTTGAACTGGCATAGTTGATTGTGGTCAAGTCCATTTAAGGTGTCAAATGGCCTCTATGGTGGCGGTTTAGGAGTCGGGTGGAAGTTGCAAACAAGTTAAGGTGGACTCATTTTACCTAATAGAGGATGTAAAACCTCATGGTGGTGAACAAGCTCAGCTTTGGTGGTCAGCCTCAAGGATGTTGTAATGGTAACGTCAATCAGGGGTGGGCAAAGTGGTTAAGCATAGGAGTGAGGATAATAGGGTCATTGGTGCCCTAAAAGTATACTGGCTCTGCTTGAATGGCAAGCCAGTGCGTGCCACACATTTATGGCTGTCTGTCTTGGTGCTGTATGTCAGACAGCTGGGGATATCACAGTACTTGTGAATCCCATTTAACTAGCATTTCACCTGACTCCTACTGTGATTGCTTTAATCCTGTGATTTAAATAAAGCTGTGGCCATTTTGACAACCAAAATAATGTGTTTTGTGTATTTATTCTAGTGCCTAGGTTTACTGAAGTTATGATTGTTTTAAGATGGAGTCGGGGTCTTTCCCATATCCAAAAGTCAGGCCTAATTTGGTGCTTTGCTGTTTATATCAGATACATTTTGCATTTAGCCTAGCGAAGGAGAAAATTGCAGCAGAAGAGAGAGTAGCGGTATACAGTCTCTAGGCAGTAGCCCTAGACGTCCAATAAAAATGTCAAAGATGATGATGGGGATAGTTTGTAGAGGAATTAGTTATGATGCCACCCGTGGTGTTCGGCAATAAGATGGCCAACGCTGCGATTCAGATCCACTGGGGCAGTAGGCGAGGCAGCAGAGATGTTACAGCTTTCCATGGGTAGAGCTAGGCCCCAGGGTTGTTAGTGTGCGGTGGGCTAGGTGACACAGTAAATTAATCTGAGGACACAGCAGGGTGCAGTCTTCACACTTTACTCACAGTTCTTTCAGGTTACAATCCCCAGCCGGAGTGCTGTGTCCTCCGGGTCGGTGGTCAAGCCAGCTTTAGGGGATTTGGGGAACACTTTGCCAGAACCCCCTTCTTATGTTCCTTTCACTGGTCGTCTCTCCCAGTGCCGGCTCCCTCCACTCCTGCCCTGCACCTCACACACAGTGTCCCAAGCCAGCAGCCTCAGATCCTGTCAGGAGATGTCCTCTTGGTCCCCTTGATCCTATCTGGCTACCTTTTCAGCGAATGTGTGTGGATTTGGCTGTTGCACATACAGTTACAACAGCCTCCGGTTTGCTAGCTGAGTCTTACAGATTCTCCACTAGTTTGGGGCTAGTCCCCTACTGCAACCTGGTCCTTCCTTCTGACTCTGGTCAGGCTAGATTCGGGCGCCATGGGTGGATTCCTCACTTCCCTGGACCCTAGGACCCCTTCTTTCTCTCCTCACAACTACTCCTTTCTACTCCTCACGGCTTCTCCAAGCTCTCCTTCTGGGCTCCAACCAACACACTTCCCTCCAACTGTCACACTGCCTTCTGGCTCTAACTCGGGCTCTTCCCCCAAAGCCTGAGGTCATATGATCTGTGTTGGATGCATTATGCAAATCCTGGCAGCGCCCCCTCCTTACCCGAGAGTGGAGTACCACACCTCTGGCTGAGGTGCAGTACCTCTGTGGTGACTGGACCCTCAGGGGCGCCACACATCCATTTAATACTACCTGCTCTGTGGTACATTTTGGTGGTACTTAACACTACAAAACTACATTATAACTAGGAATGAGCAAGTACTAAAATGCCTGGGTGCCTTTTGCTTGAACCAAGCAATTCTTAACTGTTGCTTGAACTGAGCAATTCTTAATACTTGCATGCGCGCTTCAGGTAATGAGTATAATGGGAGTCAATGGTACAGCCGAGCTTTTTTGTGGCACAGCCTACAAAAAGGGTTTTGGGTTGTAGTGAAAATGTTCAAATGGATGGGAAAAGCACTGAATGGAAGGAGAATAGCATGGGAAACTCCAGGAAACATTTCTGACTCCCAGATCGCTGCTGACAACAATGGTATCACATTTTTACTTCACTTTAAGGACTGACAATAAAAGATTCCAAACTGACGAGAAATGGCTTTTTTACAGGAAAAAAAATGTTAAGAAACTTATTTCCTGTATAATGACTTGTATGTAAGCAACATTTAAAAAGGATTTTAAAAAACTTATTTAAGTAAACCAAAATTGATTTTTTTATTAAAAAATAGGACATTTCAGTGTAATTTATGAATAAGCAAGAACTTCCAAAAATAAAGGACTCAAACTCATCTGTATTAGACCTAAGGCTGGGATCACACATGCGAGGAATATGGCCGAGTATCGCAAGTTAATGCCCTGCACTGCCGCCGGCCTCGGGAGCGGAGCGTGCGGCTCCATGTATTGCTATGCAGCCGTACGCTCCAATCCCGAGGCCGGCGGCAGTGCCGGGAATTAACATGAGAGACTCGGTCGTATTCCTCGCATGTGTGATCCCAGCCTAAAGGAGAGACTCACACATATTCTGTTCAAATTGTCATGTATTGGTACTCCAAGGCTCATAAAGGCTATGCACGTGAGGGTTATATACCAAGGAAATGTGCAAAAAAGAGAAAAAGTAGCATGCAAAACACAGGGATTACCAAATAAATATGAATCAATCTTTATTCAAGTGACAAACATGACAACACTGCATAAAAAACATTTAAAAAAGCATATAACAAAGAAAACACACAAAGGCCCGCAATAGGACCCTGCCCTTGCCAAACCCCCAATTTGACAACCAAATATCATGCGCTACACCATAGACATGTAAAAATCATATCATTATAGCCAATTATGCTGATAATCTGTGCCGGTAAGCATGACAAAGGTAATTAAGAAGTACAAAGAGTAACAGAACGGAAAAAGTATCACAAATAATATAATGTCAGGCAAACTGTGAGGTAGGTAATCAGATGTTGCACACTGGGCAATATAAACAGATGCAGAGAAATGATAAATAACTATGGCCAGATAAAGTAGGCTTACAGAGAAGCCAGGTGTACCAATATATCTCCAAGGATCCAGGAGAGACCCTAACATACAAATGACAATGATAAAAAAAATGTCTTGAAATCCACATACTACCTGGACAAAGGCAAAGTACAACCCACATGTAAGAGTCCTGTTGGAAATGGATGTAAATCTGTGGGTAAAAGAATGGAGGAGGCAAGGGCACAGGATGTGCCCAACACGTGTCGCCAAACAAACTGGCTTCCTCAGGGGCAGTGGCTGCAATGCAGTCCATGGTGTCCTAAATGCCTGTAGATTATGAGGGGGCCAGAGATCAGCTGTGGTCGAAAATGCACATGGAAAAGCCACAGCGTCAGCCCGGACATGATGTATCTGAACCGGAAACCACAAGAGTTCTGGGATAGAAACAGTGCATGCGTGAATATAAGCGTGCGCAGAGACTATACTGAGGTCTTAGACAGGACAAGGAATACCAACATGGCCGCCGAAAAGGAAAGTGCGCAAGTGCGAATACGCGCGTGCGCATTAGACATGATGAAGTCACAAGTGCTGTGAGCATGGAGCCCAGAGTGGTGATGACTGAACAGGAGTGGAGCGTCGGGCACACCATGATGATAATAACTAAGGGCGTCAGATAGATGGAAGTGGCATAACCAGCCTCAATGAAGCCAGAGGCAAAGCCAGAAGCAGTCGGCAGCTCATGCTGAGAGCAATATCCAGAGGGAGGAGACAGGAACGGGAAAAAAGTTGTATTTCAAGACACTGATATGGCTGTAAGTGGCAACCCCATATAGAAAAAAAGGCATTTGAAATCTGGAAAATAAAAATAAATATATAACAGCACTTGAAGTGTCTGTGAGAAACAGATGCAAAAAAAGTAATAAATAAATAAAGATGTAACTAAATAAACTATACAGTTATTTAATGTATTGATTCCCATAGTATGTATAGAGAAAAAGGGGAAAAAAGACCATGATATTAAGCCGATAGAACCCTGTTCATCTGCTGTGTGTGATGGCGCATGATCATACCACAATCAAAATATTTCAATAAAACTGTGTAAAAAAAACAATGAAAATAAATAAAAGGAAGAAATAAGGGGAAGGGAAGAGGAAAGAGTGGGAGATGCCACAAAAAATGGAGATGGCTTACGGAGCTATGAATTGATTTTTGGTATAGATACTTACAAAACACCCAAAGTAAAGGACAAACCCATGGAGAAGTATGGAGGACAAACAAACATGTAAAACTGGGAATGTCAATATTGCAGGGAACCCACGGCCATAGGGGAGACCCCATGAAAGCCAAAAAATTCCAATTAAACCCGCCAATAGTCCCATGGGCGTGAGCCAAACGGCTCTGAAGGGTAGGAGTCAGTGTCAATATATAGAATACAAAAACTGGGAAATAGGGAGGAAAGGCAGAACCTTGAATAAATATCACTATTACAGATGTTCCAGGTTTCCAAGAAGGAATGCATGATATCAAGATAGGGATATCAAGATCCAATAAGTTGTAGATAAAGGTCCAGGGTATTCATGCAAAAGTTATTAGCCCAATATTCAAAGAGGTTGATTTGGTTATAAAACGTGGTCCAGATCTATAACAGTGTGTATTGGTTTGAGATATAGGGGTTCCATGGTTCCAAGAAACACCGTCAAAATTTTTTTTTATGCCAATGGGCCTTCAAAAGGATTCAATGTAGAAAATAATCAAATTGAAAAAGCATGAGGCAAAGTTACTGCCCTGACTTGAAAAATGCAAGATTAAATTTGCTTATAGAAGTCCGTAAAAGGAAGCTCCTCATTAAGCCCATCAGGCTTCAAACTGCATAAATTGTGAATCCATTAAGATTCACGCCTGAGCAATTTCCTAGTAACATCTCCCCCTCTAATATTTGATGGAATCTCCTCTAAGTCTTGTGGAGTGGCCATTGTGAACATCCAAAAAATGCATAGCAACCATGTAATACCTTTACCCTTAGAGCAATCTTTTTTGGCTGTAGAGATGTTAGAGAGGTGCTGCTGTGTCGTTCTGTGGAGTTCCTGTGTTGTTTGTCCCACATATAGTTTAGGCCAATCGCATATAAGGGCATACAACAAGCAACGAGATTTGCAATTGATGAAGGTCCTCTTAGGGGGATCTGAAAGGGAGAGATGCTTTTCAAAAAGCTATCCAGGGCAATCGTGTATGCAAAAATGTATAATGTAAATGACAATCAGATTAAATAAAAAAATGATAAAAATAACAAAAATAACTTTTTATAAGTTTCGGAGATGACAGACATTTTCACAGACCACATTATACAATATGTGTTATCTTTGGCAGATTGCACTAAATAAAGATGTATAATAAAGTGCAATTGCAACCCGAGTCCACTGTGCAGAGATCTAAAACTGCTGCTATAGAATAATGGCAGAACACATGGCAAGCATACACCTAATACGACTGCGTTAACTCCACACAGTGTGAAACAGAACACAAAGAACACAGCTCTGTTAACTTCACAGAGCACAGAAGGTAAGAGTTGAGCTCGCTCATGGCCGCAACAGACTCAGAGTCAAAAAGAAAATGCTACGCTGACGCTAGTTAACTAAAACAAAACCCTGTACAACTCACAGGGGAGAAAAAAGTCACTGTGGTTGAACTTGCTCTGCAACTCAGCTGTGCTAAACGCACACACGACCGAATACAGATGCTGGAAGCCAACCAGCAAGCAAAAACCCTAACTGGTTCTAAGCTGAGCAAGATCTCAACACACATGTGTAGTCAGAGTTGTAGCGTATCCACTCACACACACCAACACATATGATACTAGCACACCTGTGGGTGTTGATGGGAGCCTTTTAAACCCAAAGCTCTACCCCAAACACTCACGCCCGCAGGCCAATCAGGAGCTGCCACATCACCTGAGCAGATGACGTCCGAACACCCGAACACCAATAAGGAGATGCCACATCACAGACATGTTCAGTACGGTGATCTCAGGACTTAGATTCCAGAGTGTCAGGTTGCACCTGAGTATTACTGATTACTAAGGACTAGGCTGGAGAGCCGGTAGTCGTCAACCACATTGCACGGGCCTGAGCAAGACCCTGAGACCGACATCTATACTGAGCAGCACCCACAATGTCCGGACCAGAATGGGAGACCGCAGAAACAGACAAGGCTTGTATTCTATCCCGTGCAGTGGAAGAATCCCCACGAATAGAAGTATGTCTGAGAAATAGATGCCTACAAAATTTTTAAAAGTTTTTTAGCAGTTTCAGAGATGACAGAAATGTTCACAGACCACTTAACACTGTCTGAGAAATGGAAGCCTGCAAAAAATGTAAAATCTTTTGTTCACTTTTAGAACTCAGTGAAATGTTCACAAACCATATAACACTGTATGTCTGATAATTGGAACCATCCAAAATTTTTAAAAGCTTTTAAGCAGTTTTACAGATCACAGAAATATTCATAGACCACATGACACTATGACTGAGAAATGATAGCCTACAACATTTTTAAAAACTTTTTAGCAGTTTTACAGTTCACAAAAATGTTCACAGACCAAGTAGCACTGTATGTCTGAGAAATGGAAGCCTAAAAATTTTTAAAAGATTTTGTTTACTTTTAGAGATCACAG
>JARQOD010000001.1:964575420-964589530 GCA_033576555.1 Oophaga sylvatica
CAATTTGTCCTGAGTACACTGATATCCCATATGTGGGAGAAAACTACTGTATGGGCACACGTCGGGGCTCGGAATGGAAGTAGTGACGTTTTAAAATGCCGACTTTGATGTAATGGTCTGCGGGTGTCATGTTACATTTGCAGAGCTTCTGATGTGCCTAAACAGTAAAAACTCCCCACAAGTGGCCTCATTTTGGAAACTAGACCCTGAAAGGAACTTATCTAGATGTGTGGTGAGTACATTGAACCACCAAGGCTACACAGAAGTTTATAACTCCCGGGCATGAAAATAAAAAAATCATATTTTTCCCACAAACATGATCTTTTAGTCCCCAATTTTTTTTTATTTTTCCAAGGGTAACAGGAGAAATTAGACACCAAAAGTTGTTGTCTAATTTGTCCTGAGTACGCTGATATCCTACATGTGGGAGAAAACTACTGTATGGGCACACGTCGGGGCTCGGAAGGGAAGTAGTAACGTTTTGAAATGCCGACTTGATGGAATCGTCTGCGGGCGTCATGTTACGTTTGCTGAGCCCATGATGTGCCTAAACAGTAGAAACCCCCCCAAGTGACCCTATTTTGGAAACTAGAATCCCCCAAGGAACTTCTCTAGATGTGTGGTGAGCACTTTGAATCTCCAAGTTCATCACAGAAGTTTAAAACGCAAAGCGGTGAAAATAAAAAATCATTTTTTTCCACAAAAATAATATTTTTAGTCCCCAATTTTTTTTTCCCAAGAGTAAAAGGAGAAATTAGACCCCCAAAGTTGTTGTGCAATTTTTCCTGAGTATTCTGATACCCCATATTTGGGGTAAACCACTGTTTGGGCACACGTCGGGGCTCGGAATAAAGTGAGCGCTGTTTGACTTTTTGAGCGCAAAATTTGCAGCAATCAATGGTGGCGCCATGTCGCGTATAGAGACCCCCTGATATGCCGAAATAGTGGAAATCCCTCAATTCTAACTCCAACCCTAACCCCAACACACCCCTAACCCCAACCCTAACCCCTACACACCCCTAACCCTAATCCAAACCCTAACCATAAACCTAACCCCAACACACCCCTAACCCTAATCCCAACTCTAACCATAACCCTAACCACAAGTCTAACCCTAATCCCAACCCTACCCCCAAAACACCCCTAACACTTATCCTAACTCTAACCCTAACCACAAACCTAACCCTAATCCCAACCCTAATTCCAATCCTAACCCTAATTCCAACCCTAACCCTAATTCTAACCCTAACCCAAATTCTAACCGTAACCCTAATTCTAACCCTAATGCTAACCCTAATGCTAACCCTAAGGCTAACCCTAACCTTAGATCTAACTCTAACCCTAAGGCTAGGTTCATATTGCGTTTTACCAGCCCGTTCAACACATAGCGTTGACGGGCTGGTAACGGTATAGCATAACGCGATCGCGTTATGCTATACCCGCTAGCGCAGATGAATCAGCAGATGATCCATCTGTGCTAGCGGTGAAGGAGCCCAGATGCTGCAGCCCACATCCTAGGCTCCGTTACTGAATGACGGCACTTCCGAACGTTATACCGCGGTGTAACTCAGTCCGTCTAACGGACTGCCATAACGCAATATAAACCCAGCCTATCCCTAACCCTAAGGCCCCGTGCACACATTGCCGATTCACTTGCCGATTTTTCCGTGCGGATTTTGCTAAATCCGCAGGTAAAGTTACCTGCGTTTTACCTGAGGATTTAGAGCAGATTAAGGGCCGGTGCACATGTTGCGGATTTACTGCGGTTTGCTGCGGTTTTTGTGCGGATTTGCCCTGCGGTTTTACACCTATAATGGAATAGGAGTAAAAACGCTGCGGAATCCACACAAAGAATTGACATGCCGCGGATTTAAAACCGCACCAAATCTGTGCGGAAAAATCCGCAGCATGTGCACAGCATTTTTTTTTACCATTTATTTACATTGTACTACACATGGTTTCCGTATCTGTTGCGGATCCGCAGTGCCAAATCCGCAGCGTGTGCACAGGAAAAAAAAAATGTCTTTATTTTATTATTTGTCCCTACCTGTGGGGATGATAAATGGGGCGTTTATTTACTGTTTTTTTATTTTGATCACTGTGAGAGAGTATCACAGTGATCAAAATAAATTTTTTGACTCAGGAGGGCGCACTGCACATGCACCGGCCGGCGGGCGCACTGCGCATGCGCCCGCCATTTTCCAAGATGGCGGCACCCATGAAGAATCCTTGACCGACGCCGGAACGGACACAGGGACATAGGAGGACCGGGAGAGGTGAGTAGGGGGTCGGAAGGTAAGGGGAGGAACCGGAAGGTGGGGCCAGCGGAGGCATGAAGGAGGGGAGCAGATAGTGACAGCGGCGACCGATCGCCCCGTCATTCGGTGTGGGGGGGTCAGATCTCGGTGTCCAGCCATGGCAGATGCTATTGCAGCATCTGCCATGGCTGGATTGTAATATTTCACCAAATTTTATTGGTGAAATATTACAAATCGCTCTGATTGGCTGTTTCACTTTTAACAGCCAATCAGAGCGATCGTAGCCACGTGGGGGTTAAGCCACCCGCACTGTGGTGATGCACAAAGGGTCTTGTAACTGCGGGTCAGGTGACCTTTCAGTGACCCCGGTCACCCGACCCGCAGGAACATGATTTATAGCTTGACGCCTACGTAGGCGTCATGGGTCGGGATGCCACTGGTTTTCATGACGCCGACGTAGGCGTCATGGGTCGGGAAGGGGTTAACCAAATTTTCTTCGCTTTATAGAAAATGTTTTTTAAAGGTTTGCAGATTTTGCATCAGTTATTTTACATAATAATATACTTCCTGATTGATATTAAATTGAAGCACTCAAAATCTAAGGCCGGGATCGCACATGCGACGAAAACGTCCGACGCTCGCATGTGAAATCCCAGCTCGGGCGCCGGCACTCGGGAGTGGAGCGAGCGGCTGCATATAAATACATGCAGCCATGCACTCCAATCCCAAGTGCCAGTGCCCGAGCGGGGATTTCACACGCGAGCGTCGGACGTTTTCGTCGCATGTGTGATCCTGACCAACCTCTGAAAATCGGGATAAAAAATCTACCACAATTCCACCATGTGTGACAGAGCCTTTCTATATTTTGAGTCTGTTCCAGAGCAAACACAATGTCCTTCATTTCTGTTCAGTTTTCCATGGTTAATTTATTTTAAGCAGCTCAAGTGAATGACATGACAACATTTGCACAAATCTGTCATAATTATGCTGTCAATCATGAGGACGTTGTCAGCACAACGAAGGCAATTTAAAAATCCCTCGTCCTGCTAGAAATACAGTAAGTATGGATCTGTCTCTTTGATTAATACTGCCAGGAGAAATTTTTGTTAAAGCCATTACTAAAATAAATTGAATGGTAGACATTGTGAGCTAACAAGAACTTGGAATTATTTTTCATTTTAATTACTTATAATTAAAAAAAGAAAAGGAAACATATTTTCAAGATAGAATTATTTTTTTTCTTGCTAATTATATTAATGTACATTGTTTCATAGAATAATAAATGACTGGTCAGGTGAATTATATACTGGGAGGTGGACCCACCGGCTTGTCTCTTAAGGCTTTGCGCACGCCGAGTGTTATGAGTAGTATTTTACAGCAGATCTCCCCTGAAAAATATTGAATAATTGCCCAAAAATGTCTTGAAAAACTCTTCTTATTTATTTTTATTATAAAACTATTTGCTAGTCATAAGCAATAATCAGCTGTGGACTGATATTAACTAATAACACCAGCCCTTAGCTGCCCATGAAATAGCGCATCCAGTAGATTGGATTTGAGGTTGATGTCAGCTGTTTTATAGTCTCTGGCATCAATTCTTTGGTTATTGGAGATGCGTATATAAGACACCCCCATTTCTAACCCTGTAGTCAAAAGTAAGAAAGACTCTCACTGAGAAAAATCCATGAATTAACCAAAGCACTTCATGACAAATCCCCTCTTTTATCCATTTATTAAAATAAAATAAAAAATAGAAGTTATCCTCACTTGTCTGCCTTTAATACATAATGATGAGGTCCCATGATGATCCCGACAGTCATCACTAAAGTTATCGCAGAAGAACTGCGGTAATCTTACAGAAGTCACCTCACTTCACAGGTGGCAGTCCTTATGAGTGACTGCTCATTAGTATGATGCTTGCACTGAACTCGTGAGAACTGGCGCCAGTGAACTGAGGTCACCTCATTAGAGTCATCTAAGTTTACAGGCACCAGTTCTAGTGAGTCCAGCATGAGTGCTGGACTGATGAACAACTGCTCATTAATCCGCCACTTGCACTGAACTAATGAGAATTGGCGCCTTTGAACTGATGTAATGCAGTTTTGTTTTTTCAATTATAGGACTTTTATCTGTGTGTGTCTTTCTTACTTTTGACTACAGGGTTAGTAATGGGAGTGTCTTACAGATGCCTCTCCATTACTAACCCCTGGACTTGATGTCAGTGGACATAAAACAGCTGACATCAACCCCAAAGCCATTACTCTGCTTGGAAACACACCAGGACATGCTGGAAGAACTGAGGCTAAGTACCAGAAATAGAGCATCTAATGGATGCTCCATTTCTGGCATGGCTAAGGGCTGGTATTATTAGACTGGGAGCGGGCCAATATCCATGGCCCCTTCACAGCCTATTAATATCAGCCCACAGATGTATTTGGAAGTCGACTTGCTACACTCATCAGGAGAGCTTTAAACTAGAACAATGTGGGAAGGGAAGCAAAAGGCCAGAAAAAGCCATACACCTGACAAATGCTATTGAGAACTCTACTATTAGAAGTGGAAAGGGGGAACGAAGACAAAAAATTGTAAATAATAAAAATATTGGAGGAAGAGAAAACAATCACAAACTAAAATGTTTCTATACAAATGCACAAAGCATGGGCAACAAACAAGGAGAATTGGAACTACTAACGCAGGAGAAGTATGATGTCATTGGAATCACTGAGACTTGGTGGGACGATTCACATGATTGGAATACAAGGCTAGAAGAATACAACTTATTTGCAAGAAACAGACTTGATAAACGAGGAGGAGGTGTTGCATTGTGTGTTAGAAAAGCGTGTACCTGCACAGAGATTGAAGCTTCAGAGACTGGGAGTTCTGTGGAAACTGTTTGGGTAAGAATACAAGGAGAGAACAATGGAAAGGACACCATTGTAGGCATTTACTACAGTCCGCCTATGCAAGCTGAAGATATGGATGAACTCTTTATGCATCATATGGCCAAGTTCTCCAAAAAATATGACATAGTGGTCATGGGAGATTTCAACTATCCAGACATTTGTTGGGAATCTCTCTCAGGCAAAACTAACAGGTCCAGGAAATACTTATCCTCTCTTGCTGACAACTTTATCTTCCAAAAGATAGGGGAGAAAACAAGGGGATCTGCTACCTTGGATCTAATCCTTATAAACAGGGAGGAAATGGTTGAGGAGGTAAGAGTGGTTGAGACCCTAGGAAGTAGCGACCATGCTATTTTAGAATTTTGGATAACTAGAGGAGGAAGACCTGTGAAGACTCAGACTTCAAGGTTAGATTTCAGAAAGGCAGATGTTAAGGACTCAGAAAGAGAATCGGAGGGATCCAATGGCTGGATATCTTAAGGACAAAAATGTCCAGGAACGATGGGAAATCTTGAAAAATGAGATTCTCAAAGCACAATTATTAACAATTCCGAAAAGAGGGAAGAATAGGAAACATTTAACGAAACCAGGATGGATGAACAAAGAACTTAAACATGCTAAACAGGAAGAAAGAAATGTTTATCAAATGGAAGGGGGGAGGCATATCTAAAGAAGAATATAATGATGCCTGCAGAACCTGCAGGGCAAAAATCAGATTAGCTAAAGCTGAAAATGAATTAAGACTTGCAAGAGATGTCAAAAGCAATAAAATAGGATTTTGGGGATATGTCAAAAGTAAAAGAAAAGTCAAAGATGCTATAGGATTTTTACAGGATGAAAATTATGAAATGGTAAGAAAGGATGTTGAGAAGGCCAAACTTTTAAATTCCTATTTTGCATCTGTTTTCTCTCAGAAAGGAATGTAACAACAACTGCAACTGATCTGATCTTCACTGTCCTATTAAGGGAATAAAAGAATCCAGGATATCTATAAACAGAAAAATAGTGAGGAAACACTTAGCTAACATAAATGAATTCAAGTCTCCAGGTCCAGATGAATTACACCCCAGAGTACTGAAGGAGATAGCAGAAGAAAATTTTGAACCACTCTCCATAATCTTTGAAAATTCTTGGAGAACAGGAGAAGTCCCAGAAGACTGGAGAAGAGCAAATGTTCCTATCTTCAAAAAAGGGAAGAAGGTGGAACAAGGGAACTATAGGTCGGTGAGTCTGACATCTATACCAGGAAAGATCTTTGAACAAATTATTAAACAACATGTATGTAAGTACCTGGACAAGAATGAAGTGCTTAACCAGAGTCAGCATGGGTTTGTAACTAATAAGTCATGTCAGACTAATTTAATTTCCTTGTATGACAGAATCACTGACTGGGTGGATCAGGGAAATGCTGTAGATATATTATATCTTGACATCAGCAAAGCATTTGACAAAGTATCTCAGACAATCCTTATTGAAAAAATGACTAAGTATGGAATGGACAAGGAAACTGTTAGGTGGATTCATAACTGGCTTAGTGATAGGACCCAAAGAGTGGTAGTAAATGGCTGCATATCCAGTTGGAAGAATGTATCAAGTGGAGTACCACAGGGCTCTGTCTTGGGCCCTGTATTGTTCAACATCTTTATCAATGATTTAGATGAAGGAATTGAGGGTAAACTGATTAAATTTGCTGATGACACAAAGCTAGGAGGGATAGCTAATACTAGAGTAGAGAGAGAGAGAGGATTCAAAAAGATATAAATAAACTGGAGCAGTGGGCAGCAACTAACAGAATGGTTTTAACAGGGAAAAATGCAAAGTACTACATCTGTGAAATAAAAATGAAAAAAGCGTATACAGAATGGGAGGAATAGGGCTAAGCAACAGCACATGTGAAAAAGACTTGGGTATACTAACAGATCACAGACTGAACATGAGTCAACAGTGTGATGCAGCAGCAAAAAAGGCAAATACAATTCTGGAATGTATTAACAGAAGCAAACAGTCTAGATCACGTGATGTAATTATTGCCCTCTCTCCTTTTTGGTCAGACCTCATCTGGAATACTGTGTCCAGTTTTGGGCACCACATTTTAAAAAAGACATCAACAAACTGGAGCAAGTTCAGTGAAGAGCGACCAGAATGGTGTCCGGTCTGCAAACCATGTCCTATGAGGAACGGTTACAGAATTTGGGAATGTTTAGCTTGCAAAAAAGAAGACTGAGAGGAGACTTAATAGCTGTCTACAAATATCTCAAGGGCTGTCACATTGTAGAAGGATCATCTTTATTCTCATTTGCACAAGGAAAGACTAGAAGCAATGGAATGAAACTGAATGGGAGGAGACACAGATTAGATATTAGAAAAAGCTTTTTGACAGTTAGAGTGATCAATGAGTGGAACAGGCTGCCCCGAGAGGTGGTGAGTTCTCCTTCAACAGAAGTCTTCAAACAGAGGCTGGTGTTGTGAATGGGTTTGAGATGAGTTCTGAGCAGAGGCTCCCTCTGGTGGTTACAAGCGGTGATAGTGAAGATTGTGAGGACTGGGAATCAGGTGTTACTGACTGGTCTTATAAGGGAGTCATTTTCCCATCAGGGTTGCCGGTGATCAATTGTTCTGGTCTGAATCCTTCATTCCAGTTTCCCTTGTAGCCTGCTGTGTCGTGTCTGCATCTCCTGCTTACAGATAAGACTTTTGCTTCTTTTGTGTTTTTGCTATATTTTTGCATTTTGTCCTTCACTTCTTTGGGGCCTTCAGGGTCCCCTCCGGGGGCTTCTGCCCTCTCTGTTTAGTTCAGTCACTGAGTTTTGTTCTTTTGCTTTTTCCAGTTTTTTCAGTGGCTACTGTTTTGATTTTGTTACACCAGAGAACTAATTTAGGTGGTAGAGGTCGTGTGATCTCAGGTGATTTTGAAATTAGTAGAGTTGGTGTTTTTCAGGGTTTTCTGGGATTGCAGTAAGTACCCTTCCTGTCCTTTTCTATTTAGATAGTTTGGGCCCCAGCGTTTGCTCATACTATTTTCTTTCACAATATATTTTTTTTTTTTTCCTTCTGTGAGTACCATACAATTTTCAATTTTTTGGCCGGTGATACTGTTATGTTTCGGTAGCTGAGGAGTGCAGGTAAAAAGGCAATACACCAGAGCAGTTGGAATCTATGAGATTGCAGTACCCTGACTAACCACCACAACTAGAGGCAGCCGTGGAGCGTTCCTACGTTGGTCCTAGACGCCTCGTCACAGCCTGAGAAACTAACTACACCTAAAGATAGAAATAGGAAAGCTATCTGCCCCGGAGCAGAACCCCAAAGATAACAGAAAGCCCCCAAACATGTAATGGCGGTTAGACAAGAGGAAATACTGACACAGAAAGAAAATAGTATGAGCAAACGCTGGGGCCCAAACTATCTAAATAGAAAAGGATAGGAAGGGCACTTACTGCAATCCCAGAAAACCCTGAAAAACACCAACTCTACTAATTTCAAAATCACCTGAGATCACACGACCTCTACCACCTAAATTAGTTCTCTGGTGTAACAAAATCAAAACAGCAGCCACTGAAAAAACTGGAAAAAGCAAAAGAACAAAACTCAGTGGCTGAACTAAACAGAGAGGGCAGAACCCCCGGAGGGGACCCTGAAGGCCCCCAAAGAAGTGAAGGACAAAATGCAAAAATATAGCAAAAACACAAAAGAAGCAAAAGTCTTATCTGTAAGCAGGAGATGCAGACACGACACAGCAGGCTACAAGGGAAACTGGAATGAAGGATTCAGACCAGAACAATTGATCACCGGCAACCCTGATGGGAAAATGACTCCCTTATATAAGACCAGTCAGTAACACCTGATTCCCAGTCCTCACAATCTTCACTATCACCGCTTGTAACCACCAGAGGGAGCCTCTGCTCAGAACTCATCTCAAACCCATTCACAACAGGCTGGACAGACATCTGTCTGGGATGATTTAGTGAATCCTGCTTTCAGCAGGGGGTTGGACTAGATGACCCAGGAGGTCCCTTCCAACTCAATGATTCTATGATTCTATGTCTACACAGCCTTTGCTGGGTATTAAATATAGAGGGGACCCCACATCAACTTTTGGGTCTTCCCATTTTAATAACCAGTAAAGGCTACGCAGACAGCTATGAGCTGATATTAATAGGCTGTAAATCTTTATGAATATTGGCCCGTTCCCAGGTTCTGTATAAGGATACGTTCCCAAGATGAGTTTTTAACGAGCTTTTAATGAGATTTTCTGCACCATCTTTTCCCCATAAGTAAATTAGGTTTCTTTGCATTATTTCATTGAGTTTTTGAGTACGTTTTACATGGGTTTTTATAGCATTCTTCATAATGTGTTTTTGTCTTTCGCTAGTGTCATGTTTTAAAGAAAAATAGTTTGTTGTTGATACTTCCTGGTATTTGGCTTTGACAAAATTTTATTGGTATAGTCATGTACAGATCAAATGTGTTTTTGATGTGTTTCTATTTTGGAAATGCACTAAAAACGCATGTCCATTTTTTTCCTGCGTTTTTTTTAGCATCTTACGCACTTCTATGGGAAATTGTGCACATAAAGCTCATTGTACCCAAAATGAGAAATTGACATATTGCAGATTTGAAACACACACCACAAGTCAGTCTACACTGAGTAAAAAAAAGCACAGTGGGCATGAGAGTTATAAAACCCATCCTTTTTGCCGGAACTGTAAGACGCTGCATTTTTGATGCAGCTAAAGTAACCAGCATCAAAAACTCATCAAAAACACATCGTGGTCCCACAGACTAAAGAATTTTTGAAGAGTATTTTCTTTAATTATTTTTACAGTATTTTTAACTAGACAGTCGAATTTGGAGCATTTTGCTTCAGAAGACATGTGAAAAAGTGATATGCACTTTTTTAAAGACATATCATTAGTGATGAGTGGACCTGTGGATGTTCAGATTCTGCAGGTTCAACAAATATACAGAAAAAAGTTTGGTTTGAGTCAGAACTTGACTCAGAACCATACACAATACAATTCAATGGGAATCTGAACTTTAGTGCTGTAAAAATGTTTAGATGGATGCAAAAGGAAGAAAAATGGGTGTAAGAGCAGAACAGTTGCCCTGCAAACAAATATAGAAAGAAAAGTAACTTAAATCCCTTAAATTATTCAGAAAAACATTGAATTAATTAGGTTAACCAACAGGCTGGATAGAATAAATAGAATGGTGTGAGGCTAGACAACACACAGTTCAAAAATAATGTAAGTCAGTGTAGACTATTCTTATCAATGTCATGACTAAATATCCATCCATTCATTGAGAAATACTCAGAGTTAAATCAAAATAGTATGAAAAGCATACAGCTATGAGCTGGTGTTATTATTCTGGGAAGGGGTAAATATCCATAAAGGTTCCCAGCCTATTAAAACAGCTCACAGCTGTCTGTGTTGCCTTTACTGGTAATTAAAAAAAGGACGTGGGGTCCCCCCTATTTTTAATAACCAGGTAAAGGAAAGTAGACAGCTGGGGACTGGTGTTATTATTTTGGGAAGGGACCAATATTCATAAAGGTTCGTAGCCAAATAGCCCTTACACAGCCTGGAGGTGTGTTTGGGGTCATTGTCCTGTTGAAAAAAAATGATGGCCAAACTAAACGCAAACCGGATGGAATAGCATGCCGCTGCAAGATGCTGTGGTAGCCATGCTGGTTCAGTATGCCTTCAATTTTGAATAAATCCCCAACAGTGTCTCCAGCAAATCACCCCCACACCATCACACCTCCTCCTCCATGCTTCACGGTGGGAACTAGGCATGTAGAGTCCATCTGTTCACCTTTTCTGCGTTTCACAAAGACACGGTGGTTGGAAACAAAGATCTCATATTTGTACTCATCAGACCAAAGCACAGATTTCCACTGGTCTAATGTCCATTCCTTGTGTTCTTTAACCCAAACAAGTCTCTTCTGCTTGTTGCCTGTCCTTAGCAGTGGTTTCCTAGCAGCTATTTTACCATAAAGGATAGTGATGAAGTGCTACGCCAGAAGACCTGGCCTCTACAGTCACCAGACCTGAACCCAATCGAGATGGTTGGGGTGAGCTGGACCGCAGAGTGAAGGCAAAAGGGCCAACAAGTGCTAAGCATCTCTGGGAACTCCTTCAGGACTGTTGGAAGACCATTTCAGGTGACTACCCCTTGAAGCTCATCAAGAGAATGCCAAGAGTGTGCAAAGCAGTAATCAAAGCAAAAAGTGGCTACTTTGAAGAACCTAGAATATAAGACATATTTTCAGTTGTTTCACACTTTTTGTTAAGTATAATAATAATAATTCCACATGTGTTAATTCACAGTATTGATGCCTTCAGTGTGAATGTACAATTTTACAGAAAAATCTTTGAATGAGAAAGTGTGTCCAAACATTTTGTCTGTACTGTATATATATATATATTTATATATATATATATATATATATATGTGTATACATATATATATATATATATATGTGTATACATATATATATATATATGTATACACATATATATATATATATATATATATCCCCTTCACCCCCAAGGGTGGTTTGCACGTTAATGACCGGGCCAATTTTTACAATTCTCACTACTGTCTCTTTATGAGGTTATAACTCTGGAACGCTTCAACGGATCTTCGCGATTCTGAGATTGTTTTCTCGTGACATATTGTACTTCACGTTAGAAGTATAATTTCTTTGATATAACTTGTGTTTATTTTTGAAAAAAACACAAATATGGCGAAAATTTTGAAAATTTTGCAATTTTCAAACTTTGAATTTTTTTCCCTTAAAACAGAGAAATATGTCACACAAAATAGTTAAGAAATAACATTTCCCACATGTCTACTTTACATCAGCACAATTTTGGAACCAACATTTTTTTTGTTAGGAAATTATAAGGGTTAAAAGTTGACCAGTGATTTCTCATTTTTACAACAAAATTTACAAAGCCATTTTTTTAGGGACCACCTCACATTTGAAGTCACTTGACGGGTCTATATAGCAGAAAATACCAAAAAGTGACACCATTCTAAAAACTGCACCCCTCAAGGTACTCAAAACCACATTCAAGAAGTTTATTAACCCTTCAGGTGCTTCACAGGAGCTGAAGCAACGTGGAAGGAAAAAATTAATATTTAACTTTTTAGCCACAAAAATGAACTTTTACAAACTTTTTTTATTTTGACAAGGGTAAAAGGAGAAAATGGGCAGATAAAGTTGTTTTGCAATTTCTCCTGAGTACGCCAATACCCTATATGTGGGGGAAAACCACTGTTTGGGCACACGGCAGAGCTCGTAAGGGAAGGAGCGCCGTTTGACTTTTTCAAACTAAAATTAGCTGGAGTTGAGGTTGGACGCCATGTCGTGTTTGGAGAGCCACTGATGCGCCTAAACAGTGGAAACCCCCCACAAGTGACACCATTTTGGAAACTAGACCCCTAAGGAACTTATCTAGATCTGTTGTGAGCACTTTGAACCCCAAAGTGTTTCACAAAAGTTTATAATGCCTGGGTGTGAAAAAAAAAAAACAATTTTCCACAAAAATGATTTTTTAGTCCCAAATTTTTGATTTTTCCCAAGGAAATTGGACCGCAAAAGTTGTTGTCCAATTTGTCCTGAGTATGCTGATACCCCATATGTGGGGGGGGAAACTGTTTGGGCGCACGGCAGGGCTTGGAAAGGAAGCAGTAACGTTTTGGAATGCAAACATTGATGGGGGTCATGTTCCGTTTGTAGTGCCCCAGATGAGCCTAAACAGTGGAAACCCCCCACAAGTGACCCCATTTTGGAAGCTAGACCCCCTAAGGAACTTATCTAGATCTTTGTTGAGCACTTTGAACCCCCAAGTGCTTCACACAAGTTTATAATGCCCGGGCATGAAAATAAAAAATCCTATTTTTTTCCCACAAAAATTATCTCTTAGTCACTAATTTTTTATTTTCCCATAGGTAACAGGAGAAATTGGACCTCAAAAGTTGTTGTCCAATTTGTCCTGAGTACGCTGATACCCCATATGTGGGGGGGAACCACTGTTTTGGCGCATGGCAGAGCTCGGAATGGAAGTAGCACCATTTGACTGTTTCCAACCAAAATTGGCTGGAATTGAGATTGGACGCCATGTTGCATTTGGAGAGTCCCTGATGTGCTTAAACAGTGGAAACCCCCCACAAGTGACCTCATTTGGGAAACTAGACCCCTAAGGAACTTATCTTGATCTTTG
The DNA here is from genome assembly GCA_033576555.1 of Oophaga sylvatica. NCBI lineage: Eukaryota > Metazoa > Chordata > Amphibia > Anura > Dendrobatidae > Oophaga > Oophaga sylvatica. The sequence continues at coordinate 964,588,816 of JARQOD010000001.1, forward strand.
GTGAGCAATTTGAACCCCCAAGTGCTTCACACAAGTTTATAACGTAGAGCCGTAAAATTAAAAAATCATATTTTTTCCACAAAATTGATCTTTTCACCCCAATTTTTATTTTACCAAGGGTAACAAGACTCCAAAAGTTATGTGCAATTTGTCCTGAGTACGCTGATACCCCATATGTGGGGGTAAACCACTGTTTGGGTGCATGGCAGAGTTTGGAAGGGAAGGAGCGCCGTTTGACTTTTTCAACGCAGAATTGGCTGGATGCCATGTCGTGTTTGGAGAGCTCCTGATCTGCCTAAACAGTGGAAACCCCCCACAAATGACACCATTTTGGAAACTAGACCCCTCAAGGAACTTATCTAGATGTGTGGTGAGCACTTTGAACCCCAAAGTGCTTCACAGAACTTTATAACGTACAGCCGTAAAAATAAAAAATCCTTTTTTTTTTTACAAAAATGATTTTTTCACCCCCAATATTTTATTTTCACAAGGGTAACAGGAGAAATTGGACCCCAAAAGTTGTTGTCCAATTTGTCCTGAGTACGCTGATACCCAACATGTGTGAGAAAACGACTGTATGGGTGCACGTCTGGGCTCGGAAGGGAAGTAGTGACGTTTTGGATTGCAGACTTTGATGGAATGGTCTGGGGGCGTCATGTCGCATTTGGAGAGCCCCTGATGCGCCTAAACAGTGGAAACCCCCCACAAGTGACCC
>JARQOD010000001.1:964589630-964651765 GCA_033576555.1 Oophaga sylvatica
AAATAAAAAACACAGACTGAAGTGAAGACTGAAACACAACTGTTCACAATCTGTGAAAGGCTACTCCTTTGTCTACTTCTATAGTGTTTGCAACCAATGTATTGGATACGGATGGAAGCGCGTCACACTAATAGATTATATTTTAAATGGAATGGAGCAGAACCAATTGGAGATAAATGAAAAGGATAGGACACTGAGACACGCTCAGCAGAGTACAAGCAGCAGTGCTTGAACAAGTAACTGGAGCGTGATCTGCACTCAAAAATAAAAAACACAGACTGAAGTGAACACTGAAACACAACTGTTCACAATCTGTGAAAGGCTACTCCTTTGTCTACTTCTATAGTGTTTACAACCAATGTATTGGATACGGATGGAAGCGCGTCACACTAATAGATTATATTTTAAATGGAATGGAGCAGAACCAATTGGAGAGAAATGAAAAGGATGAGGCACTGAGACACGCTCAGCAGAGTACAAGCAGCAATGCTTGAACAAGTAACTGGAGCGTGATGTGCACTCAAAAAAATAAAAAACAGACTGAAGTGAACACTGAAACACAACTGTTCACAATCTGTGAAAGGCTACTCCTTTGTCTACTTCTAATAGTGTTTGCAACCAATGTATTGGATACGGATGGAAGCGCGTCACACTAATAGATTATATTTTAAATGGAATGGAGCAGAACCAATTGGAGATAAATGAAAAGGATGAGGCACTGAGACACGCTCAGCAGAGTACAAGCAGCAGTGCTTGAACAAGTAACTGGAGCGTGATGTGCACTCAAAAAATAAAAAACACAGACTGAAGTGAACACTGAAATACAACTGTTCACAATCTGTGAAAGGCTACTCCTTTGTCTACTTCTATAATGTTTGCAACCAATGTATTGGATACGGATGGAAGCGCGTCACACTAATAGATTATATTTTAAATGGAATGGAGCAGAACCAATTGGAGATAAATGAAAAGGATGAGGCACTGAGACATGCTCAGCAGAGTACAAGCAGCAGTGCTTGAACAAGTAACTGGAGCGTGATGTGCACTCAAAAAATAAAAAACACAGACTGAAGTGAACACTGAAACACAACTGTTCACAATCTGTGAAAGGCTACTCCTTTGCTACTTCTATAGTGTTTGCAACCAATGTATTGGATACGGATGGAAGCGCGTCACACTAATAGATTATATTTTAAATGGAATGGAGCAGAACCAATTGGAGATAAATGAAAAGGATGAGGCACTGAGACATGCTCAGCAGAGTACAAGCAGCAGTGCTTGAACAAGTAACTGGAGCGTGATGTGCACTCAAAAAATAAAAAACACAGACTGAAGTGAACACTGAAACACAACTGTTCACAATCTGTGAAAGGCTACTCCTTTGTCTACTTCTATAGTGTTTGCAACCAATGTATTGGATACGGATGGAAGCGCGTCACACTAATAGTTAAATTGCATGGAGCTGCAAGAATTACACTGAAGAAAAAAAAAAGAGTCTGTGAGTGACACGTGCAGATGCCTACAGACAGCGTTGCATGCAGAGCAAACTGCAGCGTCACTTACACTCACACACACACCTTGCAGAGCTGTTAAAACAACACTGCAGGCAAAAGGAAGCTTTACACAGCGGTTGGTGCTAGCCTGCCTACAGCACAGTAAACTAAATCGCAATCTCTAACTGTCCCTCAGAGTCAGCACAGCAGCGTTCTGTCCCTTACTGAATTCACAGCACAGTGACGCTAAAATGGCGGCGGCTTTTTTTAGTGCATTCTGACATCATTTCAGCATCCAATCACAGCCATCCCATTAGTTAACATGACCGCAGCAGTACAGGATGTGCCCACACTTCTTAGGATTCCTCATTGGCTGACTAAAATCACATTGCCTCTCAAAGAATTATGGGAACTTCCGATTCCGGTATACGATATTTGGAAAATATCGGAACTAAGTATCGAAAGGCCGAAACAGCTAATATCGGCCGATACCCGATACTTGCGGTATCGTATCGCTCAACACTAAATATAACCCATTGCGCTTTCGAAACTCATGACGCTGTGCTCCAGAAGTCACTCCATCACACTGCATGGGCTCAGAAGCTGGCTCACATTGCAACACTATCTCACCCATACCTCTGCGCTCACGCAAACGTCTGTAAATTTGAATAGCCAATGACATAGAATCATTGAGACCAGAGGGAGCAGGGAATCCCACCATAACATCCTTTACATTCTCTGACAGCCCCTTCCGAAAAAGGGCTGCCAAAGCATCATCATTCCATTTGGTTAGGACTGCCCACTTTCAGAATTTCTAACAGTACAACTCAGCGTCTTCAAGATCCTGATTTAATGCCAGCAAGGTTTTTTCAGCTTGATCAGTGACATTAGGTTCATCGTACAATAACCCCAGAGCCAGAAAAAATACATCAATATCATTCAAAACAGGATCCCCAGGTGTCAGGGAAAAAGCCCAATCCTGAGGATCGCCGCGCAGGAGAGAGATGACAATTTGAACCTGCTGTGCTGTGTTCCCTGAGGACTTAGGGTTTAAGGCAAAAAAACAACTTACAGTTATTTTTGAAATTCAGAAATTTAGCCCGATCCCCCCAAAACAAATCTGGCATAGGAATCCTAGGTTCCACTACCTGCAACCTAGCAAGATAGGTAGCAATACTCCGAACCTCAGTGGCAAACTGATCCACACGGCCAGACAACTGTGCAAGCTCCATTAAGAGAGAAAAAAAAATCCTCCTCAGCACCCAGAGAAAAAGAGGGAAAAAATGCCACAAACAGGAAAAAAAAAATCTCTGACAACTCTGACAACTTTTTTTTTTTCTTTCCACACTATTTTTCCCTTCTATGAGTACCATATAATTTTCAGTTTGGCCGGTGATACTGTTATGTTTAGGTAGCTGAGGAGAAAAAGCAAAAACGGCAATACACCAGAGAGGCTGGAACCTTTTGGATTGCAGTAACCTGAACTAACCACACAACTAGAGGTAGCCGTGGAGCGTTCCTACGTTGATCCTAGACACCTCGTCACAGCCTGATAGATAACTACATCTAAAGGCAGAAAGAAGGCTGGGGCCCAATCTGTCTAGACAGAAAAGTACAGGAAAGAATTCTGACTGCAATCCAACAAAAAAACCTAAAAAAATACCAACTCTTCTGATTGCAAAAACACCTGAGATCACACGATCTCCACCACCTAAATCAGATCTCTGGTGTAACAAAACTAAGCCGCAGTGTTAGGGTTCGAGTTCCCGCTGCTGCACAAGGGGAGTCTCGAACCAGTCCCGCTGCGGTCTTCCATCCATCTCTGTCCGCAGTGGAGCCTGCTCAGCAGAGATGTCGGTCCCAGCGTCTTGCCCATTCCAATACTGTGTAGAGACTTGTTGCTGCCTCTCCTGGATCTGCTATAATAGCCAGTACTGTAGCAGACGTCTTTGGGACAAAGTCCTGCGTTTCCCCTTCTGAGCATGCCCAGGGTAAGATCTCTCATTGGAGATCAGGGGTCACATGTTCAGGTACTGCAGCAGCTCCTATTGGTCCGCCAGGAAGGCCCTGAAACTACTTGTGTTTTGGAACAGTTTCTCATTGGTCCTTGTTTCTGGCAGGTCCTGTAGCTGTTACTATAAAAGGGTAGCATGGCTGGGCCGCCATGCGCTAGTATCAATTGCATTATGTGCTTTGCGCCAGTGTAATCATGTACGCATATGTGGTTAGGGTTCGGCTGAAATAAGCCCCTAGAATACCGGCTTCTCCGGTGAGGAGATTTGGCTGCACATGGTTAGGGCTTGGCTGAAATAAGCCCCTAGAAAACCGGCTTCTCCGGTGAGGAGATTGCTTGATTGCGTTGCTGTCTGCATGATCACGGACTGCTATCCGCACAGCAGTTATCTGTGTATCCCTGTGAGTCTAACAGGACACAGTCTTTTTCTCAGCGGCTCTGTGACACAACAGGGTTCGCTTTATAATGCTGGTTCAGCGCCCTAGCATTTTACTTTGCAGCTCACTGAAGTTAAGTGAGTTCGTACATATCGCCATATAGCGCTGTGGCATTCCCGTTAACGGCTCTGGGGATTAACAGAGTTCGCACTAACTGCCACAGCGCTACGGCATTTATTTTAGCGACTCTGCGGGATAACAGAGTTCGCTACTTTCACCATCTTACTAGCAGCGGGCTTCGCCTGCACGGTGGATCCCGGGCTGCGAACACAACTCTCAACAATATCTATTAGGTGCGTTCCGCAGACCCTAACACGCAGCCACTGAAAAAACAGGAAAAAGCAAATGAACAAATATCAGTGGCTACAGAAAAACTGAGAGGAGCACAGGCCTCAGGAGGAGACCCGGCTGACCTCCACAAAAGTGCAGAAAATTATGCAAAAAGCAAGCACAAAAAGAAAAGCAGAAAATATCTTATCTGAAAGCAGCAGATGCATGCAAGACTCCAGCAAAACTTCCAAATGAACCAGGAACCATAATTGAGACAAGAACAATTGATCACCGGCGACCATCATGGAGGGAACCTCCCTTATATCAGTCCAGTCAGCGATCCCAGATAGCCATTCCTCGCTGCAAGGTTCAGTACTGTCTGTAACCACCAGGGGAGCCTCTGCTCAGAAACCATCTCTAGCACATTCATAACATTCAGGTGCTTCACAGGAACTAAAGCAATGTGGAAGGAAAAAATGGACATTTTAATTTTTCCAACAAAAATTTTCTTTTAGCATCAATTTTTTCATTTTTACATGGGCAATAGGATAAAATAGATCCTAAAATTTGTTGGGCAATTTCTCCTGAGTACACAGATACCTCATATGTGGTCATAAACCACTGTTTGGGCGCACGGTAGGGCCCAGAAGGGAAGGAGCGCCATTTGACTTTTTGAATGGAAAATATGCTGAAATATTTAGCCGTTGCCATGTCGCATTTAAAGAGTCCCTGTGTGCCTAAATATTGGTGCTCCGCCCACAAGTGACCCCATTTTGGAAACTAGATCCCCCAAGGAACGTTTCTAGATGCATAGTGAGCACTTTGAACCCCCAGGTGCTTCACAAATTGATCCGTAAAAAAAAAGAAAGTACTTTTTTTCACAAAAAATTTCTTTTAGCCTCAGTGTTTTTCATTTTCACATGGGCAACAGGATAAAATGGATCCTAAAATGTGTTGTGCAATTTCTCCTGAGAACACCGATACCTCATATGTGGTCATAAACCACTGTTTGGGCGCACGGCAGGGCTCAGAAGGGAACGAGCGCCATTTGGCTTTTTGAATAGAAAATATGCTGGAATATTTAGCGGTTGCCATGTCACATTTGGAGAGTCCCTGTGTGCCTAAGCATTGGAGCTCCCCCACAAGTGACCCCATCTTGGAAACTAAACCCCCAAGGAACGTATCTAGATGCATAGTGAGCACTTTGAACCCCCAGGTGCTTCACAAATTGATCCGTTAAAAAAAAAAAGCTTAATACAAATAGACAAAAAAAGGACCAGCACATCTAAACTAGTGTGAACAGGTGCCAACCAAAGAAAGTATACAAATCAAAAACATTTTGTCTATTTGTATTAAGCTTTTTGGACATGTGCACTCACTCCCAAAAGCCACAGGTGATTTTAATCAGATTAGCTGGTCTATTCCTGCCCCATAGATTGTAGGCTTTTTGCCCAAGAGAGGTGACATAACAGGATAGTGACCCAATTGACGAAGGATGCCGTGACGTGGTATTGGGCATACATACAGTACAGACCAAAAGTTTGGACACACCTTCTCATTCAAAGATTTTTCTGTATTTTTCATGACTATGAAAATTGTACATTCACACTGAAGGCATCAAAACTATGAATTAACACATGTGGAATTATACATTACACTTAACAAAAAAGTGTGAAACAACTGAAAATATGTCTTATATTCTAGGTTCTTCAAAGTAGCCACCTTTTGCTTTGATTACTGCTTTGCATGCAGAAAAGGTGAACGGCTGGACTCTACATGACTGGTTCCCACCGTGAAGCATGGAGGAGGTGGTGTGATGATGTGGGGGTGCTTTGCTGGTGACACTGTTGGGGATTTATTCAAAATTGAAGCGGTGAGCGGTCCAGCTCACCCCAAACCATCTCGATTGGGTTCAGGTCTGGTGACTGTGGAGGCCAGGTCATCTGGCGCAGCACCTCATCACTCTCCTTCTTGGTCAAATAGCCCTTACACAGCCTGAAGGTGTGTTTGGGGTCATTGTCCTGTTGAAAATAAATGCGGGTTCAACTAAACGCAAACCGGATGGAATAGCATGCCGCTGCAAGATGCTGTGGTACCCATGTTGGTTCAGTATGCCATGAATTTTGAATAAATCCCCAACAGTGTCACCAGCAAAGCACCCCCACACCATCACACCTCCTCCTCCATGCTTCATGGTGTGAACCAGGCATGTAGAGTCCATCCGTTCACCTTTTCTGTGTGCAAAGCAGTAATCAAAGCAAAAGGTGGCTACTTTGAAGAACTTAGAATATAAGACATATTTTCAGTTGTTTCACACTTTTTTGTAAATGTGTATTGTATAATTCTACATGTGTTAATTCATAGTTTTGATGCCTTTAGTGTGATTCTACAATTTTCATTGTCATGAAAATGCAGAAAAATCTTTGAATGAGAAGGTGTGTCCAAACTTTTGGTCTGTACTGTATATTGGCCAATCTATGCGCTAAGAGCCTTCATTTTTTCATAGCAATTTTTGCAGATACATCTTTCATATATACATCATATAGCGCTTTTTTTCAATTTTTTCTATGCAGCAATGCAGTTCCTATGCTCTAGAGTAATCATTTTTGGTAAGTTATGGTGCAAACCTTAATGTTTTTGATTTGTATACTTTCTTTGGTTGGCACTTGTTCACACTAGCTTAGATGTGCTGGTCCTTTTTTTGTCTATTTGTATTAAGCTTTTTGGACATGTGCACTCACTCCCAAAAGCCACAGGTGATATAATCAGATTAGCTGGTCTATTCCTGCCCCATAAATTGAAGGCTTTTTGCCCAAGAGAGGTGACATAACAGGATAGTGACCCAATTGACGAAGGACACCGTGACGTGGTAATTGGGAATACATATATTGGCAAATCTATGCGCTAAGAGCCTTCATTTTTTCATAGCAATTTTTGCAGATACATATTTCATATATACACCATATAGCGCTTTTTTCAATTTTTTTCTATGCAGCAATGCAGTTCCTATGCTCTAGAGTAATCATTCTTGGTAAGTTATGGTGCAAACCAACACATAGCGTTGGCGGGCTGGTAACGGTATAGCATAACGCAGATGAATCAGCAGATGATTCATCTGTGCTAGTGGTGACGGAGCCCAGACGCTGCAGCCCACTTCTGAGGCTCCGTCACTGAATGACGGCATGTCGCGAACGCATGCCGCTTTATGGTATGCGTCGCGATGCGCCCGCAAATGGGGGTGAATGCAGCATTAACGAACTGCGTTACACCGCGTTATACCACGGTGTAGCGCAGTCCGTCTAACGGACTGCCATAACGCGATTTGTATCCAGCCTAGACCTAACCCTAATGCTAACCCTAACCCTAAGGCTAACCCTAACCCTAACCTAACCCTAACTGTAATCCTAACCCTAATAGAAAAAAAATATATATTTTCTTTATTTTATTTTTTGTCCCTACCTATGGGGGTCATAAAGGGGGCATTTATTTACTTTTTTATTTATTTTGATCACTGTGAGAGTTTATTACAGGGATCAAAATAAATTTATGGACTCTGTAGTGAGCACTGCGTATGCGCCGGCTGGCGGGCGCACTGCGCATGCGCCCACCATTTTCCAAGATCGCGGCACCCATGAAGAGTCCCGGACGGACGCCAGGACGGATCTAGGGACACCAGAGGCCCGTGGAAGATGAGGGGAGCTAAGGGGGGGATCGCTAGCGGAGGGGGAGCGGAGGGGAGAGGACCGCAGCGCAGGGGAGCAGATAGTCACGGCGGTGACCTATTTCCGCCATCACTCGGTGTGGGGAGGGTCGAAACTCGGTGTCCAGCCATGGCTGATGCTATTTCAGCATCGGCCATGGCTGGATTGTAATATTTCACCAAATTTCATTGGTGAAATATTACAAATCAGTCTAATTGGCTGTTTCACTTTTAACAGCTAATCAGAGCCATCGTAGCCACATGAGGGTTAAGCCACCCCATTGTGGTGATGCACAAAGGGTCTTGTAACTGGGGGCCGGGTGACCTTTCAGTGACCCCGGTCATCCGACCTGCAGGAACATGATTTATACCATGACGCCTACATCGGCATCATGGGTCGGGATGCCACTGGTTTTCATGACGCCGATGTAGGCGTCATGGGTCGGGAAGGGGTTAATAAATATTGACTTTTAACTTATGAGACTTTGGTGGTTTTCTGCACTTTGTGGTTCTTATATTTGTAAAGTTCACTTCTTAATTAGAATATATTTTTTTTTCAAGTGATCGAAACAAAGATCTTAAATACTGTGTATGTGTGCATAAATATAGCAATACAGATTCTGATAAGGTGCACCTGGATAGCTATGACTTGAACTAGACTATGTGTTCACTGGTTCAGTCAGCTGGGAAAGTTGAGAAGATAGGGTTGTGTTGGAGCTGGAGAGATACAGAACCAGAAAATTTTAAGGAGGAGACTGCACAGGACATGTGAACCAAACAGCAAGTATCACTGGTTGCTATTAATGATAGCTGTTTTGTGCTACTGAACTGGGTGTAGCAAATGGGTCAGTGTAACCAAGATCTGTATTGTTTAGTTAGTACCCGGGCAAGGCTTGGGATTTCATGCTTATGATGTTGTTTTGGTAATGTGCAGCCTATGGAAATAAACACTATTCCATTTAATATAAAAAATCCTGTGGCTTTGTGCTCCAAGTAGAGATTGTGTACTCTCGGGTACACAGAGATTGTGTTCCCGAGAGACTGTATTCCTACTATATCCCCTCTCTGCCATCAGACGTACTATTCCGTCCATGTGACCCTGGACCTAATTTCCATGGACGGAATAGTACGTCATAGGCAATCACAGCTGACACCCAGCACTATGTGTCAGGAGCGGTCACGGACCGCTCCCGGCACATTAACCCCTAGCACACCGCGATCAAACATGATCGCGGTGTGCCCGGGGCACAGGGGAGGATCGCGCAGGGAGGGGGGTCCCTGCGCGCCCCCCGAGACCCTCAGAGCAGCGCGATGTGTCGCGCTGTTCAAAAGGGTCCGTCCTCCCTCCAGGTTCCCGGATCCAAGATGGCGCCGGGGTCCTGCAGGGAGTCGGCTTCCTCAGTGCCTGCTGAGAGCAGGCGCAGAGGAAGCCTGCAGCGATGCCAGAGCGATCGCTGGTGTGACAGAGTGCTGTGCACACAGTCACACCAGCGATCTGCTAAAATACTGTGACAAAGTAAAAAAGTAAAAAAAAAAAAATAAAAAGTGGTAAAAAAAATCATAAAAAAAAAAAAATATTCCCCAATAAATTCATTTCTTCCTGTAAATAAAAAAACAAAACAATAAAAGTACACATATTTGGTATCGCCGTGTCCGTAACGACCCCCCCTATAAAACTGTCCCACTAGTTAACCCCTTTAGTGAACCCCTTAAAAAAAAAAAAAACTAAGCAAAAAATCAATGCTTTATCATCATACCGCCAAACAAAAAGTGGAATAACACGCGATCAAAAAGACCGATATAAATAAACATGGTACCGCTGAAAAACGTCATCTTGTCCCGCAAAAAACGAGCTGTCATACAGCATCATTAGTGAAAAAATAAAAAAGTTAGGCTATGGTTCCACGGTCCGGAACCATAGCGCTTTGGACGGAGCGGAAATTCCGCTCCGTCTAAGCCCCGCCCCCTTTATGACGCGCGATCTTTCCGGAGGTGTTCAGGACACCTCCGGAACACCTCCGGAAAGAGCGCAGGGCTACATAGCCCTGTGTTAATTATGTTGCGGCGACGCACCGTCGCCGCAATACGCGAGGACATGCTGCGGTCTAAAAGACGCGCCGCATGTCCGTTTACGCAGGTTTGCCACCTGCGTATTGTTACGCATAGTGGAGACGGGATTTCTTGAAATCCCCTCCACTATGCTGTAACATCTGGACGCTGCGTGTTTGGCGCTGCGCCAGCGCACAGCGCCAAACACGCAGCGTTTCCTGACCGTGGAAACTCACCTTATAGCTCGCAGAATAAAGCGATGCAAAAATAATGATTTTTTATATAAAATTGTTTTTATTCTATAAAAGCGCCAAAACATAAAAAATGATATAAATGAGGTATCGCCATAATCGTACTGACCTGGAGAATAAAACTGCTTTATCAATTTTACCACACGCGGAACGGTATAAACGCCCCCCCAAAAGAAATTCATGAATTGCTGATTTTTGTTCATTCTAACCTCCCAAAAATCGAAATAAAAAGCGATCAAAAAATGTCACGTGCTCAATAAAAATGTCACCTCGTCCCGCAAAAAATAAGACCTCACATGACTCTGTGGGCCAAAATATGCAAAAATTATAGCTCTCAAAATGTGGTGATGCAAAAAACTACTTTTTGCAATAAAAAGCGTCTTTTAGCGTGACAGCTGCCAATCACAAAAACCCGCTATAAATAGTAAATCAAACCCCCCTTTATCACCCCCTTAGTTAGGGAAAAATAATAAAATTAAAAAAATGTATTTATTTCCACTTTCCCAATAGGGTTAGTGTTGCGGCTAAAGTTAGGGTTAGGATTGGCGCTAAAGTTAGTATTAGGGTTATGGTTGGGATTAGGGTTAGGGGTGTGTTAGGGTTAGGTTTGTAGTTAGGGTTGGGACTAGGGTTAGGGGTATGTTGGGGTTAGGGTTGGAGTTAGAATTGGGGGGTTTCTGCTGTTTAGGCACATCAGGGGCTCTCCAAATGTGACATGGCGTCTGATCTCAATTCCAGCCAATTCTGCGTTGAAAAAGTCAAACGGTGCTCCTTCACTTCTGAGCTCTGCCATGCGCCCAAACAGTAGTTTACCCCCGCATATGGGGTATCAGCGTACTCTGGACCACAAGAGTTATTGTGCAATTTGTCCTATTTCTTCTGTTACCCTTGGGAAAATAAAAAACTGGGGGCGACAAAATCATTTTTGTAAAAAAAAAATGATTTTTTTGTTTTTACGGCTGTATGTTATAAATTTTCTGTGAAGCACTTCGGGGTTCAAAGTGCTCAACATACTTCTAGATAAGTTCCTTGTGGGGTCTATTTTCCAAAATGGGGTCACTTGTGGGGGGTTTCCACTGTTTAGGCGCATCAGGGGCTCTCCAAATGCGACATGACGCCCCCAGACCATTCCATCAAAGTCTGCAATCCAAAACGTCACTACTTCCCTTCCGAGCCCTGACGTGCACCCATACAGTCGTTTTCTCACACATGTTGGGTATCAGCGTACTCAGGACAAATTGGACAACAACTTTTGGGGTCCAATTTCTCCTGTTACCCTTGTGAAAATAAAATATTGGGGGCGAAAAAATCATTTTTTGTAAAAAAAAAAAGGATTTTTTATTTTTATGGCTGTACGTTATAAACTTCTGGGAAACACTTCGGGGTTCAAAGTGCTCACCATACATATAGATAAGTTCCTTGTGGGGTCTATTTTCCAAAATGGGGTCACTTGTGGGGGGTTTCCACTGTTTAGGCACATTAGGGACTCTCCAAATGCGACATGACGCCCCAGACCATTCCATCAAAGTCTGCAATCCAAAACGTCACTACTTCCCTTCCGAGCCCCGACGTGCGCCCATACAGTAGTTTACTCCCACTTATTGGGTATCAGCCTACTCAGGACAAATTGGACAACAACTTTTGGGGTCCAATTTCTCCTGTTACCCTTGTGAAAATAAAATATTGGGGGCGAAAAAAATCATTTTTGTAAAAAAAAAAAAAGATTTTTTATCTTACGGCTGTACGTTATAAACTTCTGTGAAGCACTTTGGGGTTCAAAGTGCTCAACACACATCTAGATAAGTTCCTTGAGGGGTCTAGTTTCCAAAATGGTGTCATTTGTGGGGGGTTTCCACTGTTTAGGCAGATCAGGAGCTCTCCAAACACGACATGGCATCCAGCCAATTCTGCGTTGAAAAAGTCAAACGGCGCTCCTTCCCTTCCAAGCTCTGCCATGCACCCAAACAGTGGTTTACCCCCACATATGGGGTATCAGCTTACTCAGGACAAATTGCACAATAACTTTTGGAGTCTTGTTACCCTTGGGAAAATAAAAATTGGGGTGAAAAGATCAATTTTGTGGAAAAAATATGATTTTTTAATTTTACGGCTCTACGTTATAAACTTGTGTGAAGCACTTGGGGGTTCAAATTGCTCACCAAAGATCTAGATAAGTTCCTTAGGGGGTCTAGTTTCCCAAATGAGGTCACTTGTGGGGGGTTTCCACTGTTTAGGCACATCAGGAACTCTCCAAATGCAACATGGCGTCCAATCTCAATTCCAGCCAATTTTGGTTGGAAACAGTCAAATGGTGCTACTTCCATTCCGAGCTCTGCCATGCGCCAAAACAGTGGTTCCCCCCCACATATGGGGTATCAGCATACTCAGGACAAATTGGACAACAACTTTTGAGGTCCAATTTCTCCTGTTACCTATGGGAAAATAAAAAATTAGTGACTAAGAGATAATTTTTGTGGGAAAAAAATAGGATTTTTTATTTTCATGCCCGGGCATTATAAACTTGTGTGAAGCACTTGGGGGTTCAAAGTGCTCAACAAAGATCTAGATAAGTTCCTTAGGGGGTCTAGCTTCCAAACTGGGGTCACTTGTGGGGGGTTTCCACTGTTTAGGCTCATCTGGGGCACTACAAACGGAACATGACCCCCATCAATGTTTGCATTCCAAAACGTTACTGCTTCCTTTCCAAGCCCTGCCGTGCGCCCAAACAGTTTCCCCCCCCCCACATATGGGGTATCAGCGTACTAAGGACAAATTGGACAACAACTTTTGCTGTCCAATTTCCTTGGGAAAAATCAAGAATTTGGGACTAAAAAATCATTTTTGTGGAAAATTGTTTTTTTTTTTCACACCCAGGCATTATAAACTTTTGTGAAACACTTTGGGGTTCAAAGTGCTCACAACAGATCTAGATAAGTTCCTTAGGGGTCAAGTTTCCAAAATGGTGTCACTTGTGGGGGGTTTCCACTGTTTAGGCGCATCAGTGGCTCTCCAAACACGACATGGCGTCCAACCTCAACTCCAGCCAATTTTAGTTTGAAAAAGTCAAACGGCGCTCCTTCCTTTTTGAGCTCTGCCGTGTGCCCAAACAGTGGTTTTCCCCCACATATAGGGTATTGGCGTACTCAGGAGAAATTGCACAACAACTTTATCTGCCCATTTTCTCCTTTTACCCTTGTCAAAATAAAAAAAGTTTGTAAAAGATCATTTTTGTGGCTAAAAAGTTAAATATTAATTTTTTCCTTCCACGTTGCTTCAGCTCCTGTGAAGCACCTGAAGGGTTAATAAACTTCTTGAATGTGGTTTTGAGTACCTTGAGGGGTGCAGTTTTTAGAATGGTGTCACTTTTTGGTATTTTCTGCTATATAGACCCGTCAAGTGACTTCAAATGTGAGGTGGTCCCTAAAAAAATGGCTTTGTAAATTTTGTTGTAAAAATGAGAAATTACTGGTCAACTTTTAACCCTTATAATTTCCTAACAAAAAAAATTTTGGTTCCAAAATTGTGCTGATGTAAAGTAGACATGTGGGAAATGTTATTTCTTAACTATTTTGTGTGACATATTTCTCTGTTTTAAGGGAAAAAAATTCAAAGTTTGAAAATTGCAAAATTTTCAAAATTTTCGCCATATTTGTGTTTTTTTCAAAATAAACGCAAGTTATATCGAAGAAATTATACTTCTAACGTGAAGTACAATATGTCACGAGAAAACAATCTCAGAATCGCGAAGATCCGTTGAAGCGTTCCAGAGTTATAACCTCATAAAGAGACAGTGGTCAGAATTGTAAAAATTGGCCCGGTCATTAACGTGCAAACCACCCTTGGGGGTGAAGGGGATATATATATATATGTATATATGTATACATATATATATATATATATATATATATATATATATATATATACACACATATATATATAAATATATATATATATACAGTACAGACAAAATGTTTGGACACACTTTCTCATTCAAAGATTTTTCTGTAAAATTGTACATTCACACTGAAGGCATCAATACTGTGAATTAACACATGTGGAATTATTATTATTATACTTAACAAAAAAGTGTGAAACAACTGAAAATATGTCTTATATTCTAGGTTCTTCAAAGTAGCCACTTTTTGCTTTGATTACTGCTTTGCACACTCTTGGCATTCTCTTGATGAGCTTCAAGGGTTAGTCACCTGAAATGGTCTTCCAACAGTCCTGAAGGAGTTCCCAGAGATGCTTAGCACTTGTTGGCCCTTTTGCCTTCACTCTGCGGTCCAGCTCACCCCAAACCATCTCGATTGGGTTCAGGTCTGGTGACTGTAGAGGCCAGGTCTTCTGGCGTAGCACTTCATCACTATCCTTTATGGTAAAATAGCTGCTAGGAAACCACTGCTAAGGATAGGCAACAAGCAGAAGAGACTTGTTTGAGTTAAAGAACACAAGGAATGGACATTAGACCAGTGGAAATCTGTGCTTTGGTCTGATGAGTACAAATATGAGATCTTTGTTTCCAACCACCGTGTCTTTGTGAAACGCAGAAAAGGTGAACAGATGGACTCTAAATGCCTAGTTCCCACCGTGAAGCATGGAGGAGGAGGTGTGATGGTGTGGGGGTGATTTGCTGGAGACACTGTTGGGGATTTATTCAAAATTGAAGGCATACTGAACCAGCATGGCTACCACAGCATCTTGCAGCGGCATGCTATTCCATCCGGTTTGCGTTTAGTTTGGCCATCATTTTTTTTCAACAGGACAATGACCCCAAACACACCTCCAGGCTGTGTAAGGGCTATTTGGCTACGAACCTTTATGAATATTGGTCCCTTCCCAAAATAATAACACCAGTCCCCAGCTGTCTACTTTCCTTTACCTGGTTATTAAAAATAGGGGGGACCCAACGTCCTTTTTTTAATTACCAGTAAAGGCAACACAGACAGCTGTGAGCTGTTTTAATAGGCTGGGAACCTTTATGGATATTGACCCCTTCCCAGAATAATAACACCAGCTCATAGCTGTATGCTTTTCATACTATTTTGATTTAACTCTGAGTATTTTTCAATGAATGGATGGATATTTAGTCATGACATTGATAAGAATAGTCTACACTGACTTACATTATTTTTGAACTGTGTGTTGTCTAGCCTCACACCATTCTATTTATTCTATCCAGCCTGTTGGTTAACCTAATTAATTCAATGTTTTTCTGAATAATTTAAGGGATTTAAGTTACTTTTCTTTCTATATTTGTTTGCAGGGCAACTGTTCTGCTCTTACACCCATTTTTCTTCCTTTTGCATCCATCTAAACATTTTTACAGCACTAAAGTTCAGATTCCCATTGAATTGTATTGTGTATGGTTCTGAGTCAAGTTCTGACCCAAACCAAACTTTTTTCTGTATATTTGTTGAACCTGCAGAATCTGAACATCCACAGGTCCGCTCATCACTAATGATATGTCTTTAAAAAAGTGCATATCACTTTTTCACATGTCTTCTGAAGCAAAATGCTCCAAATTCGACTGTCTAGTTAAAAATACTGTAAAAATAATTAAAGAAAATACTCTTCAAAAATTCTTTAGTCTGTGGGACCACGATGTGTTTTTGATGAGTTTTTGATGCTGGTTACTTTAGCTGCATCAAAAATGCAGCGTCTTACAGTTCCTGCAAAAAGGATGGGTTTTATAACTCTCATGCCCACTGTGATTTTTTTTACTCAGTGTAGACTGACTTGTGGTGTGTGTTTCAAATCTGCAATATGTCAATTTCTCATTTTGGGTACAATGAGCTTTATGTGCACAATGTTCCCATAGAAGTGCGTAAGATGCTAAAAAAAACGCAGGAAAAAAATGGGCATGCGTTTTTAGTGCATTTCCAAAATAGAAACACATCAAAAACACATTTGATCTGTACATGACTATACCAATAAAATTTTGTCAAAGCCAAATACCAGGAAGTATCAACAACAAACTATTTTTCTTTAAAACATGACACTAACGAAAGACAAAAACACATTATCAAGAATGCTATAAAAACCCATGTAAAACTTACTCAAAAACTCAATGAAATAATGCAAAGAAACCTGATTTACTTATGGGGAAAAGAATGTGCAGAAAATCTCATTAAAAGCTCGTTAAAAACTCATCTTGGGAACGTATCCTTATACAGAACTGGGAACGGGCCAATATTCATAAAGATTTACAGCCTATTAATATCAGCTCATAGCTGTCTGCGTAGCCTTTACTGGTTATTAAAATGGGAAGACCCAAAAAATTGATGTGGGGTCCCCTCTATATTTAATACCCAGCAAGGCTGTGTAGACATAGAATCATAGAATCATTGAGTTGGAAGGGACCTCCTGGGTCATCTAGTCCAACCCCTGCTCAAAGCAGGATTCACTAAATCATCCCAGACAGATGTCTGTCCAGCCTCCGTTTGAAGACTTCTGTTGAAGGAGAACTCACCACCTCTCGTGGCAGCCTGTTCCACTCATTGATCACTCTAACTGTCAAAAGCTTTTTCTAATATCTAATCTGTGTCTCCTCCCATTCAGTTTCATTCCATTGCTTCTAGTCTTTCCTTGTGCAAATGAGAATAAAGATGATCCTTCTACAATGTGACAGCCTTGAGATATTTGTAGACAGCTATTAAGTCTCCTCTCAGTCTTCTTTTTTGCAAGCTAAACATTCCCAAATTCTGTAACCGTTCCTCATAGGACATGGTTTGCAGACCGGACACCATTCTGGTCGCTCTTCACTGAACTTGCTCCAGTTTGTTGATGTCTTTTTTAAAATGTGGTGCCCAAAACTGGACACAGTATTCCAGATGAGGTCTGACCAAAGAGGAGAGAGGGCAATAATTACATCACGTGATCTAGACTGTATGCTTCTGTTGATACATCCTAGAATTGTATTTGCCTTTTTTGCTGCTGCATCACACTGTTGACTCATGTTCAGTCTGTGATCTGTTAGTATACCCAAGTCTTTTTCACATGTGCTGTTGCTTAGCCCTATTCCTCCCATTCTGTATACGCTTTTTCATTTTTATTTCACAGATGTAGTACTTTGCATTTTTCCCTGTTAAAACCATTCTGTTAGTTGCTGCCCACTGCTCCAGTTTATTTATATCTTTTTGAATCCTCTCTCTCTCTCTCTACTCCTAGTATTAGCTATCCCTCCTAGCTTTGTGTCATCAGCAAATTTAATCAGTTTACCCTCAATTCCTTCATCTAAATCATTGATAAAGATGTTGAAAATACAGGGCCAAGACAGAGCCCTGTGGTACCCCACTTGATACATTCTTCCAACTGGATATGCAGCCATTTACTACCACTCTTTGGGTCCTATCACTAAGCCAGTTATGAATCCACCTAACAGTTTCCTTGTCCATTCCATACTTAGTCATTTTTTCAATAAGGATTGTCTGAGATACTTTGTCAAATGCTTTGCTGATGTCAAGATATAATATATTACAGCATTTCCCTGATCCACCCAGTCAGTGATTCTGTCATACAAGGAAATTAAATTAGTCTGACATGACTTATTAGTTAGAAACCCATGCTGACTCTGGTTAAGCACTTCATTCTTGTCCAGGTACTTACATACATGTTGTTTAATAATTTGTTCAAAGATCTTTCCTGGTATAGATGTCAGACTCACCGACCTATAGTTCCCTTGTTCCACCTTCTTCCCTTTTTTGAAGATAGGAACATTTGCTCTTCTCCAGTCTTCTGGGACTTCTCCTGTTCTCCAAGAATTTTCAAAGATTATGGAGAGTGGTTCAAAATTTTCTTCTGCTATCTCCTTCAGTACTCTGGGGTGTAATTCATCTGGACCTGGAGACTTGAATTCATTTATGTTAGCTAAGTGTTTCCTCACTATTTTTCTGTTTATAGATATCCTGGATTCTTTTATTCCCTTAATAGGACAGTGAAGATCAGATCAGTTGCAGTTGTTGTTACATTCCTTTCTGAGAGAAAACAGATGCAAAATAGGAATTTAAAAGTTTGGCCTTCTCAACATCCTTTCTTACCATTTCATAATTTTCATCCTGTAAAAATCCTATAGCATCTTTGACTTTTCTTTTACTTTTGACATATCCCCAAAATCCTATTTTATTGATTTTGACATCTCTTGCAAGTCTTAATTCATTTTCAGCTTTAGCTAATCTGATTTTTGCCCTGCAGGTTCTGCAGGCATCATTATATTCTTCTTTAGATATGCCTCCCCCTTCCATTTGATAAACATTTCTTTCTTCCTTTTAGCATGTTTAAGTTCTTTGTTCATCCATCCTGGTTTCGTTAAATGTTTCCTATTCTTCCCTCTTTTCGGAATTGTTAATAATTGTGCTTTGAGAATCTCATTTTTCAAGATTTCCCATCGTTCCTGGACATTTTTGTCCTTAAGATATCCAGCCATTGGATCCTCCGATTCTCTTTCTGAGTCCTTAACATCTGCCTTTCTGAAATCTAACCTTGAAGTCTGAGTCTTCACAGGTCTTCTCCTCTAGTTATCCAAAATTCTAAAATAGCATGGTCGCTACTTCCTAGGGTCTCAACCACTCTTACCTCCTCAACCATTTCCTCCCTGTTTATAGGGATTAGATCCAAGGTAGCAGATCCCTTGTTTTCTCCCATACCTTTTGGAAGATAAAGTTGTCAGCAAGAGAGGATAAGAATTTCCTGGACCTGTTAGTTTTGCCTGAGAGAGATTCCCAACAAATGTCTGGATAGTTGAAATCTCCCATGACCACTATGTCATATTTTTTGGAGAACTTGGCCATATGATGCATAAAGAGTTCATCCATATCTTCAGCTTGCATAGGCGGACTGTAGTAAATGCCTACAATGGTGTCCTTTCCATTGTTCTCTCCTTGTATTCTTACCCAAACAGTTTCCACAGAACTCCCAGTCTCTGAAGCTTCAATCTCTGTGCAGGTACACGCTTTTCTAACACACAATGCAACACCTCCTCCTCGTTTATCAAGTCTGTTTCTTGCAAATAAGTTGTATTCTTCTAGCCTTGTATTCCAATCATGTGTATCGTCCCACCAAGTCTCAGTGATTCCAATGACATCATACTTCTCCTGCGTTAGTAGTTCCAATTCTCCTTGTTTGTTGCCCATGCTTTGTGCATTTGTATAGAAACATTTTAGTTTGTGATTGTTTTCTCTTCCTCCAATATTTTTATTATTTACAATTTTTTGTCTTCGTTCCCCCTTTCCACTTCTAATAGTAGAGTTCTCAATAGCATTTGTCAGGTGTATGGCTTTTTCTGGCCTTTTGCTTCCCTTCCCACATTGTTCTAGTTTAAAGCTCTCCTGATGAGTGTAGCAAGGCGACTTCCAAATACATCTGTGGGCTGATATTAATAGGCTGTGAAGGGGCCATGGATATTGGCCCGCTCCCAGTCTAATAATACCAGCCCTTAGCCATGCCAGAAATGGAGCATCCATTAGATGCTCTATTTCTGGTACTTAGCCTCAGTTCTTCCAGCATGTCCTGGTGTGTTTCCAAGCAGAGTAATGGCTTTGGGGTTGATGTCAGCTGTTTTATGTCCACTGACATCAAGTCCAGGGGTTAGTAATGGAGAGGCATCTGTAAGACACTCCCATTACTAACCCTGTAGTCAAAAGTAAGAAAGACACACACAGATAAAAGTCCTATAATTGAAAAAACAAAACTGCATTACATCAGTTCAAAGGCGCCGATTCTCATTAGTTCAGTGCAAGTGGCGGATTAATGAGCAGTTGTTCATCAGTCCAGCACTCATGCTGGACTCACTAGAACTGGTGCCTGTAAACTTAGATGACTCTAATGAGGTGACCTCAGTTCACTGGCGCCAGTTCTCACGAGTTCAGTGCAAGCATCATACTAATGAGCAGTCACTCATAAGGACTGCCACCTGTGAAGTGAGGTGACTTCTGTAAGATTACCGCAGTTCTTCTGCGATAACTTTAGTGATGACTGTCGGGATCATCATGGGACCTCATCATTATGTATTAAAGGCAGACAAGTGAGGATAACTTCTATTTTTTATTTTATTTTAATAAATGGATAAAAGAGGGGATTTGTCATGAAGTGCTTTGGTTAATTCATGGATTTTTCTCAGTGAGAGTCTTTCTTACTTTTGACTACAGGGTTAGAAATGGGGGTGTCTTATATACGCATCTCCAATAACCAAAGAATTGATGCCAGAGACTATAAAACAGCTGACATCAACCTCAAATCCAATCTACTGGATGCGCTATTTCATGGGCAGCTAAGGGCTGGTGTTATTAGTTAATATCAGTCCACAGCTGATTATTGCTTATGACTAGCAAATAGTTTTATAAATAAAAATAAATAAGAAGAGTTTTTCAAGACATTTTTGGGCAATTATTCAATATTTTTCAGGGGAGATCTGCTGTAAAATACTACTCATAACACTCGGCGTGCGCAAAGCCTTAAGAGACAAGCCGGTGGGTCCACCTCCCAGTATATAATTCACCTGACCAGTCATTTATTATTCTATGAAACAATGTACATTAATATAATTAGCAAGAAAAAAATAATTCTATCTTGAAAATATGTTTCCTTTTCTTTTTTAATTATAAGTAATTAAAATGAAAAATAATTCCAAGTTCTTGTTAGCTCACAATGTCTACCATTCAATTTATTTTAGTAATGGCTTTAACAAAAATTTCTCCTGGCAGTATTAATCAAAGAGACAGATCCATACTTACTGTATTTCTAGCAGGACGAGGGATTTTTAAATTGCCTTCGTTGTGCTGACAACGTCCTCATGATTGACAGCATAATTATGACAGATTTGTGCAAATGTTGTCATGTCATTCACTTGAGCTGCTTAAAATAAATTAACCATGGAAAACTGAACAGAAATGAAGGACATTGTGTTTGCTCTGGAACAGACTCAAAATATAGAAAGGCTTGTCACACATGGTGGAATTGTGGTAGATTTTTTATCCCGATTTTCAGAGGTTGGTCGGATCACACATGCGACGAAAACGTCCGACGCTCGCGTGTGAAATCCCCGCTCGGGCACTGGCTCTTGGGATTGGAGTGCATGGCTGCATGTATTTATATGCAGCCGCTCGCTCCACTCCCGAGTGCCGGCGCCCGAGCTGGGATTTCACATGCGAGCGTCGGACGTTTTCGTCGCATGTGTGATCCCGGCCTTAGATTTTGAGTGCTTCAATTTAATATCAATCAGGAAGTATATTATTATGTAAAATAACTGATGCAAAATCTGCAAACCTTTAAAAAACATTTTCTATAAAGCGAAGAAAATTTGGTTAACCCCTTCCCGACCCATGACGCCTACGTCGGCGTCATGAAAACCAGTGGCATCCCGACCCATGACGCCTACGTAGGCGTCAAGCTATAAATCATGTTCCTGCGGGTCGGGTGACCGGGGTCACTGAAAGGTCACCTGACCCGCAGTTACAAGACCCTTTGTGCATCACCACAGTGCGGGTGGCTTAACCCCCACGTGGCTACGATCGCTCTGATTGGCTGTTAAAAGTGAAACAGCCAATCAGAGCGATTTGTAATGTTTCACCAATAAAATTTGGTGAAAATTTACAATCCAGCCATGGCAGATGCTGCAATAGCATCTGCCATGGCTGGACACCGAGATCTGACCCCCCCACACGAATGACGGGGCGATCGGTCGCCGCTGTCACTATCTGCTCCCCTCCTCCATGCCTCCGCTGGCCCCACCTTCCGGTTCCCCCCTTACCTTCCGACCCCCTACTCACCTCTCCCGGTCCTCCTATGTCCCTGTGTCCGTCCGGCGTCGGTCAAGGATTCTTCATGGGTGCCGCCAGCTTAGAAAATGGCGGGCGCATGCGCAGTGCGCCCGCCGGCCGGCGCATGCGCAGTGCGCCCTCCTGAGTCAAAAAATTTATTTTTGATCACTGTGATACTCTCTCACAGTGATCAAAATAAAAAAACAGTAAATAAACGCCCCATTTATCATTCCCACAGGTAGGGACAAATAATAAAATAAAGACATTTTTTTTTTCCTGTGCACACGCTGCGGATTTGGCACTGCGGATCCGCAACAGATACGGAAACCATGTGTAGTACAATGTAAATAAATGGTAAAAAAAAACGCTGTGCACATGCTGCGGATTTTTCCGCACAGATTTGGTGCGGTTTTAAATCCGTGGCATGTCAATTCTTTGTGTGGATTCCGCAGCGTTTTTACTCCTATTCCATTATAGGTGTAAAACCGCAGGGCAAATCCGCACAAAAACCGCAGCAAACCGCAGTAAATCCGCAACGTGTGCACCGGCCCTTAATCTGCTCTAAATCCTCAGGTAAAACGCAGGTAACTTTACCTGCGGATTTAGCAAAATCCACACGGAAAAATCGGCAAGTGAATCGGCAATGTGTGCACGGGGCCTTAGGGTTAGGGATAGGCTGGGTTTATATTGCGTTATGGCAGTCCGTTAGACGGACTGAGTTACACCGCGGTATAACGTTCGGAAGTGCCGTCATTCAGTAACGGAGCCTAGGATGTGGGCAGCAGCATCTGGGCTCCGTCACCGGTAGCACAGATGAATCATCTGCTGATTCATCTGCACTAGCGGGTATAGCATAACGCGATCGCGTTATGCTATGCCGTTACCAGCCCGTCAACGCTATGTGTTGAACGGGCTGGTAAAACGCAATATGAACCTAGCCTTAGGGTTAGAGTTAGAACTAAGGTTAGGGTTAGCCTTAGGGTTAGCATTAGGGTTAGCATTAGGGTTAGAATTAGGGTTACGGTTAGAATTTGGGTTAGGGTTAGAATTAGGGTTAGGGTTGGAATTAGGGTTAGGATTGGAATTAGGGTTGGGATTAGGGTTAGGTTTGTGGTTAGGGTTAGAGTTAGGATAAGTGTTAGGGGTGTTTTGGAGGTAGGGTTGGGATTAGGGTTAGACTTGTGGTTAGGGTTATGGTTAGAGTTGGGATTAGGGTTAGGGGTGTGTTGGGGTTAGGTTTATGGTTAGGGTTTGGATTAGGGTTAGGGGTGTGTAGGGGTTAGGGTTGGGGTTAGGGGTGTGTTGGGGTTAGGGTTGGAGTTAGAATTGAGGGATTTCCACTATTTCGGCACATCAGGGGGTCTCCATACGCGACATGGCGCCACCATTGATTGCTGCAAATTTTGCGCTCAAAAAGTCAAACAGCGCTCACTTTATTCCGAGCCCCGACGTGTGCCCAAACAGTGGTTTACCCCCACATATGGGGTATCAGAATACTCAGGAAAAATTGCACAACAACTTTGGGGGTCTAATTTCTCCTTTTACTCTTGGGAAAAAAAAATTGGGGATTAAAAAAATTATTTTTGTGGAAAAAAATGTTTTTTTATTTTCACCGCTTTGCGTTATAAACTTCTGTGATGAACTTGGAGATTCAAAGTGCTCACCACACATCTAGAGAAGTTCCTTGGGGATCTAGTTTCCAAAATAGGGTCACTTGGGGGGGTTTCTACTGTTTAGGCACATCATGGGCTCAGCAAACGTAACATGACGCCCGCAGACCATTCCATCAAGTCGGCATTTCAGAACGTCACTACTTCCCTTCCGAGCCCCGACGTGTGCCCATACAGTAGTTTTCTCCCACATGTAGGATATCAGCGTACTCAGGACAAATTAGACAACAACTTTTGGTGTCTAATTTCTCCTGTTACCCTTGGAAAAATAAAAAAAAATTGGGGACTAAAAGATCATGTTTGTGGGAAAAATATGATTTTTTTATTTTCATGCCCGGGCGTTATAAACTTCTGTGTAGCCCTTGGGGGTTCAAAGTGCTCATCACACATCTAGATAATTTCCTTGCGGGGTCTACTTTCCAAAATGAGGCTGCTTGTGGGGAGTTTTTACTGTTTAGGCACATCAGAAGCTCTGCAAATGTAACATGACGCCCGCAGACCTTTACATCAAAGTCGGCATTTTAAAACATCACTACTTCCCTTCCGAGCCCCGACGTGTGCCCATACAGTAGTTTTCTCCCACATGTGGGATATCAGTGTACTCAGGACAAATTGCACAACAACTTTGGGGGTCTAATTTCTCCTTTTACTCTTGGGAAAAAAAAAGGGGGACTAAAAAAATTATTTTTGTGGAAAATAAATGTTTTTTTATTTTCACCGCTTTGCGTTATAAACTTCTGTGATAAACTTGGAGATTCAAAGTGCTCACCACATATCTAGAGGAGTTCCTTGGGGGATCTAGTTTCCAAAATAGGGTCACTTGGGGGGTTTCTACTGTTTAGGCACATCATGGGCTCAGCAAACGTAACATGACGCCCGCAGACCATTCCATCAAGTCGGCATTTCAAAACGTCACTACTTCCCTTCCGAGCCCCGACGTGTGCCCATACAGTAGTTTTCTCCCACATGTAGGATATCAGCGTACTCAGGACAAATTAGACAACAACTTTTGGTGTCTAATTTCTCCTGTTACCCTTGGAAAAATAAAAAAAATTGGGGACTAAAAGATCATGTTTGTGGGAAAAATATGATTTTTTTATTTTCATGCCCGGGAGTTATAAACTTCTGTGTAGCCCTTGGTGGTTCAATGTACTCACCACACATCTAGATAAGTTCCTTTCAGGGTCTAGTTTCCAAAATGAGGCCACTTGTGGGGAGTTTTTACTGTTTAGGCACATCAGAAGCTCTGCAAATGTAACATGACGCCCGCAGACCATTACATCAAAGTCGGCATTTTAAAACGTCACTACTTCCATTCCGAGCCCCGACGTGTGCCCATACAGTAGTTTTCTCCCACATATGGGATATCAGTGTACTCAGGACAAATTGGACAACAACTTTTGGGGTCTAATTTCTCCTGTTACTCTTGGGAAAATAAAAAAATTGGGGACTAAAAGATCATGTTTGTGGAAAAAAATATGATTTTTTTATTTTCATGCCGGGGCGTTATAAACTTCTGTGTAGCCCTTGGTAGTTCAATGTACTCACCACACATCTAGATAAGTTCCTTGCGTGGTCTAGCTTCCAAAATGGGGTCACATGTGGGGAGTTTCTAATGTTTAGGCACATCAGGGGCTCTGCAAACGTAACATGATGCTCACAGACCATTCCATCAAAGTTCGGCATTTCAAAACATCACTACTTCCTGTTCCGTTTCGGTAGCTGAGGAGTGCAGGTAAAAAGGCAATACACCAGAGCAGTTGGAATCTATGAGATTGCAGTACCCTGACTAACCACCACAACTAGAGGCAGCCGTGGAGCGTTCCTACGTTGGTCCTAGACGCCTCGTCACAGCCTGAGAAACTAACTACACCTAAAGATAGATATAGGAAAACTATCTGCCCCGGAGCAGAACCCCAAAGATAATAGAAAGCCCCCAAACATGTAATGGCGGTTAGACAAGATGAAATACTGACACAGAAAGAAAATAGTACGAGCAAACGCTGGGGCCCAAACTAACTAAATAGAAAAGGATAGGAAGGGCACTTACTGCAATCCCAAAAAACCCTGCAAAGCACCAACTCTACTAATTTCAAAAACACCTGAGATCACACGACCTCTTCCACCTAAATTAGTTCTCTGGTGTAACAAAATCAAAACAGCAGCCACTGAAAAAACTGGAAAAAGCAAAAGTACAAACATCAGTGGCTGAACAAAACTGAGAGGCCAGAAGCCCCCGGAGGGGACCCTGAAGGCCCCCACAGAAGTGCAGGACAAAATGCAAAAATATAGCGCAAACACAAAAGAAGAAAATGTCTTATCTGTTAGCAGGAGATGCAGACACGACACAGCAGGCTACAAGGGAAACTGGAATAAAGGATTCAGACCAGAACAATTGATCACCGGCAAACCTGATGGGAAGGTGACTCCCTTATATAAGACCAGTCAGTAACACCTGATTCCCAGTCCTCACAATCATCACTGGACAGGCTAGCACCGCTTGTAACCACCAGAGCGAGCCTCTGCTCAGAACTCATCTCAAACCCATTCACAACAGTACCCCCCCTTGAGGAGGGGTCACCGAACCCTCATTTGAGCAACCAGGTCGGTCAGGATGAGTTCTATGATACGCACGGATAAGTCTCCTAGCATGGATGTCCGAAGCAAACACCCAAGAATTGTCTTCCTGACCATAACCTCTCCATTTAACCAAATACTGGAGTTTCCTTCTAGAAAAACGAGAATCTAATATTTTCTCAACCACATACTCCAGATTGCCCTCAACCAAAACAGGGTCAGGAGGCACAGCAGCAGGAACCACTGGCTCAACAAACCTCTTCAACAAGGACTTGTGGAACACGTTATGGATCTTAAATGTCCCTGGAAGAAGCAAACGAAAAGAAACAGGATTAATAATCTCCATGATCCTATAAGGTCCAATGAACCTAGGCTTAAATTTAGGAGATGCTACTCTCATAGGAATATTCTTTGAGGACAACCAGACCAAGTCCCCCACTTTAAACCGAGGAGCATCAGTCCTATGCCGGTTAGCAAACCGCTGGGCCCTCTCCTGAGAGAGGGACAACCTCTCCACTACCTGGTCCCAAATCAGTTGCATACGCTCCACAACAGAGTCAACACCTGGACAGACAGAAGCCTCCGTCTGTCCTGAAGAAATCGAGGGTGAAACCCAGAATTACAGAAAAACGGAGACATCAAAGTAGCAGAGCTAGCCCTATTATTAAGAGCAAACTCAGCCAAAGGCAAAAAAGAGACCCAGTCATCCTGATCAGCAGACACAAAGCATCTTAGATAAGTCTCCAATGTCTGGTTTGTTCTCTCAGTTTGACCATTGGTCTGAGGATGAAATGCCGAGGAGAAAGACAATTGAACACCCAGTTTAGAACAAAAAGTCCTCCAAAATCTGGAAACAAACTGGACTCCTCTGTCAGACACAATGTTCTCAGGAATGCCGTGCAAACGAACCACGTGCTGAAGGAACAACGGCACCAATTCAGAGGAGGAAGGCAACTTAGGTAATGGCACAAGATGTATCATCTTGGAAAACCTATCACAAATTACCCAGATGGTGGTCATTCTCTAAGAAACAGGAAGGTCGGAAATGAAATCCATAGAGATATGGGTCCATGGTCTCTTGGGCACAGGCAATGGCATCAACAAACCACTAGAGCGAGAGCAAGGCTTGGAGCGAGAGCAAGTCCCGCAGGACTGCACAAATTCCCTGACATCACGAGACAATGTAGGCCACCAAAAGGACCAACTAACCAAGTCTCTGGTACCAAAAATTCCGGGATGCCCAGCCAACGCGGAACAATGAATCTCAGACATCACACTCTTTTTCCACTGGTCCGGTACAAACAATTTTCCAACAGGGCAGCACTCGGGCCTATCCTCCTGACACCCCTCCAGAGCAAGTCTCAAATTGGGCGAGATGGCGGAAAGAACTACACCCTCTTTCAAAATAACAGAAGGATCAGATAACTCAGGAGAGTCCGCAAGGAAACTCCTCGAGAGGGCATCCGCCTTAACATTCTTAGTGCCAGGAAGAAAGGAAACCACAAAATTAAAACGTGTGAAAAACAAGGCCCACCTGGCCTGTCTAGGATTGAGTCGCTTGGCAGATTCCAGATAGACCAGATTCTTATGGTCCTTAAGGACCACCACCTGATGTTTGGCTCCCTCCAGCCAATGTCTCCACTCTTCAAAAGCCCACTTCATGGCCAATAACTCCCGATTACCCACGTCATAATTACGTTCAGTAGGAGAAAATTTTCGAGAGAAAAAGGCACAAGGGTTACTTTTAGAGGTCTGTGGATCTTTTTGGGACAAAATGTCACCTGCCCCAATTTCAGAGGCATCAACCTCCACCTGAAATGGCAGAGAAACATCAGGCTGCCGTAGAACAGGAGCAGAAGTGAATCTCTGCTTAAGTTCCTGAAATGCAGAGACTGCCTCAGGAGGCCAATTCACCACATCAGAACCCTTTCTGGTCAAATCAGTTAATGGTTTAACAATAACCGAGAAATTACCAATAAATTTACGATAAAAATTGGCAAAACCCAAAAATCTCTGAAGAGCCTTTAATGAAGTAGGTTGGACCCAATCACAGATGG
Source organism: Oophaga sylvatica (assembly GCA_033576555.1). NCBI lineage: Eukaryota > Metazoa > Chordata > Amphibia > Anura > Dendrobatidae > Oophaga > Oophaga sylvatica. Next base: position 964,617,905 of record JARQOD010000001.1, read on the forward strand.
CCTGAACCTTGACCGGGTCCATTTCAATAACAGATGGGGACAAAATGAATCCCAGAAATGAGATCTTCTGTACGCCAAAAAGACACTTTGATCCCTTCACATACAGAGCATTCTCTCTCAAAATCTGGAATACAGTTCGAACATGTTTCACATGAGAGTCCCAGTCATTAGAAAAAATCAAGATATCATCCAAATAAACAATCAGAAATTTGTCCACAAAATCCCTGAAAATGTCATTCATGAAGGACTGGAAGACGGAAGGAGCATTAGTGAGCCCAAAGGGCATCACCAGGTACTCAAAATGCCCTTCAGGGGTATTGAATGCCGTCTTCCATTCATCCCCGTGCTTAATGCGAATAAGGTTATACGCCCCCCTGAGGTCAAGCTTGGTAAACCAAGTAGCGTTTTTCACCCTGGAAAACAGGTCAGAAATCAAGGGTAACGGGTATTGATATTTCACAGTAATATTGTTCAAGAGACGATAATCAATACACGGCCTTAATGAACCATCCTTTTTGGCCACAAAGAAAAAACCGGCACCTAAGGGTGAAGAGGATGGTCTGATATGACCCTTCTCCAATGATTCCTTGATATAAGACCGCATAGCGTCATGTTCAGGTACAGACAAGTTAAAAAGGCGACCTTTAGGGAATTTACTACCCGGCACTAATTCAATAGCGCAGTCATAGCTCCTATGGGGAGGTAAGGATGCAGATTTACTTTCGCTAAACACATCAGAAAAATCAATCAAAAAGTCAGGAACATCCTGAGCCTGGGGGGAGGCAGAAAAAACAGGAGTGTTGGTATTAACACATTGGCAGCCCCAACTGGTTACAGACACAGATTTCCAATCCAAAACAGGATTATGAGACTGTAACCAATGAAAACCCAGCACGATAATGTCATGCAAATTATACAGAACCAAAAATTTGCAGCACTCCTGGTGATCAGGTTCAACCCTCATTATCACCTGAGTAGAAAACTGGGGTTTATTCTCAGCCAAAGGGGTAGAATCGATCCCCAGTAGGGGAATAGACTTCTGTAGGGGTATCAAGGGAAATCCACAACGTTTAGCAAAATCATAATCCATCAGGTTAATAGCTGCTCCAGAATCAACAAAAGCCTGAGCAGAAAATGAGGACAGAGAGCACATCAGAGTGACAGTTAATAAAAACTTAGTCTGAACACTACCGAAGACAACTGAGCGTGCAAAACGTCTTCCCTGCTTAGGGCAGACTGAAATAGCATGAGAGGCATCACCACAGTAGAAACATAACCCATTGCGCTTTCGAAACTCATGACGCTGTGCCCCAGACACCACTCTATCACACTGCATGGGTTCAGAAGCTGGTTCACAAGGCAACACCATTCCACGCATACTTCTCCGCTCACGCAAACGTCTGTCAATTTGAATTGCTAATGACATAGAATCATTGAGACCAGAGGGGACAGGGAATCCCACCATAACATCCTTTACATTATCTGACAGACCCTTCCGGAAAAGGGCTGCCAAAGCGTCGTCATTCCATTTGGTCAGGACTGCCCACCTACGGAATCTCTGACAGTATAACTCAGCGTCATCAAGCCCCTGATTTAATGCCAACAAGGCTTTTTCAGCTTGATCAGTGACATTAGGCTCATTGTACAATAACCCCAAGGCCTGAAAAAATGCATCAACATCACTCAAAACAGGATCCCCAGGTATCAGGGAAAAAGCCCAATCCTGAGGTTCGCCGCGCGGGAGAGAGATGATAATTTGAACCTGCTGCGCTGCGTTCCCTGAGGACTTAGATTTTAAGGCAAAAAACAATTTACAATTATTTTTGAAATTCTGAAACTTAGCTCGATCCCCCAAAAACAAATCTGGCATGGGAATCCTAGGTTCCACAACAGGCAACCCAGCAAGATAGATAGCAATACTCCGAACCTCAGTGGCAAGCTGATCCACACGGCCAGACAACTGTGCAAACTCCATTGAGAGAAAAGATCCTCCCCAGCACCCAGAGATACAGAGGGAAAAAAAAAATGCAACAAACAGAAAAATATCTCTGACAACTCTGACAATATTTTTTCCCTTCTGTGAGTACCATACAATTTTCAATTTTTAGGCCGGTGATACTGTTCCGTTTCGGTAGCTGAGGAGTGCAGGTAAAAAGGCAATACACCAGAGCAGTTGGAATCTATGAGATTGCAGTACCCTGACTAACCACCACAACTAGAGGCAGCCGTGGAGCGTTCCTACGTTGGTCCTAGACGCCTCGTCACAGCCTGAGAAACTAACTACACCTAAAGATAGATATAGGAAAACTATCTGCCCCGGAGCAGAACCCCAAAGATAATAGAAAGCCCCCAAACATGTAATGGCGGTTAGACAAGATGAAATACTGACACAGAAAGAAATAGTACGAGCAAACGCTGGGGCCCAAACTAACTAAATAGAAAAGGATAGGAAGGGCACTTACTGCAATCCCAAAAAACCCTGCAAAAACACCTGAGATCACACGACCTCTTCCACCTAAATTAGTTCTCTGGTGTAACAAAATCAAAACAGCAGCCACTGAAAAAACTGGAAAAAGCAAAAGTACAAACATCAGTGGCTGAACAAAACTGAGAGGGCAGAAGCCCCCGGAGGGGACCCTGAAGGCCCCCACAGAAGTGCAGGACAAAATGCAAAAATATAGCACAAACACAAAAGAAGAAAATGTCTTATCTGTTAGCAGGAGATGCAGACATGACACAGCAGGCTACAAGGGAAACTGGAATAAAGGATTCAGACCAGAACAATTGATCACCGGCAACCCTAATGGGAAGGTGACTCCCTTATATAAGACCAGTCAGTAACACCTGATTCCCAGTCCTCACAATCATCACTGGACAGGCTAGCACCGCTTGTAACCACCAGAGGGAGCCTCTGCTCAGAACTCATCTCAAACCCATTCACAACAACTTCCCTTCCGAGCCCCAACATGTGCCCGAACAGTGGTTCTCCCCACATCTGGGGTACCAGTGTACTCAGGACAAACTGTACAACAACTTTTGGGGTCCAATTTCTCCTGTTATCCTTGTGAAAATAAAAAATTGCGGGTTAAAAAAATCAGTTTTTGAGGAAAAAAATGATTTTTATTTTCACGGCTCTGCATTATAAACTTCTGTGATGCACCTGTGGGTTCAAAGTGCTCACTGTGCATCTAGATAAGTTCCTTAGGGGGTCTAGTTTCCAAAATGGGGTCATTTGTGGGGGAGCTCCAAAGTTTAGGCACACAGGGGCTCTCCAAACATGACATGGTGTCTGCTAAAGTTTGGAGCTAATTTTCCATTAAAAAAGTCAAATGGCGCTCCTTCCCTTCTGAGCCCTGCCGTGCACCCAAACAGTGGTCCCCCCCACATATGGGCACCAGCGTACTCAAGAAAAACTGGACAACTTTAGGGTCCAATTTATCCTGTTAACCTTGGGAAAATAAAAAATAGCGGGCTAAAAAATGATTTTTGAGAAACAAAAATGATTTTGCTATTTTCACTGCTCTGCGTTTATAAACTTCTGTGAAGCCCTTGGGGGTTCAAAGTGCTCACTACACGTCTAGATAAGCTCCTTGGGGGGTCTAGTTTCCAAAATTGGGTCACTTGTGGGGGTTTCTACTGTTTAGGCACATCAGGGGCTCTGCAAATGCAACATGACGCCCGCAGAACATTCCATCAAGTCTGCATTCTAAAATGGCTCTCCTTGCCTTCTGAGCTCTCCCATGCGCCAAAACAGTGGTTCCCCCCACATATGGGGTATTGGTGTACTAAAGACAAATTGCACAACAACTTTTGTGGTCAAATTTCTCCTGTTACCCTTGTGAAAATAAAAAATAGCAGACTAAAAAATCATTTATGAGGAAAAAAAAGATTTTTTTATTTTCACTGCTCTGCCTTATAAACTTCTGTGAAGCACTTGGGGGTTCAGAGTGCTCACACCACATTTAGATAAGTTCCATAAGGGGTCTAGTTTCCAAAATGGTGTCACATGTGGGGGTTTTTCACTGTTTAGGCACACAGGGGCTCTCCAAACGTGTCATGGTGTCCGCTAACAATTGGAGCTAATTTTCCATTCAAAAAGTAAAATGGCGCTCCTTCCCTTCTGGGCCCTACCGTGCGCCCAAACAGTGGTTTATGACCACATATGAGGTATCTGTGTGCTCAGGAGAAATTGCCCAACAAATTTTTTGGATCCATTTTATCCTGTTGCCCATGTGAAAATGAAAAAACTAAGGCTAAATTTTTTTTTTGTGAAAAAAGTACTTTCTTTTTTTACGGATCAATTTGTGAAGCACCTGGGGGTTCAAAGTGCTCACTATGCATCTAAATAAGTTTCTTGGGGGGTCTAGTTTCCAAAATGTGGTCACTTGTGGGGGAGCTCCAATGTTTAGGCACACAGGGACTCTCCAAATGAGACATGGCAACCGCTAAATATTCCAGCATATTTTCCATTCAAAAAGTCAAATGGCACTCCTTCCCTTCTGAGCCCTGCTGTGCGCCCAAAGAGTGGTTTATTACCACATATGAGGTATCTGTGTACTCAGGAGAAATTGCCCAACAAATTTTAGGATCCATTTTATCCTGTTACCCATGTGAAAATGAAAAAACTGAGGCTAAAATAAATTTTTTGTGAAAAAAGTACTTTCTTTTTTTTCCGGATCAATTTGTGAAGCACCTGGGGGTTCAAAGTGCTCACTATGCATCTAAATAAGTTCCTTGGGGGGTCTAGTTTCCAAAATGTGGTCACTTGTGGGGGAGCTCCAATGTTTAGGCACACAGGGACTCTCAAAATGTGACATGGCAACCGCCAAATATTCCAGCATATTTTCCATTCAAAAAGTCAAATGGCGCTCCTTCCCTTCTGAGCCCTGCCGTGCGCCCAAACAGTGGTTTATGACCACATATGAGGTATCTGTGTAAAATTTTTGTTGGAAAAATTAAAATGTCAATTTTTTCCTTCCACATTGCTTTAGTTCCTGTGAAACACCTGAATGGTTAATAATCTTCTTGAATGTAGTTTTGAGTAGCATGAGGCGTGCAGTTTTTATAATGGTGTCACTTTTGGGTATTTTCTGCAACATAGACCCTCAAAGTGACTTCAAATGTGAGGTGGTCCCTAAAAAAAATGGCTTTGAAAATTTTGTTGTAAAAATGACCAATAAACAATAAAAGCACACATATTTAGTATTGCCATGTCTGTCATGACCCGCCCTATAAACCTGTCCCACTAATTAACCCCTTTAGTGAACCCCTTAAAAAAAACAAGGCAAAAAAAACAATGATTTATCATCATACCGCCGAACAAAAAGTGGGATAACACGTGATCAAAAAGACAGATATAAATAAACATGGTACCGCTGAAAACGTCATCTTGTCCCGCAGAAAACAAGCTGCCATACAGCATCATCAAGAAAAAAATAGAAAAGTTATAGCTCGCAGAATAAAGCGATGCAAAAATGCTTATTTTTTATATATAAAAGTTTTTATTGTATAAATGCGCCAAAACATAAAAATGATATAAATGAGGTATCGCTGTAATTATACTAACCGAAAGAATAAAACTGCTTTATCAATTTTACCACACGCAGAATGGTATAAACGCCCCCCCCCCACAAAGAAATTAATGAATTGCTGGTTTTTGTTCATTCTGCCTCCCAAAAATCGTAATAAAAAAACGATCAAAAAATGGCATATGCCCAAAAAATGGTACCAACAAAAATGTCACTCGTCCCACAAAAAATAAGACCTCAAATGACTCTGTGGGCCAAAATTTGGAAAAATTATAGCTCTCAAAATGTGGTGATGCGAAAACTATTTTTTGCAACAAAAAGCGTCTTTTAGCGTGTGACAGCTGCCAAACATAAAAACCCATTATATATAGTAAATCAAACCCCCTTTATCACCCCCTTAGTTAGGGAAAATAATAAAATTAAAAAATGTATTTATTTCCATTTTCCCTTAGAGTTAGGGTTAGGCTTGGGGCTAAAGTTAGGGTTAGGCTTGGGATTAGGGTTAGGGGTGTGTTAGAGTTTGGTTTGTGGTTAGGTTTATGATTAGGGTTGGGATTAGGGATAGGGGTTAGGGTTGGAGTTAGAATTGGGGGTTTCCACTATTTAAGCACATCAGGTGCTCTGCAAATGTGACATGGCATCTGATCTCAATTCCAGCCAATTCGGCGTTGAAAAAGTCAAAAAGGTGCTCTTTCCCTTCTGAGCTCTGCCATGCGCCCAAACAGTAGTTTACCCACACATATGGGGTATCAACGTACTCAGGAAAAATTGCACAATAACTCTTGGGGTCCAATTTCTTCTGTTACCCTTGGGAAAATACAAAATTGGGGGTGAAAATATCATTTTTGTGGAAAAAAAATATGATTTTTTATTTTTATGGTTCTACGTTATAAACTTCTGTGAAGCACTTGGGGGTTCAAAGTGCTCACCACACATCTAGATAAGTTCCTTTCGGTGTCTAGGTTCCAAAATGGGGTCACTTTTGAGGGGTTTCCTCTGTTTAGGCACATCAGGGGCACTCCAAACGCGACCTGACACTCGCAGACCAATGCAGATCAAAGTCTGCATTACTAAACATCACTACTTCTATTCCGAGCCCCAATGAGTGCCCATACAGTAGTTTTCGCCCACATTTAGGGTATCAGCGTACTCAGGGCAAATTGGAGAACAAGTTTTGGGGTCCAATTTCTTCCATTACCCTTGGGAAAATATAAAATGGGTGACTAAAAGATCATTTTTGTGGGAAAAAATAGGCTTTTTATTTTCATGCCCGGGCATTATAAACTTGTGTGAAGCACTTGGGGGTTCAAAGTGCTCACCACAGATCTAGATAAGTTCCTTAGGGGGTCTAGTTTCCAAAATGGGGTCACTCATGGGGGGTTTCCACTGTTTAGGCACATCAGGGGCTCTGCAAACTGAACATGACACCCATCAAAGTCTGCTTTCCAAAATGTCATTACTTCCTTTCCGAGCCCTGCTGTGCTCCCAAACAGTATTCCCCCACATATGGGATATCAGCGTACTCAGGACAAATTGGACAACAACTTTTGGGGTCCAATTTCCTTGGGACTAAAAAAATCATTTTTGTGGAATTTTTTTTTCACACCCAGGCATTATAAACTTTAGTGAAACACTAGGGTGTTCAAAGTGCTCACCACAGATTTAAATAAGTTCCTTAGGGGGTCTAGTTTCCAAAATGGTGTCAATTGTGGGGGGTTTCCACTGTTTAGGCACATCAGGGACTCTCCAAACGCGTCATGGCGTCCAATCTCAATTCCAGCCAATTTTGGTTTGAAAAAGTGAAACGGCGGTCCTTCCCTTCCAAGCCCTGCCGTGCGACCAAACAGTGGTTTCCCCCACATATGGGGTATCAGCATACTCAGGAGAAATTGCACAACAACTTTTTCTGTCCATTTTCTCATTTTACCCTTGTTAAAATAAAATAATTGTTTGTAAAAGATCATTTTTGTGACTAAAAAGTTAAATGTTCATTTTTTCCTTCCAAGTTGCTTCAGCTCCTGTGAAGCACCTGAAGGGTTAATAAACTTCCTGAATGTGATATTGAGTACTCTGTCGGGTGCAGTTTTGAAATGGTGTCACTTTTGGGTATTTTCTGCCATATAGACCCCTCAAAGTGACTTCAAATGTGAGGTGATCCCTAAAAAAAATTGTTTTGTATAATTTGCTGTAAAAATAAGAAATCGCTGGTCAACTTTTAACCCTTATAACTTCGTAAAAAAAAAATTTTGATTCCAAAATTGTGCTGATGTAAAGTAGAAATGTTATTTAGTAACTGTTTTGTGTGACTTATTTCTCTGTTTTAAGGGAATAAAAATTCAAAGTTTGAAAATAGCAAAATTTTCCAAATTTTTGCCATATTTCCATTTTTTCATAAATAACCGCAAGTTATATCGAAGAAATTTTACCACTATCATGAAGTACAATATGTCACGTGAAAACATTCTCAGAATCTGTGGGATCTGTTAAAGCGTTCCAGAGTTACAGTGCCTTGCGAAAGTTTCGGGCCCCTGGAACTTTTCAACCTTTTCCCACATATCGTGCCTCAAACATAAAGATAACGAATGTAAATTTTTGGTGAAGAATCAACAAGTGGGACACAATTGTGAAGTTGAACGAAATTAATTGGTTATTTTAAATTTTTGTGCAAATACAGAAACTGAAAAGTGGGGATGCAATATTATTCGGCCCCTTTACTTTCAGTGCAGCAAACTCATTCCAGAAGTTCATTGTGGATCTCTGAATGATCCAATATTGTCCTAAATGACTAATGATGATAAATACACCTGTGTGTAATCAAGTCTCCGTATAAATTCACCTGCTCTGTCAAATGCTTTGCTGAAGTCAAGATATACTATTGTTGTAATTCAGCAACATCAGAAAGTTTCCGAGCATGAACTGCCTTTTTAAGGTCATGCCACAGCATCTCAATGGGATTAAGGTCAGGACTAACCTTAAATTGTTTTTCTTAAGCCATTCAGTGATGGACTTGATTGTGTGCTTTGGATAATTGTCCTGCTGCATAACTCAAGTGAGCCTCAGCTTGAGGTCACATTGGCCAGACATTCTCCTTTAGTTTTTTTTGGTAGACAGCAAAACAGCCACAGACCATCACACTATCACAACCATAATTTACTCTTGTTATGATGTTCCTTTTCTGAAAAGCTGTGTTACTTTTATGCCAGATGTACTGAGACATACACCTTCCAAAAAGTTAAACTTTTGTCTCGTCAGTTTATAGATTATTCTCTCAAAAGTCTTGGGGATCATCAAGATGTTTTCTGGCACAACTGAGAAGAGCCTTTACATTCTTATTGCTGAGCAGTGGTTTTCGTCTTAGAACTCTACAATTCAGGCCATTTCTCACTAGTCTCTTTCTTATGGTGAAGTCATGAACACTGACCTTAATGGAGGCAAGTGAGGCCTGCAGTCCTTTTGATGTTGATGTGGGGTCCTTTGTGACCTCTTGGATGAGTCCTCTCTGCGCTCGTGGGGTAATTTTGGTTGGCCGGCCACTCCTGAGAAGGTTCACCACTGTTCCATGTTTTTGCCATTTGTGGATAATGGCTCTCACTGTGTTTTTTTCTGGACTCCCAAAACTTTAGAAATGGCTTCATAACCTTTTCCAGACTGATAGACCTCAATTACTTTATTTCTCATTTGTTCCAAAATTTCATTAGATCACGGCATGATGTCTTTTGAGAAGCTTTTGGTTTACTTCACTTTGTCAGACAGGTCCTATTTAAGTGATTTCTTGATTAAGAACAGGTGTGGCAGTAATCAGGCCTGGGTGTGGCTAGGAAATTTGAACTCAGCTTCCAAATATATGGTAAACCACAGTTAATTTATGTTTTAAAGAGCAGGACAATCACTTTTCCACACAGGGCCCTGACAAACATGCAAAAGAATAGGAGAGCAGGAAGGGGAAATTTTTTTTTTCAAACAACTGTATAGCATTTCTACATTATCCTGTAGAAACCACATAAGGAAACAGGGTTCTGGCAGCTTTTGAAGAAATATGTTGTTGGTATTAAAGCTGGTTCCTTATTAATTTTTCTATGAAAGTCTCACTCTCTATGTTTGAGTTCATCTGCAAGTTGCAGATGTGATTAGTTCTGTGTGCTTGCCTGCATATCGGACAAGTGCAAAAGAAGCTGCCTATCCTTTGCATGTATTGTATGTAAAATATCAACCAATATGTCATACATTTCAAACATTTTGTTGCTCAATTTTCATCTTTTGCAAAATGTGGCTAAGCCTTTTAGGGAAGGTTTGGAAAATTGAGGTGTCGGTCCATTTATAGGCGTCCACCCACTCCATGAATCGGTGTGAAAGGTTGTTACGTCAGTATTTTGCACTTGTTGCCTCCGCCCTTATCATAGGGGCTGCTGCATCCTACATTGGATTAATATTGTGATCCATTTTTGGTTAATATAGCTGCCTTATTTTCTGTGCTATTTAAAACCACTACTCTGGTTCGCAAATCAGACCAAAATAGTGAATGGTGCAAATTTTTCCACATTGGAGTGTGCAAAAATTTGGTCATGTGCATGTTATGCACTCTTTACACGAGACTGAAGGCCAGCAGCAGTGTCCTTCATCCAGCTTTATTTCTATTTGAGATGTGAGATGAACATCTTAAAAACCTAAATTTTAGATTTGATATTGGCTGGACAGAGAGTGGTTTCAGGATTTTGGAATACTATATGGTCTGATTGACCCCACTATGCTACATTATTCTGCATAGAATAGGTGAAGATGCCCTCAATGCTGTGATTGTCTTAGTTTATGTATAACATTTGCAGAATCAAATGCCTGACTCTCACAGCAGCTTCTTCTATGAGGATATTGCTTGGTTTCTAGACTACAATTTACAGTTGGAAGCTAATCTGCTGCACGCGCCTGGTTGTACCTGCAGTTCCACCTTTTTCTGCTGTGTGGCACCACTGCCCTTTAAATCAAAGACGACAACAGACAAATTTTCTTTTAGAAAGAAAATCACCAAAAAAGGTTTTATATTTATTTATAGTGGACATTTGGATTTTTTTTTTGTGTTTTTTTTTTTATTAATACAAAAGTAAAGTTTATTTCAAGACATCCCACATAATGTTACAATTGAGTTAGTAATTACATTCTCATGTTATTGTCCCTTTTCATAGCCAGGGATGAAAGTTTCTCTGTGACATGCGATCAATAAGCTGCATTTTGCTGGACAAAGATCAGAGTGTAAAAACAAAAAAATAGAGCTAATGCTTATTTGCTGTCTGCATCTCTCACATATTCACCTGCACAAGATATCCAATTATTAAAAGGAATATTGTCATGGTGTTTTCTGTAATTGGATACAAGGTTTCTTTAACTGAATGATGTTGATGAGATGCCGGAATTAGGAAAAGATAATAGCTGGTGACATTACACTCTGGTCTCAGATTGGTATAAATAAGAGTCCTGTTTAACCCTTTAAAGATTGTCCATATGTTACAGGAGGCCATCGAGAGTCAGAATAAACTGAGTGGATAAGATACTTGCTGCTAGAGATGAGCAAATATATTTGAGTACAATTGAACCAAACATTACAAAAATCTGCATTACCCAGATTTTTTTTTTTGTAATTTCTTCTGTACGGAATAACAAGATGGCGGCCAATGGTCATCATTTTTTCTAAATCCTAAAGGGTGCACAAAAGGTTAAAAAATCCTTATAGTCACCTTACTGCTCACCTTTTGTGCCTCTCCGCTTCTTTACTGTCACTTGATTATTTTGATCACCACCATGAGATCTGATGAGAGGCCGAGGAATGCTCTGTAAATGCACGATCACTGTGCATGTCATGACATCATGACCTTTCGCGTGCTTGACCAGAACCTTACAGTGCCCCATCAAAGCTGGAAGCCCAGCCCAACGTTCATGGCAGTGATAAGAGAATGCAAGAACTGCAAGATAAAGAAGTATGCCAGTATAAAGGGATCATCTACAAATAATCTGTATTTATTGATAAAGAGACAAAAAAACAAAAGAATCTAAAAACAATTACCATTTCCAATAGGCTGCATGTGCAAAACTAGACATGTCGACAATAGATCAATCAATATATATCCAATAAATAGTTATAATTAGGCTGTATAGGATTGCACTTCGCCAACTATAATATCACACTATCTTAGTAAAAATGTACAACGGTGTACTAGTGATGAGCAAATCTGAACTGTAAACTTCAGGGTTCGTACTGGACTCCTAGATTCCCGAACACAGACTTTTTCCCGGCAGTCCATCATAAAGTTCTGGTTCGCCAGCCGAATAAAGCTTGTTGAAAGGTTGCTACACAGCCAATCAATAAGATTTTAGACCTTGGGCACTTCCTAAGCCATCACAGCCATGCCAATTACTGGCATTGTTATGATTGGCCGGCGCACCATGTGACCCAGCCTGTATAATGACTGGGTCATGGGTTGCACAGCCATTCTGTTCCTCGTGCACTGTCAGTGTGGTTCTCTGTGCCATATCAACCTTGTGTTGTGTGCCATATAAACCTTGTGCTCTGTGCCAGAAAAGACTGCTACTATGTGCCGTAGCAGCGTTGTGTAGACTGCCCTAAAAGCCTGTTCCTGTCTGCCATACCAGTGTTGTGTTGACTGCTATGTACCATATAAACCTTGTACTCTAAGGCAAAAAATTCTGATAGTCTGTTGCATAAAAAGCTTGTTCTCTGTGGCAAAAATCCTATTGACCTGTTGCATAAAAAGCTTGTACTCCCATTGCACTGTGTCATATGAACCTTGTTCTCTGTGGCAAAAAAATCCAATTGGCCCTGTGCTATATGAACATTGTTCTCTGTGGCAAAAAAAATCTATTGCTCTATTGCATAAAAACCTTGTTCTCCGGCAAAAAATACTATTGCTCTGTTTCATAAAAAAATATTTCTCTGTGGAAAAAATCCTATTGCTCTGTGCCACATAAACCTTGTTCTCTGTGGCAAAAAAATCCTATTGCTCTGTTGCATAAAGTTTTTACACTTTGGAAAAAATACTTGTAGTCTGTGCCATAAAAGCCTGTTGCTCTGTGGTATAATAGCCTTCAGTAGAATCCAGCCTCTTGCCTAATAGGTATTTTTTTAATTGGGAAAAACATTAGGAGAGCAGCAAATAAGGACGGTCGTGTTGCTGCTGGTGATGATAGTGTAGCTGCTGCAAGCAGAGGACGTGGTCAATCTGCACCTGTTACATGTCCAACTGCAACACCTTCCTCAGGTACATACATGCAATAGGACTTTCAGCGCTGCCCCAGTGCTGCAGAACTAATGGTGAGGCTAGAACATGTGGAGGTTGCGTTAGATTGGATGGCTGAGAGTGCCTCTAGTTCCTTCATATTTTCTTCCACCCAGTCCCCTGGTGGTGGTAACCTCAGAAACAGTCCAACACATAGTGGCAGGATGCAAAATGCAAGCAGGAACAGCGTAAATCGAACACCACAACCAAGTAGTGGGAATTGTATACAGGAACGTCTGCACAGCATATGGGCTAAGTCCCCCTAAGTCCAGGTGGGAGACACCAGAGAAAGTGGTGGAGAATGAAAGGGCCAAAATCCTATTGGACTTCAAGATCCAGACAGAAAAGCAGATTTTGGCTAACTAACCAGACATTGTCATAGTAGCCAAGGATCAGAAGACAGTAATGATAATATATGTGGCAGTGCCAAGTGACACCAACATCAGAAAGAAGGAATATGAGAAGCTGGAGAAATACGAGGGCCTCAAAGAAGAACTGAAGAAGATGTGGAAGATTAAGGCAACAGTGATTCCAGTGGTGATAGGAGCACTCGGAGCAGTGACCCCTAAGTTGGAAGAATAGCTACAACAGATCCCAGAAGCAACATCTGAACTCTCTGTCCAGAAAAGTGCAATGCTGGGAACAACTAGAATCATGCGCAGAACCCTCAAACTCCCAGGCCTCTGGTAGAGGACCCGAGAATGAGAGAGGACAACAAAAACCACCCCCAGTGGGGGTGATAAGGAAGTTTTTATATATTTTAAATAGAAGCTTTTTTCACTTTGAATGGTGTGCTGCCTCCAATTTATGTGTGTGTGTGTATATATATATATATATATATATATATATATATATATATAGATAGATATTAGTGATGAGTGAATGCGCTCGCCACTGCTCGTTACTTACCCGAGTATCACTGTACTCGGTGACCTCGGCGAGCGCCGAGCATTTCCGGTGTTAATCGGTTGGAGATCGGGTCTCCGCCCTGCAATTTTTAGAGCTCCAATCAGGGCTGGCGTCAGCACCCGGCATACCCATGCAAGTGCCGGGGCCCTGAGCAGGTGGGGGGGCCCACTCGCCGTCCGTCAGCGGAGGAGAGCGGTGCCAGTGCCGCCACTGGGCCCCCCCGCTTGCTGAGCGCCCCGGCAGCCGGCCCGCACAATACTCTCCTCTCCCCGTGAGTCCGCAATCCGCAGCTCCAGGCTCCCTCTGCAGGGCGCCTGCGCTTCCTCTCACAGCAGCGCCGCTGAATGATGTCATCATTCAGCAGCCCACTGTCGCAGAGAGAGCGTGGACACCGGACAGGTGAGATATGAGGTACGTGTATGTGTCTGTGTGTGTCTGTCTGTCTGTGTGTGTGTATGTAGTGTGGTGCTTTGTGTGTGTGTATGTGAGAGAGTGCTGCGGTGCTGTCTGTGTGTGGTGCTGTATGTGTGATGGTGGTGGGGGGAGGCAGTGATGGTGGTGAGGAGCTGGAGGCAATGATGATGATGATGGGGAGGCGATGATGATGGGGAGGCAATGATGATGATGATGGGGAGACGATGATGATGGGAAGGCAATGATGATGGGGAGACAATGATGATCATGGCGAGGCAATGATGATGATGATGGGAGTCTTTCCATAGCACCTTTTCCTGAGCCGTAACAGCGCAGAACGCAGCGCAGTGCAGAGGAGAGCTCCATATTTTGTATGGAGCATTATATGGGGTCCAATATTCTTTATGGAGCATTATGTATGGAGGACTATGTGGTGCCCATAATATTGTATGGAGGACTGTACTGTCCAGTCTGTACTGTGCGCTGTGAGGATTTGGCGGTTTTTGAGCTATTGTACAATTTACAATAGATATCACTCATGTAATGGAAGAAGTGAAGTGTTTGGCATTGTACTAAATCCATATTTCTCTGCAGCATCTGTGCATCATGAATCGTGGTCTGCGTTAAAGGGGCCCACTGAGACTCTTTCGCCCGGGGCCCATAAAAACCTGGAGCCGGCCCTGGCTCCAATGAACATGCAGCGATTGTCTGCCACACACTGTAATGCCACAGCCATCTTTGTTGTGGTATTGCAGTGATTGGCTGGCCGCTAGTGTTAAGCGATACGATACCGCAAGTATCGGGTATCGGCCGATATTAGCTCTATCGGCCTTTCGATACTTAGTTCCGATATTTTCGTTTATCGGATACCGGAATCGGGATTGTCGCTGTCACTGTCAGTGTCCGTCGGTCGGGTCTGTCAGGAGTCAGCGGCACTTACCTGGCAGAAGATCTCCGGCGGTCACGGGCTGGACTGCTTCATGGCCGCCATCATCTTTCCCCGGCGGTCACATGCAGTTTCTCGCGATAACTGCAGTGACTGCTGGGTAATCCCGGCCGTAAAGCAGTCAGTCCGATGACGTCACCGCCGGGGAAGCAGGTAATCAGCTGTGCTGCGTCAAGATGACAGGCTCTGCCTGTCATTGCGATGTAGCAGAGCTGGATCGCCGTGGGACAGTCGTTACTATGGACTGCGTCGGACAGGTGGTATACTGTTGTTTTTTTTTTTTCTTTTTTTACAGGAGATCGATGGCGTCACAGGAATGAGAGTATAATAAAAGAAATGAAAGCTGTGTTGTCTCTTTTATTTCATTAAAATACTTTTTTCTTGCTGTGTCTTTTTTTTTATACATTTAAAAACTTTGGGATTAATAATGGATCGGTGTCTTATAGACACCTCTCCATTATTAACCGGGCTTATTCTCACCGTGCAATCAACGGTGACATTAACCCCTTATTACCCCACTTGCCACCGCTACAGGGCAGTGGGAAGAGCTGGGTAAAGTGCCACAATTGGCACATCTTTTGATGCGCCAAATGTGGGGCTGCTGTAGCCTGGTATTATCAGGCTGTTGAGGGCCAAAATTCATGGGCCTTGACAGTCTTTTAATACCAGGCCGCAGCAGTCTGCATTTTACTTGGCTGGTTAACACAAATAGGGGGACCCCTACGCCTTTTTTTTTCGAGGGGATCCCCTATTTTTGTTAACCAACCAAGCTAAGCAAACTGCTGTGGCCTGGTATTATCAGGCTGGCAAGGTCCATGTATGTTGGCTCCTTAACAGCCTTAAATACCATTCCTCAGCAGCAGGGGCGTACATATAAATCATGGGGCCCCATAGCAAAAGTCTAAATGTTCCCCACCCCCCCAAAAAAAAAACCCAGAGGCATTGTAAATGTAAAGTGCCAGCACAGTGAGGGAAGTTGAGTCGCACAGAGACAGGGGTTTTGGGGGTACTCGGCACCGATCACGTCGACTTCTATGGGGATGTCACGAGTAGCACAGCTCGGTCCGTGACCTGGGCGATCACTGGAATGTGGGATATTTCCAGGGGATGATAGAATGTTCGTGTAGTTTGTCGTGACGCCACCTGTAGTACCTGGTCAGGGTGTCCAGCGCTGCTGTGCAGGTCCTCTGGAAGGGATGGTGTAGTGCAGGTAGGTGAAAAGTCTTCTACAGGTAACACGCTATCCTTCCAGGGCAGATAGATGTGAGATAGAGCAATGGTGCAAAGTGATGTAGCAGAGTGGACTATGCGACGTAGTAAGAAAGCAGGAAACACTTCAAGTTAAACGTTGCGTAATAAAATTTTTAATAATAACATTACAAAAGTGCAAATGGCTTATATTATGTGACATGTTTTGTTACTGTTGATACCCTTGATATGTGTTATACATGTGTGTTAATAAATACATATTCAACAAAAGTGCAAATAGCATTAGTGCCGAAGTTCGTGGAGACTTCTTAGGACTACAACCCCATCGGGGTAACTTCACAGTGTCCTTTACTTGTGCTTGGGGAGGACCCGCTCCAAACCTCCAAATGTGGTCTTGGGTGGGCTGCAAGACTTTCCTTGAGCAGATCTCACTTTCGGCCACACCAAACGGGTTTTTAGTTTCTGAGGTAGTTGAAAATAGTGCACAGTAAAGTTTTTTGTAAAACCAAAATGGAGCACCGAAGTGCCAACTATTTACAGAAAAATTTGTGAGCCACTACAGTTCATGGCTTCAAAGTTGAACATTTTCATTACAGTGAAACACCATTACCCAACCTGGGTATATTAAGGCAACAATAAACTTGTTCTTCTGAACATTCACCCGTCCGGGTACATCAAACCATTACCCAACATGGGTATATTAAGGCAAAAATAAACTTGTTCTTCTGAACATTCACCCGTCCGGGTACATCAAACCATTACCCAACATGGGTATATTAAGGCAACAATAAACTTCTTTTTATGAACATTCACCCGTCCGGGTACATCAATAATTTAACTATTTACATACAGAGACCCTGTCCGGGTTATTTAGACTTCTTTGGCTGGCCTCTTCCAGGTACCACCTGGTACTGTTGTGGAGCTTGCCAAACATCCGTGACAGGAGGGTCCACCCAGACCTGATGACGTCGTGTGGCGTGTACAGTGACGTCGTGACCCGCTATCTGGGTCTGTGTGGCCACCTCTTTCGTCTCCCTCCGGGTCTGGAACCCTATGTCCCGGACTGTACGAACCCCAGGGGGCCTAACAGGCACCGGGTACGGGCCAGCTATCATTATCATGTCCATAGCTGGGGCTGCTGAGGAGACCACTGAGGGAGGCTGGGGAGATTTACGGCGTGGGGTGGGCACTTGTGCAGAGGCCTGGTTGGGGAGGCTGAAGGCTCGTAGGGTCTGTCAGTTTCCTGACACTCTGGGGAGTAGGGGTCGCACCTGGTAACATTTAGGGCGTACCATCCATTGTAACCCCAGTGTCGGGTGTAAGTCACCAAGTCTCCTGGCAACAGGTCCCTCCCCGGGTGTCCTTCTGGGAGGTGAGCCTCCACGTCCCGCCGGGTTAAAAAACTTCTAAATAAAGTCCAGGCTCCTGGATGAAGCCCCAACCACCTTTTAACTTAAAGTTCCGTACTGCACCCTTACGCCGCGGCTCCCTCACCGTACTTTTATCCTTTCTCATACGTGCCTTCTCTGCCAGGTCCTTCTCCAGGTGACGTTGCCGAAGCTTTTGGGATTCTCGCTGCTCCCTTTGTCGCTCTGCTTCCCGCTCCCGACGTCTCCACTCTTCCTCCTGACGCCGGTTGTAATTTCCTCCACCAGCTGCTCCATGTCTCCACCATCAAATGCCAGCTTACGATGTCCGGTTTGCGGCAGCTCTCCTTGTGCCCCCCAGTCCTGGCGGCGCTCACCTGTGGCGGAAGCAGCCGGCTCTGGAACAGATGACGGTCGGGGCTCCGGTACAGGCAGGTAGTGCTCTGGTGCCTGCGCGGCCTCCTCCATGAGGACGGGTGTCGCTTCTTCTGCCTCAGCGACGGGGGCAGACAGCGGGATCTGGGGTGCTGGTGCGGCGTTTTCTGCAGGAATGGGTGCCTCCACTGTGATACTGGCAACCGGTTCAGATTGCAAGGGCTGGGATGCCCACACGGCCTTCTGTACTGGAACGGGTGCCTCCACTGAGATACTGGCAACCGGTTCAGATTGCAAGGGCTGGGATGCCCGCACGGCCTTCTGTAGTGGAACGGGTGCCTCCACTGAGATACTGGCAACCGGTTCAGATTGCAAGGGCTGGGATGCCCGCACGGCCTTCTGTACTGGAACGGGTGCCTCCACTGAGATACTGGCAACCGGTTCAGATTGCAAGGGCTGGGATGCCCGCACGGCCTTCTGTACTGGAACGGGTGCCTCACCTTCCGGTACAGACACTTCAGGGGGTAAGAGGGATTGGCGCCGCTCCAATTGTAGTTTTAGGGCCCGCCAGCTCGCTTCCATCCTGGCGACCTCCTCCCGGTGCCGGGCCAGGTCTCTCAGGGTATCCTCCGCTTCTTCCAGCGTAGGAGGGTTTCCAGGCCGGGTGCCAAACGGTGGCTCCGTGGCGATCGGGTCGCTTCCGTGGGGGGAGAGCTCTGACTCCTCCATCCCTTCCCACTTCTGCTCACGTCCATTCGCCATCTCAGCAAAGTCACATGTGTCATTAGCATCAGGAGAGGCGACATCTTTTGTAGGGAGGCGGGACCTTCGCGTTCGTTTACGCCCACTGAGGAGGATGAGGAGGCGGAACTCCAGAGCTGTGGGGCACGATCTTACATTGCAGTAACATTTAGAGTGTGCGGACATCGTTTTCGCGCCACGGAGTGAGTGTACGCCCACGAGAGCACCCCCTTATTCTTCACCTGTGCCTCGTGGCGCAGATATGACGGAAAAATGGCAAATACAGTCTATGATGATTTTTGCAATTCTCAAGCAAAAAAACAGTTCAATTAAGGCACACAGGACACATATATATGTCACAATGACATGTATATATATATATATATATATGTATTCTAAGTGTGTATATTTTGTGTTTACAAGGAAAGAAAGTGTTTTTTTAGTTGCGATATTTTGTTCCCATAGACTTACATGGGACTTCCGGTATCGGAATCGGATATCGACGATATTTAGTGATATCGGCGATACCATTCCGATCCGATATTTTTAGATATCGAGCAGTATCGCTCAACACTACTGGCCGCACAACGTCATCAGGTCTATAAGAGACCGGATGCCGCCCTGCTTTCCCATTCAGCTCCGGATTCAGACAGTGTAGGGAGAGTTGCTGCTGAGATAGGGAGAGATTTGCGCCTTTATTAGTTAGTGTGGGTCTAATTCAAAGTACTTGTTCTCACCCACAAAGCTCTCCACAGGGCAGCACCCCCCCTACATCTCCTCCCTCATTTCTATCGGCCTAACCGACAGCTGCGCTCTGCAAACGACTTTCGACTAACCTCTGCACTAATCTGTACATCCCACTCCCGACTTCAAGACTTCTCCCGTGCTGCGCCAATGCTCTGGAATGCTCTACCCCTACAAATTAGGACCATCCACAATTTGCATGGTTTCAGGCACTCCCTCAAAACACATTTGTTCAGAGCGGCCTATCATGTTCACTAATCAAAGTCATTTTATGTGTAAGTGTGTGTGTGTGTAGCCCATTCACTATCTCCATCCATCCCTCACTCCCTCAAGATGGCTGGACCATCATTGTAAATATACTTGTAAATACACACCTGTACTTTGTATCTCCCTCACCTAATTGTAGATTGTAAGCTCTCACGAGCAAGGTCATCTTATTTTGCTTTAATTATTGTATTGTTAATGTTGTTTCTTATGACCTGTGTTTTGAAACTGTTAAACTGTAAAGCACTGCAGAATATGTTGTGGCTATATAAATATAATATAAATAAAATTATTATTATTATTATTATTATTATTTCAGCCCATGCACTTAGTGTATGGGCATTACAAGTATAGGAGACCCTCTCCTTTAAACTGGGAAGACCTTTTTCGTAGGCCGTACTCCACGTCTCTTCCTACACCACCCCTAGATCACCAGGGTGACCGTGTTCCGTGATGAAACAGTCACTATATTGTTTTGCCAGGGTGTTTAGGATGTCCGTCACTACAAATATTTACACAGTCCGTTGATGTGCCCCACCCCAGGGGAAAATGTTTTTCAGCCCATGCACTTAGTGTGTGGCCATTCCAAGTATAGGAGACCCGTTCGTTTGTAATGGAAACTGATTTTTAGGAGGACGTCATACACATCTCTTCCAAGTGGTATTTTGGTTTGTCCAAATTTGAGACAGACCATCCATTAAATGCATAGACAAAAAGTATGTGAGACCCACTCCATAATAATGTGAACTTTGTTGGTTGCTAATATTCTTCAATAATGCAATTTTTCTATGCCAGTTCTTCAGCCTCAACACTGCAATGCAAAAATGCATGTTCTTCTGATTCACCACAGCAATTGTTCAATGCAGGTTCTGAAGCCTCAACAGTGCAATTATCCACTGATGATTCTTCAGGCTCAACACTGAAATGCTCCACTGCAGCGTCTTTAGGGTCAACACTGCAATTGTCCACTGCTGGGTCTTTAGCATCAGCACTGCAACTGTCCACTGCCGATTCTTCAGCATCAACAATGCAATTTTAAACTGCAGGTTCTTTAGCACCAACACTGCAATGGTCCACTGCCAGTTCTTCAGCCTCAACACTGCAATGCTAAAATGCAGGGTCTTCTGACTCACCACTGCAATTGATCAATGCAGGTTCTTAAGCCTCAAGAGTGGAATTATCCACTGATGATTGTTCAGGCTCAACACTGAAATACTCCATTGCTGGGTCTTTAGCATCAATACTGCAATTGTCCACCGCTGGGTCTTTAGCATCAACACTGCAACTGTCCACGGCCGGTTCTTCAGCGTCAACAATGCAATTTTAAACTGCAGGGTATTTAGCGCCAACACTGCATTGGTCCTCCACTGGGTCTTCAGCGTCAGCTCTGCAATTGTCCAACACTGGGACTTTAGCATCAACGCTGCAATTGTCCACTGCCGGGTCTTCAGTCTCAACTATTGACTGTATATCCAAACAATATGGGAGTAACAAACTAATAGGAAGAATGCTTTCAGGTGTCCATCAAGTATTTTGATTCAAAGGCTTATTGGGGTGTGTGTTACTCTGATGCAGGGCGGGCCTTGCAGTCAGTGCATAGGCTAACAGCATGGCAGAACAAATAATGAATAATGTGAACTTGGTTTTACTGTGTACATCCACTAGGTCGGTTCAAAGCCTTTTTGGGGTGCATTTGAATTTGATGCAGGGCGGGCCTTGCAGTCAATGCATAGGCTAGCAGTATGGCAGAACAAAATGAATATTGTGAACTTGGTTTTCCTGTGTACATCCACTAGGTCGGTTCAAAGCCTTTTTGAGGTGCATTTAAATTTGATACTGGATAGGGCCTCGAAGTCAATGCATAGGCTAACTGTATGGCAGAACAAAATGAATAATGTGAACTTGGTTTTCCTGCGTGAGTCCACTAGGTTGGTTCAAAGCCTTTTTACGGTGCGTTTGGAATTGATGCATGGCGGACCTTGCAGTCAATGCATAGGCTAACAATATGGCAGTGAGAAAAGAGTAATGTGAATGTGGTTTTACTGTGTTCATCCACTAGGTC
The DNA here is from genome assembly GCA_033576555.1 of Oophaga sylvatica. Taxonomy (NCBI): domain Eukaryota; kingdom Metazoa; phylum Chordata; class Amphibia; order Anura; family Dendrobatidae; genus Oophaga; species Oophaga sylvatica. Next base: position 964,639,747 of record JARQOD010000001.1, read on the forward strand.
GCTGCTAAGCCTTTTTGGGGTGCATTTCAAATTGATGCAGGGAGGGCCTTGTATTCAATGCATAAGGTAACAGTATGGCAGTGGCAAAAGAGTAATGTGAACGTGGTTTTCCTGTGTACATCTACTAGATCGGTTCAAATCCTTTTTTGGGTGCTTTTGAATTTGATGCAGGGGGCCTTGCAGTCAATGCATAGGCTAACAATATGACAGAACAAAATGAATAATATGAATTTGGCTTTCAAGTGTACATCCACAAGGTTGGTTCAAAGCCTTTTTGGGGTGTGTTTAAATTTGATGCAGGATAGGGACTTGAGGTCAATGCATAGGTTAACAGTATGAAAGAAAAAAATTAATAATGTGAACTTGGTTTTCCTTTGTACATACACTAGGTCAGTTTAAACTTTTTTTGGGGTGTGTTTGAATTTGATGCAGCCCCGGCCTTGTATTCAATGCATAAGCTAACAGTATGGCAGTGGCAAAAGAGTAATGTGAATGTGGTTTTCCTGTGTACAACCACTAGGTCGGTTCAAAGCCTTTTTGTGGTGCATTTGAATTTGATGCAGGCAGGGCATTGCATTCAATGAAGAAGCTAACAGTATGGCAGTGGCAAAAGAGTAATGTAAACTTGGTTTTCCTATGGCCATCCAGTACCTGGATTCAAAGGCTTAATGGGGTGTGTGTTACTTAGCTGCAGAGCAGGCCTTGCATTTAATGCATAGGCAACGTTATGGGAGACCTAGTTTCTTATTATTGGAACACTTTTTCATGAGAACCTCCTGTACATCTCATCACAGGGGTATTGGGGTGCGTCCTAATTTTTGGCAGCCCAGCCACTCGCTGCCTAGGCAATAACAGCATAGGAGACCAACTGTTTAATATTGGCCCTTTAAGAAGACTAATGCTGCCTGATGCCCCTAACAAAATTGGCTTTGTTGCTTTAAGAGTCCCTCCTTCATAAATGAAACAAGATGTGTCTGATGATGAGTCACACACCACATGGCCAGCTAAGTTTGTTAAATGCTACAATGACATTTCCCAGTAAATGCATTTGTATTGTTTGGAAGCAATGGTAACATTGAAAAATGCATCAAAAACGCTACTTGTGAACATAGACAAATTGGTGGAGGAACTTTTTTACTTTTGGTTAATTATTTTGCCTTATATAAAAGTCATTAGCCTGGAAAGGATATTCCTTGACATATTTCCCAAGAAAATCCATCTTGTTTTCGTTTTTGTATGTTTTTGGTGTGCCTTTAAAAATGGCGTAAGACTCTGACAACATTGCTCACAGTTGTGACCTGGGAGTCAGAAATGCTTCCAGGGGTATTCCCCATAATATTCTCATGTCATTTGAGCTGTATTGCCATAATTTACAGATATTTTTAGAGTTTAAAAGACCCCCGGGGCTGGAGGGGGGATCACAGCAAAAATGCTCGGTTTACCCATAGACTTACATTGGGCTCGTTGCTCGTGTCAAGTACCCTAGTATTCCAATTTGCTCGACCCGAATAACAAGCACTCGAGCATTTTAGTGCTCGCTCATCACTAATAGATATATATATAGATATATATACTTAACAAGGGTCCAGCCAAGGGACAGAAGGGACAATTTTGGAGGATGAGGCGGAGAACATTGAGGAGCTGTGTTTCCAGCAGGGTGCACTCCAAGATGCTCATGGGCATCACACGAAAGTGGCTGGGGGATACAGAGGACCCAAACCATACACCTCCCACTGAGGACAGCTTGGCGTTTAGTCTGGGCAGCCTGGCACACATAAGCCAATGCATGCTTCTGTGCCCATGCAATGACCGCCGACTTCTGTCCTTGGACCGGGGTCGCAAAGTGCGTGAATGCAAGCACACTCTGGTAGTGAAACTAATGATGGCTTTCCCAGAGGAGGAAGTTGATAACACAGCTGGGTCACAGCCAGCACCTCGAGAGGTATGGTTAGCATGGCCAAAATTTGGAAACAATTTCTCCTCATGCCACAACATCCAGCATCATGATCTGATACGTTTCATATCAGCAGGACGCAGCATTACCACAACATGGTGGAAGAGTACCTGTCCACACATCTCCATATTATAACTGATAGGTCTGCCCCATTTAACTTTTGATTATCAAAATTGGACACATGGCCTGAGCTTGCCCTTTAAGCCTTGGAGGTGCTGGCCTGCCCTGCCGCAAGTGTACTGTCTGAATGAATCTTTAGCATGGTGGGTGGTGTCATCACAGAGAGGCGCATTGGCCTGTCCACAGCCAACAAAGCAAGCTCACTTCATTAAAATGATCCAGGCATGGATCACAAAGGACTTGTCCATACCATTGGCTGACTAGGCAGCTATATCAGTCGCACCCAACCACGGTTAGACTCTATTTGTTATTTGCTTAATTTTGGGGCCTCACCCACAAAAAATAATAATAAAAAAGGTGTTGGCTACTTCCTTCTCTGCCTCTGCCATTTCCACCTCTCTTTCCTCCTTATTCTCCACTTAGACCTCAGCCTCCTTGTTCAATATAACACTTATTTTTTTTATCTAATTTCTGTTATTTTCATTAGTTCTACTTAAATATAAAAATAAAATTATATATGGACGCATGGATGCATGCGTACTTCAGCAATGTATAACTGCAACTAAGTATACAGAAGCTTCAGTTATTTCCATGGCCGGGAATTAACATCCATCTCCTCAGTTCACACAGGTACAACTCTACACCTCTGTTTGCTGTCTCATGTGCTGCCTATCACCCTGCAATATATTTTAATGGTGCAACTCTACACCTTTGCTTGTTGTCTCATCTGCTGCCTATTTGTCACGAGCGCTTCGGAGGTGACAGGCTATCATCCTGCATCAGGCCTCAGAAGGTCTGAGCGCCTGTCCATAAAGACTGCTCCCTGAACCATCTGCCTCTAAAACCCAGCATTGACCTCATCCTGCTCAGAGAAGTTTGGATCTATTTAGTTAGTGGCTCAGCTGTGACCCAGTGCGGGTAATAGCTTCATTTCCACTTGTGCTTGCTAGAGTGTTGGACCTTTTCAGAGTGCTCCACTCTGGTGTCTGGAATCCCTCTTCTAGTATTTGTATCTGGGGATTCAGCTAAGTGTTCCCCTGTTTGTCTCACCTTACCGTCTTTAGTTTAGCGGAGACTGCCTAGCACGCATCTCCCTCCCATTCTCTATTCAGGACTTAGGCCTCAGGTAGATTCAGGGCCTGAGGTTCCAGCTCGGCGATTGGTGAGGAACCAATATAGGGACATGGTAGGAGTTCCAGGGAGAGATTTGATCTAGCCTAGGGGTCTCCAAATTCCTTCCCTAGTGTCTGGGCCCCTTCCCCATTTCCCTTTATGTTACAATTGGTATTCACACACTGTGCGTGACACTATTACCCTGCAATATACTGTAGTTTAGTGGTTCAACTCTACATCTCTGCTTGCTGTCTCATTTGCTGCCTATCACTCTGCTATATATATATATATATATATATATATATATATACAGTACAGACCAAAAGTTTGGACACACCTTCTCATTTAAAGATTTTCTGTATTTTCATGGAATATAAAATAGAACATTTACACTGAAGGCATCAAAACTATGAATTAACACATGTGGAATTATATAAAAAAAAAGTGTGAAACAACTGAAAATATATCTTATATTCTAGGTTCTTCAAAGTAGCCACCTTTTGCTTTGATGATTGATTTGCACACTCTTGATATTCTCTTGATGAGCTTCAAGAGGTAGTCACTGGAAATGGTCTTCCAACAATCTTGTAGGAGTTCCCAGAGATGCTTAGCACTAGAGTTGAGCAAAACAGGTTAGTCAGATTCATAAGTCGCCGACTTTCGCCAAAGTCGGGTTTCATTGGCCGAAACCCGACCATAGCATGCAGCCGGCCATGCGGTCGGCAAAACGAGCGCCAAAGTCGGTTTTCCCAGAATGCTTTCAGGTGCCTTTTTTAAGCCAATGAGCAAGGACGTACACTGTGGGCAATGAGATGACATGTGCAGCGTCCACCACCATCTTAGAGAAGGGCATTGCAGTGATTGGCTTGCTTTGGGGGGCGTCATAGTGTCTATAAAAGCCATGAGCGCCGACCTGCATTTTACTTCTGCCGATCTTAACAGTAGGGATAGGTTGCCGACGCTGTTTATCAGTAGGGAGAGAGTTAGGGCTGGAAAAAGAAGTTCTTCTGTGCTTGTGCTGATAGCAATTGTGCTGTACAGTTAGTGTGCAGTGACAGGGGAGGATTTTCTTGTGTGCAGCAGCGCTGGTTATTAGGCTGCCTGATAGCTGTATTGCTGTGTGTACACTGCTGTGCAGACTGCTTTTTACACAGCACTAATACTTTTATTCTTTTTTTCTGCACAGTTACCGACCGTTCATTTTTTCCCACACCGTATAGAGCTGTACACTCCTCACACACTACCGTGTACTGGCTGGTATCACGGACAAATACATGCTGACTAGCTGTGTGTGACTCCGGAAATATATACGGAGATTTAAATTTTCCCCTACACCGTATACAGCTGTACGCTTTTGATACAGTACCATTTTTCTGCTTTTTGTATTACGGTCAAATCCATACTGAGTGAGCATCTGTGTGTGACTTCGGAAATATATACGGAGATTTAAATTTTCCCCTACACCATATACAACTGTACGCTTCTGATACAGTACCGTTTTTCTGCTTTTTGTATTACGGTCAAATCCATACTGAGTGAGCGTCTGTGTGTGACTCCGGAAATATATACGGAGATTGAAATTTTCCCCCACACAGTATACAGCTGTCCACTTCTGATACAGTACCGTATATCTGCTCTTTGTATTACGATCAAATCCATACTGAGTGAGAGTCTGTGTGTGACTCCGGAAATATATACGGAAATTTAAATTTTCCCCTACACCGTATACAGCTGTACGCTCCTCATACAGTACCATATATCTTCTGGTATTTTTGGTACTTTTTCCCAAACATGAGGAAGTATGATGGAAGAGGCCGCAAACGTGGGCGGGGATGGCCAGCTGGAACTGATGGTGGTGCATCTGCTGGTAGTGCCCAAAGCACAATAGCACCTAAGGTAGGAGGTGTTGAGCCGGCGTCATTGTCTGGCTCCAGAAGGCCTGGAAGGCTCCCTTTTCTGGGAGTAGGCAAACCGCTTTCAAAGCCGGAGCATCAGGAACAGGTTTTGGCTTACATTACCGAAACAGCCTCCAGCTCTATCGCCTCCTCTTCTGAAGTTTCAAAAAATGCAAGCACTGAGTCGTCAGTGCAGGCTCCTGGTCAGGAACAACACCTTTCCTTGTGTCCTTCACCCCCACCAAAATTGAAGGATGCGGCAGGCCACACTTCAGATTACTCTATGGAGCTCTTTTCACATACCATGCCTGGATTATCAAGTGAAATCTTGAATTCCCCAGTCCAAGATGAATATGACATGGAGCGCACTAATGCACAGCCATTGCTATATGATTCTCCTGGTACATTCACCCAGAGCACTGCATTGCCCTCGCAGTCTACTGAGCAAGATTCTGACCCTGATGAAACTCAGGTGCCCCTTACCGCATACTATACCACCTTACACGGTGACACAGAGGAAGGTGTAGATGAAACTGAAGAGGAGGTGATGGATGACCGAGTTGTTGACCCGTTTCGGCATCCATTGGAGGAAGAGGGTGCCGCTGGCAATAGCTCAGAAGAGGAGGAGGATCCGCAGCAGGCATCGACATCGCAGCTGCGGTTATCTGGCAGGCCCGTAGCAGTCCAAAAACGTGTTAAAACAACAAAAAGAGTTGCAGGACAGCTTGGCCAGACAATCAAATTAGCACAGCATGCAGGCCCTGAAAATTTGTCCCATAGTAGGAAGAGTGCAGTGTGGCACTTTTTTGACCAAAATCCTATTGATGAGGCAAAGGTTATCTGTAAGAAGTACGGAAGGACCTTTAGCTGAGGGAAAAATCTCCGAAATTTGAATACCACTTGCATGCTTAAACATTTAAACACCATGCACTTGCAAGCGTGGACGGACTACAAAACCTCAGGTAGCACACGTGCACCTGCTCCGACTGAAGGCAGCCAGCAATGCTATATCGCTTCCCCCACTGTAAGCCCTCTGGTTAGCACGCCACCAGCAATAAATATTGAGGTGTCGTCACAAGGCCAAAGCAGTCAGGAAATCACAATGTTTCTCCAACGAAAGACTGAATCTAAGCCATCAACATCACCACCACCATCACCAACCCCCTCTCAGTCCCCATGTCCACCGCTAGTTCCACCATATGCAGCTCTCAAGTCCAGCTGACCCTAGCAGACACTCTGAGTAGGATAAGAAAATACTCATCCTCTCATCCGCATACACTGGCTTTGAATGCCCACATTGCCACACTGATCTCATTAGAGATGATGCCCTTCCATTTGGTTGAAAGCGCAGCGTTCCGAGAGCTCATGGCCTATGCTGTCCCATGCTATGACCTACCCAGTCGGCACTTATTTCTAGAAAAGCCATCCCTGCCCTCCAACTGCATGTGAAAGACGGCATTGTCCATGAATTCAAACAATCAGTCCGTGGAAAGGTGCCCCTCACAACAGATGCATGGGCCAGTAGGCATGGCCAGGGCCGTTACGTGTCCAACACTGCGCACTGGGTTAATGTGGTGGATGCAGGGTCCACAGGGCACAGCGGCGGTGGGACAATGCTGCCTAGCCCATGATATTGGCAACAGTTGGCTGTAGGCGTTCGGCCCTCCTCCTCCTCCAGAAGCAAAAGCTCGTCGACAGAGCGCAGTCGCATGAGCACTCCATCCGCAGCTGCCAGTGTTGCACACGAGGTGTCCCACTATCGAACAGCTAGTGGTAAGCATCAGCAGGCTGTTTTAAAGATGATATCTTTGGCTGACAACAGACACACCGTGAAGGTACTGGCCGACTACTTGCAGTGAGAAACTGAGTCATGGCTGGGCACTTAACATCTTGAGCCAGCCAAGTAAGTCAGTGATAACGGACGTAATTTTGTGGCGGCCATAGGCCTGGCAAAACTCAGACACATACCTTGCCTGGCTCACACCTTGAACTTGATGGTGCAGTGCTTCATAAATAATTATCCAGAGTTACCAGCCCTGCTCCATAAGGTGTGAAGACTGTGATCGCACATCCGTCGCTCGCCCATAGACTCCAGTCATATGCAGAGGCTGCAGCAATCGCTCCACCTCCCCAAAAACCACCTAATCATAGACGTTGCAACAAGGTGGAACTCCACCATGCACATGGTTGATAGGCTGTGCGAACAGAGGCAGGCTGTAATGCATTTGTGCGAGGATACACGTGCAGGCAGTTTGAGGGCAGACATCGAGTTGTCGAGTGTGCAGTGGACAAAGCGGAAAGACCTCTGTAAAGTCCTTCAGTGTTTTGAGGAATGCACACGGCTGGTAAGCGCAGATGACGCCATCATAAGCATGAGCATCCCACTTATGCGTCTGCTCATGCAAACTTTGACGCACATTAAGGATCAGGCGTCTGCAGCGGAGGAGAAGGAGGAGGAGGAAAGCCATCATGACAGTCAGGCATTGTCTGCTCAGGGAACTGTCCTGGATAAGGTGGAGGAAGAAAAGGAAGAGGAGGAGGAGACTGAGAGGGATGATTATTTTGGGGAGGAGAATGCTTCTCAGGGGGCAAGAGAAAATGTTGGCTTGCCAAGGTCAGGTACAGGGTTTGTGCGTGACTGGAGGGATGTGGATTTGGCAGAAAGTGCTCCTCGACCCACCACTGGCAGTGCATCATTGACACCTGGAACATTGGCCCACATGTGTGATTATGTCTTGCGGATAGTGTTGAGCGATACGATACTGCAAATATCGGATATCGGCCGATATTAGCTGTATCGGCCTTTCGATTCCGAATACCGATATTTTCGTCATATCGGATACCGGAATCGGATTGTCACTGTCACTGTCAGTGTCCGTCGGTCGGGTCTGTCAGGAGTCAGCGGCACTTACCTGGCAGAAGATCTCCGGCGGTCACGGGCTGGACTGCTTCATGGCCGCCATCATCTTTCCCCGGCGGTCACATGCAGTTTCTCGCGATAACTGCAGTGACTGCTGGGTAATCCCGGCCGTAAAGCAGTCAGTCCGATGACGTCACCGCCGGGGAAGCAGGTATAATCAGCTCGATGGCCTGCGTTTGCGATGTAGCAAAGCTGGATCGTCGTGGGACTGTCGTTACTATGGACTGCGTCAGACAGGTGGTATAATGTTGGTTTTTTTTTTTCTTTTTTTACAGGAGATCGATGGCGTCGCAGGAATGAGTGTATAATAAAATTAATGAAAACTGTGTTGTCTCTTTTATTTCATTAAAAGACTTTTTTCTTGCTTTGTCTTTTTTTTATACATTTAATAACTTTGGGATTAATAATGGATCGGTGTCTTATTGACACCTCTCCATTATTAACCGGCTTATTGTCACCGTGCAATCAACGGTGACATTAACCCCTTATTACCCCACTTGCCACCGCTACAGGGCAGTGGAAGAGCCGGGTAAAGTGCCACAATTGGCACATCTTTTGATGCGCCAAATGTGTGGCTGCTGTAGCCTGGTATTATCAGGCTGTTGAGGGCCAAAATCCATGGGCCTTGACAGTCTTTTAATACCAGGCCGCAGCAGTCTGCATTTTACTTGGCTGGTTAACAAAAATAGGGGGACCCCTACCCGTTTTTTTTTCGAGGGGATCCCCTATTTTTGTTAACCAGCCAAGCTAAGCAGACTGCTGTGGCCTGGTATTATCAGGCTTGCAAGGTCCATGGATATTGGATCCTTACCAGCCTGAAAAACCAGGCCTCAGCAGTCTGCTTCATCTGGCTGGTTAACAAAAATAGGGGGGACCCCACGCCAATTTTTTTCGAGGGGATCCCCTATTTTTGTTAATCAGCCAAGATATGCAGACTGCTGTGGCCTGGTATTATCAGGCTGGCAAGGTCCATGGATCTTGGCTCCTTAACAGCCTGAAAATCCAGGCCTCAGGGGTCTGCTTCATCTGGCTGGTTAACAAAAATAGGGGGGACCCCACGCCAATTTTTTTTTGAGGGGATCCCCTATTTTTGTTAATCAGCCAAGATATGCAGACTGCTGTGGCCTGGTATTATCAGGCTGGCAAGGTCCATAGATCTTGGCTCCTTAACAGCCTGAAAATCCAGGCCTCAGCGGTCTGCTTCATCTGGCTGGTTAACAAAAATAGGGGGGACCCCACGCCATTTTTTTTTCGAAGGGAACCCCTATTTTTGTTAATCAGTTCCCTCTGACATCACTGATGGTGTCCCTGGCTGACCTGAAGTGAAAGTGGAAAGCAATCAATTAAGCTTTCCACTTCCTCTCCTGTCAGCCAGGAGAGGAGCTCATTCATTTGGGGGTTTACTGTGAGGCTGCAGCATTAGCTGCGGTCCCTGCAGTAAACATTAACCCTTTCTGAAGGATTACACCGTGGGACCTGACTGTGCATGGGATAGGTAAGAATAATTTTGCTTTATTATTTTATTTTTATTACAGGAAATGGTTTTAGCAGGTAAATAAAATATGGTCAAAAACTGTGTGATTATTTCATTAAACTTCTTTTTATTAAAGTGTGTGTGTTTGATTTTTCTTTCATACAATAGGATTAATAATTGATAGTTGTCTAATTGACAGCTCTCAATTATTAACCTGGCTTAAAGTGACCTTTCAATTGCAAGGTCATTTTAACCCCTTATTAACCCATTCGCCACCGCTACAGGGCAATGGGAATAGACGGGCAAAGTGCCAGAAAGGGCAAATCTAATTAGAGATTTGCCTTTTCTGGGGTGTCTGGGGCAGATGTTAGTAGCCGGGGGGGGCAAAAATAATGGTCCCTCTCTGGGCTATTATTATCTGCCCCCACTCACTGGCTTTGCTGTCTGGTTGCGAAAATAGGGCGGGAGCCCACGCATTTTTTTTCAGCAATTTTACACCTCATATATATATATACATGTCATTGAGTTTGTGACACATATATATATATATATTTATAGTTCATACACTTCTACATAGTATAATAGCCGCTAATTCAATTGACGGCTTTTGTGAAAATGCAGAACCCGACATGAAATGACACTTGGTGTACATAGGGTTAACCATGTCTTTTCATGTCCTTTGCTATCTGATTTGCACAAACAATTACATCAGTCTATGTGTGCAAAATTTCACACCTGTAGGGGTTAATTAAAGGTGTAAATTCGTAGCAAAAAAGTCCGGTTTTTTTACAACGAATTTACACCTTTAATTAACCCCTACAGGTGTGAAATTTTGCACACATAGACTGATGTAATTGTTTGTGCAAATCAGATTGCAAACGACATGAAAAGACATGGTTAACCCTATGTACACTAAGTGTCATTTCATGTCGGGTGCTTCTGTCTTTTCACAGAAGCCGGCTTTACCCGGCAATTGAATCAGAGGATATTTTACTATGTAGAAGTGTATAAACTATACATATATGTATATATATATGTCACAATGACATGTATATAATATATATATGTATTCTATGTGTGTATATTTAGTGTTTACAAGGAAATAAAGGTTTTTTTTAGTTGCATATTTTGTTCCCATAGACTTACATGGGACTTCCGGTATCGGAATCGGATATCGACGATATTTAGTGATATCGGCGATACCATTTCGATACGATATTTTTAGATATCGAGCAGTATCGCTCAACACTACTTTCGGATCCTAAAAAGGGACCCCCGCATTGCCAAAATTATGAAGGACGACGACTACCGTTGACCAGCATCCTCGATCCACGCTATAAAGACAAATTACAGAACATCATGCCACAGGAGAACCTAGAGCTAATATTGGTGAACAAACAAGCAACTCTGGTAAACCGTTTGTTAGAGGCATTCCCAGAACACAGCAGCGGTGCAGGTTCTACCATGAGCTGTACTGGGCCAAATGGAAGAGGTGTTCGTGGTGCACACAGCCGAAGTGGCGTTGCCTCACTCGGCCTCACAGAAACATGGCTGACACATTATGACACCGCCTCCCCTGCTGCGCTGTGTTACGGCGGCCTCCATTTCACCCACATTCCTCGCCCTGGCAACAGATGCGGTGGAGAAGTCGGACTTCTCCTTTCTTCTAACTGCACCTTTAACCCAATCCCACCTCTTCCCTACCTTATCCTCCCCTCTTTTGAAGTCCACTGTGTCTGCATCTTCTCTCCCTCCAACCTCCAAGTGCCTGTCATATACCGACCTCAAGGCCCGACCACTGCCTTTTCTTGACCAATTTTCTACCTGGCTTCTTCACTTTCTTTCCACTGACATCTCCACTATCATCATGAGTGACTTCAACATCCCTACTGATACCCTTCAGTCAACAGCCTCCAACCTCCTGTCCCTTACTTCATGTTTTGGACTTGCTCAGTGGTCCTCCTCAGCCACCCACACTGATGGATATACATTAGACATGATCTTCACCCGTCTCTGCTCTCTATATAACTTCATCACCTCCCCTCTCCCTCTATCTGACCACCATCTACTAACTTTCTCATCCCTGTCCTCCTCACCTGTCACCTATGTCCAGCAACATGCGCACCCCCACAGAAACCTCGCACACCTAGACACCCACACGCTCTCTGACTCTATTCTACCACTGGCATCCATTTACTCACTCCATGACACAGATAGTGCTACTGCTTTCTACAATGCCACTCTTGCATCAGCTATTGATGCAATTGCCCCTCTTGTTCATGGCAGAGTGCAACGTATCAACAGACAACCCTGGGACAATAACACCACTAAAAGATCCGGCAAGTGTCCAGAGTTGCAGAGCGGCGTTGGAAGAAAACAAATTTGAAAGACGATTTTACTGCATTCAAACAGGCAACCCTCACTTCCAAATCTGCCCTCACCTCTGCTAAACAGGCCTACTTCACAACCCTCGTATCTTCCCTATCCTACAACGCCAAACAGTTATTCAAAACTTTAACTCCCTCCTCCGCCCACCACTGCCC
>JARQOD010000001.1:964651865-964772754 GCA_033576555.1 Oophaga sylvatica
CCCCAAAAAAAACCCTTTTGGGGGATTTCAATGCCCCGTTTCCCCACACGGGCCCAAAAAACTTACTGACTAGAGGAGAAAAAAAATTTGGGGAATGGGCTAACTATACCAACAAAATGTGGAAACCTTGTGAAGACTTCCCAGAAAACGTTTGACCTCTCTTTTTCCCCCAACAAAGGATATATAGAAAAATTTTTTTCCCACCATAATTTGGCAAAATAAATTTTAAACCAAATCAAAAGGTGATTTTCGGGGTTTTGTTTTCTCATTTTGACTCTCATTTTTGTGGTCTACCTTTGCTTTTAATTACAGGCCCTCTCATCTTTTTAAGTGGGAGAATTGCACAATTGATGGCTGACTAAATACTTTTTTTTCCCCACTGAAACCCTGCTGTAACTAAATAAGTAAAAAAATCAAAAGTCATTTAAAAAAGGGGGGTTTCCCTAAAAAAACACTGTTTTGATCAAAAATTTTTAAAACCTCCCACCATTGGCAAAGTGCCCCTGTGTGGGATGGTTCGCACGGGGTTAATATTAAAAAGCTTACCAGGGTTCAGAATTGCCCTCAATGTGATAAGGGCAACAAATGCCCGAGTCCCAAACTGTGGCCCATTGGCCAGGGTAAGTTTTTTAAAAAATGCAATATTCAGCTCAAGGGGGGGGGCTTTTGCCCTTTTTTCAAAAATTGCAAAAAAAAAAGGGAAAAAAAAAACCCAGAAAATGTGGGACCATCCCAAACAGGGTCACCTTGCCAATGGGGGGATGGTTTTTTAAGTTTTTTTGATCAAAAACAGGTTTACAAAACCCCCTGTTATATAAATGCGTTTTAAATTTTCTAATTGTTTAGTTACAGGGGGTTTTTTGATCATTTTAATTTTTGTAGGTTTTGATATTGTCTGAGTCAAACTGTACATAAAATGAGAGGATTCAGAAAAAGATAAAAAGGTTACAAACTCCCTTTAAAACACTTTGCAGATAGACAGGCATAAAAATGATTCCAAAGTTTTTTAATGAAACTTTAAATTTTTCAGTTTGCCACTACTTGAATATTAATAACCTATCTTCAGCAGATTGGTGGGATGTATTTCTGACTTTGATAATAATGAAAATTTATTTATACAGAACAGCAAGTGTCAGCCACTTACAAAGCTCTTATGTCAGTTTCAAAACTGGAAGGTTTCAATATTATTTTTCAAATATATGTAATGAGATGGAAATGTCAATAATATAAAAAACTTGAATGCCGTAAAAACTTGATGTAAAAAGTCTTAGTACTTAAGGCTGATTTGATAAATAATGTCTAGTAATGGGCGAGTATGCACGGCACTGCTCGATACTTGATTGAGCATATAGGTGCTCAATCGAGTATCGAGCAGTGCCAAGTATCGCATAGTGCTCAAGTGCTGGGTCCCGTAATAGGCTTATTTGAATCCTTTGAACCTATGATGAACTGAATCTGGGAATACCTTTGCTGGAAGTGTAGGGACTCCTCTTTCAGCTGTACTCTTTTTGAGTTCTCTCTCATATACATCAACCACTTATACGTAAGCTGCTCCATTGAGAGTCCCTGCTACAGAAGCACAGAGGATGTGAGAGACCCTGCTACAGCAGCACAGAGGATGTGAGAGACCCTGCCACCTCAGCACAGAGGATGTGAGAGACCCTGCCACCTCAGCACCGAGGATGTGAGAGACCCTGCTACAGCAGCATAGAGGATGTGAGAGACCCTCCTACAGCAGCACAGAGGATTTGAGAGACCCTGCTACAGCAGCATAGAGGATGTGAGAGACCCTGCTACAGCAGCACAGAGAATGTGAGAGACCCTGCCACCTCAGCACAGAGGATGTGAGAGACCCTGCCACAGCAAAATAGAGGATATGAGAGACTCTGCCACAGAAGCACAGGTACAGAGGATGTTAGAGACCCTGCCACAACAGCAGTACAAATGATATCAGATACCCTGCAGGAGCAGCACAGATGATGTCAGAGATCCTGCCATGGCAGCACAGAGGAACAAAGACACCTTGCCACAGCAGCATAGAGGATGTCAGAGACCCTGCCAGAGCAGCACAAAGGAACACAGAGTCCCTGCCACAACAGCATAGAGGAGCACAGAGACCCTGCCAGAGCAGCACTGAAAATGTCTGAGACACTGCCACAAATGAGGCTAGTGAAGAACCTGATGGAAAACTATGGAGGCCCAAGGAGAAAAAGTTAGTCTGCACAGGAAACAAGGCAGAAACAGGCTGCAATGAGAAAAGATGTCAACCGATGGTGCTGTTAATTAAACTATTACAAGACACTAAATTCAATGATGTTACTGTCATGGAAATATATATCTATTCCATATATTAAAGTATATTCATATATATGCATTCACAGTTAGATAGATCTCACTTGCTAAAAATCCTGTGCTCACACATCTATGCAGAAGCTGATGCCTGCTATAATCAGTCGTTTTAAACGACCCTGGCCTTCATAAAGTACATAAAGTTTTAATAGATATCTATTGTTTACTTTTATAGTCATGCAAGAAAACTAGGGCAAAAGAACATAAAACAATAAATCTGCAACTTCAGCTCTTTTATCATAATTATCATACTTACACTAGAACAGCCAATAATCTAGCAGCTTTTAATTGTATGTTAATTGACTAACCAGCCCCTTTTTGTAAACGTATAAAACCTTGAATGAATAATAAATGAGTGGTCTTGACGAACTGCTATACTGACACTTCCATTGTGGACAGTTTCATTTCGTTCTGAGCGCTCAAAAAGACATTTAATAGAGAATTGGGAACGGCAAGCAGCAAACACTGAAGGATAAATTTATCCTAATTAAATTTCTATAACAGTTGGCGCCTGCAGCGGGGCATTGGACGAAACGCACGAGGACCCGGCCGACCGGAGAGACGGGGGTGTTGGCCCTGGCCTTGGCACACGGGACGGAGACTGCAGCTCCATAAGTAAGGTAAGAAAACTCTGTCATCTTACCTGAATGTTCCCTGTGCCTAGTCCTAGCCTACGCTTCTAGCCGGTCGGACGTGGTCATCACCGCATTCCCAGGTTGTGTAAAAAGTCCATACCCTTATCCAAAACCCTGGGATATAAGTTGTTTGCTACTTGCTGTGTATGTGTTTCATGTTTTATGTGAACCGGGAGAAAGTTGGAACGGTGACTGTGTTTTTGCTTGCTGATTTCTGGGGGCTGTATAGCAAAAGTCAAATTGCTGGATAAGTTCCCGCAGAAATCTTTCACACATAGGTGGGAGGTCATCCCAAAAAATCCAGGTGTGAGGGGCGCGAGCTTTGTTTTGGATAAGTCCATGCAGTTATTCTTCACACATTGGAGGGAGGTCATCCCAGATCAATCCAGGTGTGAGGAGCGAGGGCTTTGAATCGGTTAAGTTTCTGCAGTTATCTTTCACCCACAGGAGGGAGGTCATCCCAGATCAATCCAGGAGTGAGGGGCAGGAGCTTTGTTTGGATAAGTTCTCACAGTAATCGTCCACGCAAGGGGGGAGGTCATCCCAGTCAAATCAGACGTGGATGGTGAGAATTTTGATTAAGGCTATTACAGATTACTGTGACCGGCGCACCGGCCAGGGCGTACGGTTTTCAGAAAGTGGTAGACCTTGAGCATCACCGCGCTCAGTGCAATTGGTGAGTTATCAGTTACCAGAGCAGCTTGTATGTGTCACAGATCATCAAAAGAGGGATTCGTATTCTCCCGGGTGTCTGTCTCATTGTACATGTCACTGTCTGTCTTGCAGGTACTGTCGCTTTAAATCTCATTCAGAGCAGCGTGCGCTCTGTCAGTATCGCTGCTGGCTGCAGCAGCGAGAAACCCCTTTGACCCACCTCCTCTGCTAATCACGTTGTCACATCTGTTTCCTGGTTTTGATTTTTTTAAGCTAGTTTTTTGGTTACACGCTGTAGCGTAAAAATTTTCAGGCATTCAGACTGAAATGTATTCATTTTTTGCTATTCTGAGGGATAATAATTTTTTTTTTTTTTGATACGTGATTTCAGTGCCTGTAGAGACAGCAAGCAGAGATATAAGGGAGGGGGGAAGTGCTGGCAGCAGCGAGATGACATTCCAGAAGGCGGTAGGAAAAAGCCTACGCTACCAGACAAATGTTTTTAAAGTACTTTTCTTTTTGTTTTTATCATTTTACAATCAGTTTTTCCACCTCTTTTCCGTTTTTAATTAGCTGTTTTAGTAACAAGGGTTGTTTTTCAGAGTTTTATGATTAATACGTTTTTTTTTTTTTTTCTCTCCCCTTTTTGGTCAATCTTTTTTCCTAAGAGTTTAACTAAACTGTGTAGGGTTTTCTTTCTGTTTTTTCTTTTTAAATCTAACTTTTGTTTTTAAAATTTTTCTTTTAAGTACATTTTTAAATGATTTTGGAGAGATTTTTTTTTCTCTAAGCAATTTATTTTAGAGTTTTATTCTCTAACCATTTTTTTTCTACTAGCTTGCTTTAGACCAAGGTCACTCCACAGATAAGGAAACTGCAGGCTGAGGGAGAACACACACACACAAACTGCGCAGCGGCTTGACTTACCCCTCCCATCAGGCATTCAGCGAAGACACACAGAACCAGAATGCAGCAGTTTTCAGATTTTTTTATCACCTTTGTTGAATAGGTTTTTGGAATAGACACAGCACGTAAGAATCGAAGGGCTAGGCATGTGAATAGAAGGTCAGAGTGCGTGAGAAGCAAATGGACAGGCAGCCTTTACGCTGCATAATGAAATGTTTTTTCTTGTTTTTATTGTTTGAAAGGCAGAGGAAAGTTTGTTAATAGATTACCGTCTGCTATAAAAGAGCAGTGGTGCATCGTGTAGAAGGTACAGCAAGTTAATTTGAACGGACCAGGAAGTGATTTTTTATGTGAATAAGATTGAAAAGGTGTTAAATCGTCTGTGAGAAAATGATCACTGACATGTCACAAGAGCAGAATTCAGAGTCACACACATCACATGTCCATCATGTGGAGACACGGGACAGGTGTAGTCTGCTCTCATTGAATAAGGAGCCTTGTACAGGGAAAAACGCTCCCCGCCTCTCTCCACAGGGAGAAGGCATTTTTGTTTCAACCATCCCCTCTAAAGAGTCACAGGGGGGACACCCTCTCCTTTTTCTTCTCTCAGTCCCTTTCTCCTTCTTCTTCAGACTTTTCTCCTCTTTCCTCGCTGCCATCCCTCTCATTCCTTCTTTCCCCTCCCTCACATCTCTGACACATCCATTTTCTTCCTCTTCCTCTTCTTCTATCTCTTCCTCTCCAACTCTCAAATCTTCTTCTTCATCTTCTTCTACTTCTCCCCCTCCATCTTTCTCCTCTCTCTCTCCTCCATCTTTCTCTCTTTTCCCCCTTTCACTCTTCTCTCCCTCCCCTCTTTCTTTTTCCTCCCTTTCTCCTCCCACACCACACCCACCTGCTCATGCTTGCTCTCCTCCTCCTTCCTCCTCTCAGGCACATCCCACCTCTTCTTCACCCTCCCCTCCATCTCTCTACCCTCCTCTTTCTCTCGCTCCTCCCTCACACCTCCCTTCTCTTCCTTTTTTTTCTACTTCGTTATCAACTGGGTCAACGCCCAATCAAAGCAATGTGGTGTCCCTGTATTCAGTGCCTCCACCACAGGGCACCCTGTCTATCCCAAGCACAGTACAAATATTGCCAGTCATTATATCAGGGGAAGAAAGTGCAAATCTCCCTACACAAAATGCTGCATGTAGCCCCCAGACACAACAACTAGCAGAGCCCACAGCTAGGGCTTCACAGGGGGGTGGTATAGCTACAGACACAAATGAGGAACCTCAGTGCCGAGAAGGGTTGCCAGCATGGAACCATGACACTGATCCACCGCAGCCTCAGCAAGGAAGTGGGAAATCCCCATGCAGCAAGGCAAATTTTAAGCCCAAATCTCACCCAGTGTATGCACCAAGTACACCATGTCACTTCTTATCTGATGAAGATGAAGATGCAACGTCACACATGCTGCCCAATACTAGGGAAGAAAACCCACAAACACCAAGAGAGCAGGGACAGGTAGAGGCACCATCCTATGAGCCCTTCATCCCAAGCCAGGTGATCAGTATGCTGCCAGACCCAGGGATACACCCCATGCCATTTTGCCAAAAAATGCAGCAGATCCAGCAAATGTATGCAGCAGCCTGGATTGATCTCTGGACCGAAATGGAAATAAAAGCAGGTGATGCATTCTGGTCAATTATGAGAGAACACTTCAAGCTTCCAGCAGAGTTAGATGTGTATGCCTGGGAGACAGGACCAAAGCTAATTGAGCAACTCAGAGAATGGGCCAAAAGCAGACTGACAGGACAAACTCTCAGCCTACATGACATGAGTCAAGACAAGACAGAGTCTGTGGAGAAGTTCCATGACAGAGTGATGCAAGTGTTTCAAGATTTGGGCCTCATTACCCATGATCAGACACACAGACGGATGTTGGCACAGGCTTTTGTGCATGGACTGAGAGAACCAATCAGGAAACCACTGGTAGTAGCCAGGCCTGAGTACACGTCAATAGGAATAGATACTCTGCTCGCAGTAGCAAAAAGGATTGAGTCCCGCCGGGACAGAAGGGATGTCCAGTGTTACAACTGTGGCGAGTTTGGTCATTTCCGGAACCGTTGCAGAACACTGACTTCGCCCAGGAGAAGAAGAAACACAGAAAACAGTGAAGAACCGCATCCATAGGACAGGAGCACACCAAGTCCACAGGGAACCCCACCAGTGGGACCAATATCCTGAGAGTGGATGGTGTAGTCAGATCTTTTCTTGTGGAACTCCGCAACCTCACCTATCTATCAGAATCTTCTGCGTCCTGCATGGGAATTGATGGTCAAGTCAGACATTTCCAGATTATGAAGCCCCTGAGCGTGTGGACTCAGCCAGAACACTCCATCATGTCCCAGTTTGTTGTGTCAAAGACCTGCACCCTCAACCTATTGGGAGTGGACTTACTGCAAAAGCTGAAAGCGACCAGAGTGTTCCAGGAAGATGGGACCATGACACTTTCTTCACCCCTGACCCAAGAAGAAACAGGAACAACCACACTGCAGACCTATCACAGGAGGTGCTGGACATAGTACCAGAAGAGCCACTCCATCACCCAGAGTCAAGATGTCTCTGACCAACTGAAGGTCTAAGTAAACTCGCCTAAGAAGACGGCCTGAGAACTTTGACATTGGCCAGGATATTCAACTCAAGAAGGACCCTACTCGCTTCATGGAATGGCAACACCTCATCCAGCTCCAACGCCAGAGGTTCATCTTTTGCAAGCACCAGGAGGTGCCCCCTGCAATCAACCAGTTCACCCAAGCCCTAGACCGGCAAAAGGCCACTCAGCTCTTCAAACTTGTGCACAAATACTGACCTGAGACCGAGCTGGGAGAAAAAGAAACAACTGATGGCCCGTGCTGAGAAAAAGCAGCCGGTTAAGGAGACGTCCCAACAAGAAGACCCCTGTGACCAGAGCAAGTGCTAACACAGTGACTGTCTTGGTGGAGAACAAGAAAGCCAGCTGGTCGTCATCTCTCATGATGTGGATGGGAGTCCCCTGCCGCATAGTGAAGGACAAGGCCAAACTGGGCTGCCTCGCCCATCGGAATCAATACCAGCTTTCCACAGTGAAGAAAAAGACTGTAAACCCCACTGAGTTCAGAATGGTGCAAGGCCTGGAGGCTGTGAAAGAGGCTACGGTATTTGAAACCCCAACAGTGCTGAACCGTCACACTCTGCTCTCAAAAGTCCCAGTCACCGCAACGGTATTCACGGTGATCAGCCTGGCCAGTACCTTCTTCAGTGTTTCCCCTCCACCTGGAGGCCTGCCTTCACGCACCAGTGCAGTGCATATGGACAGTGTTGCCTCAAGGTGCTCAAAACAAGCCCTTCAAGTTTCACCAAGACAATGTCCTCCATCCTCGTCTGGATTGCAGAATATGCAAGAGTCACTCTTCTACAACACGTGGATGACCTTCTCTTTTGTGTGGTTGACATCGACACCTGCACAGTCCATTCCTTGTCTCTCCTACTCTACCTGGAAGAACAGCAACGCAAGGTCTGGAAGAACAAAGTCCAGTGATGTCAGAAGCAAGTCACATCCCTGGGACACTGTATTGCCCACCAGACGAAACACATGTCAAAAGACTGGAAGACCACTGTGAAGAAGATGGCTCCCCCAACAACTCCAAGAATGCTGCAGGCCTTCCCTGGTCTAGTGTCGTATTGCAGAACCTGGATCTCTGATGCCTCAGTCCTAATGCAGCCTCTGTGCGCTTGCATCAACGCAACCCCGCTCCTATCAGACGCAGCCTTCAACCCATTCAGGAGATTGGAAGAACTCCACAGTCTCAGCGCCAATACCAGGCCTACCTGACTACGAGAAGTCTTTCCGTCTACCTGATGGAAGAAAGAAGGTCATGCTACTGGAGTCCTGATATGGATTCAGGGGGGAAAACAGAGACTTTTAGGCTGCCTCTCAGCCCGCTTGGATCCAGTTGCAAGAGGAGCACCCTCCTGCCTGATGGCAGTATCTGCAGCACACACCTTCCTGGACAAGGTTGCTGACATCACACTTGGACAGCCACTGGAAACTCTCACTCCACACGACATCTTGGCAATCTTCAATCAAGCTCAACCAACAATAATCTCCCCACTGCCAGGCATCTTTGTGGCGCCTCTATCGCCTTTGTCTCATAATGTCACCGTCTCCAGACCTACAGTCCTCATCCCGGCCACTCTACTCCCACTCCCAAGGGGGGATACAATATGGACTTTCCAGAACAAAATTTACAGAATTTATCCTCTACTTGGATGGCTCCAGATTTGCAGATGATGAAGAAGTTTCCACACAGGAAGTGCAGTGACCAGCAATCAAGAAATCCTGTGGTCCAGAAGTCTGTCACCCAGCCTGTCAGCCCAGGAAGCCGAACTGATAGTGCTGACGAAGGCCTGCCAGATGGCAGAAGGCAAGACTGCAAACATCTACACGGACTACAGGTACTCGCATGGCATAGCACACGACTTTGGACCCATCTGGGCTACAAGGGACTTCATCACAGCAAACGGGACAACCGTGAAGCATCATGGAGCCTTCAGGGACCTGCTGGGTATACTCCAACTTCCAAAATGGTGGCAATTTGAAAAATCGAAGTGTATGGAAAACTGAGAACAGAAGAGGCGTGAGGCAATAACATGGCGGACATGGCAGCCAAAGAAGAGGCCAAAAGGAAGACAACATGGAGAAGTGGGAGAGGTCGTAGAGCTGGATGGCTACTACATGACGACTGAAGACAAGAAACCTGACAAAATGACATCCTGGGATCTGCTCAAGAAGTTGCAAGACCAAGATCCAAAAGGAGAAGAAGAGCTGAATGCGAAAAAAGCAACACGTGAAGAAGGAAGGCTATCAATAATGGACTTCAAACTCTGCCTACACAAAGTATGCACCCTATGGTGGTCCAATGGGCACATGGACCCACACCCACATATCAAAGACACAGATGAATGATCTGATTGGTGCTTACTGGTTCGCTTCAGGGATCTCCACCCTAAAAGCCAAATTCACCAGCAGCTGTCTGACCTGCTGCAAATGCAAGCCTGGACGTATGGAAGAAAGTCCCCCTCACCTCATTTGGAAAGACCACTCTACCAGCTTCAAAGGATCCAGATAGACCATATCCAGATATCGCCAAGTGAAGGATTCAAATACGCCATTGTGGTCAAAGAAGTATTTTCAAGATGAACAGAAGCGTTCCAAGTCAGCAAAGACTACTGCAAAGAAGCTACTTTCGGAAAATAGTGTGCAGATACGGGGTTCCAGAAATTATAGAAAGTGATCAGGGACCCGCATTCACAGCAAATCTGACACACGAGACCCGATTAGCAGTAGGGTCAGACCTAGGTCTACACACTCCTTACCACCCCCAGAGCAGCAGGAAGGTAGAAAAACTGAACGGAACACTTAAGAATAGGATGTTAAAAATTGCCCAAGAGACACGCAAACCATGGCATGACACACTCCCAATTGCACTGTTTAACGTAAGGCACACTCCCAGAGACCCAGAAAAGCTGTCACCATACGAAATTTTGTTTGGGTCTAGTCCCTCAGCAGCAGAATATGCAAAATTATATCTTGTTTGCTTATGTAATTGAATTGGTCAAAAAACTAATGTCCATTCTCGAGTTTTTCTCTTCACTGCCAGATTTGATGGTCCTGTCCAAGAGCCCCAGATGACACCAACCTCTGTATAACTAGAGGAAAGCCTGTTTGGATCCACATATCGCATTGCAAGGAAGCTCCCGTACCAGGAGAGACACCTAAGCCATGAAGGATGTCGTGGATGCTCTGACTGACCAGACAGATGACCTACCTGATGAAGAATACACACGTTTTTTTTTTCTGAACATGCAGTTAAATAAAGAGACTATGATTGCAAACACATAAACCCCCGACAGGGACAGTCCTCCTGACCGCCCATTTGCGAAAAGTCTGTATTCGGTGGGGGAGACATGCGCTAGGCATATTCTCAACCCGCCAGCAGCACAAAAGAGTTGCAGCGCTTTGGGACAGGAGCAGGTTTTTAGGGCAAGTGGTATCTAAGCGGGGACTGTCATGGAAATATATATGTATTCCATATATTCAAAGTATATTCATATATATGCATTCACAGTTAGATAGATCTCACTTGCTAAAAATCCTGTGCTCACACATCTATGCAGAAGCTGATGCCTGCTATAATTAGTCGTTTTAAACGACCCTGGCCTTCATAAAGTACAGAAAGTTTTAATAGATATCTATTGTTTACTTGTATAGTCATGCAAGAAAACTAGGGCAAAAGAACATAAAAAAATAAATCTGCAACTTCAGCTCTTTTATCATAATTATCATACTTACACTAGAACAGCCAATAATCTAGCAGCTTTTAATTGTATGTTAATTGACTAACCAGCCCCTTTTTGTAAACGTATAAAACCTTGAATAAATAATAAATGAGTGGTCTTGACGAACTGCTATACTGACACTTCCGTTGTGGACAGTTTCATTTCGTTCTGAGCGCTCAAAAAGACATTTAATAGAGAATTGGGAACGGCAAGCAGCAAACACTGAAGGATAAATTTATCCTAATTAAATTTCTATTACATTACAAAGGCATAAGCAAATTGGTATATCATATGCATTTATGTGAAGGCATGACACCAAGAGTCTGACCTGCTCTTTGTGAGTACCGAGCACTTCAGCAGTTTACTGCTCGCTCATCACTAATTATAAGGTAAAAAAATAATTTGCAAATCAATTTATTTGAAAATTATGTTATCTTACATTTACGCAAAGTCATTCATAAATTGCCAACTACCGGTGTTTCCCTTCTGTTTAGTGTTGAGTTCATTGCCTGTTGTTAAGTGCAATCCATCACTAGCAGAAAACACATTGGAATAGATTAGGAAGTCGGATCTGGCCTTTATGTCACTTCTCCTGTACACTTGTAAGTCAAACTGTATACAGAAGTAAGAGAGTCTTGGTATTTCAGTTCAGCTCAGGGTAGATAAGTCATTGGACAGGGCAGGAGCAATGTATGCTGGTTAATAAGATAAAGAAGTCCTTATACCTACAATGCTGACTGGATGTTGAAGAAAGAATGGATGACAAACTAAGTAGAACGGTTTCTTCACTTGAACTTGTTAAAGCAATGGGTTCTTCTCTGACACTACATTCTTTTTTGTTTTGATTCTGCAAAGGTCAAATTACTCTCATTTGCTGCAAATATGGAACATGATGAATCAGTTCTATAACAATTCTTGCCGTACGTGAATATAAAGTGCCTTAAACAGCCATGAATTTGATTCTACTGTAGTTCTCACTATAAAAGTGAATAATTTTTGTATTTGATTTAAATAAAATATGTGTACAGTGTAAGCATTACATACTATGGCTTATGAAGTCATGACCAAGTAGTGGTGCCGGAGGATCCAAACTACTCCCCTGTAGATATCCAAGTTCACTACTTAAAGAGATGGTCCGCAATCCAAATTAATTTTCACCATATATCCCTATCTATTTAATGTCATAATCTAAACTATTTTCTATTATTATTATTTATTATTATTATTCATTTTTATAGCGCCATTTATTCCATGGCGCTTTACATGTGAGAGGGGGCGAGTATAATAAATATGAGCAATACAGGACACACATAAGTACAGAAGGAGAGAGGACCCTGCCCGCAAAGGCTCACAATCTATAGGGGATGGGTGAGGATACACTAGGAGAGGGTAGAACTGGTTGTGCGGCGGTTCAGTAGACTGAGGATCACTGCTGGTTGTAGGCTTGTCGGAAGAGGTAGGTCTTCAGGTTCTTTTTGAAGATTTCCATGGTAGGCGCGAGTCTGATGTGTTGGGTTAGAGAGTTCCAGAGTATGGGAGAGGCACAGGAGAAGTCTTGTATGCGGTTGTGGGAAGAAGAGATAAGGGGAGAGTAGAGAAGGAGATCTTGAGAGGATCAAAGGTTGCGTGTGGGTAAGTAACGGGAGACCATGTCACAGATGTATGGAGGAGACAGGTTGTGTATGGCTTTGTATGTCATAGTTAGGGTTTTGAACTGGTGCCTCTGGACGATAGGAAGCCAATTAAGGGCTTGGCATAGGGGGGAGGCTGGGGAATAGCGGGGAGACAGGTGGATTAGTCGGGCAGCAGAATGTAGGATGGATTGGAGTGGTGCCAGTGTGCTGGAGGGGAGGCCAGAGAGTAGGAGGTTGCAGTAGTCAAGGCGGGAGATGATAAGGGCATGCACTAGTGTTTTTGTGGTATTGTGGTCAAGGAATGCACGGATCCGGGAAATATTTTTGAGTTTGAGACGGCAGTAGGAGGCTAGGGTTTGGATATGTGGCTTGAAAGAAAGGGCAGAGTCGAGGATCACCCCGAGGCACCGAGCATGCGGGATCGGGGAAAGTGAGCAGTCGTTGACATTGAGGGATAGGTCTGGTGGAGGCGTAGAGTGAGATGAGGGGAAGATGATGAATTCTGTTTTGTCCATGTTCAGTTTTAGAAAGCGAGCAGAAAAGAAAGCTGAAATAGCGGATAGACAGTGTGGGATTTTTGTCAGTAAGGAGGTGAATTCAGGTCCAGATAGGTAGATCTGCGTGTCATCAGCATAGAGATGATACTGCAAACCGTGGGATTCTATTATACTCAAATTATTTTTTTTCTATCCTTCCCTAACTACACTATTAAACTGCTTTATATTTTTCTTTTTTTCTACTTCCTTTTTGTTGATGCTTCATTTGAGAATTTTTTGCACTTTATTTTTTGGGGTGCAGCCAAGCCCAAGCACGTTTGGTCTCGCATGAGGGGTGTAACACTGGTGCGCATTGAGAGTGTACTGGCCAGCCCGCCTAGTCGAATAATAGGGTCGTGACTAATAGGCTGTGAACCAGACACTGTGCAGTATCCTTGTGTGAACGGCACCCTATGTGGGCCTTTATTGTGCAATTGTATACTGGGCAGTCACCCCCTCCCTGAATGGGTATGTGGAGAGTGGCTGTTTGATCTGGTATTTTGCACCCGTGCTGCTAACATCTAGCTTTATGGGCTGGCTGCACCCTGTAGTGCATTTGTTCTGAGATCTGGGCAGGTGAGTGTTGCTGCCTTTTTGTTTGCTGTTTATATTCATTTGAGAATCCCAGTGGGATACTCAAACAAAGTGTCATCAGGGGACAGAGGCAGCAGTCACTGCCTTCTCCCTGAAATGAAGCGCCACCCATGACCTTTGTTTCAAAGCTGGGCAAGTCCCTGTGGGATGTGCACTGTGCGATGAACACAATGACAGCACACTCTCTCACTGGCTCAGATCTGCAGTAACAAGCCAGCAACAAAGCACATTGTCAGTGTGCAGTGTTAGATTACCCAGCGTGCAGAACTCGGTGACATCATTTGTGTGAGAGGTGCTGATCTCTGAACTCTGGCTACTCATAAGGCCTGTTTCACACATCCGGCGGGCGCCTAGACGGCGCCCCGGCATTTAGCTGCAGCGCCGCATGTGAAAAGCTTTCACACTTCCGGCGGCCAAAATGCGGTTTTTTGCCGGATGGTTTCTGATGCTTGGAAGATAAGAAACCATCCGGCAAAAAAAAAAAACGTTACATGTAGCGTTTTTTCCGGACGCCGCAATGTACATTTGCGCCGCATCCGGACAAAACCGCATGCAACGCATTGACATGCGGCGCCATGCGGCGCTAATGCATGTCAATGCGAAAAAAGCCGCATGCGCGGCATCAGATTTTCAGATGCGGCGCTGCGGGAAAATGCCGGGGGCGCCGCAAGGCGCCCGCCGGATGTGTGAAGCCAGCCTAACATGCACTCACAATATGCTATGTTTCCTGCTCGGTACTGCTGATCTGAGCCAGTGAGAGAGTGTGCTATCTTTGTGCACATTGCACAGTGCACAACCCACAGGGACTAGCCCAGCCTCTGAAATGAAGGTCACTAATGATGCTTCATTTCAGAGAGGGGGCAGAGTCTGAGGCAGTGACTGCAGCCTCTGCTCTCTGATGACACTTTGCTTGAGTTTACTAGCATGCACTGGGATTCTCAAATTAAGCTTTATCAAAAAGGAAGTAGGAAAAAACAGAAAAGCAATTACATAGTGTAGTTAGGGAAGGAGATTAAATTTTTAATTCAGGTACAGTATATTAGAAAATAGTTTAGATTATGATATTAAATAAATATTTAATATTGGTGGCACAAAAATTTCTCCAAAGGAGCATTTTTCAACACAATAACACTGGGCTGCATTTTTTTCATGTTATTTTGAGTTGCCTGTGTGGCCTATACTTACAACCATGACCTGCAGCATCTCTGCACTTGTCTTCCACCGAGCACCTTTGGCACATCATTGGTGAGTAATTGCCAAAACATCAAGATCTGCCAGCAGCAGTTATTGATGATTTACGTGTCCCAGTGCATTTATCAGGGCAGAACATTCCTCAAACAACCATTTAATAATTATGAGATGAGCAAACCATTAAGACATTCGACGAACATACCCCAACCCCATTAAATTCAATGGGATGCCAAACCAAATGTACATACAACACATTAAGGCCTGATGAAAAAATTCCCAAACACCTAAAATTAGGGACAGAAACCATGAAAAGTAGCATCAATTGACCCACAATAGAGATTTGCAAATGGCACAGCAGCAGTCAGATATAAGCCATTCAAGAGGTATCAGGGTCTGGGCCAGCATTTACTGCTTTGAATTAAAGTTTCAATTAGGACCTGGTGGTTAAGGGAGCAGTGTAAGCCTTCTTAGCTGAGAGCCCTGATACCTCATGCAACACCTCCAATTATTTTTTTTTTTATTCCAGCCACAATCAGATGGCACAAACATCAGTTTCATACAGTACTATTAGAAAAATGTAAGGAAAGTAAAACAGGTAGTTGACTGAAAGTAAGTACAAGACTGCCTGTCTGGGAGCCCTAGTTACACAGGCAACCCACCAGATATAGAACCAACTTGGAGTCTCCACATTTCAAAAAATTGTTTGTAACATCAGCAGCAGTAGTAACAGCAGGCACACAGAAGTCACGACAAAGGTGTCACAGACTGCAATAAAGTGAGATCTATCAATGACACCATCGCCTAGTCTGCCCAGCCTGCGACTGGGGTGCAAAAGTCATTAAAGATCCATGACTTGTTCATTGTGATGAAAGTTAGGTGGTATACACTCTTCAAGGGACAGCCAGATGCGCTTATCCGTCAGGACACCACAAGCAGAAAAGAAGACACATTATAAGAGAATGCTGGCTATCGGACAAGACAAAACTCCAAGGTGTGACAAAAGCTCAGGCAACTCTTCCATTCCTGAAGACCAAAATTCAAAAGGGTCCAAACCCTCCCTGATGGCATTGGTATTGAGATCCAGATACTCCTGCACTATCCTCTCCAGTAGTTCACAATGTGTCAGCTTTGTGTTCTGTTCTACTAGTGCACAGGCTGGTTTAAAAAGTGTGTGAAACAACTCAAAGAAATTAACTTATGCCACTTACTCTGCTGCTGCTAATATTTTTGTGATGACGCCTTGGTGTTCCAGGATTGAATACTAGAACTGCGATGCACACTGTGTGTCTCACTGCTGTCTTGGGGAAAACCACTCTCAAAATTGTCTACTGTAAAAGCGTGTTTCAATTCTACAGCATGCACACGTCACTTTCAGG
The DNA here is from genome assembly GCA_033576555.1 of Oophaga sylvatica. Taxonomy (NCBI): domain Eukaryota; kingdom Metazoa; phylum Chordata; class Amphibia; order Anura; family Dendrobatidae; genus Oophaga; species Oophaga sylvatica. Next base: position 964,668,107 of record JARQOD010000001.1, read on the forward strand.
GGGAGAAGCATTTGACCAAATTTACTCTTGCACGGGAAGCAATAGAGTGGCAATCCAGTAGTCAGCATTATCTCTGACTCTGAGAATACGGGCATCATGTTGAAGATAGTGCTGCAAGAAGGCGCTCATGTGTCGAGTGCTTCCATGAGGTCCAAGTCAATGGTGTGTTGTTAGCGTGGTAACGCTCAAGGTTGCTTCCTCCGTCCCTCCCACCATCCACGAACAACAGAGGGGGGATCATTATCCTCTTCATCTCCTGACTCGTCCACCTCATCCTCCTTCAATTGTTCTTCAGCTCCTGCACTTTCACTAACAGTTTGTCTAGTACAAGGAGCCCCCATCGATCACTGTAAAGTCACACTGCCATGGCCTGTGTGACGACAATCCAGAAATTTGAGATATTGTTATCCCTTCAGCATCCTCCTCTGCTTACAACTCTTCTCTGGCACTACACCTCCTCCCACAGACTATTCAAAGTGTTCTTCAGCATGGAGATGACCAGAATAGTGATGCTGATGATGGCATCATCAGCACTAACAATCTTAGTATCCATTTCAAAACTGTGCAGAAGTATGCAGAGGTTTTTCATCTGTGCCCACTCCGCAAGCGTGATTTGCACCACATCCCATACTGCGTTGGTCCAGGCGATACAAAAGTACATACTGCATGAGTGCTCATCACTGCTGCCACAGTCACTGCAACATGTGCAGACTGGAATTTCCACAGTGTCAAAACATCGCAAATCAAACGGTTAACCGGTAGGCCGAAAGACCTCTGTAGCAATGCAAGTTGATTACCTGCGGGGTGCAATTGTAGGAAGTGAGCACACAGCGACTGTGCTTCTGCAGCAGCGCGTTCACCAGGCAAGATAGTGGTAGAGAAATTATTGTACCACCAGGTCGAGGATGAGACCGATGCAAGGCACGTGTGTGAGGTTGCCACGGCATAGGGCCACCACCAGGTTTGCATCGTCATCGTACATGGCCTTTACGGCTTATTAATTTGAACACTGCTTTATTGCAATGATCATGGCTGTGCAGTACGGAGGTGGGGGATTCTATCTTCACTGTTGAAATGCATGTCTGATTAAAGGAGAGGTTGAGGGCACAGGTGGAGGCCGTAGAGGAGATGGAGGGGCCAGATTCAGTGGAGAAACTGTCAGATACAGAGGTTTGTCCCGCAAGCCTTGGGATTCAAAGACTTGTGGAAGAGCTACTTTACCGCCTGCCTCCACAGCCACCCCAGTCACCCATTATCCAGTCAGCGAGATGTAAAACCCCTGCCCATGTTTGCTCATCCAGTTGACAATGATGAAATACACCTGGCAGACATAGATTTTTTCAGGGAATGGGTAATGTTGTCTGTGGCATGCTGGGGTAGTGCAGGCACAGCTTTCTTAGAGAAGTAATGGTAACTGGGCAACTGGTACTGGGTGACAGCTATGGCCATCAACTTTCTGAAACCATCTGTATCCACCAGCAGAAGGGCAGCATTTCCATGGCCAACATTTGGAGATGGTGAAGTTCAAGCTCGTAGCTTTAGCATTTGTAGGAGGAAACATTCTTGATGTGATCATAACTGCGGGACTGAGAACTGGCCTCTGTGCTGAGAAAGAGTGGAGTATGGAGAACAGGACAAACTGCTGACTGTGAGTGAGGTGCAGGCCGAAATTTTATGGTGGATTGAAATTTATGTGTTGGCTAGGTGACACAAAAATAGCAGGCATGTCCACTTCTGTAACAGCTGATGGGCTCTCACTAGTGTTGAGCATTCCGATACCGCAAGTATCGGGTATCGGCCGATATTTCGCGTTATCGGAATTCGATACTTAATTCCGATACTTTTTCAATATCGGAAGTTCCCATAATTCTTTGAGAGGCAATGTGATTTTAGTCAGCAATGAGGAATCCTACGAAGTGTGGGCACATCCTGTAATGATGCGGTCATCTTAACTAATGGCATGGCTGTGATTGGCTGCTGAAATGATGTCAGAATGCACTATAAAAGGCGCCGCAGCCATTTTAGCGTCACTGTGCGTGAACTCAGTTAGGGACAGAACGCTGCTGTGCTGACTCTGAGGGACAGTTAGATATTGCGATTTGTGTACTACTGTGCTTGAGGCAGGCTAGTTTACCAACCGCTGTGTAAAGCTTCATTTTGCCAGTGTTTTAACAGCTCTGTGCAAGGTGTGTGTGTGACAGTGCAGGTGACGCTGCAGTTTGCTCTGCATCCACCGCTGTTTGTAGGCATCTGCACGTGTCACTTTTTTTTTTTTTTTTTTTATTTTATTTAGTGGAATTGGTGCAGCTCCATTATATTAGAAAAAAATCAAATCTATTAGTGTGACGTGCTTCCATCCGTATACAATACATTGGTTGCAAACACTATAGAAGTATAGAAAGGAGCTTTTCACAGATTGTGGACAGTTGTGTTTCAGTGTTCACTTCAGTCTGTGTTTTTTTACTTTTTTGAGTGCAGATCACGCTCCAGTTACTTGTTCAAGCACTGCTGCTTGTACTCTGCTGAGCGTGTCTCAGTGGCTCATCCTTTTCATTTATCTCCAATTGGTTCTGCTACATTCCATTTAAAATAAATCGAATCTTTAGTGTGACGCGCTTCCATCCGTATACAATACATGGTTGCAAACACTATAGAAGTACAGAAAGGAGCTTTTCACAGATTGTGGACAGTTGTGTTTCAGTGTTCACTTCAGTCTGTGTTTTTTTACTTTTTTGAGTGCAGATCACGCTCCAGTTACTTGTTCAAGCACTGCTGCTTGTACTCTGCTGAGCGTGTCTCAGTGGCTCATCCTTTTCATTTATCTCCAATTGGTTCTGCTACATTCCATTTAAAATAAATCTAATCTATTAGTGTGACGCGCTTCCATCCGTATACAATACATTGGTTGCAAACACTATAGAAGTACAGAAAGGAGCTTTTCACAGATTGTGGACAGTTGTGTTTCAGTGTTCACTTCAGTCTGTGTTTTTTACTTTTTTGAGTGCAGATCACGCTCCATTACTTGTTCAAGCACTGCGCTTGTACTCTGCTGAGCGTGTCTCAGTGGCTCATCCTTTTCATTTATCTCCAATTGGTTCTGCTACATTCCATTTTAAAATAAATCAAATCTATTAGTGTGACGCGCTTCCCATCCGTATACAATACATTGGTTGCAAACACTATAGAAGTACAAGAAAGGAGCTTTTCACAGATTGTGGACAGTTGTGTTTCAGTGTTCACTTCAGTCTGTGTTTTTACTTTTTTGAGTGCAGATCACGCTCCAGTTACTTGTTTCAAGCACTGCTGCTTGTACTCTGCTGAGCGTGTCTCAGTGGCTCATCCTTTTCATTTATCTCCAATTGGTTCTGCTACATTCCATTTTAAATAAATCTAATCTATTAGTGTGACACGCTCATTCCGTATACAATACATTGGTTGCAAACACTATAGAAGTACAGAAGGAGCTTTTCACAGATGTGGACAGTTGTGTTTCAGTGTTCACTTCAGTCTGTGTTTTTTACTTTTTGAGTGCAGATCACGCTCCAGTTACTTGTTCAAGCACTGCTGCTTGTACTCTGCTGAGCGTGTCTCAGTGGCTCATCCTTTTCATTTATATCTCATTGGTTCTGCTACATTCCATTTAAAATAAATCTAATCTATTAGTGTGACGCGCTTCCATCCGTATACAATACATTGGTTTGCAAACACTATAGAAGTACAGAAAGGAGCTTTTCACAGATTGTGGACAGTTGTGTTTCAGTGTTCACTTCAGTCTGTGTTTTTTTACTTTTTTGAGTGCAGATCACGCTCCAGTTACTTGTTCAAGCACTGCTGCTTGTACTCTGCTGAGCGTGTCTCAGTGGCTCATCCTTTTCATTTATCTCCAATTGGTTCTGCTACATTCCATTTAAAATAAATCTAATCTATTAGTGTGACGCGCTTCATCCGTATACAATACATTGGTTGCAAACACTATAGAAGTACAGAAAGGAGCTTTTCACAGATTGTGGACAGTTGTGTTTCAGTGTTCACTTCAGTCTGTGTTTTTTACTTTTTTGAGTGCAGATCACGCTCCAGTTACTTGTTCAAGCACTGCGCTTGTACTCTGCTGACGTGTCTCAGTGGCTCATCCTTTTCATTTATCTCCAATTGGTTCTGCTACATTCCATTTAAAATAAAATCTAATCTATTAGTGTGACGCGCTTCCATCCGTATACAATACATTGGTTGCAAACACTATAGAAGTACAGAAAGGAGCTTTTCACAGATTGTGGACAGTTGTGTTTCAGTGTTCACTTCAGTCTGTGTTTTTTACTTTTTGAGTGCAGATCACGCTCCAGTTACTTGTTCAAGCACTGCTGCTTGTACTCTGCTGAGCGTGTCTCAGTGGCTCATCTTTTCATTTTTCTCCAATTGGTTTGCACATTCCATTTAAAAAATCAATCTATTAGTGTGACGCGCTTCATCCGTATACAATACATTGGTTGCAAACACTATAGAAGTACAGAAAGGAGCTTTCACAGATTGTGACAGTTGTGTTTCAGTGTTCACTTCAGTCTTGTGTTTTTTACTTTTTGAGTGCAGATCACGCTCCAGTTACTTGTTCAAGCACTGCTGCTTGTACTCTGCTGAGCGTGTCTCAGTGGCTCATCCTTTTCATTTATCTCCATTGGTTCTGCTACATTCCATTTTAAAATAAATCTAATCTATTAGTGTGACGCGCTTCCATCCGTATACAATACATTGGTTGCAAACAATATAGAAGTACACAAACGGGCCTTTCACAGCTACTGAACATGGGTTTTTAATTTTTAACTAAAATATGTATTTTTTCAAATGACACAAATATAAGTAATGTTGAAGAGGAATAGTCCTACATCCATTGTTTGCAAAATATTACAGGTGTACTCATGTCCCTTAATCAACAATGTATTATTATATTTACTTGTATGCTTTTATTTAAAAGCCAAGAACACAGAAGGATAACCTCGCACTGCAGCTGTTGTCAAAGTTCAACCCACATTATGCACTTCCAACATTGCAGCATTTGAGGCATTGATGTGAGTTGGATTGGTCAAAGTTTGGAGTGGAAGTTCACCACGTACCCTATAGCATAAGTATGCTTTTGTGTTAGCTTTGTTAGACATGTGGATATCTGCCATAATATGTCACAATTATTTAGTTACAGATTTGTTACAACACTAATCATTGAATGGTTTTAAATTTGACGTTTCACTTGTTTACAGCTTAGAAAATAAGGGTGTAGCCTGATATCTTATTGTAGCACTAGCCACTTTAACATGTCATGTTTTTTTTAAACATGTGTGCTAGGTGCGTAATTTTGCGGACACACAGCAGGGAACAGCAGGCGTTACGACCCCACTATCACTATGCTTGTGTATTGGTCTGTGGACCGACACTTCTGAGCAGCAACTGGCAGTGTTGTAGCCCAGGGAGTATAGCTCAGGTGGTAGAAAGATGAACATAACAGGAGACATGGAAAACGTTGCCAACCAGTAGTTAATCTGAAACCGGACAGGCAAATTCAGGCGAGATCCATTGCCTAGTTCATTTTCAAAAAGTAAGCCGTTCTACATTATCGTAGGATAGTCGCATGCAACGGTCTGTTAGTTACACCACCTGCAGCAGTAAGACGCGCTCCAATAATACACTGGCAGCAGATCAAGCCAGCACCTCCAATGCATACTGGCTTAAGCTCTGGCCATGTATCCAGCTTAGAGACCAAAACTTGAATGGGAAGAGCCATCTGAGAGTACACTGAGAGGGCAAGAATGTAGTCTGTAACCATCTTACGGAAATGTTGCCTCCTGCTGATGGAGCCGTCTCGGATGGTGTAGACATTGGTGGCGCTGCACAAAACTTCGACACATTTGGAACATACTGTTTTGCCCTGTGCAGAGGCGCTGCTTGTGCTCCCTCTTGTTGCAGAGCTGTCTCCACTGCCTCGACGCACAGAGCTGCTTTTAATCAGTAGCAGCAGCAGTGCTCTCGGCTGGAATGGAGAACATTATGGATTGCACCATGTGTCTTGGTACTTCCGCATTTTACGCTCCCGGTTCACGGTGTGATGAGGCTTTGTAAGTTGTCCGGTAGCGAGGGTCTAGGAGGGTGTACACCCCAATAATCAGACGTGTGTGATGTGTTCGATGCGGCGGTGTTTCTCAGCCACTGCAGCATGAAATCAACCATGTGCTGCAGACTCCAAATGGCCAAGAAACGTTGTCCCTGCAAGAGGCGTCATCTCCGCCTGCTGTGCATCACCCCACCCTTGGTCTACATACTGACTAGAGCATTTCTACTCCCTCTGGGAGCGATGTCTTCTCTCCATTGACTCCTCCTCACCTCCTCACAAAGTCCTTCAAATACTATAAATTTACAAATTTAAAACTCAAAATTTAAAAACTTTGTATCATAATTCTGTACATCAGTTTATGGAAACACAATAGCATTACAAAAGGATAGACAAAAAATGTACATTATGTGCTTTGTAAATACATTAAAAGTTTGTAATGGTTATGAAATATAGACAGCGACTCTGGAGGTTCAATTGTTGATACAGCATGGTACTTTGAAAGTCCTCCAGCCCTTGTGAGGAACCACGTTGCGCTGACTGTCCAGAAGGTGATGGAATTTGTGACTCCTCATCCTCCACCTCTTCCAAAACCTCATGCCTTAGTGCTTGCAGTGTTTTTTGAAGCAGGCAGATAAGGGGGACATTTTCAGGCTGACTAGTGCTCATCTGCACTCGCCATCCGCGTTGACTCATCAAACGCACGCAAAACGTGGCAGATATCCTTCATAGAGTTATTCGCCACTCATTACACTGCAGTGGCTGCCCATTCATTATAGGATCCATTCAATTACTGGTTCTCACCAACAAAGCTCTCCACAGCGCAGCACCCCCTACATCTCCTCCCTTATTTATATTTATCGGCCTAACCGACTGCGCACTCTGCAAACGACCTTCGACTAACCTCTGCACTATCCGTACCTCCCACTCCCAACTCCAAGACTTCACCCGGCGCTGCGCCAATCCTCTGGAATGCTCTACCCCAAGAAATTAGGACTATCCGCAATTTGGATGGTTTCAGGCGCTCCCTCAAACACATTTGTTCACAGTGGCCTATCACATTCACTAATCAAAGTCATTCTATGTGTAATTCTGTGTGTGTAGCCATTTCACATCTCCATGCATCCCTCACTTCTTAAAATGGCTGGACATCATTGTAAAAACACCATGTATTATAAACACCTGTACTTTGTATCTCCCACACCTCATTGTAGATGTAAGCTTTCACCAGCAGGGGCGGCTGATTTTGCTTAATTATTGTTATTGTTAACGTTGTAATTATGACTCGTGTTTTGAAAATGTTAAACTGTAAAGCACTGCGGAATAATTATGGCGCTATATAAATAAAATAAATTTTTATTTTATTATAGAGGCCCACTCAGTAGTGGTGAAGTGTGAACGGCGCAAATTGCGAGTTGACTGCGCCATGATGCAGCTGATACTCCATTACTGTTGGCTGTGCTCACACAACCGCTCAACATATGTAACGAGGAATTCCACCTGGTGGGTACGTCACATATGATGCGATGTTCTGAAGGTGAAATCTGCGTTTGCAGAGCTGCAATCGCGATCTGGCCATGCTGGAACGTCGCAGTGAGCGCACCCTAGGCGGACCTTGTGCAGCAGTGCATCAAGATCCGGATAGTCCCTCAAAAACTCTGCCACGACCAAGTTGATCACATAAGACAGAATGGTATTGAGTGAGGTTGCCAAGGCCCAGAGCTGACACCAGATTTCGGCCATTGTCACACACTACCAAAGCCTCCTGTAGATTCTCTTCCAAAAACCACACATCGCTCTCCCTGCTTTATGGCATTACAGAGCTCCTGCGCTGTGTGGCTAAGATTCCCATGGAAATTAATTTCAGGTGGCCTGTTGACATTTGGACCGGCTGTGCTCATATCGGTCGCAACAGGTAAAACGTTCACGGGTCCAATGTGGAGGTAGACCGTGACGGCTCCTGCAGCGATGATTCTGAGGAACTGGAATAGGAGGAGGAACAATGTGTACAGCTTGATTCCTGCAATCTTGAGTTGGCAGAACACGTACAGCGCCACTCGCAAGATCAGACCCGGCTGCACAACATTGACTCAATGGGCAGTGAGGGAAAGGTATTGGTCCCTGGCATGGGTGTTAGAACCCTCTTGTTAGGTTTTGTTTCAGTTTGCTGGTCACATGACCTTTTTTCCCTATTTAGTCTGGCTCCGCCCTTCTGGCTTGCTTGACTTCATTGTATTATCTACTGTTAAGCTAGCCGGGTGCTTAGGTGCCTTAATCTGTCAGTTTTGCTTGATGTTAGGATCACAAAGTATTTATTTTTCTGTTTAATTATCCATGCTACAATTTATGTTAGGAGGTGTCCACCTTTTCACAGTCCCTAGATCTTGTAGGATTACTCCCTCGCAACTATAGGTCTTCGTTCACACTAGATGAGGACTTTAGGGGTCTGGTCGCAGGATCAGGTTCCCCGTTACATCGTAGGGATTCAGCTTAGTTGTATTGTTAGGGACAGAATTCCCTTCTTTCCTACTGGTTGTAGCAGATCATAACAATGGGTACTGGTCCACGCATCGGTGGTCAGGTGGACCTTGCTACTGAGGGCTTTTAGTAGCGCATGTTTAATTTTTCCCTAACATGCTTTTGCAGACCAGGGACGGCTTGCCTGCTGAAATGAAATCGCTTGGCACATTGTATTGTGGGATTGACAATGATATTCAGTTACGGAAACTGTCTGTCTCCACCAGCCTGAATCACAGCATTTCAAGGGACAGGAGTTTTGCATGCCAGCATTCAGAGCCTGTGCTCGTGCATGGTTTGCGGAGTATGGCGTCTTTTATCCCATGCCTGTGCTACGATGGCGTTTTTGTGGCCTGGGAGTGTGAGGATGACAGGGAACTTGTGCTGTGTGTGGAATAAACAGTTTGTCTCTGGACAACAGTGGCCGAGGTTCTTCCATGGGCGATCCTGTGAGGAAGCTTAACCAGCTGTGTGTGAGCTCGATGAAGAGGCTTCACACAACCTGAAGATGTAGGTGCTGCTGTAGGTTGGCCTACATCTCTAGTGTGTCTTTGTAACTAACACGTGCTTTGTCCGACATGTTTCCACATATTTGTGGTATTGAGGTGACTGACACTTTTAGCTATTTTTATTTTTATTACACAGCTTGCATTTCACATAGCAAATTCATGTGCAAGTGTGTGAAAAAGGACCACGCAGTGCAATCCTGGGAGCGCACGTTTTGACTTTTGGAAGACAACTGCTCCGAACAGGTGCCAAACTGGAGGCTACAGGCAACCGAGTCTGCAGCCTAAACTCCCTCCTGTTTGTACCGTTGGGGCAATGTCTTCCTCTATCTTCCTTCTATCACTAACCATTTCTCTAGGCCTCTCCCAGCTTTAAAACCAAAGTACTGGTTCTCCCACAAAGCTCTCACAGTGCAGCACCCCTCCTACATCTCCTCCCTCATTTCTATCTATCGGCCTAACCCGACTGCTGCGCTCTGCAAACGACTTTCGACTAACCTCTGCACTAATACGTCCTCACACTCCGACTCCAAGACTTCTCCTGCTCTATGCCAATCCTCTGGAATGCTGTACCCCAAGAAATTAGGACTATCCACAATTTGCATGGTTTCAGGCGCTCCTCAAAACACAATTTGTTCAGAGCGGCCTATCACATTCACTAATCAAAGTCATTCTATTATTCTGTGTAAGTGTGTGTGGTCTCTAGCCCATTCACTATCTCCATCCCTCAGTCCCTTAAGATGGCGGAACATCATGTAAATGCACCATTGTATATAAACACCTATACTTTGTATCTCCCACATCTCATTGTACATTGTAAGCTGTCACGAGCAGGGGCGACTTATTTAGCTTAAATTATTGTATTGTTAACGTTGTTACTTATGACTTGTGTTCTGAAAACGGCTAAACTGTAAGCGCTGCGGAATATGATGGCGCTATAAATAAATATTATTATTATTCCTCTGAGCTGCTCCCACCACCTTCCTGTTCCTCATGCCATGTTGGGTTCTTGGACCTCATCATCTCCACTACCCTCTTCCAACACCTGCTGTTGGGTGGTCTGGCCAGCACCATGCTCAACAGAAACTGGCACCTGGGTCTCATCATCATCAGATGCGTTCTGCGGTGTGCTGACCATCGGCACTGTCTCACCCGCCTCTTCAGATTCAGAGAGACACAGCTGTTGCGCATCACTGCATACTCCCTCTTCACATTACAGAATGCTGCTTGGCTGGGCCCCTGTTTGCAAGCCAATAGATTCTGAGAACAGAAGCAGACACTCAGCTGGCTCCTGTACAGAACTCTCTGACTGCCTGGGCAATTTGCCAGGCGGTGAAGAGACAGATGGTTGCCCAACAGTGCTGTGGTCCTGAGAGGAGGTGGAAGCAATTGAAGTCGATGCATTGGCTGACATCCAAACAACAACGGCTTCAATTTGTTCTTCCCGCAGCAGGGGGGTACTCCGAGCTCCTACAAAAGTGCGCATAAAGGAAGGCTCACGGGAAAACTGGTGGATGCTGTGTCACTGGGGGCCGCAGCAGCCACAGAATCCCCACGTCCTCTCCCTGAAGAAACTCCACGACCACGTGCCTTACTCCTGCCTTCTTCATCTTGGTAGATTGATAAAGAAACTCTGAAAAGTTATAAGGTCTAAGTGTGGTTATTCCGCAGAGACTGCAGTGAACACTGCACACAACTGTTCACTACCCAATGCGTCTCAGCAGGAAGGCAGTCTGTGCGTCAAAACAAAGGCACAAGCATACATCCATGTACCCTGTTTATAAAGCTATATAAAAAATATTATGTAGTAGTGACGCACACTTTATTGAGGTACAGTATTACATCGCCATTCACCATCTGTGGCTATGCAGTCTCATCTATATATACCTTATCTATCTGTTGTCATGCTTCCAATTCGACAGTCACAGTCAGCCATAAATAGCAATTTTCACTATGCACTATGCACTTTTGAAAGGTTATGTTTGTTAATAAAAATGATTATTGCCACATATTATGAGTATTACATGATGGAAATTGTATAATTTTGTATAAAATATTTAGTGACATTATTCAGCAAATGGAACATTTTAGTAATATCACAGATAACTTGTAATGCTGATGATGTTTTGAAGTCAGACATTCATTGTCTATACAATAAAATGGTGTACATACTGTTACTTATCCATCATTAATGGATTCAGATATGTACTTGTATGCTTTTATGTACAACCGTATAGCAGATTCCTTAACTAATTTATTTTGTGGTTTGCATTGCTGTTCAACATGTTAATGTATGTGTTTATGTTTGTCAATTCTTTATTTATCTAGATATTAGTTTAAATGAAATCATCATCTTATGGTAGTAAAGGTTATCTTTCTCTTGTTTGAAGTATAGACATTTAAAATTGACAGGTAACAAGGAAATTACTTGATCTAGTATTTAAACATCCTCCTTGACCCTGGGCTCCAACACCGCCAGTTGTTGCTCGGAAGTGCTGTTAGCACAGTCAACACTTGCTCCTGTGTTACTGGGGTTCAGTAACGTCAGCTGGTCCTCGGTTGTGCCATTGGCTCTTTTCCTTCTGCTGCCCCTCCGTGTTCCAGTACCGTCAACTGGTTCTCCGCAGTGCCTTTGGCCTAGGTGCCTCCATCTCGGTATCCGAGTTCCAGCAACGTCTGCTGGTCCTTGGTAGTGCTTTGGAGCACAGGTACCTCCTGCTTAGTAACCGTGTCCCAGTAACATCAGCTGGTACAAGATTGTGCTACAAATACAAGATACGGAACAAGAGACACAAGAACAATAAGCAGAAGATCTAAAAGCAGAAGAACATGAAGTATAAGACCAAAATGAAGAGCAAAATATATGCTCTAAATTCTAAGCAGAAGAAGACTAAGCAGTGTATGGGGGTGAGTCCGTTCCTCCTCGTGGTGCCCCTGGAAAATGCCTGCTGCTGCAGGCTAAACTGAACACGGACAAATACTGTTGTAATTTAAATCTTTTGTGACAGCAAGAACGGAAGGATGAAAAATTCATACTTTGACAGATTACAAGTACAGGATTCTCTGTCACAAATAAGAATATGATGAAGATGAAGCAGAATATGAATAAGAATAATAGTTTAATAAGAAGAATATGAGTAATGTTAACAAAGATGAATAGCAAGAAGTTTAAGAAGAAGATAAAGAAGGTGAAGATGAAGAATAATTTGATGAAAAAGATGATGCTGCAGAAGATTATGAAGGAGAAAGTGTGTGAAAAGTTAAAAAGGTGAAGATGAAGAGCATGGAAGTTGTGTAATATACATATTTGCCTAAATATAAAAAACGTTAACATTGTCAATTTCTTCGTCAATCCGAACATCTTTAAAAAAAAAATATTTATGCTATTCCATTTGATTGGGTTAAACATCTATGCCTTTAATGTCTCCTCAACCTTCCCCAATACATTCTACATTACTCTTTCTTGTTTTCCTTCATGTACAATTAACCAACAAGGCAAGAATGGGTTTTTTTAATTTCGATATTTTGTTCCCATAGACTTACATGGGACTTCCGGTATCGGTATCGGGTATCGCCGATATTTTAGTGATATCGGCGATACCATTCCGATTCCGATACTTTAGGATATCGGAAAGTATCGCTCAACTCTAGCTCTCACTCACCCAAACTGTAGGGGGTAAATAAGTGGATTTACTGCGGTCGGATACCAGTGCGAGAAGACTTGGTACTGTGACAGAGGAGGATGAAGCGGCAGATGTGGTTGATGGGACAGCAAGTAGTTGTTGAGGCCCACTAGACGGCATTTTAGCGCAGTTAGTTTCCCACACTAAGGCATGTTGATCGCTCATGTGCTGGTTCATGCATGTAGTTGTCAAATTATTGCAAATTTTGCCTCTACTGATTTTTTTGCAAATTTGGCAAACAATGTGAGTTGGGAGGGTCATCCTTTGCAGTCTCAAAAATGCCCAGTCTAGGCAACCCTTAAAGCCTCTGCGAACTGCACACTCATGACCGGTAGCCAGAGTTAGGGCTGAGGATGCAGTGCTTGTCGTGGTTGCATCACTTTGTGTCTGTGTGGGAAGCTGAAACGTAACCTCCTCATCTTCTTAGTCCTCCACCTCCTCTGCTGAGCTACTCAGCTCTGGGTTCACAACAAGTGTGATCTACAACCTCATTGTCATCTTCTCTGTTCTCATACTCCTCATCCTGAGAGTCACCTTTCTCATCTGACTGCACTGAAACCTCAATACAGTCCGCGTGCGCCTCTGGCATCTGAGTCTCGTCAGGATCACCTCCTCCCCTGGTGTTTAATGTCTGGTGTTGATGGTCTGGATTCTGCTCGGATTCTACTTCTTTCAACCCATGATCCATCAGGATAAAATTTTGAGTATCTGTGCAGATGCTTTCTTCCTCTGGATTCTGTGAATCTTTGGAGCAGACCACTGATGACCATAGAATAGAATGTGTGAACAGCTCTGCAGAATTGCCCGTCTGTGGTTCCTCACAGTCAGTTGGGCATTTGGAAATTTGTGATGCGAGGGGGGGAAGCTTTTACCCACTCATGTGTTATGTACCTTTCCCCTCTTTTAACCTGCTGTTTCAAACAGGTCCACGCCTGTCATTCACCTGTCACTAAATTAATAATCACTATTTATTTTCTTAGATAGTGTGCCTGAACAATACTCTTATACCTAATTATTTTGATGAGCAAATGTGGCCTCCTGATTTCTCACTGCAACACAGTTTTATCCCAAACAATTATGATAAGCAATAGGGCCTCCTTGCTATTAGGACTAAGTAAAAATCTGGACTTCTGATTTCTGAATGAAATGCAGTTTTAACACAAGCTATTTGGATAAGGAAATTGGGCCTTCTGACTACACCCCAATAATAGGCCTACTGATCTTTAAGAGGAAATCTGGCCCTCTGATTTCTCACTGAAACACAGTTTTATCACAAACAATTTGGATTAGCTAATGGGGCCTCCTGAGACTGCAACACAATTTTAACACAATCCAGTTAGATGCTGGAAGATTGATTTCACACAGAACAGGATCCTATCTAACTAAATGACAAGTTCACTTGTAGCACTAGCAGCAGCAGCTTCTCTCCACTGTGACATTGAGAATATGGCACCATCAAAACAAGATGACCGCTCTTTATATGGCCAGGATCAGGTATGGACTGGGGCTGAAATTCAGCCCTGGCATTTGAAATCATATAGGCCCATGGTGTCCTCACCCCCGAGCTCCAGTGGGGATACATTACTTATATTACCCTGGATGGAGAAAAGTAAGATTTACTACAAAACCAATATTTCTAATGATACCTGTGGCCTGCTACGGTAAGTGATGGAGTCTGCAACTTTGTGCTCCGTCACAACTCTGAACAATATGGATGTCTTGAGAACACAGATTCTGCTAACAACATAGCAGACAAGGCAGCCCACAACCAGGCAGGCCCTTCTGGCATTTGCCAGAATTGCCAGATGGCCAGTCTGGCCCTGCCAGGTATATGTGACTTCTGCAGCCAATCACAGACGACCTTGTGTCATGACTTTGTGGATGGTTTCTGAGCCCTGATTGGCTGCTGGAATGTATATACATTAAGTTATTTTAAAAAATTACACTCCGCAGCTCCTCTCACCTAAACACACACCCCCTCTCCTCATCAAACACGTCTCATCGTCCCCCCCCGCTCATCATAGAGCACCACTATCCTAGCTAAAGTAATAAGAAAAGCATTAGTGGAATCGCAATGATTTACCAAACTGTGGCCGAATTTTGCCGACTTTGACTAAAAATGCTCATGAAATCGAACATGAATCCAAATGTGCTACGTTCGTGCCAAATTTGAGATTGGTGAACATTTTCACAACAAATTTGCTCATCTCTATTAAAAACCTCATTGATTATATACCAAGGCTGTGAATGTGTGGATTTCTGCACAAGGTGCTCATTCTTCATACTGAGCAAGTTGAGAAGTTTTTTTAAAATTTGCACCTATTTTTTCATCATTTGCATATCACTTATAGGTCTAACAAGCTTGTGATTCCACATCTTTGTGACTTTTCTAATTGGTATTGAGGTATGTAAAATGTGAGCTATCCAATTTTTTTCTTGAAATCTTATGTTATGCAAAATATTTTGTTAATCGAAGTCAAATTCTAAGCTATGAAGATATGGACCATGGACATCTGTTGGAAACTGATTATTTTCTTGATAAAACTGTCTAACATACCTTTTTCACAGTAAACATGCTAAGAAATGAAATTAGTAGGTAGTTTTGCATACTTTGTATAAAAACATGAAAACTGTAATCCAAAATTTAAATATACAACTGATGTGTCAACGCCATATGAAGTCTTTAAGGCTTTTTACTATGCTCGGAGAATAGAAAATCCTTCAAAGCTCTACTCCATTTTAGAAGCAATTTTATGTATTCTTAATTGTCTTCTAAATAGACCTCTCTGTAATGGCGCAAATTATAAATGACTCACAAAATTACTGGTATAGTTCTTGGTCGATAGATTCAATGGAGTGCCTAAAATAAAAAGCCCTCAATCTGTGAAAATAAAATGAAAAGGCAGAATAGTGTCATTAATAAAACTTTGAATCTTCAGTGCAGACAGCTGGCTTATCTAAAGCAGAAATGACTCCTGCTGCCAAATAACTACATAGTGAATATATACGGGCTTAAGGGGTCTGTTCAATAAACTGCCATACAAGATGGTCCTAAACAAGAAAGCTTTTTATGATGCAAACAATAAGTGAGTTTAGAATAAAATGTCTATTTATCTATCTACTGTGCTATGGAAAAGTGTTTACTCCCGAAATAACATAAAAGGAACACCATCACATCACCCATGTTAAACGTAATTACTGCTTATGTGACCCTTGCCTGTAAGGACTTTTGCATAAGAATGTATATATTGGACATGTGCTATGCAATTTTTAACCCCTTTACTCCCGAGGGTTGTTTGCACGTTAATGACCTGGCCAATTTTTACAATTCTGACCATTGTCCCTTTATGAGTTAACAACTCTGGAACTTTTCCATGGATCCTGGTGATTCTGTTTTCTCGTGACTTATTGTACTTCATGATAGCGGTAACATTTCTTTGATATGACTTGCGTCTACTTGTAAAAAAGGAAAATTCGGCGAAAATTTTGAAAATTTCGTAATTTTCCAAATTTGAATTTTCATGCCCTTAAATCACAGAGATATGTCAAACAAAATACTTAATAAGTAACATTTCCCACATGTTTACTTTACATCAGCACAATTTTGGAACAAAAAATTTGACCAGCGATTTCTCATTTTTACAACACCATTTTTTTTTAGGGACCACATCACATTTGAAGTCACTTTGAGGTGTCTATATCATGGAAAATACCCAAAAGTGACACCATTCTAAAAACTGCACCCCTGAAGGTGTTCAAAACCACATTCAAGAAGTTTATTAACCCTTCAGGTACTTCAGAGGAATGTTTTGAATGTTAAAAAAATGAACATTTAACTTTTTTTCACCAAAAAAATAATTCAGGTCCAATTTTTTTTCCCAAGGGTAACAGGAGAAATTGGACCCCAAAACTTATTCTGCAATTTGTCCTGAGTATTCTGATACCTCATATGTGGGGGAGAACCACTGTTTCGACGAATGGCAGAGCTCGGAAGGGAAGGAGCGCCGATTGACTTTTTCAACGCAAAATTGGCTGGAATTGAGATTGGATGCCATGTCGCATTTGGAGAGCCCCTAATATGCCTAAACAGTTGAAACCCCCCACAAGTGACCTCATTTTGGAAACTAGACCCCCACAAGGAACTTATCTAGATGTCTGGTGAGAACTTTGAACCCCCAAGGGCTTCACAGAAGTTTATAACGTACAGCCCTAAAATTAAAAAATCAATTTTTTTAACAAAAATGATATTTTCACCCCCAATTTTTATTTTCCCAAGGGTAACAGGACCCCAAAGCTTATTGTGCAATTTGTCCTGAGTATGCTGATACCCCATATGTGGGGGTAAACCTCTGTTAGGGCTCATGACAGAGCTCAGAAGGGAAGGAGCGCTGTTGGACTTTTTCAATGCAGAATTGGCTGTACGCTGTGTCGCATTTGGAGAGCCCTTGATGTGCCTAAACAGTGAAAACCCCCACAAATGACACCATTTTGGAAACTAGACCCCAAGGAACTAATCTAGATGTGTGGTGAGCACTTTGTACCCCCAAGGGCTTCACAGAAGTTTATAACTTAGAGCCTTACAATTAAAAAACATTTTTTCCACAAAAATGATTTTTCATCCCCAATTTTTATTATCCCAAGGGTAACAAGAAACAAAAGTTATTGTGCAATTTATCGTGAGTACGCTGATACCCCATATGTGGGGGTAAACCACTGTTTGGGTGCATGGCAGAGCTCGGAAGGGAAGGAGCGCCGTTTGACTTATTCAACGCAAAATTGGCTGGAATTGAGATCGGATGCCATGTCGCATTTGGAGAGCACCTGATGTGCCTGAACAGTGGAAACCCCCCCACAAATGACCCATTTTGGAAATAGACCCTCCAAGAACTTGTCTCGATGTGTGATGAGAACTTTGAACCCCCCAGGTGTTTCACTAAAGTTTATAATGACTGAGAGTGAAAATAAAAAAATCATATTTTTTCCACAAACATGATCTTTTAGTCCCCAGTTTTTTATTTTTCCAAGGGTAACAGGAGAAATTGGACCCCAAAAGTTGTTGTCTAATTTGTCCTGAGTACGCTGATTCCCCTTATGTGGGAGAAAACTACTGTATAGGCACACATCGGGGCTCTGAAGTGAAGTAGTGATGCTTTGTAATGCAGACTTTGATGGAATTGTCTGTGGGCGTCATGTCGCATTTGGAGAGCCCCTGATGTGCCTAAACAGTGGAAACCCCCCACAAGTAACCCGAATTTTGGAAACTAGACCCCACAAGGTACTTATCTAGATGTGTGGTGAGCACTTTGAACCCCCAAGTGCTTCACAGAAGTTTATAATGCCCTGCGTGAAAATAAAAAATCATATTTTTTCCACAAACATGATCTTTTAGTCCCCAGTTTTTTATTTTCCCAAGCGTAAGAGGAGAAATTGGACCCTCAAAAGTTATTGTCCAATTTGTCCTGAGTGCTCGAATACTCTATATGTGGGAAAAAACTACTGTATGGGCACACGTCAGGGCTCAGATGGGAATTAGTGACATTTTGGATTGCAGACTTTGATGGAATGGTCTGCGGGCATTGCAATTATTAACATAGTAAACTGCATTTTGTCCTGTAAATGTTAATAACTGCTGGTGTAAAAAAACTGATGTCATATGGATGTCATATGGATTGCATACGAACCATCATATGGATGAAAATTGTCTGTTTTTTTCTTGATGAACTTGAATCTTTTATTATGCTCTCACGTAAACTTACCTTTACATGCAAATTTGTTTCAAAATTGTGAGAAGGTATGTAAATAATAGATTCTACAGAGCTTACCCTTAGGAAGCCAATAGACACTGGGGCGTATTGGGTAAAGGGTTTGCACAGAGCCTGCTTTTTTACCTGCAGCTACCATTAGCCTTCTTAGGAGCGCCAGTGTGTTATTTTTGTGTTTTATTGTTTCAAAATTGGTTTCCACCTGCTTTTCTTCTTTTCATCCAAACTCTATTTTTCTCCAATATATCTCAATGGGATTCCTATAAAAAATGTCTCTGGTTTCAGTGCATGTCTGCCAGCATTATATACATTAAAATCTGTGGAGGGTGTTAAGGAATATAGTGATGCCATACACTTAATTATAAATTAAGATTATATGTTATTCATCTAGATTCCTTTTTTATTTCTATTTGTTTTTCTTAGAAAACAAAATAAAATGCCACTATCATTTTTTTTTAATTGTGCCAGCAGCATGATACAGAATAGTAAAAGAGGAACATACTGTATATTTTGTGGGGAAAAGAAACACTATTTATTGTATTTTATTTTTTTCAATTACCAGATATTCCTATGCTTAGGCGCCTGTAATGCGTGACTGATGGACAGGTGCCTTGTGAACTGCCTCTTTATCAGCCAGTCTGGCATGATGTTACATGTGCGTCGCGAGCCTATCGTGACATCGCGTCAAGTCAACTAATCAAAATAGGATACTAGATACCGACAGGTGGGAGGCAGATCACAAGACTCCCATCTTTTTACCACAGATTAGTAGCATGCTCACTTGACTAAGTACTGCGAATTGATTTGCACCATCTCTACTTCAAATCTGTGAATGAACTGACTAACCAGAATCCAGTTGGTCCACGTGGAAGTGCTAAAAATTTTGACTTGTGAGTATCCATGTAAGGTTCTCAGACTCTTTGCCATATCTGCAGTTATTTTTAATTCAATCTAGTTTTCCCTGTTGGCCCTTTTGCTTTCTGTCCTGCTGCATTTACCTTGCCCTCAGTCAGTATGGAGTTTATTGTTTCTATGTCTCCACTCTGTTCTCTGCCACTTGCCTTTTAAGCAGCCTCAACTGTTCAATCAGTGCTTCTGAATCATGTCTGCAGTTTACCTGTGACCTGCTCCTGGAAGTCTTGGATTTATTATCCTAACCACGTTCTACTTCAGATCTTTGAAACACTTGTGGTCTCAGGAATCCCTCAGCTTACCACCAACATTTGCAAGGGAAGTAAGAGAGAGAGAGAGACTTGAAACTATTTCTGCAACTTTGCTGGACTAAAGATTTATTCCTGCCTGTCTTGTCTCCTGCCTTGTACCTGCAACTGTGTTAACCTTTACTTGTACGAAGTAATACAAGAACTACTTAAAGAAGCCTGTGTCTTCTGTGTTCCCTCGCACCCAAGCACAAGACTCTATACAGACTGTATTCTATATTTGACAATCCAGCACCAATAAATTGCAGTATATTATGAAAATACAATAATGGAGGTTTCTTTGATATTGATGTTATCTCCTTTTTGGTTAGGCCAAAAAACAGGCCATATGAATAACTTTTTGCCAGCTGCAAAATTTTACCCAATTGTTGTTTTTTTTGCAAGTCAGGTTACAGAATAAAGATAAAAGTTGTCTACACAGAATAAAGATAAAAGTTGTCTAGCTAACAAAAACATTTTCACTGTTTATCTTGATTACTTTTCATAAGGGCTATAAAACAGCTATAATAAAAAAAGAGTTACAACATCTTTAAAATTATAGTCCACCAAAGGTGTAACTTGCAGCGCAAAATCTGAAAGCCCCTGTAAGTATCATCAACCATATGCAATTTATAATGCTGATGTTTTCTTTTCTATGGATTTTAGGGCAGTCACACTCCAAATTTCTTAAAATTTTGGGCAAATTTTATTCAGATCCAATCAATTCACTCTTATCTCTAACTAAGTAAAATGTAAAGATAAGTTTGCTAAATTTCTTCATTAAAAAAAAATTGACTAAAAAATATATTTTTGACATCAATAAGCAGTGATGGGCACATCCTTAGGGTTCAGCTGAACTTTAAAAAATAGTTCAGTTCTGGTACCAGAATGGTACCCAAGCTCGAACCCAAACCAGAACCCCATTCAAATGAATGGGGGGGCCCGAACATCTCATTTGTATGACAACACAGGAAACACTGGCTCTGATATGTGGTAATGTTACATTTTGCCAACTGTCACAGCGCTGCGGTTCAGACAGATGACAGTGTATGAGCCAGGAGCTGTGACCAGTGGTGAAAATGTTACCGCAGATCACAGATATCAGCTGATGAGAGTACTAATCTCATCATCATCATATACAACCAATAACCCAATCAGTCAATCAATATGCTGAGCGATATTAATAGATTCCAGCTTAATATTAGAATATAATATTTATTGAGTAAATAGTTAAAACATGAAAGAATGATAAAAACACAGGGCAAAACTTCCAATTAAGGGGGGGGTGGGATACAGGCATAGCTTAAATTGCAATTAATATGTTGGCATACACAGTACAAGTTTATGAAATAATACATCGAAAATAGACAAATAGTAGGGGTTTTGAGTTCTATAGATCATAAATGCTGCAAAGACAAATAAATGTTCCAAATGCAAATGAAATAGTAGTACAATTAAGTGCAGCAGTAGTCTGAACAGAGGAAACAAGAGAAACTCCTTATTTGTATCATATTAGCATATGGATACCATCAGATACTTAGGAAAACATGAAAAAATGAAATGAAAGTTATATTACCAAAAGACGAAAATAATGATATCTATAATGACAGTAGTAAAGTCAAGTGCAAATTCAAAATATGATCACATCAGGGGAAAAATTTCCACAATTTAAATGATATTAGTACAAGAGAGTAATCTATTGAACAATAGAGCTTCATATATAGCAGCATATCCATAGTGGTAAATAATAAAAGGTATGTTACCTAAAACATAAAACCACCAGAGGAGAATAAAGTGCTGGTGCAGTTTCTTCCTACCCCAATGCGTTTCACTTTTCGCTTCTTTCAGGGGCGCTTAACCTTAATGATGTCACTGCCGGTCTCACTGCAGCCACGTGTTCACTCTCAGCTTGGTGTCTCCCGCCTGGCTTGATGAGAGGTCGCATCACTGATATCAGCACTCACAAAACCATCCGGATCGTTGTAGGACATGAGCTTAATGGATTATGGGCAGAAATATGAATATAACTTTGCTTTCAATTTTTATTTTTGTTGAATAAATGGTAATTGTGAGTCGGGGAGTTTTATTTAAAATAAAGAACATTGTATAGTTATTTTGGTTAAACAACTTTATTGTCTCTTTCTTTATTAAATTTGACTATGGGGTTAGTAATGGGGGCCTCTGATAGATGACTCTCTATTACTATCCCCTGGGCTTGATAAACAGCTGACATCAACCCAAAAACTATTACCCCACTTGCCACCGCACCAAGGCAAGTGTGATGAGCCTTTTAAAGGGCCAGAATTGGCTCATCTATTGGATCCGCCCTTTCTGGGGTGGCTACGGGCTGTTATTTTTAGGCTGGGCAGTACCAATATCCACGGCCCCTAGCCAGTCTGAGAATAACAGCCTCCAGCTGTCTGCTTTAGCTTGGCTAGTTATCAAAAATAATGGGTACCCCACACTTTTTTTAATTATTTATTTAAATCATTTAAAAAACTTTGAGTAGATTTTAGATAACGAACTAAGATAAAGCTGAAAGCTGGTGGCTGCAGACCCTGCTATCAGTTTTGCCTGTGCTGGTTATCGAAAATAGTTGAGACCCCACATCATTTTTTTTACTGGCGAATCACAGCATTGCCAATACTTGACATGGCTGTGATTGATACGAAAATGCACTCACAGTAAAGCTTGTTAATTGGCTGCAGCCTTTCAACAAGCTTTGTTCGAGCTGCTAAACCCAAACAGTAACACGGACTTCCAGGAGAGGTCCATGTTCGAGGTCCATGCACAGACATTAGGTGTCTGGTACAGACCCCAAACTTTACCATTTAGGTTCTCACATCTCTATCCACAAGTAAAAAAATACCTAAAAAACTACTTGAATCCTTTTCTGTGCTCAGAAATAGTTTCCTATCTGTAATACAATTTCTTCAAGTGAACTAAAAGTCGTTACAAAGGAATTTATTTTTTATTGCATATTTCACTATTCTGATTGCTTCATTCTTTGCCCAGATGTAAAATAAGATGTGCAGCAGTGAATCAGTTAATACACATTTAGTGTTATTTCGATGCGGCCCCCTTTTTTATTGGAAATTAGGCGTGCTTTGAAAGTTTGCGAATATCTCCATAATACAGCCATGTTTCTACTTGACACAATCTAACTACATCTTGAATATGATGTTCTGGAGAGGCTGCACCGAATGTACAGTGCTATTGAATTGTAATGCATACTGAAAAGATCTTGTCACTTACGATTCTTCATTTCATGTTTCAGATTTTCCCAGAGGGATTTCATGTTAATCCAGCTCACACTTCACAGCTGTTCTTTTACTATATTTTTTATTTTATTTTTTAGAATTTGAAAAAAATAATAATTTCAGCTAAAGTTTAAAAGTTCAATGATGCCAGGGCAATGCTATAATAATAGTTATGAGTGAAGTTTATGGGAAAGTTTCATCAAATTATTTATATCCCTGTTGTAGATAGAAGGCTTTGAAGTTAAATTCATCCATAGCTTAAAACTAAACCTAATTTATGAACAGAAAGAATATGTTGTGTGAAATAATTTTTATTTGCCACTTTACACTTTATCCTCTCATTCAGTTATAGAAGAAATTGATCCTTGATGATCTTTAAAATACCCTTAAAAACATAAATGTTGCAGACCTGAATTAGTTTCTTTGGTACCTTGTTTTAAATCACAAAGATAAATCCTATCAGCGTACGAGAAGCTACAGAAACCTTAGCCTATTGCACGGATAGCAAAAGTCTTTGTCTGGTCCCTGATGGTGTCACTTGCAAAATGTATTTGGTGTGGTGGGTGAGAAGTTAACTTTATCTTATACATTTGCTGAAAGATTATTTTGAAATATTTATTATTATATTTTTATTATTATACTTACTTAAAAAAAGAAAACCTGCTTTCTTAGGGTTACACTTTATTCAGATTTTTCCTCTATTCCCTACATCTAATCCATCACTCACTCATGTCACTTTCCCCTGCAAAACATTTCTGGTATCTGATCTTTTTTATGCTTTAAAGTAGCAAAAACTTTTAGTGTCATTCTGATTTGCTCTTGTCATGACAACTGCATCTCACTACTTTTTGGTTTTACCTTCACTAAAATCTCCACTCTATCCTGAATGCAACATACAGATTCATATTTCTGTCCAGCCACTACAATTATGCCTCCATCGTGTACCAGTCATTGCACTGGCTGCCTATCTACAGTTCTGCACTGCACTACATATCCTCCTCCTCTGTCTACCACACTACAAATTCTCTCCATTCTGCAAATGACCTAAGTCTGACATCTTCCATAATCTGAACCTCCTACTTCTGTCTCCAAGACTATTTTGCACCTGCTCTTTGGAATACACTACCCCAGAAAATCCAGCTTATTCAAAATATCCAAAGTATAAGTTTATCCTAAAATTATGTCTATTTCGGCAAATCTATCACATCACTTCACTAATCCATTGTGCTAAGCTTTTCCTTACTACATTTCCATCAGAATTTTTTTTTGTCATCTATTTCTATATATTCTGGGCTCTTGTTGGCACTTTAAAATTTATAGACAAATGACTTTTTACTATTTCATGCAGATTCATTGATTGCCCTTATTTATAACAAGGCTAGACCACACAATACCAGAACTTTTTACCATTTATTTCATTTCAGTTTTTGATTCTTGACCGAAAATAACAGAGTACTGATTCTCATTTGTAAGAAGCAATGTGTACTACATTACAAACTGCATTGATTCTCCTACATATATATAACTTTTTTTCTTGTAAGGTTTTCTTAACGTGAAATTTGTAATTCCTTTAGCATTATTTGCCATCTCTCCAAATTAGGTAACATCTTAAAATCCAATATTTTACGGTTGATGTGAGCCGCTGTTGCAGGATGCTTTCTCCCTTACTTTATCCCATGTAATGCTCCGCCAGTTCGATCTTTTAGGTAGGATTAGACTTTCATCAGCTAGAATTTAAAACTTGTTAGATTTATCCAATGAGTGACCTGAATCTTTACTTAGAATAAGAAGCATTCAAGAGTTTACATGAATGTCCCTTTAGCAAACTCTGTGAGAAGCCTGACATACTTGTAATAATTGCTAAATATTTTCTATTTTATTATTCTCACAGATAATTTTTAGTATATTAATAAAAAAATTAATGTCCTGTCATCATACAGTATACCATACCATTCTTTACATTACAGTTTATCAAAGTTGACTTGACATTTAGTGTACTTAGGTGTACAACAATGGCTGGAGCTGAGCAAAAACATAAAAAACGGCAACCTCCAATTTTACATGTTCCTCATGTATAGTAACATTGCATAATATATGATCACTGTAACGGGTCTGGGAGGCGGAACCTCTGAGCTTTTATACAAGGAGGCGGTCCTTGTAAGGCAGCGGGTGGCGCAAGTGACCGGGGCAGTCTCTGGACAAACAGGCAGGAAGTCACGGCAAGTGACCGGGGCAGTCTCTGGACAAACATGCAGGAAGTCACGGCAAGTGACCGGGGCAGTCTCTGGACAAACAGGAAGGTACGACCTGTGATGGCTGAGCCTCCCGGTAGGCTAGCAGGCAGGTAGCAGATGAGCGTCCCCAGATGAACGGGCTGGCTGGTCCATAGACAGACTGACAGGTGATGGTGGACAAACAGTCGGACGGCGGAGCCTCCAGGACGGCTAGCAGACAGGAAACAGGTGAGCGTCCTCAGGTGAACGGGCTGGCTGGTCCATAGACAGACTGACAGGTGAAGGTGGACAGACTGTCGGACGGCGGAGCCTCCAGGACGGTAAGCAGACAGGTAACAGACTGCAGGCTGGCACGAATCTGGCAGGTATCTGGAAACGGAGCCTAAGGGCTGAAGCAGAGTAGTGAACAGTGCAACAACATTGCTCGGGCACCTCCATTTTGGAGGAGGTGCCTTATATATGGTGAAGTCCTCCGGCCATTGGCCGGGGACTACTTAGGAGGATGCGTGCGGCCCCTATAAGAGGAAGGGAGCGCGTGCGCGCGCACCCTAAGCACAGTGGCTGGAAAGGAGCGCGCGCCACTAGCAGAGCGGGAGGAGGAAGACGGACCCGGAGCAGAGGGGTGAGGGGAACAGCGTCCCTGCCTAGCGGAGGGCAGGGACGCCGACGCTACAGTACCCCCTCCTTTAGGCCCCCCTTTTTTAGGCCAGAGAGAAATTTAGCTAAGATGAGAGGGGCATGGATGTTCTCCCGAGGCTCCCACGTTCTCTCCTCAGGACCAAACCCCTTCCAATCCACCAGAAAATAGGTCTTTCTCCTTACCCTTTTGGTGGCCAGAATGTTCTCTACCTCAAATTCGTTTTTAGCAGAAACTGGAGCAGGAAGCGTACCTGTAGGCTTGACAAAAGAGTTAAGTACCACCGGTTTGAGGAGAGATACATGGAAGGAGTTAGGAATCCGCAAATTGGCCGGGTTTCAATTTATAGGCCACCGGGTTGATCTGACTGATGACCTCCAGGGGACCGATGAACCGAGGACCTAACTTGTAGGAAGGAATCTTGAGCCGGACATACTTGGACGAGAGCCAGACCTTATCCCCAGGACGGAATTGAGGAGGATCCAGACGTTTTTTGTCAGCATGTTTATTCATGCGCTCGGATGACAGAATGAGTGCGGACCGGGTACTCTCCCATATGGTGGAAAATTCGTTAACAAGAGATTCCGCAGCTGGATTGTCCACAGCGGTGGAGACGGAACAGGGATCCGAGGATGCTGACCGAAGACTACAAAAAACGGAGATTTGGAGGAAGACTCGCTCTCGTGATTGTTGTAAGAAAATTCGGCCCATGGCAGGAGATCCACCCAGTCAGAATGGTGGGCATTAACGAAGTGCCGGAGGTAACTGGTCAGAATCTGATTGATCCGCTCCACTTGACCATTGGACTGTGGGTGGTAAGCGGAGGAGAAATCCAGGGAGACGTCTAGCAACTTACAAGTGGCTTTCCAGAAACGTGAGGTGAACTGTACCCCACGATCCGACACAATGTGACGAGGCAGGCCATGAAGACGGAAGATGTGGCGGATAAAGTCTTTAGCCAGTTCGGGTGCTGACGGAAGACCTGGCAGGGGAATAAAGTGAGCCATCTTGGAAAAACGGTCAACGACCACCCAAATGACCGTACAACCAGCAGAGACGGGGAGGTCAGTTATGAAGTCCATGGCTATATGCTGCCAGGGAGCAGCGGGTACCGGAAGAGGAAGGAGGCGGCCGGCAGGCAGGTGTCTCGGAACTTTGTTGCGGGCACAGGAGGCACAGGCAGAAACAAAGTCTTTTACGTCCTTGTGCAGGGTAGGCCACTAGTAATGCCGGGTAATAAGCTGGAGGGTCTTTTTCTGACCGGCGTGGCCAGCTAGTTTAGACGAATGACCCCAGTGTAGGATCCTCTCTCGATCGGGTACCGATACGAACGTCTTACCAGGAGGGAGACGATTTAGACTCACGGGAGCCACCTGCATCACTCTGGCGGGATCGATGATATGTTTAGGTTCCTCCTCGAGATCCGACACCAGGAAGGATCGAGACAAGGCGTCCGCCTTGATGTTCTTGTCTGCCGGGCGAAAATGTAGAAGAAAATCAAAGCGAGCAAAAAACAAGGACCACCGGGCTTGGCGAGGGTTAAGTCTCTGAGCATGCTGGAGGTAAGCCAAGTTTTTGTGATCAGTGTAAATGACTACCAGATGAAGAGCCCCTCGAGTAGGTAACGCCACTCTTCTAATGCCAGCTTGATGGCCAATAGCTCTCGGTCTCCTATGGAATAATTGCGCTCGGAAGAGGAGAAGAGTTTAGAGAAGAAGCCACAAGTTATCATCCTCCCGGAAGAAGATTTTTGAGTAAGTACCGCTCCAGCTCCAGAGGAGGAAGCGTCAACCTCCAAGAAGAACTGCTTGTTGCCGTCCGGGCGATGCAGCACCGGAGCGGAAGAGAAGGCTTGTTTTAAGGAAAGAAAGGCCTCCTCTGCTTCGGGCGTCCACTGTTTGGGGTTAGCGTCCTTGCGGGTGAGTGCGGAGATTGGAGCAGTCCGGGAAGAGAAGTGCGGTATGAAGAGGCGGTAATAATTGGCAAAGCCCAGGAACCGCTGAATGGCCTTCAATCCCTCCGGTCGGGGCCATTTCTCGATGGCAGATAGTTTCTCCGGATCCATTCGTATACCTGTCTGAGAAATGATGTAGCCCAAAAACGGAAGCGAAGTCTGCTCAAAGAGGCACTTCTCATATTTAGCGAAGAGGTGATTCTGCCTGAGCCTGAGCAGAACCTGACGAACGTCCCTCCGGTGAGACTGGAGATCCGGAGAGAAGACCAAGATGTCGTCCAGGTACACCACTACGCAGGAGTAGAGAAGGTCCCGGAAGATGTCATTGACCAACTCTTGAAAGACTGCCGGAGCGTTACAGAGACCAAAGGGCATCACCAAATACTCGTAGTGGCCGTCCCGGGTGTTGAATGCCGTCTTCCATTCATCTCCCCGATGGATACGGACTAGGTTATATGCCCCACGAAGATCCAGTTTGGTGAAGATTCTAGCCCCCCTCAGACGATCAAATAATTCTGGAATGAGCGGAAGGGGGTACTTATTCTTCACCGTGATCAGGTTAAGACCTCTGTAGTCTATACAGGGACGGAGAGAGCCGTCTTTCTTTTTTACGAAGAAGAAGCCTGCTCCCGCTGGGGAGGTAGATTTCCAGATGAATCCCTTGGCCAAATTCTCCTCGATATATTCGGACATCGACCTGGTCTTAGCAGCAGACAATGGGTAAATACGCCCACGGGGTGGGCGTAGTACTGGGTAGCAGGTCGATAGGGCAATCATAAGGTCTGTGAGGGGGTAATGTCTCTGCCTCCTTTTTATTAAAGACATCAGCGAATGACCAATATGGAATCGGGAGCCCAGGTAGATTAGTTGGTGTAGGAGAAGGACGGACGGGATGAACAGGAACCAAACACGTTTTATGACAGTCTTGTCCCCAGCGAAGGATCTCTCCAGTCTGCCAGTCGAGCACGGGTGCATGCTTTTGGAGCCAAGGTAGACCTAGTAAGAAAGCGTGAGAGAGTCAAGGCAGAACATGAAAAGAGATGCTCTCAGAATGCAGCATACCC
The DNA here is from genome assembly GCA_033576555.1 of Oophaga sylvatica. Taxonomy (NCBI): domain Eukaryota; kingdom Metazoa; phylum Chordata; class Amphibia; order Anura; family Dendrobatidae; genus Oophaga; species Oophaga sylvatica. The sequence continues at coordinate 964,697,014 of JARQOD010000001.1, forward strand.
ACCTGCAGAGTTATGGATTCGGTGATAAGTTGGATGGGACGTGGTAAGAGACCCTCATCCACAGCAGCGACAGATACTGGTACAACCAGAGGTTTGGTAGGAATGCGGTATTTTTCTACCAGAGTCTGTGAAACAAGATTCCCGGCTGCTCCAGAGTCAAGTTGGGCTAGTTCGAAATAACGGTTCTCCCGAGGAGAATTGAGACTGACAGCAGCAGAGATGGAGAGGATTTATCTTTGTCTAGGTTGACCTCTCCGAGCGAACCTAGACACAGGCGTTTCCCAACCTCTCCGGACAGGTACGGATCAGGTGCTCCTTACTGCCACAGTAGAAGCAACTCCCCTCGGCACGGCGTAAGTCCTAACGGGCTTTGACCATCTTGGTCTGGTCGACCTGCATAGGCTCAGAAGTGTGTGCCTGGGGAGAAATGGAGGGAGTTACGGGTTTCTGAAAAATAAGAGCTAGACGAGGAAACTTTCTCTCACGGGTGACCTCTTTGGCGCGCTCTTGGAACCGTAGATCAATTCGATTGGCAAGAGTTATTAGGTCATCGAGAGAGGTAGGAATGTCCCGACCGGCAAGTTCATCTTTAATACGACCGGACAGACCCTCCCAGAAGACAGATATTAGAGTGTCGTTATCCCAGGCCAGACAGGTAACAGACTGCAGGCTGGCAGGAATCTGGCAGGTATCTGGAAACGGAGCCTAAGGGCTGAAGCAGAGTAGTGAACAGTGCAACAACATTGCTCGGGCACCTCCATTTTGGAGGAGGTGCCTTATATATGGTGAAGTCCTCCGGCCATTGGCCGGGGACTACTTAGGAGGACGCGCGCGGCCCCTATAAGAGGAAGGGAGCGCGCGCGCGCCCTAAGCACAGTGGCCGGAAAGGAGCGCGCGCCACCAGCAGAGCGGGAGGAGGAAGACGGACCCGGAGCAGAGGGGTGAGGGGAACAGCGTCCCTGCCTAGCGGAGGGCAGGGACGCCGACGCTACAATCTGTAGAAACAATGAAAATGAGATGAACATTTTTCAATAATATAACCTGGTAACAAAAATTTATGATTGTCAAGAAGCAGTGGCGTAACTTGAAGCTCATTGATCCCAGTGTAAAATCTCCAACAGCGCTTTCAATTATTGCAAGTCTTTAATAGCATTGGTGTTTTAATATGGGCTTTTTTGGCCCCCTATTCTCCAGGGTCTGTGTGTGATTGAAACTATTGTAGTTTTGCTCCTGTCAAGCAAGTATACAAGTGCCAGCATTGGACCGGGTTCTGTAAATGTACAAAAAGTGAAGGTGCTGATAAGACATCCTTTATTTACAAATAATTTGTGAAGAAACGCACAGGAAATATCAATAAGTAATAATCAGATATGTGTTAATCACATTACAGATAACCAGATCTGTTGATTCAAATTTACCAGGTATCAGCTTTTTCTTTATAAATAATTTGATTTATAGCTATTTGAATTGTGATGAATAGGCATGAGCAGACCTGCGGAAGTTCGGGTTACCCTACTAGAACTTTTGTCCAAAGTTTGGTTCAGGTTCCGGAACTGTACTCAAACTTGAACCAAAACCTAAACCCCATTGAATACAATGGAGACCCAAACTTTAGATTTTCGAGAAAAGATCTCTCTCTCTCTCTGCTATGGACTTCCCCCAAACATTGCAACAGACTTGCAAGAAATCCGTGTTCGGCGTTTAGAACTCGACAGTAACTCTTCGCTATTAACCCCGAACTTTTAACTTCTAGTTCACTCATTTCTAGTCAAAGATCATAATAAAGAAAGCCACCAATTGAGCTGAAAGGATGTGTATAATGACACGCCGCTAGGGCCGTAGGGTACTTGGTCCGAGTCAGACTGTTCTTTGGGGGAAGGTCACGGCAGCAATGACCTGGTCTGTGGCCCTGAGCGTGCAATAAAAATGAGGGGGAAAAGTTTATAGGATATTAAGCTGTGACGCCACCCATGGTGATCGGTAATAAAATGGCCAAAGCTGCGATTCAGGTCCACTGGGGCGGTTGGTGATGCAGTAGTGATGTTACATCTCTCCATGTGCAGAGCTAGGCCCCAGTGCATTTACAGGGATGATTTGATGATGGTAACGGTTGTAGTGCAGGGTAGGTAACGCAGTAAATTAATCTGAGGACACAGCAGTGTGCAGTCTTCACACTTTACTCTCAGTCTGTAGGTTACAATCACCAGCCGGGTGCTGTGTCCTCCGGGTCAGTGGTCCAGCCAGCTCTCGGGTAGTTTGGGGTACACCTTACTAGGACCCCCTTCTTGTGTACCTTCTCATGTCTTCTCTCCCTGCACCAGCTCACGTCCTTCCTGCCCTGCACCTCACACAGTGTCCCAAGCCAGCAACCTCGGATCCTGTCAGGTGACGTCCTCCTGGTCCCCTTGATCCTATATAGGTGATGATTATGCTATATGTGCCTTAACATGGACATCTGGAGGCTGTGATGTGTATAACAGTCTGCTGAGGGTTAAGATAGAAAGTCTCAATAATACAGAAAACAAAATGTTTAAAATCATAAATATACAGTAGACACTAGTGTTGAGCATTCCGATACCGCAAGTATCGGGTATCGGCCGATATTTGCTGTATCGGAATTCCGATACTTAGTTCCGATATTTTTCCAATATCGTATACCGGAATCGGAAGTTCCCATAATTCTTTGAGAGGCAATGTGATTTTAGTCAGCCAATGAGGAATCTTATGAAGTGTGGGCACATCCTGTAATGCTGCGGTCATCTTAACTAATGGCATGGCTGTGATTGGCTGCTGAAATGATGTCAGAATGCACTATAAAAGGCGCCGCCGCCATTTTAGCATCACTGTGCTGTGAACTCAGTTAGGGACAGAACGCTGTTCTGCTGACTTTGAGGGACAGTTAGACATTGCGATTTTGTGTACTGTGCTTTAGGCAGGCTAGTTTACCAACCGCTGTGTAAAGCTTCCTTTTGCCAGTGTTGTTTTAACAGCTCTGTGCAAGGTGTGTGTGAGAGTGCAGGTGACGCTGCAGTTTGCTCTGCATCCACCGCTGTTTATAGGCATCTGCACGTGTCACTCACTGACTCTTTTTTTTTATTTTATTTTGTGGAATTGGTGCAGCTCCATTATATTTGAAAAAAATCTAATCTATTAGTGTGACGCGCTTCCATTCGTATACAATACATTGGTTGCAAACACTATAGAAGTACAGAAAGGAGCCTTTCACAGATAGTGAACAGTTGTGTTTCAGTGTTCACTGCAGTCTGTCAGGTTTTGATTTTTTGAGTGCAGATCACGCTCCAGTTAGTTCTTCAACCACTGCTGGTTGTAGTCTGCTGAGGGTGTGTCACTGCCTCATCCTTCACATTTTTCTCTAATTGGTGCTGCTCCATTATATTTGAAAAAAATCTAATCTATTAGTGTGACGCGCTTCCATCCGTATACAATACATTGGTTGCAAACACTATAGAAGTACACAAAGGGGCCTTTCACAGCTACTGAACAGTTGTCTGCAGTGTTCACTGTAGTCTGTGAGCTTTTCATTTTTTGAGTGCAGATTACGCTCCAGTTAGTTCTTCAACCACTGCTGGTTGTAGTCTGCTGAGCGTGTGTCACTGCCTCATCCTTCACATTTTTCTCTAATTGGTGCTGCTCCATTATATTTGAAAAAAATCTAATCTATTAGTGTGACGCGCTTCCATCCGTATACAATACATTGGTTGCAAACACTATAGAAGTACACAAAGGGGCCTTTCACAGCTACTGAACAGTTGTCTGCAGTGTTCACTGTAGTCTGTGAGCTTTTCATTTTTTGAGTGCAGATTACGCTCCAGTTAGTTCTTCAACCACTGCTGGTTGTAGTCTGCTGAGCGTGTGTCACTGCCTCATCCTTCACATTTTTCTCTAATTGGTGCTGCTCCATTATATTTGAAAAAAATCTAATCTATTAGTGTGACGCGTTTCCATCCGTATACAATACATTGGTTGCAAACACTATAGAAGTACACAAAGGGGCCTTTCACAGCTACTGAACAGTTGTCTGCAGTGTTCACTGTAGTCTGTGTGCTTTTCATTTTTTGAGTGCAGATTACGCTCCAGTTAGTTCTTCAACCACTGCTGGTTGTAGTCTGCTGAGCGTGTGTCACTGCCTCATCCTTCACATTTTTCTCTAATTGGTGCTGCTCCATTATATTTGAAAAAAATCTAATCTATTAGTGTGACGCGCTTCCATCCGTATACAATACATTGGTTGCAAACACTATAGAAGTACACAAAGGGGCCTTTCACAGCTACTGAACAGTTGTCTGCAGTGTTCACTGTAGTCTGTGAGCTTTTCATTTTTTGAGTGCAGATTACGCTCCAGTTAGTTCTTCAACCACTGCTGGTTGTAGTCTGCTGAGCGTGTGTCACTGCCTCATCCTTCACATTTTTCTCTAATTGTGCTGCTCCATTATATTTGAAAAAAATCTAATCTATTAGTGTGACGCGCTTCCATCCGTATACAATACATTGGTTGCAAACACTATAGAAGTACACAAAGGGGCCTTTCACAGCTACTGAACAGTTGTCTGCAGTGTTCACTGTAGTCTGTGAGCTTTTCATTTTTGAGTGCAGATTATGCTCCAGTTAGTTCTTCAACCACTGCTGGTTGTAGTCTGCTGAGCGTGTGTCACTGCCTCATCCTTCACATTTTTCTCTAATTGGTGCTGCTCCATTATATTTGAAAAAAATCTAATCTACTAGTGTGACGCGCTTCCATCCGTATACAATACATTGGTTGCAAACACTATAGAAGTACACAAAGGGGCCTTTCACAGCTACTGAACAGTTGTCTGCAGTGTTCACTGTAGTCTGTGAGCTTTTCATTTTTTGAGTGCAGATTACGCTCCAGTTAGTTCTTCAACCACTGCTGGTTGTAGTCTGCTGAGCGTGTGTCACTGCCTCATCCTTCACATTTTTCTCTAATTGGTGCTGCTCCATTATATTTGAAAAAAATCTAATCTATTAGTGTGACGCGCTTCCATCCGTATACAATACATTGGTTGCAAACACTATAGAAGTACACAAAGGGGCCTTTCACAGCTACTGAACAGTTGTTGCAGTGTTCACTGCAGTCTCTGAGGAATAACCACACTTAGGCCTTATAACTTTTCTGACTTTCTTTATCAATCTACCAAGATGAAGAAGGCAGGGAGTAAGGCACGTGGTCGTGGCCGTGGAGTTTCAGCAGGGAGAGGACGTGGGGATTCTGTGACTGCTGCCGCACCCAGTGACACAGCATCCACCAGTTTTCCCCGTGAGCGTTCCTTTATGCGCACTTTTGTAGGAGCTCAGCGTACCCCCCTGCTGCGGGAAGAACAAATTGAAGCCGTTGTTGGTTGGATGGCAGTCAATGCATCGACTTCAATTGCTTCCACCTCCTCTCAGGACCACAGCACTGTTGAACAACCATCTGTCTCTTCACCGCCTGCCAAATTGCCCAGGCAGTCAGAGAGCTCTGTACAGGAGCCAGCTGAGTCTCTGCTTCTGTTCTCAGAATCTGTTGGCTTGCAAACAGGGGCCCTGCCAAGCAGCATTCTGGAATGTGAAGAAGAGGCAGTATGCAGTGATGCGCAACAGCTGTGTCTCTCTGAATCTGAAGAGGCGGGTGAGCCAGTGCCGATGGTCAGCACACATTGCAGAACGCATCTGATGATGATGAGACTCAGGTGCCAGTTTCTGTTGAGCATGGTGCTGGCCAGACCACCCAACAGCAGCAGGTGTTGGAAGAGGGTAGTGGAGATGATGAGGTCCAAGACCCAACATGGCGTGAGGAACAGGAAGGTGGTGGTAGCAGCTCTGAGGAAGAGATTGCCCCAACGGTCCAAAGGGTAGGGAGAGGTAGGCTGCAGACTCGGTTGCCTGTAGCCTCCAGTTTGGCACCCGTTCGTAGCAGTTCTCTTCCAACAGCCAAAACGGGCGCTCCCAGGACTTGCACTGCGTGGTCCTTTTTTGACACACTTGCAGATGATATTTGCTATGTCAAATGCAAGCTGTGTAATCAAAAAGTAAAAAGAGGTAAAAGTGTCAGTAACCTTAATTCCCACAAATATGTGGAAACATGTGCGGTCACAGCACGTGGTTGAGTTACAAAGACACACTGGAGATGTAGGCCAACCTACAGCAGCACCTACATCTTCAGCTCGTGTTGGAGCCTCTTCCTCCAGCTCACACACAGCTGGTTCGGCTTCCTCACAGGATCGCCATGGAAGAACCTCTGTCACTGTTGTCCAGAGACCCAGTGTTATTCCACCCACAGCTGCAAGTTTCCTGTCATCCTCACACTCCCAGGCCACAAAACAGCCATCGGTAGCACAGGCATGGGATAAAAGACGGCCATACTCGGCAAACCATCCACGAGCACAGGCTCTGAATGCTGGCATTGCAAAACTCCTGTCCCTTGAAATGCTGTCATTCAGGCTGGTGGAGACTGACAGTTTCCGTAACTTAATGGCATTGGCAGTCCCACAATACAATGTGCCCAGCCAATTTTATTTCAGCAGGCAAGCCGTCCCTGGTCTGCAAAAGCATGTTGAGGGAAAAATTAAACATGCGCTACTAAACGCCGTCAGTAGCAAGGTCCACCTGACCACCGATGCGTGGACCAGTACCCATGGCCAGGGACGATACCTTTCCCTCACTGCCCATTGGGTCAATGTTGTGGAGCCGGTACAGATCTTGCGAGTGGCGCTGTACGTGTTCTGCCAACTCCAAGGATTGCAGGAATCAAGTCTGTCCACATTGACTCCTCCTCCTACTCCAGTTCCTCAGAATCATCGCTGCAGGAGCCGTCACGGTCTACCTCCACATTGACCCGTGAACGCTTACCTGATGCGACCGATATGAGCACAGCTGTGGCCAAACGTCAACAGGCCGTCCTGAAATTAATTTCCATGGGGAATCGAAGCCACACAGCGCAGGAGCTCTGGAATGCCATCAAGCAGGAGAGCGACGTGTGGTTTTTGCCAGCGAATCTCCAGCCAGGCTTGGTAGTGTGTGACAATGGCCGAAATCTGGTGGCAGCTCTGGGCCTTGGCAACCTCGCTCACATACCATGTCTGGCACATGTGCTCAACTTGGTCGTGCAGAGTTTTTTGAGGGACTATCCGGATCTTGATGCACTGCTGCACAAGGTCCGCCTAGAGTGCGCTCACTTGCGACGTTCCAGCATGGCCAGATCGCGCATTGCAGCTCTGCAAGTCAGATTTCGCCTTCCTGAACATCGCATCATATGTGACGTACCCACCAGGTGGAATTCCACGTTACATATGTTGGAGCGGTTGTGTGAGCAGCAGCCAGCAGTAATGGAGTATCAGCTGCATCAGGCGCAATCAACTCGCAATTTGCGCCGTTCACACTTCACCACTACTGAGTGGGCCTCTATGAAGGACATCTGCCACGTTTTGCGTGCGTTTGATGAGTCAACGCGGATGGCGAGTGCAGATGATGCACTAGTCAGCCTGACTGTCCCCCTTATCTGCCTGCTTCAAAAAACACTGCAAGCACTAAGGGATGAGGTTTTGGAAGAGGTGGAGGATGAGGAGTCACAAATTCCATCACCTTCTGGACAGTCAGCGCAACGTGGTTCCTCACAAAGGCTGGGCAGGGCTCACTTTGTGAGGAGGATGAGGAGGAGTCAATGGAGGAGGAAGACATCGCTCCAGAGGGAGGTACACAACGCTCTAGTCAGTATGTAGAGCGAGGGTGGGGTGATGCAGAGCAGGCAGAGATGACGCCTCTTGCAGGGGACAGCGTTTCTTGGCCAGTTGGGAGTCTGCAGCACATGGTTGATTTCATGCTGCAGTGCCTGAGAAACGACCGCCGCATCGCCCACATTCTCACCACGTCTGATTATTGGGTGTACACCCTCCTAGACCCTCGCTACCGGGACAACTTACAAAGCCTCATCACACCGTTGAACCGGGAGCGTAAAATGCGGGAGTACCAAGACACACTGGTGCAATCCATAATGTTCTCCATTCCAGCCGAGAGCACTGCTGCTGCTACTGCTTTACTAAAGCAGCTCTGTGCGTCGAGGCAGTGGAGACAGCTCTGCAACAAGAGGGAGCACAAGCAGCGCCTCTGCACAGGGCAAGACCAGTATGTTCCAAATGTGGCGAAGTTTTGTGGCAGCGCCACAAATGTCTACACCATCCGAGACGGCTCCAGTCAGCAGGAGGCAACGTTTCCGTAAGATGGTGACAGACTACATGTCTTTCCCTCTCAGTGTACTCCCAGATGGCTCTTCCCCATTCAAGTTTTGGGTCTCTAAGCTGGATACATGGCCAGAGCTTAGCCAGTATGCATTGGAGGTGCTGGCTTGCCCTGCTGCCAGTGTATTATTGGAGCGCGTCTTTAGTGCTGCAGGTGGTGTACTAACAGACCGTCGCATGCGACTATCCTCCGATAATGTAGACCGGCTTAATTTTCTGAAAATGAACAAGGCATGGATCTCGCCAGAATTTGTCTGTCCGTTTTCAGATTAAATAACTGGTTCGCAACGTTATCCATGTCTCCTGTTATGTTCATCTTTCTACCACCTGAACTCTACTCCCTGGGCTACAACACTGCCAGTTGCTGCTCAGAAGTGTCGTGTCCACAGACCAATACACAAGCTATAGTGTTAGTGGGGTTCAGTAACGCCAGCTGTTCCCCTGCTGTGTGTCCGGCAAGAAGTCTCCTGTTCCCTACACATGCACAGAAAAACCCATGTCGAACATGCTCCAAATAGGGAAGAGCCGTCACCCTGATTGTTATGCTTAAAACAGGAAATTGTGAAGTTTTCCAGGCCTAGAATGATAAATTTTTATGACAAATATGGACAAATAATAATTTGTCATCACAGCGCATATCTGCACATGTCTATTAGAAATGGTAACAAAAACTAAAACATAGTCTTCACTTTTTGAAATTAATGCATAAAAGTACATTTCATACTTATCAATTAATGCTTTTTAAGGAACTTTATCTGTACCTGTAAGGTAATGCAGTCAATGGATGTACGAATCATAAAATCCTCATCATCATCATCACGAGTTTTATTTATGACAGACATTATAAAATACACATACTGATGCCAACTGTAACTTCACACACGATATATGAAATGGCCAGCATCTAAACCTGGTAATAATGTGCAATAATAAATTATTACATCTAGAAAGTGCATCATGCATACTGACAATAGGTAGTTATACCTGCAAGTGCTGTTGAAACAACCACAACAGATATAAATTAATAATGGTATATAGGTATCACAGTGCATAGTTACTCATGGACAATGTCGATGTAATACTGTACCTCAATAAAGTCAGCGTCAACCATTATGCTTGTTAGTCTTGTACATTGTTAAAGAGGGAGCGGTCTTTTTTTGTTGGTCATAGGTGGAGTATTAGACAGTAAATGATTACTGCTGTCGTATTTTTGGCGTCCCTAGGGTGCAATAACGCTGCGTAATGTCACATTTTATAGAGTCATCTAATTGACACACGCTACCCTACCCTACGCGTGACAGTAGGAAGGTAGTGTTGACGGATAAAGCCTTGCGCAACCAGACATGCTTTTACCCTCTTCAACACTGTACAAGCAAAAAATGCATGATTGCAGCCGCAGACTTTATTGACGTACAGTATAACATCGCCATTACCCATCAGAGGCTGTCCACTGTCTGATACAGACATAGAATATACCTTTGCTATCCGTAGCCTTTGTTTCACCTACACTTGCAGGCACACACTTAAATTGTGACAATGCATTATGTTTTTTTAAATGGTTATTTTTTTTATTGTACATTATTGTGTCATTACATTGATGAGTCCATGCTGGACATGTCATACATGCTGTACAAAGTAACGATTTTATTAACTTAAATAATTGAAATGTCTGTGACTGTCACATCTAAATTGCAATGATGATGATGATGAGTGACTATTACAAAATCCATTGTCTTCACTATGTTATGGTTTAACATAGCGTTCCTTAAGCATTATTCATAAATACAAAAATGGACTTTTATTCTTAAATTTACAACACTATATTTTGTAACCAATTTTTTGGGTGGTGTGTTGTTCCATTTCTTGTTGGCATGTGCATATATGCGTTTATATTTGCAGTGTCTTTATTTTTATTCTTGAAGTTAGGAAACATGTGTATCTTCGTACCGTGTTAGCCAGTAGATAGAAAAATATTTAGACTTGAGAGTCCGCAGTGGTTGATACCTTTTAATGGATAACTGAAAAGATGGTAACAAATTGCAAGCTTTCGAGGCTACTCACGTCTCTTCATCAGGCAAAGACTAAAACAAAAAATGAAGCATCACATATTTCTATACACAACAGGACACAGGAATAGTGCAATAGGTAAGACAAGTAAGTGACGTGTAGCAGAACTGTCATTATCACAGAGGGATGAACATAAATATTGGAACAGTTCCTAGATAAGGATAGAAAGTTTTATTGCCCTCTGATTGGGGTCTGGTTTTGTGTTTTCATGCCCCTGGAAGGGCAGAGACGCAGATTCCTTAATTGATATAGAATGACATAAATCCGTGTGATCTATTCATTCCATCACTAACAGTGTCAAAGGTCATGATGAGCTTATATTCTGAAACCTTTGTATCTTTCTCATATTTGAAGTTATATTTTAATACCAGTAATTCCATATCCATCATGCTATGACCGGGCATACAAAAGTGTTTTGCCACAGGTAAATCCATTATTTTTTCTCTTATTGTGTGGCGCTGATAATTCATCCTTGTTCTCATTTTTTGGCCGGTCTCCCCTCACTTGTCCCTCCCTCACTTGTCTTACCTATTCCTGTGTCCTGTTGTGTGTAGAAATATGTGATTCTTCATTTTTTGTTTTAGTCTTAGCCTGATGAAGAGACCTGAGTAGTCTCGAAAGCTTGGAATTTGTTACCATATTTTCAGTTAGCCATTAAACGGTATCAACCACAGAGGACTCTCAAGTATAAATATTTTTCTATTCTTGGAATTGAAATTCATCATTTTATTGTCCTAGTAAAACTTCATTTATTCTTGTTGAAGTACATACATTTGCAATGGCCACGTAACAAGGCAATAACTCAATATTTTATGCCTACACCCTCCTTGACCCTGGGCTTCAACACCGCCAGTTGCTGCTCAGAAGTGTTAGATGCACAGATGAAAACAATCGCTGATGTGTTTGTGGGGTTCAGTAACGCCTGCTGTTCCCCTGCTGTGTGTCTGGCAAAAATTACTGCTGCTAACTACAACTTCAACTTCAAACATCTCATACTAGGCCTCTGCCTACACCCTCCTTGACCTGGGCTTCAACACCGCCAGTTGCTGCTCAGAAGTGTTAGATGCACAGATGAAAACAATCGCTGATGTGTTTGTGGGGTTCAGTAACGCCTGCTGTTCCCCTGCTGTGTGTCTGGCAAATTACTGCTGCAACTACAACTTCAACTTCAAACTCATACTAGGCCTCTGCTACACACCTCCTTGACCCTGGGCTTCAACACCGCCAGTTGCTGCTCAGAAGTGTTAGATGCACAGATGAAAACAATCGCTGATGTGTTTGTGGGGTTCAGTAACGCCTGCTGTTCCCCTGCTGTGTGTCCTGCAAAAATTACTGCTAGCTACCTAATCATGATGAAAAAAACATGACATGTCAAAGTGTCTAGTGCTACACATAGATATGAGGCTACACCCTGATTTCTAAGCTGTAAACATTTGAAACGTCAACTTTAAAACCATAAAATGATTAGTCTTTGTCACAAATCTGTAACAAAATAATTGTGACATATTATTACAGATATGCACATGTCGAAAACAAATGCAAACACAAAAGCCTACTTATGCTATAGGATACTGATGGTCAACCTTGTCACTCCATAGCTTAGACAAATCCAACTCACATCATGACTCAAATGCTGCAATGTTGGAAGTGCATAATGTGGGTTGAACTTTGACAACTGCTGCAGTGCGAAGGCTATACTTCAGTGTTCTTGCCTTTTAAATAAAAGCGTACAAGTAAATATAATAATCCAATGTTGATTAAGGGACGTGATGTACACTTGTAATATTGTGCAAACAATGCATGTAGGAATAGTCCTCTTCAACATTACTTATATTTGTGTCATTTTAAAAAATACATATTTAATTAGAAAGTTAACAGCCCATATCATAAAGGTCCTTCATGTAAACATGATAATCGCTAACAAAAATCATGCATTACCTTGGTAAAGTCAATAGTGCATAGTCACAATAGCAAAATATATACCTGTAAGTGGTGCTGAAAGAACGACAACTGATAGAATAGGTGAATGATATCTATTTATCAGACTGAATAGCGACACCTGTACAATGTCGATATAATACTGTACCTTAACAAAACAGCTGTGTCACACCTCACACTCGTTTTTCTTGTAGCTTGTTATGTAATAGGGCACATGCGTGTATGTTTCATAATAGGTGCATGTTTACTGAGTAAAGCAGTCATGACAACGCCTTTGTGTTGTCGGTACGCTTGCGATGATGAACGATGCGCACCGTGAATGTTAGTCTGCGTCATAAGTGGTACAGACGCTCCAATACCCAACGCGTCACAGCAGGAAGCCAGTCTGTGCGTCCAAACAAAGGCGCCATCATACATGCACGTAACCTTTTATAAAGCTATATAAAAAAAAGGATGTAGTAGTAACGCACACTTTATTGAGGTACAGTATTACATCGCCATTCACCATCTGTGGCTATGCAGTCTCATCTATATATACCTTATCTATCCGTTGTCATGCTTGCAAGTCCACAGTCAGGCATAAATATCTGTTTTCACTCTGCACTATGCACTTTTTAAATTTTTTGTTTGTTAATATAAATGATTGCCACATATTATCAGTATTACATGATGGAAATTTTAGATATTTTTAAAAATTTTTTAGTGATATTATTCACCAAATGTAAAGTTTTATGAATGTCAAAGATAACTTGTAATGCTGATTATGTTTTTAAGTCAGCCATTCATTGTCTACACAATAAAAATGGTGTACATACTGTTACTTAGCCATCATTAATGGATTCTGATATGTACTTGTATGCTTTTATTTTAAACCGTATAGCAGATTATTTAACCTATTTTAATTGTGGTTTGCATTGCTTTTCAACATGTTAATGTATGCGTTTATGTTTGTAAATTATTAATTTACATATATTTTTTTAAGTAAAATCATCATCTTATGGTACTAAAGGTTATATTTCTCTTGTTTGGAGTATAGACATTTTTAATTGATACGTACCAAGGAAAATACTTGATATAGTATTTAAACATCCTCCTTGACCCTGGGCTCCAACACCGCCAGTTGTTGCTCGGAAGTGCTGTTAGCACAGTCAACACTTGCTCCTGTGTTACTGGGGTTCAGTAATGTCAGCTGTTCCCCTGCTGTGTGAACGGCAAAAAGTCCTGCTGCCTCCACCATGTTCTCTTCTCATCCCTGGGCTCCAACACTGCCAGTTGTTGCTCGGAAGTGCTGTTAGCACAGTCAACACTTGCTCCTGTGTTACTGGGGTTCAGTAATGTCAGCTGTTCCCCTGCTGTGTGAACGGCAAAAAGTCCTGCTGCCTCCACCATGTTCTCTTCTCATCCCTGGGCTACAACACCGCCAGTTGTTGCTCGGAAGTGCTGTTAGCACAGTCAACACTTGCTCCTGTGTTACTGGGGTTCAGTAATGTCAGCTGTTCCCCTGCTGTGTGAACGGCAAAAAGTCCTGCTGCCTCCACCATGTTCTCTTCTCATCCCTGGGCTACAACACCGCCAGTTGTTGCTCGGAAGTGCTGTTAGCACAGTCAACACTTGCTCCTGTGTTACTGGGGTTCAGTAATGTCAGCTGTTCCCCTGCTGTGTGTACGGCAAAAGTCCTGCTGCCTCCACCATGTTCTCTTCTCATCCCTGGCTCCAACACCGCCAGTTGTTGCTCGGAAGTGCTGTTAGCACAGTCAACACTTGCTCCTGTGTTACTGGGGTTCAGTAATGTCAGCTGTTCCCCTGCTGTGTGTACGGCAAAAAGTCCTGCTGCCTCCACCATGTTCTCTTCTCATCCCTGGGCTACAACACCGCCAGTTGTTGCTCGGAAGTGCTGTTAGCACAGTCAACACTTGCTCCTGTGTTACTGGGGTTCAGTAATGTCAGCTGTTCCCCTGCTGTGTGAACGGCAAAAAGTCCTGCTGCCTCCACCATGTTCTCTTCTCATCCCTGGGCTACAACACCGCCAGTTGTTGCTCGGAAGTGCTGTTAGCACAGTCAACGCTTGCTCCTGTGTTACTGGGGTTCAGTAATGTCAGCTGTTCCCCTGCTGTGTGAACGGCAAAAAGTCCTGCTGCCTCCACCATGTTCTCTTCTCATCCCTGGGCTACAACACCACCAGTTGTTGCTCGGAAGTGCTGTTAGCACAGTCAACACTTGCTCCTGTGTTACTGGGGTTCAGTAATGTCAGCTGTTCCCCTGCTGTGTGAACGGCAAAAAGTCCTGCTGCCTCCACCATGTTCTCTTCTCATCCCTGGGCTCCAACACCGCCAGTTGTTGCTCGGAAGTGCTGTTAACACAGTCAACACTTGCTCCTGTGTTACTGGGGTTCAGTAATGTCAGCTGTTCCCCTGCTGTGTGTACGGCAAAAAGTCCTGCTGCCTCCACCATGTTCTCTTCTCATCCCTGGGCTCCAACACCGCCAGTTGTTGCTCGGAAGTGCTGTTAGCACAGTCAACACTTGCTCCTGTGTTACTGGGGTTCAGTAATGTCAGCTGTTCCCCTGCTGTGTGAAAGGCAAAAAGTCCTGCTGCCTTCACCATGTTCTCTTCTCATCCCTGGGCTACAACACCGCCAGTTGTTGCTCGGAAGTGCTGTTAGCACAGTCAACACTTGCTCCTGTGTTACTGGGGTTCAGTAATGTCAGCTGTTCCCCTGCTTTGTGAACGGCAAAAAGTCCTGCTGCCTCCACCATGTTCTCTTCTCATCCCTGGGCTACAACACCGCCAGTTGTTGCTCGGAAATGCTGTTAGTACAGTCAACACTTGCTCCTGTGTTACTGGGGTTCAGTAATGTCAGCTGTTCCCCTGCTGTGTGAACGGCAAAAAGTCCTGCTGCCTCCACCATGTTCTCTTCTCATCCCTGGCTACAACACCGCCAGTTGTTGCTCGGAAGTGCTGTTAGCACAGTCAACACTTGCTCCTGTGTTACTGGGGTTCAGTAATGTCAGCTTTTCCCCTGCTGTGTGTACGGCAAAAAGTCCTGCTGCCTCCACCATGTTCTCTTCTCATCCCTGGGCTCCAACACCGCCAATTGTTGCTCGGAAGTGCTGTTAGCACAGTCAACACTTGCTCCTGTGTTACTGGGGTTCAGTAATGTCAGCTGTTCCCCTGCTGTGTGAACGGCAAAAAGTCATGCTGCCTCCACCCTGTTGTCTTCTCATCCCTGGGCTTCAACACCGCCAGTTGTTGCTCGGAAGTGTCATTGGCACGGGTACTCACTCCTGCCCAGACTGGTTACAGCACGCCATCTGTTTCCTGTCAGTGTAAACGTCACTTAGCGTCCAATAAGTTGTCCTGTCGTGTTGCGGTCGGGTTAGCCGACTCTATGGTGCTTGGATTTTAGGTGCTTCCTATGTGTGCTGCGGGATATGCAAATAAAGGCTGTTTCCATTGTGACAATAGGACAATCACCCACTGTAGTACTGTGGGATTCGGTAACTGCGGCCGGCTCGCGGCCTGTCAACTTAAATTTCCATGGGTACCTTCTGCTACCCGTCCGGGTTCCAGTACCGTCAGCTGGTTCTCCACAGTGCCTTTGGCCTAGGTGCCTCCATCTCGGTATCCGAGTTCCAGCAACGTCTGCTGGTCCTTGGTAGTGCTTTGGAGCACAGGTACCTCCTGCTTAGTAACCGTGTCCCAGTAACGTCAGCTGGTCCTCGGTTGTGCCATTGGCTCTTTTCCTTCTGCTGCCCCTCCGGGTTCCAGCACAGTCAGCTGGTCCTCGTTACTTGCATTGGCTCTTGTACCTTCTGCTACATTTACAAATTGAAGATTTTTTCAATGCTTTTTTGGGTAATCACTCTGGATCTCCAACAATGAAGACGACGACCCTGATGACCACCCCGAAGAAGATGACGACCACAAGGACGACGAGCATCAAGCCAACCAGCCTAAACACCATCACAAAGAAGAAATAAAAGATTACCAAACAGACTAAGAAGGTTAAGACAAACTACAAGATACAGAACAAGAGACTTAAGAACAATAAGCAGAAGATCAAAAAGCAGAAGAACATGAAGTATAAGACCAAAATGAAGAGCAAAATATATGCTCTAAATTATAAGCAGAAGAAGACTAAGCAGTGTATGGGGGTGAGTCCGTTCCTCCTCGTGGTGCCCCTGGAAAATGCCTGCTGCTGCAGGCTAAACTGAACACGGACAAATACTGTTGTAATTTAAATCTTTTGTGACAGCAAGAACGGAAGGATGAAAAATTCATACTTTGACAGATTACAAGTACAGGATTCTCTGTCACAAATAAGAATATGATGAAGAAGATGAAGTACAATATGAATAAGAATAATAGTTTAATAAGAAGAATATGAGTAATGTTAACAAAAAGATGAATAGCAAGAAGTTTAAGAAGAAGATAAAGAAGGTGAAGATGAAGAATAATTTGATGAAAAAGATGATGCTGCTGAAGATTATGAAGGAGAAAGTGTGTCAAAAGTTAAAAAGGTGAAGAGCATGGAAGTTGTGAAATATACATATTTGCCAAAATAGAAAAAACGTGAACAACATTGTCAATTTCTTCGTCAATCCGAACATCTTTAAAAAAAAAAATATTTATGCTATTCATTTGATTGGGTTAAACATCTATGCCTTTAATGTCTCCTCAACCTTCCCCAATACATTCTACATTACTCTTTGTTGTTTTCTTTCATGTACAATTAACCAACAAGGCAAGAATGTTTTTTTTTTATTTCCGATATTTTGTTCCCATAGACTTACATTGGATTTCCGGTATCGGTATCGGGTATCGCCGATATTTTTTGGGTATCGGCGATACCATTCCGATTCCGATACTTTTGGATATCGGAAAATATCGCTCAACTCTAGTAGACACATATGTATGCGCTATAGCATTGAGTAAACATCTGGAAATTTGATTTCAATTCAATGCAAATTAAAATGGATCTGAAAGGACTAAAAAAAATCCCTCTCTCATAAACACCTCTCTTAGGCCCTTCCAGCCATTACCGGATCTCTGATCAGTTCTTCTATCTCCTTTCTGCTATCGCCTTTATTCTATCTTTTGCTTTCGTTATGGCATTTCAACCACTTTTAGATCTTCCTTTCTCTAGGCCTTACGCTATCATGTGGCCATGATGCAAGTTATTTACGTGCGTTTTGCCACATGCGATCATTTGGAGCATAGTTAACAGAAAATGGAAGATTAATGGAAGGCAGAAGATAAAATATAAAAGACAAAACAGGTAATTGGAGTACCAGTCATGAAAGGACAGGTATGGGAAGAGATGAGTAAAGGTGTTCTCGATCCACTATAATCCTGCAAAACAATGGCTTGCCGACAGACATGTTGATACATTTTCCGTCAGCGAATCTAAAAAAAAAATCAGATTTGGGTATATCCAATTTTATTGTAACATTCTAGGTGACTTTGTTTCTCTCATTTCAGTTGTATTGCGACTTTTTTTTATTACATAATTAATATACTAAATCTGCCGAAACACAGCTGTAGTGTTTCATAACTTGACACATGATGCAGCAAGATATCCTGAGAGGTTCAAACGCTTTTGCTGTATTAATCATACGTTTATAGCTTTCTGTATTGTAATATCTTTCTGTAGTATGATTAATGATTTTGTGTTAGGATAAATAAAATGCAGTATCTGTAGGGGTATATACTTTTTTCTTTAAGAAAAAAGCGGCAGAATAATTTTGAAAATTTAAGCCTAGTACACTCACTGACAGAAGTTATGTTGCTTATCGATTTTATGTAAATAAAAGCTTATAACCTGACGTTAAATTCATCCATTGTTGTATAAATTATTCTTTTGAAAGTTGAAACCCTCCGAAATGTGGTTTAGTTTAAGAAAATAAATTCGCATAAATGCAGAAATACTGATCATTTAATAGACAAAGAATGGTCAGATTATGGCAAGACAAAAGTTTTGTCGCCCACAGAAAGTAATGTGATATTCAAACAAATAATTAACTTAAAATACAAATATATGTTGCCTAACATTGGTGAATAAAAGTTGTGGTGCTATTAGAGTCATATTTAATATTTTGTGTGACTTCTATGAGCTTGAAGGACTGCATCCATGTGGTTCAACAATGATTCATACAATTTATTAATGAAGTCATCAGGAATAGCAAAGAATGCAGTCTTACATGCCTCCCAGAGTTCATCTAGATTCCTTGGTTTTGTCTTCCAAGCTTCCTCTTTCATCCTACCCCAAACATGCTCAATGATGTTCATGTCTGGTGACTGGGCTGGCCAGTACTTAAGCACCTTGATCTTTTTTGCCTGGAGGAACTTTGTTGTAGAGATGGATGTATGAAATGGAGCACCATCCTGCTGCAGAATTTGACCCCTTTTATGATTTGGAATATAAGAGGTAGCTAAAACTTCTTGATATTTTATCTATTGATATTGCCTTCCACCTTGCAAATGTTTCGCACACCCCATACTGAATTTAACCCCAGACCATGATCTTTCCACCACCAAATTTAACTTTTCTGGGTGTATTTTGGATCCATACGGGCTTCAGTAGGACTCCTGCAGTATTTGCGGCAGCTGTGGTGTAATTCTACTGAAGATTCATCAGAGAAATCCACTTTCTGCCACTTTTCCAGCGTCCATCTGTTTAGCAGGCTGTGGGACTTTGCAAATGCCACACGGTTATTTATTTGCCTTTTGTTTAGTGCTGGCTTCTGGGTACTGATTCGACCATGGAGGCCATTTTGAGACAGAATCCTACAAACTGTTCTAGTTGACACAGGGACTTGAGGTGACCAGGCCTGTTGGAGCTCTGCTGCAGTGGAAGAGGGGCTTGCTTTGGATTATCTAACCAACAAATGTTCCTCCTGAGCAGTTGTCTTGCGGGGTCTGCAGGACCTGGGCTTGTCAGACACATCTCCAGTCTCTTCAAATCTTTTTTTAATTCTTTGTACTTGACCCTGAGACACATTAAAGGTGCCAGCCACTTCTGCAGTGGATCTGGTCTTCAGCCTCTTGATAATTCAGGCTTTGGTTGCAAGGAGGATTTTTGGCATGTTGTCAGAGCTCAAGTTGCAGTTCACGTGAAGGTCTGGGGTGCTGGGTTTATTTTTACACACCCACTAATTAACTGATCATTTACTGAGCACAGGTGAGGATATCAACTAGGATTGGGTGCATTATATGACCAGGCGACAAAACTTTTGTCTTGCCATAATCTGACCATTCTGTGTCCATTAAATGATTAATATTTCTGCATTGATGCCAATTTATTTTCTTAACCTTAACCACATTTCGGAGGGTTTCAGCTTTCAAAATAATAATTTATACAACCAATGGATGAATTTAACAACAGGTTATAAGCTTTTATTTACATAACATGGATAAGCGACATAACTTCTGTCAGGGAGTGTTCTTATCCTTTTTGTACTTGAAGTTAAAGACAACGGTGTCAGGATTCCTTCTATTGGTGTGTCTGGTGCAGTGAGTGACTGATCAGCAGTTCACTCTAAGGCAGGGGTATGTTGAGCTGTTACTATGGTGATGGACAGCTCAGCTGTTCAATCAAAGGTTGGGGCATGCTTAGCTGTCAGTGTGTTAAGCGACAGTTCAATTGCCTAATCAGGGCAAGGGAGTACAGGGTTCAATCTGTTTTACCTGTTCGGAGTGATTATCTGGCTATTTAGCTGGCTCTCTGCCTCCAATTACTGCCAGGTATAGCTTATGTTCAGTGGTGTCTGCCTACCTTGTGTTCCTGTGCTCAGTCTCATATCTATTGTTACCCAGCCTTTGACCTTGCCTCTGAACATCCATTTGCTTAGCCCCTCTGTCTTGATCTGCTACTTTCCTGGAGACCTGACTATATGTTTTTCTGGCCCATTTGTTTATGATGAGCTCTTTTGGTATCTAACCTCTTGAATTTCCAGCCTCATGACTTGCCCATTGGTAATGACTAGCGTCACAAAAAAACTTTATTTAGATGAGGTGTAACCAAAAAAGAAACTTGAGAGGATGCTGTGTGAAAATTTCTTGTTTTGTGCATGACTTTTGATGGCCACTTATATGTAATTTAAACTCAGCTTGTAACAAGTGCAAAATGTTTTGACTCTGGGCAACTGGTTTTATCAAGTTTGTGGGTCCAGCTCTTTATGATCCTTTTTATGTAAGATTAACAGGTTTATTAAAAAAAAAGGTGAGAAAAAAATAAGCAAATAGTTTCAATCTTCCAACTGTAGTATGTTTCAAACAAGATGAAAAAGTCAACAATTATGTGCCGAGGCTTGTTAGAAATACACATCCCCTGTGCATATACTTGAATACTAACACATTCATTTTCAAACCTAAAATAAACCTTGGAGCTATAGTTTGTCAACACGCAAAACACTAAAAATCAAATACAGATGTAGAATTGTTCAAAACAGATGCTGAAAAGCCTTGTCAATATCCTTAAGGAATCTTTTGTGAATCAGTAGGAAACTAATTTCAGTAGTAAAGTACACAAGTATGTACAGCTTTATCCAGCTTGATTAATGTTCTGTGGTGATCATTCAAAGGCAAAATATACTTTTACAGAGTTATTTCCCAACATTATATTTTATGTTATTTCTAAGGGACACAATTCATAATTTATCTAAATACAATGTTTTCAGAAAATAACGAAATACTTTCATAACGGAAATGTATACAAAAATGAGAAAACGATTTAAAGAATATACTGTTATAAACCAATACTAACCCATACTTTAATAGTGCACCAAACATTTTAGTAAGCAAAGGGATGGGTATGTTTACTAGAAATAACAGGACATCTATATACATAAATTTGAATGTGTGTGTGTGTGTGTGTGTGTGTGTGTATCACCAACCAATCACGGAGTATCTTACAATTAACCAGAGCTGTTTAAAAGAAGCTAAGCTGTGATTAGTTGCTATGAGCAACAGTTTTCCTTGCAACCAATCCCTAAGCATCTTTCATTTCACCAGAGCTGTTTAATAGAAGCTGAGCTGTGATTGGTTGCTATGAGCAACAATTTTCTCACTCCACCACAACACCTCAGGTGACACTGACCAGGTGGGAGAAATCTAGCATCCCTGGGAACATAACCTCTCAGCAATTTTCTGCCCCCCAGACAGAAGCAGAGCGCACATGACATAAATTAATTACCCGCCTGTTATGTTTCGGTAGCTGAGAAGTGCAGGCAAAAAAGGCAATACACCAGAGCAGTTGGAATTATTATTATTATTATTATACATTTATATAGCGCCATTTATTCCATGGCGCTTTACATATGAAAAGGGAAAAATATAGACAGATACAATAAACATGTGCTAGACAAGGGACACACAAGTACAGAAGGAGAGAGGACCCTGCCCGCGAGGGCTCACAGTCTACAGGGATGGGTGAGAATACACTAGGAGAGGGTAGAGCTGGTCGTGCGATGGTTCAGTAGACTGAGGATCATTGCAGGTTGTAGTCTTGTCGGAACAGGTGGGTCTTCAGGTTTTTCTTGAAGGTCTCCGTTGTTGGTGAAAGTCTGATGTTTTGCGGCAGGGAGTTCCAGAGTATGGGGGAAGCCCGGGAGAAGTCTTGTATGCGGTTGTGGGAAGAAGAGATGAGGGGGGAGTCGAGAAGGAGATCTTGAGAGGATCGAAGGTTGCGTGTAGGTAGGTAGCGGGAGACCATGTCACAGATGTATAGAGGAGAAAGGTTGTGGATGGCTTTGTATGTCATGGTTAAGGTTTTGAACTGGAGCCTCTGGGCAATAGGAAGCCAGTGAAGGGCCTGGCATAGTGGGGAGGCTGGGGAATAGCGGGAAGACAGGTGGATTAGTCGTGCAGCAGAGTGTAGGATGGACTGGAGTGGTGCCAGAGTGCTAGAGGGGAGGCCAGACAGTAGGAGGTTGCAGTAGTCGAGGCGGGAGATGATAAGGGCGTGCACTAGTGTTTTTGTGGTTTCATGGTTGAGGAATGAGCGGATCCGGGAAATATTTTTGAGTTTGAGGCGGCAGGAGGTGGCGAGGGCTTGGATATGTGGTTTGAAAGAGAGGGCAGAGTCGATGATCACCCCAAGGCACCGAGCATGTGGGACTGGGGAAAGCGAGCAGCCATTGACATTGATGGATAGGCCTGGTGGAGGGGTAGAATGAGGTGGGGGAAAGATGATGAATTCTGTTTTGTCCATGTTCAGTTTCTATGAGATTGCAGTACCCTGACAAACCACAACAACTAGAGGCAGCCGTGGAGCGTTCCTACGTTGGTCCTAGACGCCTCGTCACAGCCTGAGAAACTAACTACACCTAAAGATAGAAATAGGAAAGCTATCTGCCCCGGAGCAGAACCCCAAAGATAATAGAAAGCCCCCAAACATGTAATGGTGGTTAGACAAGAAGAAATACAGACACAGACAAAAAATAGTATGAGCAAACGTTGGGGCCCAAACTAACTAAATAGAAAAGGATAGGAAGGGTACTTACTGCAATCCCAGAAAACCCTGAAAAGCACCAACTCTACTAATTTCAAAACACCTGAGATCACACGACCTCTACCACCTAAATTAGTTCTCTGGTGTAACAAAATCAAAACAGCAGCCACTGAAAAAACTGGAAAAAGCAAAGGTACAAACATCAGTGGCTGAACTAAACTGAGAGGGCAAAAGCCCCCGGGGGGGACCCTGAAGGCCCCCACAGAAGTGCAGGACAAAATGCAAAAATCAAGCACAAAAACAAAAAGAAGAAAATGTCTTATCTGTTAGCAGGAGATGCAGACACGACACAGCAGGCTACAAAGGAAATAGGAATCAAGGATTCAGACCAGAACAATTGATCACCGGCAACCCTGATGGGAAGGTGACTCCCTTATATAAGACCAGTCAGTAACACCTGATTCCCAATTCTCACAATCTTCACTGGACAGACCAGCACCGCTTGCAACCACCAGAGGGAGCCTCTGCTCAGAACTCATCCCAAGCCCACTCACAACAGTACCCCCCTTGAGGAGGGGTCACCGAACCCTCATTTGAGCAACCAGGTCGGTCAGGATGAGTTCTATGGTACGCACGGATGAGTCTCCTAGCATGGATGTCCGAAGCAAACACCCAAGAATTGTCTTCCTGACCATAACCTCTCCACTTAACCAAATACTGGAGTTTCCGTCTAGAAAAACGAGAATCTAATATTTTCTCAACCACATACTCCAGATTGCCCTCAACCAAAAACAGGTTCAGGAGGCACAGCAGCAGGAACCACTGGCTCAACAAACTTCTTCAACAAGGACTTGTGGAACACGTTATGGATCTTAAATGTCCCTGGAAGAAGCAAACTAAAAGAAACAGGATTAAGAATCTCTATGATCTTATAAGGTCCAATGAACCTAGGCTTAAATTTAGGAGATGCTACTCTCATAGGAATATTTTTTGAGGACAACCAGACCAAGTCACCTACTTTAAACCGAGGACCATCAGTCCTATGCCGGTTAGCAAACCGTTGGGCCCTCTCCTGAGAGAGGGACAACCTCTCCACTACCTGGTCCCAAATCTGTTGCATACGCTCCACAACAGAGTCAAACCTGGACAGACAGAAGCCTCCGTGTGTCCTGAAGAAAATCGAGGGTGAAACCCAGAATTACAGAAAAACGGAGACATCAAAGTGGCAGAGCTAGCCCTATTATTAAGAGCAAACTCAGCCAAAGGCAAAAAAGAGACCCAGTCATCCTGATCAGCAGACACAAAGCATCTTAGATAAGTCTCCAATGTCTGGTTTGTTCTCTCAGTTTGACCATTGGTCTGAGGATGAAATGCCGAGGAGAAAGACAATTGAACACCCAGTTTAGAACAAAAAGTCCTCCAAAATCTGGAAACAAACTGGACTCCTCTGTCAGACACTATGTTCTCAGGAATGCCGTGTAAACGAACCACGTGCTGAAGTAACAACGGCACCAATTCAGAGGAGGAAGGCAACTTAGGTAATGGCACAAGATGTATCATCTTAGAAAACCTATCACAAATCACCCAGATGGCGGTCATTCTCTGAGAAACAGGAAGGTCGGAAATGAAATCCATAGAGATATGGGTCCATGGTCTCTTGGGCACAGGCAATGGCATCAACAAACCACTAGAGAGAGAGCAAGGCTTGGAGCGAGAGCAAGTCCCGCAGGACTGCACAAATTCCATGACATCACGAGACAAGGTAGGCCACCAAAAGGACCGACTAACCAAGTCTCTGGTACCAATAATTCCGGGATGCCCAGCCAACGCGGAACAATGAATCTCAGACATCACACTCTTTTTCCACTGGTCCGGGACAAACAATTTTCCAACAGGGCAGCGCTCGGGCCTATCCTCCTGACACCCCTCCAGAGCAAGTCTCAAATTAGGTGAGATGGCGGAAAGAACTACACCCTCTTTCAAAATAACAGAAGGATCAGATAACTCAGAAGAGTCCGCGAGGAAGCTCCTCGAGAGGGCATCCGCCTTAACATTCTTAGTGCCATGAAGAAAGGAAACCACAAAATTAAAACGTGTGAAAAACAAGGCCCACCTGGCCTGTCTAGGATTGAGTCGCTTGGCAGATTCCAGATAAACCAGATTCTTATGGTCAGTAAGGACCACCACCTGATGTTTGGCTCCCTCCAGCCAATGTCTCCACTCTTCAAAAGCCCACTTCATGGCCAATAACTCCCGATTACCCACGTCATAATTACGTTCAGTTGGAGAAAATTTTCGAGAGAAAAAGGCACAAGGGTTACTTTTAGAGGTCTCTGGATCTTTTTGGGACAAAAGGGCACCTGCCCCAATTTCAGAGGCATCAACCTCCACCTGAAATGGCAGAGAAACATCAGGCTGCCGTAGAACAGGAGCAGAAGTGAATCTCTGCTTAAGTTCCTGAAATGCAGAGACTGCCTCAGGAGGCCAATTCACCACATCAGAAACCTTTTTGGTCAAATCAGTTAATGGTTTAACAATAACAGAGAAATTACCAATAAATTTACGATAAAAATTGGCAAAACCCAAAAATCTTTGAAGAGCCTTTAATGAAGTAGGTTGGACCCAATCACAGATGGCCTGAACCTTGACCGGGTCCATTTCAATAACAGATGGGGGCAAAATGAATCCCAGAAATGAGATCCTCTGTACGCCAAAAAGACACTTTGATCCCTTCACATACAGAGCATTCTCTCTCAAAATCTGGAATACAGTTCGATCATGTTTCACATGAGAGTCCCAGTCATTAGAAAAAAATCAAGATATCATCCAAATAAACAATCAGAAATTTATCCACAAAATCCCTGAAAATGTCATTCATGAAGGACTGGAAGACAGAAGGAGCATTAGTGAGCCCAAAGGGCATCACAAGGTACTCAAAATGCCCCTCCGGTGTATTGAATGCCGTCTTCCATTCATCCCCGTGCTTAATGCGAATAAGGTTATACGCCCCCTGAGGTCGAGCTTGGTAAACCAAGTAGCGTTTTTCACCCTGGAAAACAGGTCAGAAATCAAGGGTAACGGGTATTGATATTTCACAGTAATATTGTTCAAAAGACGATAATCAATACACGGCCTTAATGAACCATCCTTTTTGGCCACAAAGAAAAAACCGGCACCTAAGGGTGAAGAGGATGGTCTGATATGACCCTTCTCCAATGACTCCTTGATATAAGACCGCATAGCGTCATGTTCAGGTACAGACAAGTTAAAAAGGCGACCTTTAGGGAATTTACTACCAGGCACTAATTCAATAGCGCAGTCAGTCATAGCTCCTATGGGGAGGCAAGGATGCAGATTTACTTTCGCTAAATACATCAGAAAAATCAATGAAAAAGTCAGGAACATCCTGAGCCTGGGGGGAGGCAGAAAAAACAGGAGTGTTGGTATTAACACATTGGCAGCCCCAACTGGTAACAGACACAGATTTCCAATCCAAAACAGGATTATGAGACTGTAACCAAGGGAAACCCAGTACGATAATATCATGCAGATTATACAGAACCAAAAATTTGCAGCACTCTTGATGATCAGGTTCAACCCTCATTATCACCTGAGTAGAGAACTGAGGTTTATTCTCAGCCAAAGGGGTAGAATCGATCCCCAGTAGGGGAATAGACTTCTGTTGGGGTATCAAGGGAAACCCACAACGTTTAGCAAAATCATAATCCATCAGGTTAATAGCTGCTCCAGAATCAACGAAAGCCTGAGCAGAAAATGAGGACAGAGAGCATATCAGAGTGACAGTTAATAAAAACTTAGTCTGAACACTACCCAAGACAACTGAGCGTGCAAAACGTCTTCCCCGCTTAGGGCAGACTGAAATAGCATGAGAGGCATCACCACAGTAGAAACATAACCCATTGCGCTTTCGAAACTCATGACGCTGTGCCCCAGACACCACTCTATCACATTGCATGGATTCAGAAGCAGGTTCACAAGGCAACACTATTCCACGCATACTTCTCCGCTCACGCAAACGTCTGTCAATTTGAATCGCTAATGACATAGAATCATTGAGACCAGAGGGGACAGGGAATCCCACCATAACATCCTTTACATTATCTGACAGACCCTTCCGAAAAGTGCCGCTAAAGCGTCGTCATTCCACTTGGTCAGGACTGCCCACCTACGGAATCTATGACAGTATAACTCAGCGTCATCAAGCCCTGATTTAATGCCAACAAGGCTTTTTCAGCTTGATCAGTGACATTAGGCTCATTGTACAATAACCCCAAAGCCTGAAAAAATGCATCAACATCACTCAAAACAGGATCCCCAGGTGTCAGGGAAAAAGCCCAATCCTGAGGATCGCCGCGCAGGAGGGAGATGACAATTTGAACCTGCTGCGCTGCGTTCCCTGAGGACTTAGATTTTAAGGCAAAAAACAATTTACAATTATTTTTGAAATTCTGAAAGTTAGCTCGATTCCCTAAAAACAAATCTGGCATGGGAATCCTAGGTTCCACAACAGGCAACCTAGCAAGATATGCAGCAATACTCTGAACCACAGTGGCAAGCTGATCCACACGGCCAGACAACTGTGCAAACTCCATTGAGAGAAAAAATCCTCCCCAGCACCCAGAGATACAGAGGGAAAAAAAAAATGCAACAAACAGAAAAATATCTCTGACAACTCTGACAACCGTTTTTTCTTTCACAAATTTTTTCCCTTCTGTGAGTACCATACAATTTTAAATTTTAGGCCGGTGATACTGTTTTGTTATGTTTCGGTAGCTGAGGAGTGCAGGCAAAAAAGGCAATACACCAGAGCAGTTGGAATCTATGAGATTGCAGTACCCTGACTATCCACAACAACTAGAGGCAGCCGTGGAGCGTTCCTACGTTGGTCCTAGACGCCTCGTCACAGCCTGAGAAACTAACTACACCTAAAGATAGAAATAGGAAAGCTATCTGCCCGGAGCAGAACCCCAAAGATAATAGAAAGCCCCCAAACATGTAATGGTGGTTAGACAAGAAGAAATACAGACACAGACAGAAAATAGTATGAGCAAACGTTGGGGCCCAAACTAACTAAATAGAAAAGGATAGGAAGGGTACTTACTGCAATCCCAGAAAACCCTGAAAAGCACCAACTCTACTAATTTCAAAAACACCTGAGATCACATGACCTCTACCACCTAAATTAGTTCTCTGGTGTAACAAAATCAAAACAGCAGCCACTGAAAAAACTGGAAAAAGCAAAGGTACAAACATCAGTGGCTGAACTAAACTGAGAGGGCAAAAGCCCCCGGAGGGGACCCTGAAGGCCCCCACAGAAGTGCAGGACAAAATGCAAAAATCAAGCACAAAAACAAAAAGAAGAAAATGTCTTATCTGTTAGCAGGAGATGCAGACACGACACAGCAGGCTACAAAGGAAACAGGAATCACGGATTCAGACCAGAACAATTGATCACCGGCAACCCTGATGGGAAGGTGACTCCCTTATATAAGACCAGTCAGTAACACGTGATTGCCAATTCTCACAATCTTCACTGGACAGACCAGCCCTGCTTGCAACCACCAGAGGGAGCCTCTGCTCAGAACTCATCCCAAGCCCACTCACAACACCCGCCCCTGCGCCCATACACCCATCACACATCATCCATCCTATAGGCACATCTTCCCTCTTAAAGGGATCTCCAATATGGAAGTCAGGGCAAATCAATCCTGCACTTTGGTTTTGACCCGAGGCCTCTCTTAAAGGGATCCCCAGTATGGAAGTTAGGGCCATTCCATTAAGCGCTTCGGTTCTGCCCCAGGCCCCTCTTAAAGGCTCCCCGGTATGGAAGTGAGGGCAAATCCACTCTGCGCTTTGGTACTGACCCCAGGCCTCTCTTAAAGGGATCTCCAGTATGGAAGTTAGGGTAAATCCCTCAGTGCTCTGATTCTGACCCCAGGCCTCTCTTAAGGGGATCATTGGTATGGAAGGGAGGGCAAATCCATTCTGCGCTTTGGTACTGACCCCAGGCCTTTCTTAAAGGAATCTCCGGTATGGAAGTTAGGGCAATTCCACTAAGCGCTCTGGTTCTGACCCCAGGCCCCTCATAAAGGGTTCCCGGTACGGAAGTGAGGGAAAATTCACTCTGTGCTTTGGTTCTGACGCCAGGCCTCTCTTAAAGGGATCTCCAGTATGGAAGTTAGAGTAAATCCCTCAGCGCTCTGATTTGACCCCAGGCCTCTCTTAAAGGGATCACTGGTATGGAAGTCAGGGCAAATCCACTCAGCACTCTGGTTCTGACCCCAGGCTCACGGGATGATGTGGGATTTTAGGGGGAGTAGTCCAGTGGCTCTGGCTGATGGGATGATGTGGGCTATTAGGGGGAGTACTGTAGTCTGGTGGCTCTGGCTGACAGGTCTATGTGGGATATTAGGGCGAGTAGTCTGGAGGCTATGACGGGATGATGTGGGATATTAAGGGTAGTGGTCCGGTGGCTCTGGCTGACGGGATGATGTGGGATATTAGTGGTAGTATTCCGGTGGCTCTGGCTGATGGGATGATGTGGGATATTAGGGGTAGTAGTCCAGTGACTCTGGCTGACGGGACGATGTGGGATTTTAGGGGTAGTAGTCCGGTGGCTCTGGCTGACTAGATTGTGTGGGATATTATAGTGAATGTGGCTATGCGGAGTGGGCGGGGCTATACACTCAGCTTTATATTTCTAGATATAATCATTACAATTTGTTATAACTAACCATAGTTAGTTACTATGCCCGGGCAGCGCCGGGCTCTTCATCTAGTAAATAATAAAATACAAATTCTGTCCAGAATCTTAAAGGAAACCTTTAAGTTCGCAAATACTATTAACCTGCAGATATAGGGTTAATCTGCAGGTTAAAAGTGTTCTGAAGTTGCCCCATAGCATCACTGAAAGCCCTGCTAACAAAAGGAAATTAACGTTATTCTACAGACTATCAGTCACAACTCATTACATAGCTAGTGGCGGCTGTAACCACAACCTGGCACTGACTGACAACCGGCTCTGTACTGATGCACTGTTTAGACGGCTGTCATTAAATCTCGGTGGCATGGTTACATCAACTGTTCACTATGTACTGAGTGGTGATTGAAGCCTCACTGTTCACGCTTCTATGACTAAAAGACACATGCTCCCAGGAACAAGAAAGAAGAATACATTTATTTTAGGTAGCAAGGCTTTCAGTGCGGGCACCAGGCAGTTTAATTTTTTTTTTTACCTGCACACTAACCCCATATCTGTAGGTTAATAGTATTTGAGGACATGATAGATTCCCTTTAGAGGGAATCTGTCTCCAGATAATTATATGTAATCAGACAGAAAAATGATGTAAGGGTTTGATGCCCACTAGGGCCATAGGGTACTCGGTCTGGGTCAGACTGTTCTTTGGAGGGAAGGTCACAGCTGCAATGATCCTGTCCATGGCTTTGGGCATGCAATGAAAATGAGGGGGGGAGTTTATAGCAGATTAAGTCGCGACGCTACCAGTGGTGTTCGGCAATAAAATGGCTGATGCTGCGATTCAGGTTCACTGGGGCGGTTGGTGACGCATCAGAGATGTTACAGCTCTCCACGGGCAGAGTTAGGCCCCAGGGCAGTTATAGGGATGATTTGATGATGGTAACGATTGTAGTGCAGGGTAGGTGATGCAGTAAATTAATTTGAGGACACAGCAGGGTGCAGTCTTCACACTTTACTCACAGTTTTTAGGTTACAATCACCAGCCGGGTGCTGTGTCCTCCGGGTCAATGGTCTGTTGTGAATGTGTTAGAAATGAATTGTGAGCAGAAGCTCCCTCTGGTGGTTACAAACAGTACTGAACTATTCAATGAAGATTCTGAAGATTGGCAATCAGGTGTTACAGACTGGTCTTATATAAGGGAGGTTCCCTCCATCAAGGTTGCCGGTGATCAATTGTTCTTGTCTCAACTTTGGTTCCTGGTTCACCTGGAAGCTTTCTGTTCTTGCCTGCATCTTCTGCTAACAGATAAGATATTTTCTGCTTTTATTTTTGTGCTTGCTTTTTGCATTTTGTCCTGCACTTCTGTGGAGGTCAGCCAGGTCCCCTCCGGGGGCTTGTGCTCCTCTCAGTTTATCTGAGCCACTGTTATTTGTTCATTTGCCTTTTCCAGTTTTTTCAGTGGCTGCTGCTTAGTTTTGTTACACCAGAGAACTAATTTAGGTGGTAGAGGTCGTGTGATCTCAGGTGTTTTTGCAATTAGTGAGTTGGTATTTTTTTAGGGTTTTTTGGATTGCAGTAAGTGTCCTTCCTATCCTTTTCTTTCTAGGAAGATTGGGCCCCAAAGTTTGCTCATACTATTTTCTGTCTGTGTCTGTATTTCCTCTTGTCTAACCGCCATTACATGTTTGGGGGCTTCCTATGTTCTTTGGGGATCTGCTCCGGGGCAGATAGTTTTCCTCTTTCTATCTTTAGGTGTAGTTAGCTTCTCAGGCTGTGACGAGGCGTCTAGGACCAACGTAGGTACGCTCCACGGCTGCCTTTAGTTGTGGTGGTTAGTCAGGGTACTGCAATCCAGTAGATTCCAACCTCTCTGGTGTATTGCCTTTTTTGCCTGCTCTCCTCAGCTACCAAATCATAACAGTATCACCGGCCTAACTGAAAATTATATGGTACTCACAGAAGGGAAAGATAGTGTAAAAAAAAAAAAAAAGTTGTCAGAGTTGTCAGAGATATATATATATATTTTTTTTTTCTTTCCCTCTTTTTCTCTGGGTGCTGAGGATTTTTTTTTCTCTCAATGGAGTTTGCACAGTTGTCTGGCCGTGTGGATCAGCTTGCCACTGAAGTTAGGAGTATTGCTATCTATCTTGCAAGGTTGCCGGTTGTGGAACCTAGGATCCCCATGCCAGATTTATTTTTGGGGGATCGAGCTAAATTTCTGAATTTCAAAAATAACTGTAAGTTGTTTTTTGCCTTAAAACCTAAGTCCTCAGGGAACGCAGCACAGCAGGTTCAAATTGTCATCTCTCTCCTGCGCGGCGATCCTCAGGATTGGGCTTTTTCCCTGACACCTGTGGATCCTGTTTTGAGTAATGTTGATGCATTTTTTCAGGCTCTGGGGTTATTGTACGATGAGCCTAATGTCACTGATCAAGCTGAAAAAGCCTTGTTGGCATTAAATCAGGGGCTTGAGGACGCTGAGTTAAACTGTCAGAGATTCCGAAGGTGGGCAGTCCTGACCAAATGGAATGACGATGCTTTGGCAGCCCTTTTTCGGAAGGGTCTGTCAGAGAATGTAAAGGATGTTATGGTGGGATTCCCTGTCCCCTCTGGTCTCAATGATTCTATGTCATTAGCGATTCAAATTGACAGACGTTTGCGTGAGCGTAGAGGTATGCGTGGAATAGTGTTGCCTTGTGAACCAGCTTCTGAACCCATGCAGTGTGATAGAGTGGCTTCTGGGGCACAGCGTCATGAGTTTCGAAAACGCAATGGGTTATGTTTCTACTGTGGTGACGCCTCTCATGCTATTTCAGTCTGCCCTAAGCGGGGAAGACGTTTTGCACGCTCAGTTGTCTTGGGTAGTGTTCAGACTAAATTTCTGTTGACTGTTACCCTGATTTGCTCCCTGTCCACATTTTCTGCTCAGGCTTTTGTTGATTCGGGAGCAGCTATTAACCTGATGGATTTTGATTTTGCTAAACGTTGTGGGTTTCCCTTGATACCCCTACGGAAGTCTATTCCCCTACTGGGGATTGATTCTACCCCTTTGGCTGAGAATAAACCCCAGTTCTCTACTCAGGTGATAATGAGGGTTGAACCTGATCATCAGGAGAGTTGCAAATTTTTGGTGCTGTATAATCTGCATGACATTATTGTACTGGGTTTCCCTTGGTTACAGTCTCATAATCCTGTTTTGGATTGGAAATCTGTGTCTGTGACCAGTTGGGGCTGCCAATGTGTTAATGCCCAAAAGACAAAAAACCTGACTGGCACTTCCAGACTAATGTGAACTAGGTGCAAACCAAAGGAGCTACCTCATGTAAAACATCCAAAAAAAGGCTGCACTCAAGCATACTAAAGCATGACAACATAGAATACATGAAATTTTGAATAGCAATATGGCTTTGGAATATAAGGAAAAATTTGAGACGCTTAGTATAAACATTTGGCCAAACATTTTAAAGCCCAACAACCATCGTCAAGGTGGTCTCAATTCTGTTGAGTCCCTAACCTAATGTGAACATACCTCTATTAGGCTGATATCTGAATTTCTGGGTGAATATGCACCTCTGTCAGTAATGCCTGCATTTATGGGTAAAGTAGGGAGCTGGTGTAATTAAAATCACCACCTGGTGGGGCGGAGTGCTCGGTCAGCAAGCTGACATTCAAAAGACAAAAAACCTGACTGGCACTTCCAGACTAATGTGAACTAGGTGCAAACCAAAGGGAGCTACCCTCATGTAAAACATCCAAAAAAGGCTGCACTCAAGCATACTAAAGCATGACAACATAGAATACATGAAATTTTGAATAGCAATATGGCTTTGGAATATAAGGAAAAATTTGAGACGCTTAGTATAAACATTTGGCCAAACATTTTAAAGCCCAACAACCATCGTCAAGGTGGTCTCAATTCTGTTGAGTCCCTGTGCTATGCTTGAGTGCAGCCTTTTTTTGGATGTTTTACATGAGGGTAGCTCCCTTTGGTTTGCACCTAGTTCACATTAGTCTGGAAGTGCCAGTTAGGTTTTTTGTCTTTTGAATGTTAGCTTGCTGACCGAGCACTCCGCCCCCACCAGGTGGTGATTTTAATTACACCAGCTCCCTACTTTACCCATAAATGCAGGCATTACTGACAGAGGTGCATATTCACCCAGAAATTCAGATATCAGCCTAATAGAGGTATGTTCACATTAGGTTAGGGACTCAAAAGAATTGAGACCACCTTGACGATGGTTGTTGGGCTTTAAAATGTTTGGCCAAATGTTTATACTAAGCGTCTCAAATTTTTCCTTATATTCCAAAGCCATATTGCTATTCAAAATTTCATGTATTCTATGTTGTCATGCTTTAGTATGCTTGAGTGCAGCCTTTTTTTTGGATGTTTTACATGAGGGTAGCTCCCTTTGGTTTGCACCTAGTTCACATTAGTCTGGAAGTGCCAGTCAGGTTTTTTGTCTTTTGAATGTTAGCTTGCTGACCGAGCACTCCGCCCCCACCAGGTGGTGATTTTAATTACACCAGCTCCCTACTTTACCCATAAATGCAGGCATTACTGACAGAGGTGCATATTCACCCAGAAATTCAGATATCAGCCTAATAGAGGTATGTTCACATTAGGTTAGGGACTCAACAGAATTGAGACCACCTTGACGATGGTTGTTGGGCTTTAAAATGTTTGGCCAAATGTTTATACTAAGCGTCTCAAATTTTTCCTTATATTCCAAAGCCATATTGCTATTCAAAATTTCATGTATTCTATGTTGTCATGCTTTAGTATGCTTGAATGTGTTAATGCCAACACTCCTGTTTTTTCTGCCTCTCCCCAGGCTCGGGATGTTCCTGACTTTTTGACTGATTTTTCTGATGTGTTTAGCGAAAGTAAATCTGCATCCTTGCCCCCCCATAGGAGCTATGACTGCGCTATTGAATTAGTGCCTGGTAGTAAATTCCCTAAAGGTCGCCTTTTTAACTTGTCTGTACCTGAACATGACGCTATGCGGTCTTATATCAAGGAGTCATTGGAGAAGGGTCATATCAGACCATCCTCTTCACCCTTGCGTGCCAATTTTTTCTTTGTGGCCAAAAAGTATGGTTCATTAAGGCCGTGTATTGATTATCGTCTCTTGAACAATATCACTGTGAAATATCAACATCCGTTACCCTTGATTTCTGACCTGTTTTCCAGGGTGAAAAGTGCTACTTGGTTTACCAAGCTTGACCTCAGGGGGGCGTATAACCTTATTCGCATAAAGCACGGGGATGAATGGAAGATGGCATTTAATACCCCAGAGGGGCATTTTGAGTACCTAGTGATGCCCTTTGGGCTCACTAATGCTCCTTCCGTCTTCCAGTCCTTCATGAATGACATTTTCAGGGATTTTGTGGATAAATTTCTGATTGTTTATTTGGATGATATCTTGATTTTTTCCAATGACTGGGACTCTCATGTGAAACATGTTCTGACTGTGTTCCAGATTTTGAGAGAGAATGCTCTGTATGTGAAGGGATCAAAGTGTCTTTTTGGCGTACAGAGAATCTCATTTCTGGGATTCATTTTGTCCCCATCTGTTATTGAAATGGACCCGGTCAAGGTTCAGGCCATCTGTGATTGGGTCCAACCTACTTCATTAAAGGCTCTTCAGAGATTCTTGGGTTTTGCCAATTTTTATCGTAAATTTATTGGTAATTTCTCTGTTATTGTTAAACCATTGACTGATTTGACCAAGAAGGGTTCTGATGTGGTGAATTGGCCTCCTGAGGCAGTCTCTGCGTTTCAGGAACTTAAGCAGAGATTCACTTCTGCTCCTGTTCTACGGCAGCCTGATGTTTCTCTGCCATTTCAGGTGGAGGTTGATGCCTCTGAAATTGGGGCAGGTGCCGTTTTGTCACAAAGAGATCCAGAGATCTCTAAAAGTAACCCTTGTGCCTTTTTCTCTCTAAAATTTTCTCCAACTGAACGTAATTATGACGTGGGTAATCGGGAGTTATTGGCCATGAAGTGGGCTTTTGAAGAGTGGAGGCATTGGCTGGAGGGAGCCAAACATCAGGTGGTGGTCCTCACGGACCATAAGAATCTGGTTTATCTGGAATCAGCCAAGCGACTTAATCCTAGACAGGCCAGGTGGGTCTGGTTTTTCACACGTTTTAATTTTGTGGTTTCCTTTCTTCCTGGCACTAAGAATGTTAAAGCGGATGCCCTCTCGAGGAGTTTCCTTGCCGACTCTCCTGAGTTATCTGATCCTGCTGTTATTTTGAAAGAGGGTGTAGTTCTTTCCGCTATCTCGCCCAATTTGAGACTGGCTCTGGAAGGGTGTCAGGAGGATAAACCCGAGCGCTGCCCTATTGGGAAATTGTTTGTCCCAGACCGGTGGAAAAAGAGTGTGATGTCTGAGATTCATTGTTCCGCGTTGGCCGGTCATCCCGGAATTTTTGGTATCAGAGACTTGGTTAGTCGGTCCTTCTGGTGGCTTACTTTGTCTCGTGACGTCAGGGAATTTGTGCAGTCCTGCGGGACTTGCTCTCGCTCCAAGCCTTGCTCTCGCTCTAGTGGTTTGTTGATGCCATTGCCTGTGCCCAAGAGACCATGGACCCATATCTCTATGGATTTCATTTCCGACCTCCCTGTTTCTCAGAGAATGACCGTTATCTGGGTGATTTGTGATAGGTTTTCCAAAATGATACAACTTGTGCCATTACCTAAGTTGCCTTCCTCCTCCGAATTGGTGCCTTTGTTCCTTCAGCACGTGGTTCGGTTAAATGGCATTCCTGAGAACATTGTGTCTGACAGAGGAGTCCAGTTTGTTTCCAGATTTTGGAGGACTTTTTGTTCTAAACTTGGTGTTCAATTGTCTTTCTCCTCGGCTTTTCATTCTCAGACCAATGGACAAACTGAGAGAACAAACCAGACATTGGAGACTTATCTGACATGCTTTGTGTCTGCTGATCAGGATGACTGGGTCTCTTTTTTGCCTTTGGCTGAGTTTGCTCTTAATAATAGGGCTAGCTCTGCCACTTTGATGTCTCCATTTTTCTGCAATTTTGGGTTTCACCCTCGATTTTCTTTGGGACAGACGGAGGCTTCTGTCTGTCCGGGTGTTGACTCTGTTGTGGAGCGTATGCAGCAGATTTGGGACCGGGTAGTGGAGAGGTTGTCCCTCTCTCAGGAGAGGGCCCAGCGGTTTGCCAACCGGCATAGGACTGATGGTCCTCGGTTTGAAGTGGGGGACTTGGTCTGGTTGTCCTCAAGAAATATCCCTATGAGAGTTGCATCTCCTAAGTTTAAGCCTAGGTTCATTGGACCTTATAAGATCATGGAGATTCTTAATCCTGTTTCCTTTCGTTTACTTCTTCCAGGGACATTTAAGATCCATAACGTGTTCCACAAGTCCTTATTGAAGAGGTTTGTCGAGCCAGTGGTTCCTATGGCTGCGCCTCCTGACCCTGTTTTGGTTGAGGGCCATCTGGAGTATGTGGTTGAGAAAATATTGGATTCTCGCTTTTCTAGACGGAAACTCCAGTATTTGGTTAAGTGGAGAGGTTATGGTCAGGAAGACAATTCTTGGGTGTTTGCTTCGGACATCCATGCTAGGAGACTGATCCGTGCGTATCACAGTGCTCATCCTGACCGACCTGGTTGCCCAAAAGAGGGTTCGGTGACCCCTCCTCAAGGGGGGGGTACTGTTGTGAATGTGTTAGAAAAAAATTCTGAGCAGAAGCTCCCTCTGGTGGTTACAAACAATACTGAACTATTTAATGAAGATTGTGAAGATTGGCAATCAGGTGTTACAGACTGGTCTTATATAAGGGAGGTTCCCTCCCATCAAGGTTGCCGGTGATCAATTGTTCTTGTCTCAACTTTGGTTCCTGGTTCACTTGGAAGCTTGCTGTTCTTGCCTGCATCTTCTGCTAACATATAAGATATATTCTGCTTTTATTTTTGTGCTTGCTTTTTGCATTTTGTCCTGCACTTCTGTGGAGGTCAGCCAGGTCCCCTCCAGGGGCTTGTGCTCCTCTCAGTTTATCTGAGCCACTGTTATTTGTTCATTTGCCTTTTCCAGTTTTTTCAGTGGCTGCTGCTTAGTTTTGTTACACCAGAGAACTAATTTAGGTGGTAGAGGTCGTGTGATCTCAGGTGTTTTTGCAATTAGTGAGTTGGTATTTTGTTAGGGTTTTTTGGATTGCAGTAAGTGTCCTTCCTATCCTTTTCTTTCTAGGAAGATTGGGCCCCAATGTTTGCTCATACTATTTTCTGTCTGTGTCTGTATTTCCTCTTGTCTAACCGCCATTATATGTTTGGGGGCTTCCTCTGTTCTTTGGGGATCTGCTCCGGGGCAGATAGTTTTCTCTTTCTATCTTTAGGTGTAGTTAGCTTCTCAGGCTGTGACGAGGCGTCTAGGACCAACGTAGGTACGCTCCACGGCTGCCTTTAGTTGTGGTGGTTAGTCAGGGTACTGCAATCCAGTAGATTCCAACCTCTCTGGTGTATTGCCTTTTTTGCCTGCTCGCCTCAGCTACCAAATCATAACAATGGTCCAGCCAGCTCTCGGGTAGTTTGGGGTACATTTTACCGGGACCCCTTGTGCACCTTCTTAGGTTGTCTCTCCCTGCATTGGCTTACGCCCTTCCTGCCCTGCATCTCACACACAGTGTCCCAAGCCAGCAGCCTCGAATCCTGTCTGGCGACGTCCTCCCTGGTCCTCCTTGATCCTATGTGGCTACCTTTTCAGCGAATGTGTGTGTCACACATACAGTCACTACAGCCTCTGGTTTGCTATCTGAGTCCTACAATCTCCACTAGTCTGGGGCCTGTCCCACTCTGCAACCTGGTCCCTCCATCCGACCATGGTTGGCCTGGATATCGGTGCCACTGGTGAATTTCTCTTGTCCCTGGCCCCTAGGACCCCTTCTTCCTCAGGAGCTCCTTTCTTCACCACTGTTCCTCTCAACTTCCCCCCACAACTTCTCTTCACTTCCTGCACTCACACCCTTCACTTGGTTCCCCCTTTGCCTGAGATGGGCCTGCCCAGCTCCCCTGGCATAGGGAGGTGTTGTCATGGATGCTAGTGTGCAGGTACCAGGTCGTGCCCCCTCCTTACCCAAGAGCTGAGTACCACACCTCTGACTGAGGTGCAGTACTTTCTGTGGTGACTGGACCCTCAGGGGCGCCACAGGGGCAGAGGCCCTAGTTCTAGCAATGTTTCACTTAGTTTCTTGGGTGCAGTAGTTATGATACTTTTCCCTGTTGTATGTCTAGCAGAGTTCAGTTGTTGAGCTATGCATAATCTAGCACACACTACAGATTTCTGTGTATATTGTATATTGACACATAATTGATAATCTGTGTTGGAGTCTGGGGTTGGACTAGACTAGTAGGCCAATTTTTCTGCAGTGATAATATCCTGACAATAAAATACTGA
This sequence comes from Oophaga sylvatica, assembly GCA_033576555.1. Classification (NCBI taxonomy): domain Eukaryota; kingdom Metazoa; phylum Chordata; class Amphibia; order Anura; family Dendrobatidae; genus Oophaga; species Oophaga sylvatica. The sequence continues at coordinate 964,735,861 of JARQOD010000001.1, forward strand.
TTGTATTTAAAGAGCAAAACACAGCCCAGTAAGTGCCACATCTCTGGAATCAGGGTATATGTCTCTACATCATTCTTAGACTTCTAAGAAGAAAGGTAAATGCCAACAGCAAGCATGACAGATAGGTGATAGATCCTTTACTTTGAAATATAGCAGTTTCTTGAATGGTGGATGGTGCTCAGCACAGAATTAAACATGTGTATGAAGTATTATAGGAATATGTGCCACTCACCAATTCAAAGAATGTTCATAAGTCCATTCGGGGAGAGAAAGTCCACTCCGTAAAATGTTGGCAATCTCAACACTTGGCAATAAAAAAAGATATTGATAAATTTGGATTTTCTGCCTATTTTAAATTAAAAAGTGTTCATAAATAGACTATTTCTTTTACTTATATATTCTACTGTAATATAAAATATCTATTTTTTTATAGCATACCTGACCTCGTTCCTGCACTACTTTGGCTTGATAGATGATGCGGTACAGGAATCAAAGGAAGCAAGGATGATGTAGTCATTATCTCTGCTGAGCTCCTGCTTGGCAGCATGTATGCCCACGTACATGTGTTTACTTTGCCCCTGGGTGGCATAACTACTGCATAGGTATAAATGTTGAATATTGTATTCGGAATAGGGTCCACTAATGAGCCCTGACTGGGCAAGTCAATAGACCAGTAGTAGGACAGGGTTTGAGAGCTAATAGGGGTGCACAATAACCAGGGAAGAGCTACCAGGATGGTGTGCGGACTGCAAAGTATGTCTTACGATGAAACGTTAAAGGACCTGGGAATTTTTAGCTTGCAAAAAAGAAGACTAAGAGGAGACTTAATAGCTGTCTAGAAATATCTGAACTGCTGTCACAGGGTAGAGGAATCATTATCCTCATTTGCACATGGAAACACAAGAAGCAATGGGACAAAACTGAAAGGGAGGAGATACAGATTAGATATTGGAAATAACTTTTTGACAGTGAAGGTTATAAAAGGAAGTCATCAAACAGAGGCTGGACAGACTGTCTAAGGTGGTTTAGTGAATCCTGCAGTGAGCAGGGGGTTGGGCACGATGACCCTTGAGGACCCTTCCAACTCTAACATTCTATGATTCTATGAGTTATTGAGTTTGACTTTTTTTTCCCTATGTCTTTTTCTAACCATCTGGATTTGACCGATGCCCATATTGATTCTCTCATTGCCCCCTACTCTCAATTGTGGTAACCATCCAATCCACAAATCGCTTCACCAGCCAGCAGCTACTCTGTGAATGCAACTCAGGAGCCCCAGTAGTATAGGACAAATTAGTAAATTATCCCTATTCATATTATCACTTTCTAATAATAGTTAATAAATATTTATTTATTTATTCCATTTTGCAAATCAAATTTTAATTTGCCAATACAGGAAAATGAATTTTATCTTGTATAAAAATATGTTTCTCTTAATACATAATTCATTTCTGATCTTTTGCCGAATATGCAATCATTTTTGGCAGCTTCATACTGGATAAAATCAACATATTTGAGAAGGATGAGAAATCAAAGTGGACTGCTTGGCAAAGAAATGATTACCTACATTAGGCTTGGACCTATGGAGGAGGATGCAACAAAGACTCTGGATTTGTACATTTTAAAAATGACAAAAGAGGAAATGCAAAAACTTCTATTTATATATTATTTTTTCATATTTTTCCTAACTTTAATGATTACAAAATATATAAATAAAAAATGATGAAAGAAACCTAGTTAACAATAACCTAATTAAACTAAATGCTTAACTAATGTTATCATCTGTCGGATTTTAGATCTTTAGGGCAAAATACAGTTTGCTGATGTTAGTGCATGCAAGTTAACAATTTTGGATTATTGTACTTTATTTTTTTGCTATGAAAAAAACATTATTTTTTATTTTTTTCATTAAAATTATAATTATTATTTTTTTCCCTAGCTAATAAATAAGATTCCATTATTATTACTTTTCTTATATATGGTTTTAGGTAGCTAAAAATAGGAAAAAAGATTAATCAGTCAGAGGCACAACGGTGTAGTGTTTATTTTTATTTACTGATTGATTTTGTTTAACCCCTTAGTGACAGAGCCATTTTGCAGCTTAATGACCGGGCCAATTTTTACAATTCTGACCACTGTCACTTTATGAGGTTATAACTCTGGAACGCTTTAACGAATCCCGCTGATTCTGAGATTGTTTTTTCGTGACATATTGTACTTCATGTTAGTGGTAAAATTTCTTTGATATGACTTGTGTTTATTTATGAAAAAAACGGAAATATGGCGAAAATTTTGAAAATTTAACAATTTTCAAACTTTAAATTTTTATGCCCTTTAATCAGAGAGATATGTCACACAAATTTCTTAATAAATAACATTTCCCACATGTCTACTTTACATCAGCACAATTTTGGGACCAAAATTTTTTTTTGTTACGAAGTTATAAGGGTTAAAAGTTGACCAGCGATTTCTCATTTTTACAACACCATTTTTATTTTAGGGACCACCTCACATTTAAAGTCACTTTGAGGGGTCTATATGATATAAAATAGCCAAAAGTGACACCATTCTAAAAACTGCACCCCTCAAGGTGCTCAAAACCACATTCAAGAAGTTTATTAACCCTTTACGTGCTTCACAGGAACTGAAGCAATGTGGAAGGAAAAAATTAACATTTAACTTTCTTTGCAAAAACTTTAATTTGGAACCTATTTTTTTTATTTTCACATTTGTTAAAAGAAAAAATGAACCACAAAATTTGTTGTGCAATTTCTCCTGATTAAGCCGATACCCCATATGTGGGGGTAAACCACTTTTTGGGCGCACGGCAGAGGTTGCAAGGGAAGGAGCGACATTTGACTTTTTCAACGCAGAATTGGCTGGACGCCATGTCGCGTTTGTAGAGGCCCTGATGTGTCTAAACAGTGGAAACCCATCACAAGTGACCCCATTTTGGAAACTAGACCCCCTAAGGAACTTATCTAGATGTGTGGTGAGCACTTTGAACCTCCAAGTGCTTCACAGAAGTTTATAACATAGAACAGTGAAAATAAAAAATCATATTTTTTCCACAAAAACAATCTTTTCACCCCAATTTTTATTTTCCCAAGGGTAACAAGACCCCAAAAGTTGTTGTGCAATTTGTCCTGAGCATTCTGATACCCCATATGTGGGGGTAAACCACTGTTTGGGTGCAAGGCAGAGCTTGGAAGGGAAGGAGCGCCGTTTGACTTTTTCAGCGCAGAATTGTCTGGACGTCATGTCGTGTTTGTAGAGGTCCTGATGTGTCTAAACAGTGGAAACCCCCCACAAGTGACCCCATTTTGGAAATTAGACCCCCTAAGGAACTTATCTAGATGTGTGGTGAGCACTTTGAACCTCCAAGTGCTTCACAGAAGTTTATAACATAGAACCGTGAAAATAAAAAATCATATTTTTTCCACAAAAACGATCTGTTTACCCCAATTTTTATTTTCCCAAGGGTAACAAGACCCCAAAAGTTTTTGTGCAATTTGTCCTGAGCATGCCGATACCCCATATGTGGGGGTACACCACTGTTTGGGCACACGGCAGAGCTTGGAAGTGAAGGAGCGCCGTTTGACTGTTTCAAACCAAAATTGGCTGGAATTGAAATTGGACGCCATGTCGCGTTTGGAGAGCCCCTGATACGCCTAAACAGTCGAAACCCCCCACAAATCACACCATTTTGGAAACTAGACCCCTTAAGGAACTTATCTAGATGTGTGGTGAGCACTTTGAACCCCCAAGTGCTTCACAGAAATTAATAAACGTAGAGCCATGAAAATAAAAAATCATTTTTTTCCTCAAAAATGATTCTTTAGCCCGCTATTTTTTTTATTTTCCCAAGGGTAACAGGAGAAATTGGACCCAAAAAGTTGTTGTGCAATTTTTCCTGAGTACGCTGATACCCCATATGTGGAGTGAAACCACTGTTTGGGCGCATTGGAGTGCTTGGAAGGGAAGGAGCGCCATTTTGTAATGCAGACTTTGATGGAATGTTCTGCGGGCTTCATGTTGTGTTTACAGAGCCCTTGATGTACCTAAACAGTAGAAACCCCCTGCAAGTGACACCATTTTGGAAACTAGACCCCCCAAGGAGCTTATCTAGATGTGTGGTGAGCACTTTGAACCCCCAAGTTCTTCACAGAAATTTATAAACGCAGAGCCGTGAAAATGAAAAATCATTTTTTTTCTCAAAAATGTTTTTTTTAGCCAGCTATTTTTTATTTTCCCAAGGGTAACAGGAGAAATTAGAATCCCAAAATTGGTGTGCAATTTGTCCTGAGTACGCTGATACCCCATATGTTGGGGTAAACCACTGTTTGGGCGCACGGCAGGGCTCGGAAGGGAGGGAGCGACATTTGACTTTTAGAAAGCCACGTCGTGTTTGGAGACCCCTGATGTGTCTAAACAGTGGAAACCCCCCACAAGTGACCCCATTTTGGAAACTAGACACCTTAAGGAACTTATCTAGATGTGTGGTGAGCACTTTGAACCCCCAAGTGTTTCACAGAAATTTATAAACGCAGAGCCGTGAAAATGAAAAATCATTTTTTTCTCAAAAATGTTTTTTTTTAGCCAGCTATTTTTTATTTTCCCAAGGGTAACAGGAGAAATTAGAACCCAAAAATTGGTGTGCAATTTGTCCTGAGTATGCTGATACCCCATATGTTGGGGTAAACCACTGTTTGGGCGCACGGCAGGGCTCGGAAGGGAGGGAGCGACATTTGACTTTTTGAAAGCCACGTCGTGTTTGGAGACCCCCTGATGTGTCTAAACAGTGGAAACCCCCCACAAGTGACCCCATTTTGGAAACTAGACCCCTTAAGGAACTTATCTAGATGTGTGGTGAGCACTTTGAACCCCCAAGTGTTTCACAGAAATTTATAAACGCAGAGCTGTGAAAATAAAAAATCATTTTTTTCCTCAAAAATGATTCTTTAGCCCGCTATTTTTTTTATTTTCCCAAGGGTAACAGGAGAAATTGGACCCAAAAAGTTGTTGTGCAATTTTTCCTGAGTACGCTGATACCCCATATGTGGGGTGAAACCACTGTTTGGGCGCATTGGAGTGCTTGGAAGGGAAGGAGCGCCATTTTGTAATGCAGACTTTGATGGAATGTTCTGCGGGCGTCATGTTGTGTTTACAGAGCCCTTGATGTACCTAAACAGTAGAAACCCCCTGCAAGTGACACCATTTTGGAAACTAGACCCCCCAAGGAGCTTATCTAGATGTGTGGTGAGCACTTTGAACCCCCAAGTTCTTCACAGAAATTTATAAACGCAGAGCCGTGAAAATGAAAAATCATTTTTTTTCTCAAAAATGTTTTTTTTAGCCAGCTATTTTTTATTTTCCCAAGGGTAACAGGAGAAATTAGAATCCCAAAATTGGTGTGCAATTTGTCCTGAGTACGCTGATACCCCATATGTTTGGGTAAACCACTGTTTGGGCGCACGGCAGGGCTCGGAAGGGAGGGAGCGACATTTGACTTTTTGAAAGCCACGTCGTGTTTGGAGACCCCCTGATGTGTCTAAACAGTGGAAACCCCCCACAAGTGACCCCATTGTGGAAACTAGACACCTTAAGGAACTTATCTAGATGTGTGGTGAGCACTTTGAACCCCCAAGTGTTTCACAGAAATTTATAAACGCAGAGCCGTGAAAATGAAAAATCATTTTTTTTCTCAAAAATGTTTTTTTTAGCCAGCTATTTTTTATTTTCCCAAGGGTAACAGGAGAAATTAGAATCCCAAAATTGGTGTGCAATTTGTCCTGAGTATGCTGATACCCCATATGTTGGGGTAAACCACTGTTTGGGCGCACGGCAGGGCTCGGAAGGGAGGGAGCGACATTTGACTTTTTGAAAGCCACGTCGTGTTTGGAGACCCCCTGATGTGTCTAAACAGTGGAAACCCCCCACAAGTGACCCCATTTTGGAAACTAGACCCCTTAAGGAACTTATCTAGATGTGTGGTGAGCACTTTGAATCCCCAAGTGTTTCACAGAAATTTATAAACGCAGAGCTGTGAAAATAAAAAATCATTTTTTTTTCTCAAAAATGATTTTTTTAGCCAGCTATTTTTTATTTTCCCAAGGGTAACAGGAGAAATTAGAACCCCAAAATTGGTGTGCAATTTGTCCTGAGTACGCTGATACCCCATATGTTGGGGTAAACCACTGTTTGGGCGCACGGCAGGGCTCGGAAGGGAGGGAGCGCCATTTGACTTTTTGAACGCCACGTCGTGTTTGGAGACCCCCTGATGTGCCTAAATAGTGGAAATCCCTCAATTCTAGCTCCAACCCTAACCCCAACACACCCCTAACCCTAATCCCAACCCTAATCCTAACCTAAATCCCAACCCTAATTCCAACTCTAACCTTAATTGTAACCCTAACCCTAATTTTAACCCTAACCCTAATTGTAACCTTAACCCTAATTATAACCCTAATTATAACCCTAACCCTAAGGCTAGGTTCATTTTGCGTTTTACCAGCCCGTTCAACACATAGCGTTGACGGGCTGGTAACGGTATAGCATAACACGATCGCGTTATGCTATACCCGCTAGCGCAGAGGAATCAGCAGATGATTCGTCTGCGCTAGCGGTGACGGAGCCCAGACGCTGCAGCCCGCGTCCGAGGCTCCGTCACTGAATGATGGCACGTCGCAAACGCATCCCGCTTTACGGCATGCGTCACGATGCGCCCTCAAATGGGGGTGAATGGCAGCGTTAACGGACTGCGTTACACCGCGTTATACCGCGGTGTAACGCAGTCCGTCTAACGGACTGCCATAACGCAGTATGAACCCAGCTTAACCCTAACGCTAATTATAACCCTAACCCTAATGCTAACCCTAACCCTAATGCTAACCCTAACCCTAATTATAACCCTAACCCTAACAGAAAAATGAAAATAAATATAATTTCTATTTTTTATTATATGTCCCTAACTAAGGGGATGATAAATGGGGTGGTTATGTACTGTTTTTTTTATTTTGATCACTGTGATAGTTTATCACAGTGATCAAAATGCACTTTTATGAGAATGAATGAAATCATTTTTGAATCTGCCGCCAAGCAGATCGGCGGGCGCACTGCGCATGCGCCCGCCATTTTTTTTTTGCAGGAAGAAGACGCCAGGATCCTGGGGCCTGCGGGAGGACAGAGGACACCGGTAAGTATACGGGGGGGCGATCGGGGGACCGGGGACCCTCATTTTCTCCCCTCTGATGTGCGATCACATCAGAGGGGAGAGAAATCAATTTTTTTTTTTTTTTTGCGATCGCATCTATGCTTGCATAGATGCGGTCGCAACACTGGGATCGGTGAATACCGACCCGGATCATGTTCTCTGGGGTCTCGGCTACCCCCGGTAGCCGAGACCCCAGAGAATATTTGCCCATCCCCCCCAGGACACAGCGGCACATAGCGGCGGGCGCACTGAGCATGCGCCCGCCATTTTCTTCATCGCGCCGCCCCGGGGGACACCGGAGGGCCCTGGGGCCACATACAGGACATCGGGGGCCACATGGGGGTCCCGGGGACCCTTTTTCTCTGTCCTCTGATGTCCGATGACATCAGGGGACAAAGAAATTAAATGACACAACTTTTTTTTTTTTTTGTTGCGGTCGCCGTTATAGGGTTAATAACGGCGATCGCAACATCGGTGTCGGTAAAATCCGACCCGATTCATGTTCTCTGGGGTCTCGGCTACCCCCGGTAGCCGAGACCCCGGAGAAAATGCGCCTCTGGGGGGCGCTATTCACTTTTTCCACAGCGCCGTTAATTAACGGCGCTGTGGTTTAAGTACCCTTAATGACCGCCGTTAAAAGGCGTATCGGCGGTCGTTAAGGGGTTAAACGTTATTTTTTTTTGTTTATATTATATATTTTTTCATGTGTTGAAACAACTTGAAAAGAAGACTAAGATTCTTACATACATTTAAAAATAAATTAAAACCTTAATTTTCTCAATTCACTTGGGAAACCAACCAAACATTGTACGTCAACAAAAGTTCAGAAAAAATCTGATGTGCATTACCATATTATAGCTCAATTTATATAGATTCTGAACATTACTTTGTAATATCTACTAAACCATGTACAGTATGTGCAAAAAAAAATCTCTTCTAATTAGTATATACTGTTTTGTGCTGCAAATTAGCACAAACATTTACTACACTTACCCTTTGTGCTTATTCAGACATCAATTTTGAGCCTACCAGTTCTATCTGTGGTTTTCACAGATAGAAGTGGTATTTATTATAATCTATTGGGCTGTTCACATGTCTCAGTAATTTTGTAAACGGAGTGGTCAAAATTATGTAGACAGGTCCAATCTTGATCCAATTTGTGATGAAGGAACAGCCGCCATTTTGGATATGGGGCATAATTCTCACCTCATGTCTGAGCTTGGCCTGTCCCAGGTGCCATTTTGTCTGAGTTCACAGATTCACAGGCAGCTAACTGCTCCTACCCCCCATCCCTGTAAGCATATTGAAGAAAACAGGATTTAGTGCTCCAATGTTGAATAGCAAGGTCTTTTAGTATGATAAGGAGATAAGGCCAAAACAGGACTTCAAAGCTTGAGTAAGGAGCCACGCCAGCATGGGGCCTGGTGGCTTCAATTAGATTATACCTATCAGCTGGACACAGAAATACACATCCATTGTCTCTCCCATCCACTCTGACTCCATGTTAAGGTTCGAGTTCCCACTGCTGCACAAGGGGAGCCTCGAACCAGTCCCGCTGCAGTCCCCCATTCGTCTTCGTCTGCAGTGGTGCCTGCTCAACTTAGACGTCGGTCCCAGCGTCTTGCCCAGTCTAACAGTGTGCAGAGGATTACTGCTATTCCTCCAGGCTCTGCTATTGTGGCCAGTACTGGTTAGCGGCGAGCAGACGTCTTTAGGACAAAGTTCTTGTTTTCCCCTTCTGAGCATGCCCAGAGTGAGATCTCTCATTGGAGATCAGGGGTCACATGCTCTATTACTGCAGCAGCTCCTATTGGTCTGCCAGGAAGGTCCTGTGACTACTGGTGTTCTGGAACAAGTTTCATTGGTCCTTGTTTCTGGCAGGTCCTGTAGCTGTTACTATAAAAAGGTAGCATGGCTGGGCCGCCATGCGCTAATATCAATCGTCATATGCTTTGCGCCAGTGTGGTCATGCGTGTGTGTGGTTAGGGCCCAGCTGAAATAAGCCCCTAGAATACCGAATTAATCGGTGAGGAGTTTGGTATGCTAGCTGGTCAGGGTCGGTGTCCTAGATGTCCTAGATTACCGGCATAACCGGTGAGGAGTTTGATTGCCATATTCAGGGCCTGGCGTTCAGATGCCATAGATTGCGGGTGTCTCCCGCGAGGACATTAGCGCATGATCACGTTCTATGTTCGCTTAGCAGTCAACTGTGTACCTGGGTGCCTGACAGGACACAGAAGTTTTTCTCAGCGGCTCTGTGATGTAACAGGGTTCGCTTTCAACGCTAGACAGCGCCCTAGCGTGTTTATTTTGTGATTTCAGTGGTGTTAAGTGAGTTCGCACACATCGCCATTTATCGCTGCGGCACTCCTTCTAGCTGCTCTGTGGAATAACAGAGTTCGCACATATTGCCACAGCGCGTTACGGCGTTTATTTTGGCAACTCTGCGGGATAACAGAGTTCGCTTCTTGCGCCATTTTACTAGCAGCAGGCTCCGCCTGCACGGTGGACCCCGGGCTGCGAACGCACCTCTTTACATCATATATTTGGTGCGTTCCGCAGACCCTAACACTCCATCCTAGGATTATGGATTATGAGCACACCTTTCGAGGTACAAACTCATAAAAAATATCCGCGTGACCCTGCGGAAATCACGCATCTGGCAGTGCGACTCCCTGGTCGGTGAGGGCTCTGGGATCTGAGATATAGAGATTGGCCCTCCACAGCGACCCAATGGGGCCATATTTGCTCTCCACACAACAGGAAAAACAAACCGCATTCACTGGTACCTCTCGTGTCCTGATCCGATCATCCTGGAGAAAGTTACCCCCTTTCTTAGATATTGGGAATAAATTCGGCAGGGAGCTGAAGGTTGGAGATTATTAGCCCACCCTCTGACACCGGGGGGGAAGAACCCAGCATGTTTAAGAACTGAGAGCACATGGCAGAAACACTCTCTCTCACAGAAGAACAAGACGATGATGATCTAAGATGGAACAGGGGACAGATCTGCCAAGGGAGCAGCAGCATGCGCTTTGGGGACTGCCCAGAAACTAAGACTCTTATACCTGTGGACTGGAGAGCTCCCGGCATCCACATGCAACCTACAACTTGGTAAAATTGACCTCCAGCTTACTATCTCTAAGCCTTGCACCATTATTGTTATATTTTACTCTGACTGCAAATCCACTGTATTTCCGTTGTATAGCTTACTGTATATTTCTGTAATTATCTAGTGCGCCCTTAACGCAATTAAACCATAAAATTAATTTTTGGCTGATGCTTTTACTCTGATTACGAATCTTAGAATACCCAGTGGGTAGAGTTGAGCGATACTTTCCGATATCCTAAAGTATCGGAATCGGAATGGTATCGCCGATATCACTAAAATATCGGCGATACCCGATATGACCGATACCGAAGTCCATGTAGTCTATGGGACAAAATATCCAACTAAAAAAACCCATTTTCCTTGTAAACCTAAAAAACACTTAGACTACATATATTAATATATATATAATACAGTTCATTGTGACATATTTATATATAATTATTGTATAGTTATACACTTACATAGTAAAATATCCTTGTTCAATTCCCGGTAAGCCGGCTTCAGTGATAGACAGAAGCACCCGACATGAAATGACACTTGGTGTACATAGGGTTAACCATGTCTTTTCATGTCGTTTGCTATCTAATTTGCACAAACAATTAAATCAGACTATGTGTGCAAAAATTCACACCTGTAGGGGTTAATTAAAGGTGTAAATTCGTTGTAAAAAAAACGGACTTTTTTGCTACGAATTTACACCTTTAATTAACCCCTACAGGTGTGAAATTTTGCACACATAGTCTGATTTAATTGTTTGTGCAAATTAGATAGCAAAGGACATGAAAAGACATGGTTAACCCTATGTACACCAAGTGTCATTTCATGTCGGGTTCTGCATTTTCACAAAAGCCGGCAATTGAATTAGCGGCTATTATACTATGTAGAAGTGTATGAACTACAAATATAAATATATATATATATGTGTCACAAATTCAATGACATGTATATATATATATGAGGTGTAAAATTGCTGAAAAAAAATGCGTGGGCTCCCGCCCTATTTTCGCAACCAGACAGACAAAGCCAGTGAGTGGGGGCAGATAATAATAGCCCAGAGAGGGACCATTATTTTTGCCCCCCCCCGGGCAACTAACATCTGCCCCCAGACACCCCAGGAAAGACAAATCTATAATTAGATTCGCCCTTTCTGGCACTTTGCCCGTCTATTCCCATTGCCCTGTAGCGGTGGCGAATGGGTTAATATGGGGTTAAAGCCACCTTGCTATTGAAAGGTGACCTTAAGCCAGGTTAATAATTGAGAGCTGTCAATTAGACAACTATCAATTATTAATCCTATTGCATGAAATAAAAATAAAACACACACACTTTAATTAAAAATCATTTTAATGAAATAAAGACACATGTTTTTGACCATCTTTTATTTTACTGCAAAAACCATTTCCTGTAATAAAAATAAAATAAAAAAGCAAAATTATTCTTACCTATCCCATGCACAGTCAGGTCCCACGGTGTAATCCTTCAGAAAGGGTTAATGTTTACTGCAGGGACCGCAGCTAATGCTGCAGCCTCACAGTAAACCCCAAATGAATGAGTTCCTCTCCTGCCTGACAGGAGAGTAAAGGCTGGGTGTCACATAACGATACACCAGCGATCCCGACAACGATATGCACTTGTCAGGATCGCTGGTGTATCGCTGCTGAGCTGCCAAACAGGCAGCTCAGGCAGCGATCTGGGACAGCGACACTGCGGGTAACATCGCTTAAGGGCCCGTCTCACATAGCGATATCGCTACCGAGATCGCTGCTGAGTCACTAGTTTTGTGACGCAGCAGCGAGCTCACCAGCGATATCGCTGTGTGTGACATTCAGCGACGATCAGCCCCCCTGCCGGGTATCGCTGATCGTCGCAGAAATGTCAGGACCTTTTTTTGATCGCTGGTTTCCCTCTGACAGGCACGCATCGCTGCGTGTGACAGGCGGGAGACCAGCGATCCGCTGGTAACCAAGGTACACAGCGGGTTTCCAGGCACCGCGCAGCGCTTGGAAACCCGCTGTGTACCTTGGATACCAGCTCCCTGCATCAGGGCGCTGGTATCCAAGGTACACAGCGGGTTTCTAGGCACAGCCCCGCGCCTGGAAACCCGCTGTGTACCTTGGTTACCAGCGGATCGCTGGTCTCCCGCCTGTCACACGCAGCGATGTGTGCCTGTCAGCGGGAAACCAGCGATCAAAGGTCCTGACATTTCAGCGACGATCAGCGATACCCGGCAGGGGGGCTGATCGTCGCTGAATGTCACACACAGCGATATCGCTGGTGAGCTCGCTGCTGCGTCACAAAACTAGTGACTCAGCAGCGATCTCGGTAGCGATATCGCTATGTGAGACGGGCCCTTAAGTGGAAAGCTTAATTGATTGCTTTCCACTTTCACTTCAGGTCAGCCAGGGACACAATCAGTGACGTCAGAGGGAACTGATTAACAAAAATAGGGGTTCCCTTCGAAAAAAAAATGGCGTGGGGTCCCCCCTATTTTTGTTAACCAGCCAGATGAAGCAGACCGCTGAGGCCTGGATTTTCAGGCTGTTAAGGAGCCAAGATCCATGGACCTTGCCAGCCTGATAATACCAGGCCACAGCAGTCTGTATATCTTGGCTGATTAACAAAAATAGGGGATCCCCTCGAAAAAAATTGGCGTGGGGTCCCCCCTATTTTTGTTAACCAGCCAGATGAAGAAAACCGCTGAGGCCTGGATTTTCAGGCTGTTAAGGAGCCAAGATCCATGGACCTTGCCAGCCTGATAATACCAGGCCACAGCAGTCTGCATATCTTGGCTGATTAACAAAAATAGGGGATCCCCTCGAAAAAAATTGGCGTAGGGTCCCCCCTATTTTTGTTAACCAGCCAGATGAAGAAAACCGCTGAGGCCTGGATTTTCAGGCTGTTAAGGAGCCAAGATCCATGGACCTTGCCAGCCTGATAATACCAGGCCACAGCAGTCTGCATATCTTGGCTGATTAACAAAAATAGGGGATCCCCTCGAAAAAAATTGGCGTGGGGTCCCCCCTATTTTTGTTAACCAGCCAGATGAAGCAGACCGCTGAGGCCTGGATTTTCAGGCTGTTAAGGAGCCAAGATCCATGGACCTTGCCAGCCTGATAATACCAGGCCACAGCAGTCTGCATATCTTGGCTGATTAACAAAAATAGGGGATCCCCTCGAAAGCGTGGGGTCCCCCCTATTTTTGTTAACCAGCCAGATGAAGCAGACCGCTGAGGCCTGGTTTTTCAGGCTGGTAAGGATCCAATATCCATGGACCTTGCAAGCCTGATAATACCAGGCCACAGCAGTCTGCTTAGCTTGGCTGGTTAACAAAAATAGGGGATCCCCTCGAAAAAAAAACGGCGTGGGGATCCCCCCTATTTTTGTTAACCAGCCAAGTAAAATGCAGACTGCTGCGGCCTGGTATTAAAAGACTGTCAAGGCCCATGGATTTTGGCCCTCAACAGCCTGATAATACCAGGCTACAGCAGCCCCACATTTGGCGCATCAAAAGATGTGCCAATTGTGGCACTTTACCCGGCTCTTCCCACTTGCCCTGTAGCGGTGGCAAGCGGGGTAATAAGGGGTTATTGTCACCGTTGATTGCACGGTGACAATAAGCCCGGTTAATAATGGATAGGCGTCAATAAGACACCGATCCATTATTAATCCCAAAGTTATTAAATGTATAAAAAAAGACAAAGCAAGAAAAAAGTCTTTTAATGAAATAAAAGAGACAACACAGTTTTCATTTCTTTTATTACTCTCTCATTCCTGCGACGCCATCGATCTCCTGTAAAAAAAGAAAAAAAACAAACCAACAGTATACCACCTGTCCGACGCAGTCCATAGTAACGACAGTCCCACGACGATCCAACTCTGCTACATCGCAATGACAGGCAGAGCCTGTCATTGCAACGCAGCACAGCTGATTACCTGCTTCCCCGGCGGTGACGTCATCGGACTGACTGCTTTACGGCCGGGATTACCCAGCAGTCACTGCAGTTATCGCGAGAAACTGCATGTGACCGCCGGGGAGAAGAGGATGGCGGCCATGAAGCAGTGCAGGACGTGACCGCCGGAGATCTTCTGCCGGGTAAGTGCCGCTGACTCCTGACAGACCCGACCGACGGACACTGACAGTGACAGTGACAATCCCGATTCCGGTATCCGATAAGACGAAAATATCGGAACTCGGAATCGGAATTCCGATACAGCTAATATCGGCCGATACCCGATATTTGCAGTATCGGAATGCTCAACACTACAGGACATCCTCACCGGCGGCCATTTGCTCTAGGTGCAGTTCCCTTACTGACCTGAGAGACAAAGGGGGCGCATAGAGCTGTGACTCTGTAGTTACTTCATATTGGTGACGTGGGAGGAACCGCTTTCCTTCACACAATTCTTGGATCAAAATCGCCAATGCAAGTCTATCGGTGCGCAAAAACATTGGACACCTCTATAGTATTCCATCCAGGTGTTGTCCTTTTTTACAAACTGATATTAAAATGTTGAGAAACTTTCAAAATCTTTTTCAATTCAAACATAATAGATTCATTATCATCATCATGCCAATTTTCACTGAAGATTTAAACCCTGTAAATGTTGAGGGGGGAAATCCTATATGATTTCAGCTGCAAAACTGAATATTATGCAGGCAACTATTTACTGCAGATTTTTGGCAAAATCTACAAGTTAATTTTCTGACAATTTTCCTATCCCCTATGAATGTACCATGCCGGAAAAATGATAGCTGCTCTGCCTGCCACCCTATGTAGATACATGTGATGTATTTCTTCCAAATATGCAAATTTCCTCTTGCGGGATGAAGAGGACTTAACCGCAGTGCCATCTATAGGAAGTAGCAATCCTAAAAGTCAGTAACGACCCTTTAACAACTACATGACTTATGATAAAAACCTAACCAGAATATTAACTTGCAGATGCATGTTTTGGGAGTTTGCCCTTCTTCAGTGTAAAGCAAGAGATTTGATTTGGCTGTATGAGAGGCCTCTAGCTGTGGTCTAAGGGGTAACATACAGTATGTCAGACATGTAATGCTCCACAAGGAAAAACATTACCACTTAGACCGCAGTTAAGGGCCTCTCAAACATCCAAATCAGATCTCATGCTTTGCACTGACGAAGGGCAACACCTCGAAACATATGTCTGCAAATTAAGATTCTGGTATGGCTTCTATCATGTGACAAGGCTCATTAAAGTATCATTACTAATTTTTAGGATTCCTACTTCCAAAAGATGACACAAGAATTCAAGTTCTCTTCCTCTTTGAAGAGGAAATTTGCATATTTAATTTCCCAGAGGAGAATTGCATGACAGCTAAGGCTCCTTAAGTCTCCTTACCCTGGTATGTTAGACATATCACTCTCTACCATAAGAAACATTACACCTTAAATTGAAGCTTCTTGTTGATGCTACTAGAATATCAGTTTGTAATCAATTATTGACCTCAATGCAGTGGTCAAAGGTATTGACCTCATTTAGTGTGAGTCCTATTGGCATCAATGCTTTACAATAAGGCACGCAACTAGAAAAGGTGCAAGGGTTGCATTCGCACCCGTCTCTAGAGTGTAAGGGGCACAAAAGGTCCATTTGGCGTGAAAGAAAAGACCAAATCTCTTAAAGACTTGCAATAATTGGGCGCCATGTTGAAGGTTTTGCATTTGGGCTCATGAGCTTCATGGTACGCCACGGATAGCCATGATTCTTATAATTTACGATGCTGGATTCTTAGGAGAAAACTGTAATGGTAGTTTTCCTTTAAACCAACCAATTCTCTGCTTTTATTGGCTTCATTTGCTCCAATATTAAATAGCTGCAATTGACATTATAAAATGGTTTTCGGAGCATAATTCTCTATCTCAAGATGGGAATGTTTAGCTTACGTACATCACTGTAATAAAAGAGCTTACGGCAAAATTAGCAAACACATTACAAGTCGCTTTTTTTTGTCAGACTTGTAAGTTTAGTCATGTTTTCCCAAGAAAAAAATGGCTAAACATTAAACCATAATGAGATTGCATTTTTTAAGCATTAATGATATGAACTTACACAGCATGTACATTCCCTCTAATAGACTAAGATCTAATTAACAACTGAGTATGTGGCCAATTTCTAATGGGTATGATCAACACAAACTTGTAAAAGTAAAATGCCAAACATTAAGATTTCCTTGAATCCTATTCATTTAGTGGAGGGATAATTAACTGGAAGTCATTATATTTTCATATCTGCATTTTATAGCTTGTTGTATGTTTGCACTAGAGGTAAGTACATGAAAGCTTCATAATGATATCCCAAGGAAAATACATAGTCACTTATGATTTTAATCTTTTATTTAATTTATGTTGGAAACATGTATGAATTCACATTAGAGCAAGATACAAAACTGACAGATATCTGTGAAAAAGCAGTACAGATGTTTGCCCCCTTAAAAGAGCTTAATCACTCCTTTTTTATTGATGCTCTATACTTTGGATAGGCCATCAATAAATGATCAAAGGAGGTGCAACACACAGCACTCTGGCCTGTTACCAGCGCTGGCAGTGGCAGGAAGTTCTGGGATGCTACCAGAACACATCAGCTCCATAAATTCTGTATTGACTGAGCCGAGTACTGCAGATCCACCCTCAATTCATAGAATCATAGATTGTTAGAATTGGAAGGAACCTCCAGGGTCATCGCGTCCAACCCCTGCTTAATGCAAGTGTAAGGCGGCCAGGGTGGTAGTCATGGCAATGGGCTGTACAGTTCCCACACCCTATCGCCCCACAGATAAAATGCAATGTCCCTTCTGCTGCATGTGCAGCGTGCGCAGCAGTGCACTCACGTTTACTGTCAGAGTCCCCTCGGCTTCTGTCACTCCGGCTCCACGTTTCTGAGTTCCACAAACCATTCCAGAGACAAAGTTCTTTTCCAATGGTTTAACTTTACTAAGCAGGAGGGTAACCATCACATTTGCAGCACAACATACACAGAGCATCATGTTTTGCACTTTCCCTGTCTTCAGGGAAGCCTCTGATCTTCCTGACAACTCTGTCTCTCTTCTGGCAGTCCATGTCTTTCTCCTGGACAATCTCTGTCCTGTCCGTACCTTCAGTCCCACCAGCAGCCCACCATTCCCCCATTCGGTTTCAGTAGGAAAAGGTGCCAGGTTCACTGTCTCAGCTCCACCTGCCCCAGTCATAGACCCCGGATCCCTCTTGGAACGGTCCTGTCTAAGCTGGTGCCCGCCTGCACGACTCTTAGTTTGGGGCCCCTTCTTGCCATAGCAGCTTTATTATCATGGCAGGCAGACTGTCTCTTTCACTGCTGCTCCTGACTCCTTGACCTGGGCAAGGCTGCCTATACAGTAAGTCCCTCTCCTATATCCCTATGACTCTGCCCTGCTGTGCTCTAACTCATCCCCACTGAATAACACCTTGCTGCCTATACCTAACTACCACTATTATCTAACATGTTCTATGCTATTCTCTATGATGCCCCCCTTTACTCTAATTCCCCTATGGGCCTATACTATCTCCTAATCTATCCCTAAGCCTATGCACAATACATAGCACATACAACATCTTACAGTACATAACAAATGCATCACATTACAGTACACGACAATGCTAGAACATTAGTAAACAACGAGGTACCTCACATAATATGTGAACAGTGTCCAGGGTGAGGAGGCAAATGAGGGTCCCCCGCCACCTCCTTATACAGGATTCACTAAACCATCTCAGACAGATGTCTGTCCATCCTCTGTTTAAAGATTTCCATTGAAAAAGAACTTCCCACCTTTCGTGGCAGCCTGTTCCATTTATTGATCACCTTCACTGTCAAAAAGTTTTTTTTCTAATATTTAATCTGTATGTTCTCACTTTCTGTTTTATTCCATTGCTTCTCATGTTTCTATGTGCAAATGAGAATAAGGATGATCTCTCCGTACTGTGGCATCCCTTCAGATATTTGTAGACAGCTATTAAGTCTCCTCTTAGCCTACTTTTTTGCAAGCTAAAAATTATCAGATCCTTTAACCTTTGCTCGTAGGACATGGTTTGCAGTCCACTCACCACCCTGGTAGCTCTTTTCTGACCCAGTTTTTCAATGTCTTTTTTAAAATCTGGTGCCCATAACTGGACAGAGAATTCCAGATGAGCTCAGACCAAGTAGAAATAGAGGAGTATAATTACTTCATGTGATCTAGACTTTATGCTTCTCTTAATACATTCTAGAACTGTGTTTGCCTTTTTTGCTGTTTCATCACACTGTTGACTCATATTCAATCTCTGATCTATTAGCATACCCAAGTTTTTTTCACACGTGCTGTTGCTTAGTTTTATTCCTCCCACTATATAGATGTAATTTTCATTTTTCTTGCATAGATATAGAATCTTGCAAATGAATAGGAGGTTGAACTGTGGTACCAGCCATCACTACTATAGATTTTACGGAGTTGCTGTGTTTTGACAGCATATAAGATTTCCTAGCCACCAACGGCGCCAGAAACAGCTGATCGGAGGGAGTGCAAGGTTTAGAATACCCTCTGATCAGATATTTGTGTCTTTTTCTACATATAGGCCATCAATAAAAAAGCAGTGCCCAACCTCTTTGAGGTTTGTGGAGTTAGGTAAAGGACTAATTCAATGTGATAACTCAACATGCCACTAAAGCCCTTCACAGGCTGAAGTTCACTTTACAACCAATGAGTGGATGCATGTAGACATCCATACCACAATTTCCTGATGGAGTGTCTACAATTCAATTTATTTTTCAATGCTCATCAAAGTTCCATTTGCACGACTTATCCCAGGATGTGCTGAGCCAAAAGAAAAAGTAACAGGACACATTTTTATGTCTTCTTTAGTTGCTGATTAATTTTCTTATGTACGTATATTTAAATCACCTGCATAGGCATAAAGCAGCTGAAAATTTTACCAGTTTTGCAGTGGACAGCTACCATTGGAAGAAACATATTGATTTTACTTTGTACATAATAATAGTGAGTTAAGGACTGTGACATTTAGAGTAAGTTCACGTTTTTGCTGTTTTTTTCTGCAGCAAAACCCGATTTCTTGGCAGCAAAGAAGCTGGGGGAAAAAGGCATGTTTTGGTGCATTTTTGTTTGAGTTTTTGGTGCGTTTTTTTCAAGCGTTTTTGGGGCTAACTTATGTCCCTTTATGCATGCTAATAAAGGTGAGTGCCAAAGAGAAAAAAAAATACTTCCTGTAGAACCATACCTCTAGAACCTTTGAAAAGCTGGCAATTCATATGCCGTGTACAGTAAAATCACACTGACAGGTTAGAATAGAACAACTAGAATAGATATATACACATAGAATACATAAATATATAGATGTCAGTGCTCAAAAAAATAAAGGAAACACTGATACAATACAATGTAACTCCAAGTCAATCACACTTCTGTGAAATCTACCTCTCCAGTAACAAAGCAACACCAATTATGAATCAATTTCTCCTGCTGTTGTGCAAATGGAATATACAACAGGTACAAATGATCTGCAATTAGCAAGACCCCCCTATAAAGGAGTGGTTCTGCAAGTGGTGACCACAGACCATTTCTCTATTCTCATCTTTTTTGGCTGTTTTGGTCACTTTTGCATTTTATCATTGCTCCCACCCCTAGAGGTATTGTACAGTAGCATGAGGTGGTGTCTACAACCAACAGAAGTTGCTCAGGTAGTGCAGCTCATCCAGGATGTCACATCAATGCGAGCTGTGGCAATAAGGGTAGCTGCGTCTGTCAGCACAGTGTCCAGAGAATGGAGCAGATACCAGGAGAGAGGCCAGTATACCAGGAGACGTGGAAGGGGCTGTAGGAGGGCAACATGTTATATTTCGGTAGCTGAGGAGTGCAGGTAAAAAAGGCAATACACCAGAGCAGTTGGAATCTATGAGATTGCAGTACCCTGACTAACCACCACAACTAGAGGCAGCCGTGGAGCATTCCTACGTTGGTCCTAGACGCCTCGTCACAGCCTGAGAAACTAACTACACCTAAAGATAGAAATAGGAAAGCTATCTGCCCCGGAGCAGAACCCCAAGATAATAGCAAGTCCCCAAACATGTAATGGCGGTTAGACAAGAAGAAATACTGAGACAGAAAAATAGTATGAGCAAACGTTGGGGCCCAAACTAACTAAATAGAAAAGGATAGGAAGGGTACTTACTGCAATCCCAAAAAAAACCCTGAAAGCACCAACTCTACTAATTTCAAAAACATCTGAGATCACACGACCTCTACCACCTAACTTAGCTATCTGGTGTAACAAAATCAAAACAGCAGCCACTGAAAAAACTGGAAAAAGCAAAAGTACAAACATCAGTGGCTGAACTAAACTGAGAGGGCAAAAGCCCCCGGAGGGGACCCAGAAGGCCCCCACAGAAGTGCAGGACAAAATGCAAAAATAAAGCACAAAAACAAAAAGAAGAAAATGTCTTATCTGTTAGCAGGAGATGCAGACACGACACAGCAGGCTACAAGGGAAACAGGAATCAAGGATTGAGACCCAACAATTGATCACCAGCAACCCTGATGGGAAGGTGACTCCCTTATATAAGACCAGTCAGTAACACCTGATTCCCAGTCCTCACAATCATCACTGGACAGACCAGTACCGCTCGTAACCACCAGAGGGAGCCTCTGCTCAGAACTCATCTCAAGCCCATTCACAACAGTCCCCCCCCTTGAGGAGGGGTCACCGAACCCTCATTTGAGCAACCAGGTCGGTCAGGATGAGTTCTATGATACGCACGGATGAGTCTCCTAGCATGGATGTCCGAAGCAAACACCCAAGAATTGTCTTCCTGACCATAACCTCTCCACTTAACCAAATACTGGAGTTTCCGTCTAGAAAAACGAGAATCTAATATTTTCTCAACCACATACTCCAGATTGCCTCAACCAAAACAGGGTCAGGAGGCACAGCGGCAGGAACCACTGGCTCAACAAACCTCTTCAACAAGACTTGTGGAACACGTTATGGATCTTAAATGTCCCTGGAAGAAGCAAACGAAAAGAAACAGGATTAAGAATCTCCATGATCTTATAAGGTCCAATGAACCTAGGCTTAAATTTAGGAGATGCTACTCTCATAGGAATATTTTTTGAGGACAACCAGACCAAGTCCCCTACTTTAAACCGAGGACCATCAGTCCTATGCCGGTTAGCAAACCGCTGGGCCCTCTCCTGAGAGAGGGACAACCTCTCCACTACCTGGTCCCAAATCTGTTGCATACGCTCCACAACAAGTCAACACCTGGACAGACAGAAGCCTCCGTCTGTCCTGAAGAAAATCGAGGGTGAAACCCAGAATTACAGAAAAACGGAGACATCAAAGTGGCAGAGCTAGCCCTATTATTAAGAGCAAACTCAGCCAAAGGCAAAAAAGAGACCCAGTCATCCTGATCAGCAGACACAAAGCATCTTAGATAAGTCTCCAATGTCTGGTTTGTTCTCTCAGTTTGACCATTGGTCTGAGGATGAAATGCCGAGGAGAAAGACAATTGAACACCCAGTCTAGAACAAAAAGTCCTCCAAAATCTGGAAACAAACTGGACTCCTCTGTCAGACACAATGTTCTCAGGAATGCCGTGTAAACGAACCACGTGCTGAAGGAACAACGGCACCAATTCAGAGGAGGAAGGAAAATTAGGTAATGGCACAAGATGTATCATCTTGGAAAACCTATCACAAATCACCCAGATGGCGGTCATTCTCTGAGAAACAGGAAGGTCGGAAATGAAATCCATAGAGATATGGGTCCATGGTCTCTTGGGCACAGGCAATGGCATCAACAAACCACTAGAGCGAGAGCAAGGCTTGGAGCGAGAGCAAGTCCCGCAGGACTGCACAAATTCCCTGACATCACGAGACAAGGTAGGCTCACCAAAAGGACCGACTAACCAAGTCTCTGGTACCAAAAATTCCGGGATGCCCAGCCAACGCGGAACAATGAATCTCAGTCATCACACTCTTTTTCCACTGGTCCGGGACAAACAATTTTCCAACAGGCAGCGCTCGGGCCTATCCTCCTGACACCCCTCCAAAGCAAGTCTCAAATTGGGTGAGATGGCGGAAAAACTACACCCTCTTTCAAAATAACAGAAGGATCAGATAACTCAGGAGAGTCCGCAAGGAAACTCCTCGAGAGGGCATCCGCCTTAACATTCTTAGTGCCAGGAAGAAAGGAAACCACAAAATTAAAACGTGTGAAAAACAAGGCCCACCTGGCCTGTCTAGGATTGAGTCGCTTGGCAGATTCCAGATAAACCAGATTCTTATGGTCCGTAAGGACCACCACCCGATGTTTGGCTCCCTCCAGCCAATGTCTCCACTCTTCAAAAGCCCACTTCATGGCCAATAACTCCCGATTACCCACGTCATAATTACGTTCAGTAGGAGAAAATTTTCGAGAGAAAAAGGCACAAGGGTTACTTTTAGAGGTCTCTGGATCTTTTTGGGACAAAACGGCACCTGCCCCAATTTCAGAGGCATCAACCTCCACCTGAAATGGCAGAGAAACATCAGGCTGCCGTAGAACAGGAGCAGAAGTGAATCTCTGCTTAAGTTCCTGAAATGCAGAGACTGCCTCAGGAGGCCAATTCACCACATCAGAACCCTTTTTGGTCAAATCAGTTAATGGTTTAACAATAACCGAGAAATTACCAATAAATTTACGATAAAAATTGGCAAAACCCAAAATCTTTGAAGAGCCTTTAATGAAGTAGGTTGGACCCAATCACAGATGGCCTGAACCTTGACCGGGTCCATTTCAATAACAGATGGGGACAAAATGAATCCCAGAAATGAGATCCTCTGTACGCCAAAAAGACACTTTGATCCCTTCACAAACAGAGCATTCTCTCTCAAAATCTGGAATACAGTTCGAACATGTTTCACATGAGAGTCCCAGTCATTAGAAAAAATCAAGATATCATCCAAATAAACAATCAGAAATTTATCCACAAAATCCCTGAAAATGTCATTCATGAAGGACTGGAAGACAGAAGGAGCATTAGTGAGCCCAAAGGGCATCACAAGGTACTCAAAATGCCCCTCCGGGGTATTGAATGCGTCTTCCATTCATCCCCGTGCTTAATGCGAATAAGGTTATATGCCCCCCTGAGGTCAAGCTTGGTAAACCAAGTAGCGTTTTTCACCCTGAAAACAGGTCAGAAATCAAGGGTAACGGGTATTGATATTTCACAGTAATATTGTTCAAAAGACGATAATCAATACACGGCCTTAATGAACCATCCTTTTTGGCCACAAAGAAAAAAACGGCACCTAAGGGTGAAGAGGATGGTCTGATATGACCCTTCTCCAATGACTCCTTGATATAAGACCACATAGCGTCATGTTCAGGTACAGACAAGTTAAAAAGGCGACCTTTAGGGAATTTACTACCAGCCACTAATTCAATAGCGCAGTCATAGCTCCTATGGGGAGGCAAGGATGCAGATTTACTTTCGCTAAACACATCAGAAAAATCAATCAAAAAGTCAGGAACATCCTGAGCCTGGGGGGAGGCAGAAAAAACAGGAGTGTTGGTATTAACACATTGGCAGCCCCAACTGGTCACAGACACAGATTTCCAATCCAAAACAGGATTATGAGACTGTAACCAAGGGAAACCCAGTACGATAATATCATGCAGATTATACAGAACCAAAAATTTGCAGCACTCCTGATGATCAGGTTCTACCCTCATTATCACCTGAGTAGAGAACTGAGGTTTATTCTCAGCCAAAGGGGTAGAATCGATCCCCAGTAGGGGAATAGACTTCTGTAGGGGTATCAAGGGAACACCACAACGTTTAGCAAAATCATAATCCATCAGGTTAATAGCTGCTCCAGAATCAACTGAAAGCCTGAGCAGAAAATGAGGAAGAGAGCATATCAGAGTGACAGTTAGTAAAAACTTAGTCTGAACACTACCCAAGACAACTGAGCGTGCAAAACGTCTTCCCCGCTTAGGGCAGACTGAAATAGCATGAGAGGCATCACCACAGTAGAAACTAACCCATTGCGCTTTCGAAACTCATGACGCTGTGCCCCAGACACCACTCTATCACACTGCATGGATTCAGAAGCAGGTTCACAAGGCAACACTATTCCACGCATACTTCTCCGCTCACGCAAACGTCTGTCAATTTGAATAGCTAATGACATAGAATCATTGAGACCAGAGGGGACAGGGAATCCCACCATAACATCCTTTACATTATCTGACAGACCCTTCCGAAAAAGGGCCGCCAAAGCGTCGTCATTCCACTTGGTCAGGACTGCCCACCTACGAAATCTCTGACAGTATAACTCAGCGTCATCAAGCCCCTGATTTAATGCCAACAAGGCTTTTTAGCTTGATCAGTGACATTAGGCTCATCGTACAATAACCCCAAAGCCTGAAAAAATACATCAACATCACTCAAAACAGATCCCCAGGTGTCAGGGAAAAAGCCCAATCCTGAGGATCGCAGTGCAGGAGAGAGATGACAATTTGAACCTGCTGCGCTGCGTTCCCTGAGGACTTAGATTTTAAGGCAAAAAACAATTTACAATTATTTTTGAAATTCTGAAACTTAGCTCGATCCCCTAAAAACAAATCTGGCTGGGAATCCTAGGTTCCACAACAAGCAACCTAGCAAGATATGCAGCAATACTCCGAACCTCAGTGGCAAGCTGATCCACACGGCCAGACAACTGTGCAAACTCCATTGAGAGAAAAAATCCTCCCCAGCACCCAGAGATACAGAGGGAAAAAAAAAAATGCAACAAACAGAAAAATATCTCTGACAACTCTGACAACCGTTTTTTCTTTCACAATATTTTTCCCTTCTGTGAGTACCATACAATTTTAAATTTAGGCCGGTGATACTGTTATATTCGGTAGCTGAGGAGTGCAGGTAAAAAAGACAATACACCAGAGCAGTTGGAATCTATGAGATTGCAGTACCCTGACTAACCACCACAACTAGAGGCAGCCGTGGAGCATTCTAGTTGGGCCTAGACGCCCTCGTCAAGCCTAAGAAACTAACTACACTAAAGATAGAAATTAGGAAAGCTATCTGCCCCGGAGCAGAACCCCAAAGATAATAGCAAGCCCCCAAACATGTAATGGCGGTTAGACAAGAAGAAATACTGAGACAGACAGAAAATAGTATGAGCAAATGTTGGGGCCCAAACTAACTAAATAGAAAAGGATAGGAAGGGTATTTACTGCAATCCCAAAAAAAACCCTGAAAGCACCAACTCTACTAATTTCAAAAACACCTGAGATCACACGACCTCTACCACCTAACTTAGCTCTCTGGTGTAACAAAATCAAAACAGCAGCCACTGAAAAAACTGGAAAAAGCAAAAGTACAAACATCAGTGGCTGAACTAAACTGAGAGGGCAAAAGCCCCCGGAGGGGACCCAGAAGGCCCCCACAGAAGTGCAGGAAAAAATGCAAAAATAAAGCACAAAAACAAAAAGAAGAAAATGTCTTATCTGTTAGCAGGAGATGCAGACACGACACAGCAGGCTACAAGGGAAACAGGAATCAAGGATTGAGACCCGAACAATTGATCACCGGCAACCCTGATGGGATGGTGACTCCCTTATATAAGACCAGTCAGTAACACCTGATTACCAGTCCTCACAATCATCACTGGACAGACCAGTACCGCTCATAACCACCAGAGTAAGCCTCTGCTCAGAACTCATCTCAAGCCCATTCACAACAGCAACAACCCAGCACCAGGGTCACTACCTCCTCCTTTGTGCAAGGAGGAACAGGAGGAGCAGTGCCAGAGCTCTGCAAAATGACCTCCATCAGGCCACTAACATCCATGTGTCTGCTCAGACTGTCAGAAACAGACTTCATGATGGTGGTATGAGCGCCTGACGTCTACTAGTGGGTGTTGTGCTTACAGCCCAACACCGTGCAGGGCAATTGGCATTTTTCAGAGAACACCAAGATTGGCAGATTTGACATTGGCACCCTGTTCTCTTCACGGATGAGAGCAGGTTCATACTGAGCACATGTGACAGACATGACATAGTCTGGAGATGCTGTGGACAACGTTCTGCTGCCTCCAACATCCTCCAGCATGATGGGTTTGGCAGTGGGTCAGTAATGGTTGTGGGGAGCATTTCTTTGGAATGTCGCACAGGCCTCCATGTGCTAGCCAGAGGTACCCTGACTGCCATTAGGTACCAGGATGAGATTCTCAAACCCGTAGTGAGACCATATGCAGGTGGAGTGGGACTTCGGTTCCTTCGGATGCATGACAATGCTAGGCCTCACATGGCTGAAGTGTGTCAGCAGTTCCTGCATGATAAAAGCAATGATGCTATGGATTGGCTTGCCTGTTCCTCAGACCTGAATCCAATCGAGCACATCTGGGACATCATGACTTGTTCCATCCACAAACACAAAATTGCACCACAGACTGTCCAGGAGTTGATTGATGCTTTAATCCAGGTCTGGGAAGAGATCCCTCAGAAGAACATCCGCCGCTTCATCAGGAGAATTATAGGGAGGTCATACACGTCCATGGAGGCCATACACACTGCTGAGCATCATTTCTTTGTCTTGAGGTATTTCCTTGACGTTGGATCAGCCTGTAATTTGATTTTCCAGTTTGATTTTGAGTATCATTCCAAATCCAGACCTCCATGGTATGTTAATTTTGATTTACATTGATCATTTTATGTTTTATTGTTCCCACCACATTCCACTATGTAATAAATAAAGATTTCCAACTGGAATATTTAATTCAGTGATAGCTAGGATCTGGGATTTTAGTGTTCCCTTTATTTTTTGAGCAGTGAATGTATATACAGCATATTGCATACATAGAAAGAATAAAAGACGGCAATTCAGCAGCCGTGTACAGTGAAATCACATAGTGACAGGTTAGAAAAGAATAGATATACACACATAGATATATAGATGTCAGTGACACACACACACACATATATATATATATATATATATATAAATATATATACATTGGGCACAGAAAGTATTCAGACCCTGTTAGGGTCTGCGGAACGCACCAAATATATGAGGTAGAGAGGTGCGTTCGCAGCCCGGGGTCCACCGTGCAGGCGGAACCTGCTGCTAGTAAAATGGCGCAAGACGCAAACTCTGTTATCCCGCAGAGTCGCCAAAATAAACACCGCAATGCGCTGTGGCAATATGTGCGAACTCTGTTATTTCACAGAGCCGCTAGAAGGAGTGCCGCAGCGCTATATGGCGATGTGTGCAAACTCACTAAACACAACTGAGTCTCAAAATAAACACGCTAGGGCGCTGTCTAGCGTTGAAAGCGAACCCTGTTACGTCATAGGGCCGCTGAGAAAAAGTTCTGTGTCCTGTCAGGCACCCATGTACACAGTTAAGTGATAAGCGAACATAGAACGTGATCATGCGCTAATGTCGTCGCGGGAGTCACCCGCAATCTATGGCGTCTGAACGCCAGGCCTGAATATGGCAATCAAACTCCTCACCGGTTATGCCGGTAATCTAGGACATCTAGGACACCGACCTTGACCAGCTAGCATACCAAACTCCTCACCGATTAAGTCGGTATTCTAGGGCTTATTTCAGCCGGGCCCTAACCACACACACGCATGACCACACTGGCGCAAAGCATATAATGGTTGATATTAGCGCATGGCGGCCCAGCCATGCTACCCTTTTATAGTAACAGCTACAGGACCTGCCAGAAACAAGGACCAATGAAACTTGTTCCAGAACACCAGTAGTCACAGGACCTTCCTGGCAGACCAATAGGAGCTGCTGCAGTACCTGAGCATGTGACCCCTGATCTCCAATGAGAGATCTCACTCTGGGCATGCTCAGAAGGGGAAAACAAGGACTTTGTCCTAAAGACGTCTGCTCGCCGCTAACCAGTACTGGCCACAATAGCAGAGCCTGGAGGAGCAGCAGTAATCCTCTGCACACTGTTAGACTGGGGAGACGCTGGGACCGACGTCTAAGCTGAGCAGGCTCCACTGTGATGGAGGTGAATGGGGGACCGCAGCGGGACTGGTTCGAGACTCCCCTTGTGCAGCAGCAGGAACTTGAACCCTAACAGACCCCTTTAAATTTTTCACTATTTGTTTCATTGCAACCATTTGGTAAATTTAAAAAAGTTCATTTTATTCTCATTAATGTACACTCTACACCCCATCTTGACTGAAAAAAACAGAAATATACAATTTTTTGCAAATATTATTAAAAAAAAAAAGAAAAACTGAAATATCACATGGTCATAAGTATTCAAACCCTTTGCTCAGGCACTCATATTTCAGTCAGATGCTGTCCATTTCTTTGTGATCCTCCTTGAGATCATTCTACTCCTTTATTAGAGTCCGGCTGTGTTTAATTAAACTGATAGGACTTGATTTGTAAAGGCACACACCGGTCTATATCATATATAAGACCTCACAGCTCACAGGGCATGTCAGACCAAGTGAGGATCATGAGGTCAAAGGAACTGGCCAAGGAGCTCAGAGACAGAACTGTGGCAAGGCACAGAACTGGCAAAGGTTACAAAAGAATTTCTGCAGTACTCAAGATTCCTAAGAGCACAGTGGCCTCCATAATCCTTAAATGGAAGAAGTTTGGGACCACCAGAAGTCTTCCTAGATGAGGTCGTCCAGCCAAATTAAGCAATCGTGGGAGAAGAGCCACAGTTAAGGGGACAGTTGCAACAACTTTATTAAGATAATGGAAGCAACCGAACCCTGGGGTCCGCGGTGCAGCTAGAGATGCTGCGGCCGAACACCCCTCAGGTATGAGGGTGAAAACTGACAACAGAAATATAAAGGTCTTGCCTGTGTTACTTCACATTAAGCAAGCTATTGAATTTGCACTATCTTCGTTAACTTCACGGGAGATGTGCTGCAGGCTGGCGTAGATGTAGCCCTGTTAACTGCACAGAAGCCACTTGCCAGCTGATTGGGAAGTGCATACGACTCACGCCAGGCGTACGTGCTGCCAGACGGTGTGCGACCGGACTTAGCAACTCTCTGTTCAGCTGGCAGGCGATGCCCAGGTTACGCGCCCCGCAGTCTGCTCAGGGTGTATCGCTACCCTCTTGTCGGAGCTAGACTGCGCGACATTGGCTGCCTGCCTGGCTTAAGCTAACCAGCCTGAAGGACCTGTGCTAATTAGCCGAGGAACTCTGGCATCGGCAGTTTCCGGAGAGCAAAAGTAGAGAGCACATGGAGCCCAGATTCTGGTACGTCCACACATGAGCACTACCTATTTAGTATGATCTGATCGCACTGCCGTGCCTGCATCCAAGCTATTTAAGGGCTAAGCCCTGCCCCAGCCATCTCATTAATCGCATCACTGATACGTCTCTCGTGACTAATCAGGTGGTGCCAGGTCACCGGATCAGCTGATACCAAATCACCAATCACGGTCCGCCATGTCACGGGCATGCTCAGTGCAGGGAATCCTGAACTTAGACTGTGGCAGCTCTGTTCCTTTCTGCAACCTCTGCTTAAAGCTACTGGGAACAAAGACCCTTGCAATAGCTTGTACTTCTCTTGTACTGGCTAGGCATTGGGACCTATGCTGAAGCTGAGCAGCATCTGCCCTGGCTGGACTTGGATGGGAGACCACAGACTCCTCAGATCCAAGTTTGGATCCAGCCGTCGCCTGAGCCGGGGGCATGAATATGGTCCAAAATTTTGAAAGGACCCATAAAACGGGAGGCGAACTTATCAGATTCCCCGCTTCCTCTAATATTGCGAGTCGCGAGACAGACCTTGTCGCCCAGGTATAATACGGGGCCTGGACAGAGATAATTGTCAACCGACTGTCTCTGATGGGACGATTTCTCTCTCGTACAACATTGGACATATTTTTGAAAGTCCTGAGGCAACGAGCCACCAATATATGACCGTTGGAGAAACTTAGTGGTACGTTTGTTAGGGTTCAAGTTCCCGCTGCTGCACAAGGAGAGTCTCGAACCAGTCCTGCTGCGGTCCCCCATCCATCTCCGGCTGCAGTGGAGCCAGCTCAGCAAAGACGTCGGTCCCAGCGTCTCGCCTGGTCTAATACTGTGCAGATATATCAAAAAACTGACCGGCACATCCAAACTTAGATTCAGTGTGAACAGGTGCTAAACCTAGAGTCACCAACTCATATACATACAAGAAGAAAAGGTAGCACACTGTAGCGCTATAGCTTGCAAACACGAAATATGAAAAATATGAAAAATGAATTACATCATTACCTTAGAAATATGAAAAATTGAGAAGTCTTAGCGCATAAGATGGCCAAATTATGTGAGCCTGATAGCCACGTCAAGGCTCTTCTCGTATATCAGGTCCCTAACTAATGCCTATCCTCGCTTTAGAAAAGTCTGTCTGCATGGGAACCTATGAATCCTCTTTTCAGACTAAAATCTGCATCTCTGTGGAGGGGTGATGAACCTGCTGTAATTAAAAGGCCTGTGACCACCAGGTGGAGTGCTCAGGCAGAAGGTAAATGAATACATATCAAAAAACTGACCGGCACATCCAAACTTAGATTCAGTGTGAACAGGTGCTAAACCTAGAGTCACCAACTCATATACATACAAGAAGAAAAGGTAGCACACTGTAGCGCTATAGCTTGCAAACACGAAATATGAAAAATATGAAAAATGAATTACATCATTACCTTAGAAATATGAAAAATTGAGAAGTCTTAGCGCATAAGATGGCCAAATTATGTGAGCCTGATAGCCACGTCAAGGCTCTTCTCGTATATCAGGTCCCTAACTAATGCCTATCCTCGCTTTAGAAAAGTCTGTCTGCATGGGAACCTATGAATCCTCTTTTCAGACTAAAATCTACATCTCTGTGGAGGGGTGATGAACCTGCTGTAATTAAAAGGCCTGTGACCACCAGGTGGAGTGCTCAGGCAGAAGGTAAATGAATACATATCAAAAAACTGACCGGCACATCCAAACTTAGATTCAGTGTGAACAGGTGCTAAACCTAGAGTCACCAACTCATATACATACAAGAAGAAAAGGTAGCACACTGTAGCGCTATAGCTTGCAAACACGAAATATGAAAAATATGAAAAATGAATTACATCATTACCTTAGAAATATGAAAAATTGAGAAGTCTTAGCGCATAAGATGGCCAAATTATGTGAGCCTGATAGCCACGTCAAGGCTCTTCTCGTATATCAGGTCCCTAACTAATGCCTATCCTCGCTTTAGAAAAGTCTGTCTGCATGGGAACCTATGAATCCTCTTTTCAGACTAAAATCTACATCTCTGTGGAGGGGTGATGAACCTGCTGTAGTTAAAAGGCCTGTGACCACCAGGTGGAGTGCTTAGGCAGAAGGTAAATGAATACATATCAAAAAACTGACCGGCACATCCAAACTTAGATTCAGTGTAAACAGGTGCTAAACCTAGAGTCACCAACTCATATACATGCAAGAAGAAAAGGTAGCACACTGTAGCGCTATAGCTTACAAACACGAAATATGAAAAATATGAAAAATGCGCTAAGACTTCTCAATTTTTCATATTTCTAAGGTAATGATGTAATTCATTTTTCATATTTTTCATATTTCGTGTTTGCAAGCTATAGCGCTACAGTGTGCTACCTTTTCTTCTTATAATACTGTGCAGAGACTTGCTGCTGCCTTTTCAGGTTCTGCTATTGTGGCCAGTACTGGTCAGCGGCGAGCAGACGTTTTTAGGTCTAAGTCCTTTGTTGCTTCATCTGAGCATGTCCAGGGCAATATTTCACATTGGAGATCAGGGTCACATGCTCAGATACAGCTGCCACTCCTATTGGTCCTTCTGAAAGGTCCTCTGGCTGTTGATGATCTGAAGCAGCTTCCCATTGGTCATTCCTGGAAGGTCTTTTTCTCGTGTCTGTCCTTACCGCACGACGGTGTGCTAGGATCAATTGCATTGTGTGCTTTGCGCCAGTGTGATCATGTACGCATGTGGTTAGGGCTCGGCTGAAATAAGCCCCTAGAATACCGGCACCTCTGGTGAGGAGATTTGGGTGCACGTGGTTAGGGCTTGGCTGAAATAAGCCCCTAGAATACCGGCTTCTCCGGTGAGGAGATTGCTTGATTGCGTTGCTGTCTGCATGATCACGGACTGCTATCCGCACAGCAGTTATCTGTGTATCCCTGTGGGGTTAACAAGGCACAGTACCTATCTCTGCATCTTTACCTCAGCGACTCTGTGGTGTAACAGAGTTCGCTTATATCGCCATATAGCGCTGCGGCATTCCCGCTAGCAGCTCTGTGGATGAACAGAGTTCGCACTATCTGCCACAGCGCGCTACGGCTTTTATTTTAGCGACTCTGCGGGATAACAGAGTTCGCTACTTATGCCATCTTACTAGCAGCAGGCTCTACCTGCACGGTGGACCCCGGGCTGCGAACACACCTCTCTACATCTTATATTTGGTGCGTTCCGCAGACCCTAACAACGTTTGACTCCAAAATGATCTCCGGTTTTTAGGGGCATGTGCCCAAGAGAGCACTTTATTTTGTAATTTAGGAGGAACGAACATATTACGGGGAGGGACCTGGTCTAAGGTCATTGGTGCCACTGTCAGCATATCCCCAGAAGGCATGACATTTTTGAGCTCATCACCGTCCTCAGTCGTATCCACAGGCCGGGAATAAACCCTACCGCGAAGGGGCTCTGAGCCGGGGACCAAATCAATTTGACGGTCATACGGTTGGTGGAAAAGCGAAGTCTCAGCAGCCTTTCTGGAATGCTCAGGACGAGCAATCAAGTCAACAGGCGACTCTGAGACTACCATCCGGGAATAATGAGAAAAGCGATATCCTCCCGGTGACCCTGAGGAAATGACATAGTGAGGGGAATCGACTGGTGGGTGATTTGCGTGTCTAGCAGTGAACCATTGACTACCTTAATGTTCATTGGTTTGGGCAGTAACTCCATAGGAATAGCATGTCTCTGGGCAAAGGTTAACGACAAAAAATTGCCATCTGCCCCAGAGTCCACCCACGCCTTGGCAGAAACCGCAGTTGCTTCGAAGAGCAACGTTACCTCATATCTTAGTTTGGAGGTAAAGGTCCCTGAATTTAACCCACCTCCTCTAATGGTGGTTAGAAAAATATTTAGAGTTGAGAGTCCTCAGTGGTCCTCAGTGTATCTAATGGTGGTTAGACACTCTCCGTTCCTCCGCCTGCTTGGAACCCTTATTACTGGGGTACTCCAAGAGATGTGTAGGATGGGAGCGAGGGGACCATTTCCTGGACCTGATTGGCCTTCATCTGTGCTTGCCCTTCTGGCGCCATGGGAGTGATTCAGAAACGCTTCAGGTACGTTTGCATTTTATACAGTCTTGCTTTTAATATATTTAGGAGGCCATTATGGCACAGCGAATATAAAAAACGTAGAGTAGGACTGCCCCACATGAGAATGCCTTGTCGTGGCGGGGTGGCTCAAAGAATTGATCAATTATTTGCCAAATGTCTCATTTTTAAATACAGTTAGAAACCAATATGTGCATATGCACTTTATGTATTGCATGCTGCCCATGTGCGGCGCTGGCTTCTCCCCTTTTTTACTGGACCATTTCTTAGTCATGGATATATCCATAGGCTCAGGTTTCGTGTCAGGAACCGTGAGATCGGAAATAGGTCTAGAAAACGAAGGTGCCAACTGGAACCGAGGTTTAGCGACCTCCAGCTCCAGCTTGCTTTCTGCATGACTTAAGTCTATTCGGTTGGCAAGAGCCATTAACTCTTCCAGAGAGGTTGGGATCTCCCTGGTGGCTAGAGCATCTTTTATATGTCCAGCCAGACCATTCCAGAACACCGGGTTAGCGACGGTTCAGACCAATCCAGTTTTGCCGCTAATGTTCTGAACTGGATGGCATAGTGACTGGCCGTGGTCGAACCTTGTACTAATGCAAGAAGCTTAAGAGCCGTATCATGTGTAACCTGAGGACCAAGGAACACACTTTTTAGAGTTCTAAGAAAGAGACCCACATTAGCCACTACCGGATCATTCCATTCCCAAAGAGGAGTAGCCCACTCCAAGGCTTTGCGGGAAAGTAATAATATGACAAAACCCACTTTAGCCCTTTCGGAGGGGAACCGTGCTTCCATCATTTCTAACTGAATGGAGCATAGATTAATAAAACCCTCTGCAGGATCTTCTGTCTCCAGAAATTTTTCTGGGAGGTCAAACCGGGGTAATGAAACTCTCACAGCTGTCACAGCATTATTTACGAGACTGGCTGCTTGTGCGGCTGCTTGAGTAGCTACTGCAATGAGATCAGCAAAGAAGAACCACAAGATCACTGTGCCAGAGCTCCACAGATGCAGTTGGGAGATGGGCAAAAGTTCCACAAAGTCAATTATCACTGCAGCCTCTACCAGGCGGGCCTTTATGGCTGAGTGGCCCAACGGAAGCCTCTCCTCAGTGTCAGACATATGAAAGCTCTCAAAGAGTTTGCTAAAAAACACATGAAGGACTCCCAGACTATGTATGAGAAATAAGATTGTCTGGTCTGATGAGACAAAGATAGAAACTTTTTGGTGATAATTCTAAGCGGTATGTGTGGAGAAAACCAGGCACTGCTCATCACCTGCCAAACACAATCCCTACAGTGAAACACGACGGTGGCAGCATCACGGTATGGGGGTGTTTCTCAGCTGCAGGGACAGGACGACTGATTGCAACTGAAGGAAACATGAATGCGGCCAAGTACAGAGATATCCTGGATGAAAACCTCTTCCAGAGTGCTCTGGACCTCTGATTTGGCCCGAGGTTCACCTTCCAACAAGACAATGACCCTAAACAACAACTAAAATAATAAAGAAGTGGCTTCAGAACACTCTGTGACCATTTTTGACTAGCCCAGCCAGAGCCCTGACCTAAACCCAATTGAGCATCTTTGGAGAGATATGAAAATGGCTGTCCATCAACGTTCCCCATCCAACCTGACGGAATGGAGAGGATCTGCAAGGAAGAATGGCAGAGGATTCCCAAGTCCAGGTGTGAAAAAGACTTATTCCCAAGAAGACTTATGGCTATACCAGCTCAAAAGGGTACTTCTACTCAATACTGAGCAAAGGGTCTGAATACGTATAACCATGTGATATTTCAGGTTTTCTTTTTTAATAAATTTGCAAAAATTTCTACATTTCAGTTTTTTTCAGTCAAGATGGGGTACAGAGTGTACATTATAAGAAAAAAAAGATCTTTTTTGAATTTACTAAATGGCTGCAATGAAAAAAAGAGTAAAAAATTTAAAGGGTCTGAATACTTTCCGTACCCACTGTATAATAGATAGATAGATAGATAGATAGATAGATAGATAGATAGATAGATAGATAGATAGATAGATAGATAGAAGAAAAAGCCGGCAATTAATCTTCTGTGTACTGTAAAGACACATCAGGAGCTGACACGATAGAAGAGATGTATTACATATGGTAAATAAAAATAGAATAGGTAGATATACAGATGTCAGTGACATATACAATTAGTAAAGTGTGCGTGCAGCTTACTGTACATGTATTTAATTATTAAAAATTATTTTTCTCAAAAAAAATGGCGTGGGCTCCCGCGTAATTTTCTTAACCAGCAGAGAGAAAGTCGATGGATGGGGCAGATGTTTATAGCCTGGTAATACCCATGGACCTTCTCAGGCCATTAATATCAGCTCACAGCTGTATACTTAGCCTTTACTGGCTATTAAAATGGGGGACCGAAAAAAAATTATGCAGAGTCCCCCTATAATTAATAACCAGCAAAGGCTATGTAGACAACTGCGGGCTGATATTAATAGCCTAGGAAGGTGCCATGGATATGGGCCCCCAAGGCTAAAAACATCAGCTCTCAGCAACCCCAGAAAAGGCGCATCTTTGAGACGTGCCAATTCGGGCACTTAGCTTCACTCTTCCAACTTTCCTTGTAGCAGTGGCAAGTGGGGTGATGATGAGGGGTTTGATGTCACCTTTGTATTGTCAGGTAACATCAGCCCCAATGTTAGTAATGGAGAGGTGACAATAAGACGCCCATATTACTAATCCATAGTCATGAATAAATATTAATGACACAGACTCCTTTAATAATCTTAATTAAACCATACTTATGACCTCGCCTATTTCCACTGAAGTCCTAGTTCTCCTAATAAACCAAAAATGAAAAACAGCAATATCCCTCACCTCTCCGTCGTTCTGTCCCACACCATAATCCATGTCTGAGGATAAGTAGTTTTCAACTTGGACGGTGCCATCCAGGCTAAGAACCACTGGTGAATGAGCTGCAGCGGTGATGTTACTGAGGCTGCTTTCCCAGCAGGGCTGAACTGCTGTGACCTCTGTGAGATCCTCAGTAGCACCGTGAGAAAGTCGCACAGTTCAGAGGCGAGTTCACCAGGAGAATTTTACTGCGGAACAATCTCACTGCTCCCAGCAGGCTGAGTTTCCAACTGTTCAAAAATCCGTGGGATTTTGTGACACATAAACCCACACTGGTCTCTCCAAGTCATGCTTTTCTCCCGACGCATTTCCTTT
>JARQOD010000001.1:964772854-964873754 GCA_033576555.1 Oophaga sylvatica
ATGCCTGAGAAAACGCCGCCGCATCCCCCACTTTCACCCTTTTTTTTAAAATGGGGGAAAAACCCCCCTCCAAAACCCTCGCAAAACCCCGGGGAAAACTTACAAACCCTCTTCACAGGTAAACCGGCCCGGGTAAAAGGGGGGGAAAAGAAACCAAAGAAAAACATGGGCAATCCAAAATTTTGTTTTTTCCACGGAGAGTTTGCTGCTGCTGCTACCCTTTACAAAGCGCTCTGGCGCGAGGCGTGTAGACACCTCTACAAAAAGGGGGGCACAAGCGCCCTCGCACGGGCCCAAGGCGTATTTTTAAAAATTTTGGCAAGTTTTGTGAAAAGGCCAGCAAGGCCCACCCATCCGAGAGGGCCCCCCGCCCACCAGGAAAAAACCCGTTTCGAAAGGGGGGGTGCAGACTCCCTTGGGGCTTCCTCAAGTGTCCCCCCAGTTTCCCTTTCCCCTTTAAAAATTTTTTGGGGTTCTCTAAGTTGGATACAGGGGCCAAAGTTTACCCAGTTGAAAGGGTGGGCCCTGGCTTCCCCCCCTGCCAGTGTATTATCTGAGCGCTTTTTTAGTGCTGCAGGTGGTGAAAAAAAAGGGGGCCCCGCCATCCCCTATCCTCAGAGAATGAAACCCCGGCTTACTTTTCAAAAATAAAAAAAGGGGCATGGATCTCACCAAATTTTGCCTGTCCTTTTTAATTAAATAATTTTTTGGGGAAATTTTTTTCCCCATGTTCCTTTTTATTTTTCATCTTTCTCCCCCCCCAATCTCCCCCCCGGGGCACAACACCGCCATTTGTTCCCCGAAGAAATTTGGGGGGGGGGAAACTGACCCGGCCCCTGGTTACAGCTAAGCTTTTTCCCGGCAGTGTGAACGTCAATTATCCTCCAATAAGTTGTGCTGTCGTTTTTCCCTTGGGTTAGCCACTCTATGGTCCCTGCTTTTTAAAGGTGATTTTTTTGGTGCGGGGGGATATGTAAAAAAAAGGCTGTTTCCTTTTTGCAAAAAAGGAAAGCCCCACGTAGGACTGTGGATTCAAAAAACTGGGGAAACCGGCTTGCCCCTGTCAACTTACTTTTCTGGGTGCTTTCCCTGCTAAAACCCCCGGGGGGTCCGTACCGTCAACTGGTTCCCCCCACCCCCTTTTTGGCCTAGGGCCTCCATTCCAAATCCAAAGTTCCAAAATTTTTGGGGGGTCCTTGGTAGTGCTTGGAGCACTTTAACCCCCTGTTTAAAAAAACCCCTGCCCACAGTAACGCAGCTCCCCCGGGGTTTGTGCATTGCCTCTTTTCCTTCTGCTCCCCGGGGGGTCCAGTACCGTCAATTGGTTTCCCCTCCCCAGTCCCCTTTGGCCTAGGTCCCCTCCATCTCCGTATCCGGTTCCCCCAACGTCTGGGGTCCTTGGGTGCTTTGGAGCAAAAGGCTCCCTCTTAGTAACCGTGTCAAAAAAAAGTCACTGGCCCCGGTTTGAAAATTCCCTTTTTTTCCCTTTTCTGCCCCCTCCGGGTTCCAGCACAGTAGTGGTCCTCGTTCTTCCATTGTTCTTCCCCAAAATCTGCCCTCAGGGTTCCAGTAACGGTCGGGGTTTTCTGGGAAAATTTTAGCCCCCCTTTTAAAAAGCCATCCAAAAAAAGATGACGACAAAAAGGGAAACGACGAGCATGAAAGCCAACCAGCCTGAAACCATCCAAAGAAAAAATAAAAGATTCCAAAGAAGATCACCAACAACAAAAAAAAGGTAAGACAAACTACAAGATACAGAACAAGAGACAGAAGAACAAAAAACAGAAGATCAAAAAGCGAAAAATGAAGTTTTAAAAACCAAAAAAAAGGGCCCAAAATTTTGCTCTAAATTAAAAACAGAAAAAGAAAGCAGTTTTATGGGGGTAGTCCGTTCCTCCTCGTGGTGCCCCGGGAAAAAGCCTGCTGCTGAGGCTAAACTGAACAGGGCAAAAAAAGTTGAAATTTTTAAATTTTTTTTGTGACGCAAAAAGGGGGAAAGGGGGGGAAAAAATTTTACTTTTACAATTACAAGTGCAGGAAAAATCTGTCACAAATAAAAAATTGGAAGAAGATGAAGAGGAAAAGAAAAAGAAAAATTTTTTTATGAAAAAAAGATTTAAAATTTTTTTTTAAAAATAAAAATATGAGTAAATAACAAAAAATGAAAAACAAAAAGTTAAAAAAGAAAAAAAAAGGTGAAGATGAAGAAAATTTGATGGAAAATATCTGCTGAAGATTTTTAAGGAGAAAGTGTGGCCTGGGGAAAAGTTAAAAAGGTGAAGAGCATGGAAGTTGTAAAAAAAACATAAAATTTTTTAAAATAGAAAAAAAATTAAAAACATTGTCCAAATTTTTTTTTTCAAAAATTTCCCAAAAGTATTTCCAAAAAATTATATTAAAATTATTCCAATGCATTGGGTTAAACATGAAAGCCTTTATGTCTCCCAAAAAACCCCCCCAATACATTCACAATTTTTTCTTTTTTTTTCCTCTTAAATTAACAAAAAAGGAAGAATGGGTTTTTTTTTAAAAACGATTTTTGGGTTCCCCCTAGGGTTTTTTTGGGACTTCCGGTATCGGAATCGGATTCGCGATTTTTTTAGTGATATCGGAAACCCCTTCCGATCCTTTTAAATTTTTGATACGAGCAGTATCGCTCAAACACTCCCCTTGCCCCCCCTTTTTCCCAATTTTAAGGGGGCCCTTTCCGACAATTTTTTTGAAGAAGGGCGGGGGAAAAATCCCCCCGCCCCATGACTGTCCCATCGACCCCCTTGCCTGGAAACTGAGCCCCCTGAGGAAGGGGGTTTTTCCCCCCTCTTCCCCGAGACGAAAGGGATGTCCCAAAAAATTTTTGGGAAACTTGGCAAGGGGGGCTTAGGAGTCCCGGGGTCCCCGGAGCGGGGTTTTTTTTTTGTGCAGAAGAAGAACGGAATTAGTCCATGCCCTTTTTTTATGGGGCCCAACGCTATCCCGTTAAAAAAAAGTTCCTTGCCGAATCTTGAGCTCTTTGACAGGCTTCGGGGGCAAGGGTTTTTACAAAGCTAGACCTGTGGGGGCGTTAACCTATGGCATCCGTGGGGGCGGGGGGAAGACGACATTAACACCGGGGAGGGGGTTTTTCAAATTTATCGGGAAAATGCCCTTTTGGGTCTGTAATCCCCCCAGCTGCCCTTCCCAAGACTTTGTGAAGACATCTTCCGGTTTATGTTACCATTTGGGGGGTAGTAAATCTGGTAAACATTCTCTTTTTTCCAGATAGGGGCCTCCCCCCGGGGGGGTTGCCCGCAAGGTTTCG
This sequence comes from Oophaga sylvatica, assembly GCA_033576555.1. Lineage (NCBI taxonomy): Eukaryota > Metazoa > Chordata > Amphibia > Anura > Dendrobatidae > Oophaga > Oophaga sylvatica. The sequence continues at coordinate 964,776,153 of JARQOD010000001.1, forward strand.
ACCTCTTGGAGAAATTTCCCCCTATATGCGTTTTTGGGGGAGAAGTGCATGTTTGGGGGAGCCTTACCTTTCCTGAGTTGTATCATCCCCCCCAGGGAGGGCTTGGACCGGGCCAAAAACGGGCTGAAATGGTTTTGGAAAAAGACCCCACTCATTAAAGCGGTGGCAGCGTTTTTGGGGGGGGTTCAACAATATTTTTCGCCAATTCATTCCCCCCCTTTCTCTATTTTCGAACCCCCTTTGGGAAAGACCTCACCAAAAAGGGAGCTCCCCCCAAAAGTTTGGTCAGAGGAGGTCCCCCAAGGGGCCCTTTTTTTCTTTAAATTCTTTTGTAGCGCTCCCATTTTAAACATCGCCCCGTGTTGTTTAAGCCTTTTTTAAATTGGGGTAAAATGCCTCATTTTTTGGGGAAAGGGAGCAGACCTCTTCCAAAAGGGTAAAGGTTTCGGAACATCCTTGCTTATTTCTTTTCCAAGCCTTTTCCACCAGGGGGGGGGAATTTTTTCCCATTGGGACAGGAGTTACTACCCAAAAGTTGGCCTTTTCCGAGAGGAGACATCCCCGGGGGGGGGTTTTTTTTTCCCCTTTTTAAATTTTTTAAACGCCCAAAAAAAAACTTGGTTTATTTACAGATGCCCACGGCTAAATTCTCGCCGGGCCCCCATGGTCCTTTTTTTTTCCCCCGTTCCATTTCCCCCTCCTTTTCCTCCCCGGGGGGGGAAAAGAACTTTCCGTGGGACGCTTTGTCCGCCCCGTAGTGTCCTCTGAAGGGTGGAGGTGGAGCCCGGCTGATTGTCCCCACAAAGACCCAAAAAAAGGGGGGGGGGGCCCCGGGTTTCGTTGAGTCTTTTGCCGGGGGGCAAGAGTTTTGTGCCCCCAAAATTTGCGCCGGAGGAAACTTTTTGGGCCCTTTTTCCCCGGGGTGGGTGGATTTTTTGGGGGAAAAAAAGGGACATCTGGTTGCTGGGGGGGGGACATACGGGGGCCCCCAAAAATTTTCCCCCCTGACGTAAGGGATCTTTCCCGATGGCTCCCTCGCCAAAAAAATTTCCCCCCCAAAAAAAGGCCAGCGGGGTACTTTTCCCTCCCGGGGAAACAGCTTGGGAGGGGCGGGGTGGTTTTTGGGGGGGTTTTAAACCCTTTTTGGGGGGATGACCTTTTTTTGGGTTTGAAAACCGACCATTTCTCCCCAAAAGGGGGTTTTAACTTGGTGCCGCCCCCACGGTTACCGTCTGGGGGGGCCCCTTTGGGCCAGCATTATTCATTAGGCTTTTTTTCCGCCTCCGGTGTGCCAGAAAAAATTGAATAATCGAGGCCCCCAGTTTGCGTCTCGGTTCTGGAGAGTTTTTGGGTGTTTCCCTCAGCTTTGGGTTTTGAATCTCTCCTCTGATACCACCCTGAGCAAGGGGTTGGTAGAGGGGGCCAACCAGCCCCTTGGCACTTTTTAGCCCCATTTTTTCTTGCCAAAAGGGGGAAAACCCGGGGGACCTTTGCTCCCCCGGGGCTGAGTTGCTTAAAAATGCTGTGGCTGCTCCCCAAAAAGACCCCATTCCCCCTAAATTTTGGTCAACATACGGGGGTTACCAGAGCCCATCCCCCTTGCCTTTCCCCTTTTCCGGGTGCAGAGGGGTGGGATCCGGGACTTTTGGGCCGCCCCCGGGGGTCCCCATTCAGGCCCCAAAAAGAGGATAAAGGTTTCGACTAAATGCCCATTGGCCCCCCGCTCCTACATTTCCCCCGGGGTTTGACCTATTTTTGCTCTCGGGAAAAAAACCTCGGTTCGGTAGGTGCCCCAAAATTTTACCCCCCTTTTTTTTTGGGCCCCTTTTTTAAAATTTTTGAGCAGGTAAACCCCGGGTTTTTTTAACCCCCTCGCCTTGGTATCGTGACCCCTTTCCCCGTGTCCTAAAAAACCCCCCGGGGTTTTTTCCCCCTTTAAAATCTGCTGGTACGCGGGTTTTCTCCCGGGCATCATGAGGTGAACCCCATTGTTGGGGAAAGGTGGTATTGGAAAAAAAATTTTTTTTGGGGGAAATTGGGGGGGTTTTAGGGGCCCGGGGGTAGGCCCTGGGGCCCCCGGCTGTTCACGCACGGGGCCCCAAAAAGGGTGGGCCCCCGGGGGGGGGTTTTTTGGGGTTCTTTTTCCCCCGTTGCCCCCAAGGAGAGCCCCGAACCTGCCCCGCTGGACCCCCCACCCATCTCTGGCCGCGGGGGAGCCTGCACAGCAAAGGGTCTGTCCCAGCATCCCCCGGGGTTCTAATACTGTGCGGGGGAACTTGCTGTCCCCCTCTTCGGTTCGCTTTTGGGCCCCCTTTTAGGGGTCAGCGGCGAGCAGATTTTTTAAAGGTCAAAGTCCTTTTTTGCTTTTTCTGGCATCCCCCGGGTAGATTTCCCTTGGAGAAAAGGGTCACATGCTCAGACACCCCCCAAAACTCCTATTGGTCCTTCAGGAAGGTCCCTTGCTGTTGATTTTCTGAAGCATTCCCCTTTTTGGCCCCCCTGGAAGGTTTTTTTTCCCTGGTTTCAAAAAAAAGGGTTTTCCTTTCCGCATGGCCGTGCGCTAGGTCAATTGTTTTGTGTTTTGCGCCAGTGTGATCCCGTAGCATGGGGTTTTGGGGGGTTTAGCTGAAATAAGCCCCCAGAATCCGGGGGCCCCCGGGGGGGGAAATTTTGGGGGCACGTTTTTGGGGTTTTGGGTGAAAAAAAGCCCCCCAGAATCCGCTTCTCCCCGGGGGGAGATTCTTGATTGCGTTGCTGTCGCATGATCACGGTGCCTTTTTCCCCAAAAAGCGTTTTCTGGACCCCCCGGGGGTTAAAAAAGGGCCCGTACCTATCTCTGCGCTTTACCTCGCGCTCGGGGTGTAAAAGAGTTTGCTTTTATCGCCAAAAAGCGCTGCGGCATTCCCCCCTAGCACTCTTGGTGAAAGAGTTCGCACTATCTCCACGGCGCTAGGGGATTTATTTTGCGCTCGGGGGATAAAAATTTCCCGCTACTTAGCCATCTTACTAGCACCCTTTTCCCCTGCCGGGGGGCCCCGGGGGCTGCGAACCACCTCTCTACATCTTTTATTTGGTTTTTTCCCGCAGCCCCTAAAAAACGTTTGCCCCAAAAAAATTGCCCCCGGGGTTTTGGGGGGGATCCCCCCAAGAGAGCACTTTTTTTTGTAATTTGGGAGGAACGAACATTTTTAAGGGGGGGAACCTGGTAAAGGGGTTTTTTTGGGCCACTGTAAAAAAACCCCCCCAAAAAGGATCCCTTTTTTTGAGCTCTCACCGTCCTCGTAAACCAAAGGGCCCGGGGAAAAACCCACCGCGAAGGGGCCCTCTGGGGGGGGACCAAATCTTTTGACGGTCATAGGGGTTGGGTTTGGAAAAAAAAAATTCAGCACCCTTTCGGGAATTGTCAGGACAGCAAAAAAGTCAACAGGCGACTCTGGACTACCCCCGGGGTGAAAAAAACATATCCCCCGGTGCCCCCGGGGGAAATGAATAGTGGGGGAATCGATGGTGGGTAAATTTGCGTGTCTAGAGTAAAAAACCCTTGAAAACCTTAATGTTCTTTGGGTTTTTGGGGGAAAAAATCCATGGGGGGTTTGGAAATGCTCGGGGGAAAGGTTAACGAAAAAAATTGATCTCCCCCCAGAGTCCACCCAAAAACTTGGGAGAAACCGCAGTTGCTTAAAAGGGGAAGTTACCCATTTTCTTTTTTGGAGGAAAAAGGGCCCTGAATAAAAACCCACCCCCAAAGGGGGGTTAGAAAAATTTTTTTGGTTTGAGAGTCCCAGTGGTCCCCGTGTTTTTTGGGGGGTTTTTGACACTCTCCTTTCCCCCCGCCTCTTGGAACCCTTATTCTGGGGTTCCCCCAAAGATGTGTAGGAGGGGAGCGGGGGGGCCATTTCCTGGACCTGTTTGGGGTTCATCTGTGCTTCCCCCTTTGGGCCCATGGAGTTTTTAAAAAAAGTTTTCAGGTACTTTTTCTTTTTAAAATAGGGCCCTTGCTTTTTAAAAATATTTAGGGGGCCCAAAAAAGCACAGCAAATTTAAAAAAAAGAGAGTAGGACTGCCCCAAAAATGGGGGTGCCTTTTTGGGCGGGGGCTAAAGAAAATTTTTTTATTAAAAATTTTCCAAATGTCTCATTTTAAAAAACAGTTTGAAACCAATATGTGCATATCCCCTTTATTTTTTCATTGACCATGTGCGGCGCTGGCTTTTTCCCCTTTTTTTTTTTGGGCCCCCTTTTTTATGGATATATCCCTAAAAAAAAAAACCCCCATCCAAAATGATCCGTTTTGAACAGGGGCAAAAACCCAAGTCACCAACTAAAAAACATACAAGAAAAAAAAAAGGGGGGCACCTGGGAACGTAAAACTTGCAAAAAAAAAAAATTTAAAAAAAGGGGAAAAAAAGAAAAATGAATTGCATCATTAAACCCTTTGAAATATGAAAAAATTTTTAAATTTAGCGATAAGATGGCCAAAATTTTTTGAGCCTGATAGCCAGTCAGGCCTTTCTCGTAAAACGGGCCTAATAATGCCAATCCCCATTAGAAAATTTTGTTTTGCATGGGAAAAAAATCCCCTCTTCAGCAAAATCTACAAAACCCTTTGGGGGGGTAATGAACCCGGGTAATTTAAAAAGCCCGTGACCCCAAAAGGTGGATCCAGGAAAAGGGTTAAAAAAAAACATATCAAAAAATGACCGGGATCCAAACTTGATCCAGTGTGAACAGGTGCTAAAAACCCCCAGTCACCAACCATATCCCTACAAGAAAAAAAGTAAACACACTGTAAACGCTATAGCTTGCAAACCAAAATATGAAAAAAAAAAAAAAATGAAAAAGAATTGCATCTTACCTTAGAAAAAGAAAAAGAGAATTTAGGCATAAAATGCCAAATTATTGAGCCTGATGCCAAATCCCAAATCTTCTCGTTTTAAAAAAAGGGGCCCCCCTAATGCCCCAAACCCCACTTAAAAAAATCGTCTCATGGGAAATTGAAACCTCTCTTCGCTAAAATCACTTTTCTTGGAGGGGGAATGAAAACCCCCGGGAATTAAAAAGCCCCTTTACCAAAGGTGGATGCTCAGGGAGAGGGTTTAAATGAAAACATATCAAAAACCTTTCCGGGGCCAAAAACCCAAACATGATCCAGTGTGAACGGTGCAAACCCAATCACCAATCATATACATACAAGAAAAAAAGGTAGCACACGTAGCGCTATGTTTTCAAAAACAAAATATGAAAAAAAAGAAAAATATAAAAATGAAAATTTATCTTACCTTGAAAAATGAAAAAATGAGAAGGTTTTTTGCTAAGATGGCCAAATTTTTGTGAGCTGATAGCCCCGTCAAGGCTTTCTCGTATATCATCCCCAACTAAAGCCAATCCTCACTTTGAAAAAATCTTTGCATGGGGGAAAAAATGATCCTCCTCAGACTAAAATCTAATCCTGGGAAAGGGGGAATTTAACCCGGGGGAAAATTTAAAAAAAATGTGAACCCCAAAAGGTGGATGCCCGGGGAGGGGAAATGAATACATATCAAAAACTGCCCCGGCCCCATCCAAACAAAAATCCAGTGTAAAGGGGCAAACCTAGGTTTACCAAATCTATACAAAAAAAAAAAAAAAGGAGCACACTGTAAACGCTAAGCTTGCAAAAAAAAAAATGAAAATATTAAAAAAATTTAAAAAAAAAATTTTTTCATTACCCCTTTGAAATTTAAAAAAAATTTGGGGAAAAATTAGGCAAAAAATGGCCAAAAATTTTTTGAGCCTGATACCCAAAAATCAAGGCTTTTCTATATCGGTTAACTAATTTCCCAAACCCCCATTAGAAAAGTCCCGGGTGATTTGGGGGGGTATGAATCCCTCTCTTCAATAAAACCCAATTTTTTTGGGGGGTAATGAATGGTTAATTAAAAAGCCTGTACCAACAGGTGGGGGTGCTCCCGGTAGAGGGTTTAAAAAAAACATATCAAAAAATGACCGGACATCCAAACATGTCCCGTGGAACGGTGCAAACCTAGAGCACCAACTCAAATTTTTCAAAAAAAAAAATTTTAAAACTGTAGGCTATAGCTTTTTAAAAACCCAAAAAATGAAAATATGAAAATATGAAAAAAAAAAATTTCATATTTCCTTAGAAATATGAAAAAAAATTTAGAATCTTAAAAGGGAAAAAAAACCCCAAAAAAAAGGAAACCGATAGCCAAAGTCAAGGCTCTTCTGTATTCAGGTCCTAACTAAAAGCCAATCCTCACTTGAAAAATCTGCTGATGGGAAAAATGAATCCTCTCTTAGACTAAAAACAATCCTGTGGGGGGGAATGAACCTTTAATTAAAAAACCTTCCAAGGGGGGCCAGGTTTAATAAATAAAACATTCAAAAAACCCCCCAACAAAAAAGTATTTAGGGCTAAAGAGAATCATATCCCCGAAAAAAAAAAAAGCTTTCTAAGTGAGGTTGGCATTTTAGGGCCGAATACAGAAAGCCCCCTTACGGGCTTTTGGCCACTAATTCCATTTTCGCAAAACTTTCAAATTTTTTTTTCAAAGGGAAGATGAATTCACATATTTTTCAATTTTTTTTTGTGTTTGCAAGCATAGCGCTCAGGGGCTACCTTTTTTTCTTGTATGATAGAGTTGGTGACCAGGTTTAGCACCTGTTCACACTGGACTTGTTGGATGCGGTCTTTTTGATTGTTTTTACCTTACCGTGACACTCACCTGTGGTCACGGCTTTTTATTACACAGGTTTCATTACCCTCCATCATAGCAGAGATTAGTTTAGTCGAAGAGGATTCATATGTTCCCATGCAGACAGACTTTTCTAATGAGGATTGCATTAGTTAGGACCGATATACGAGAAGCCTTGACGTGGCTATCACTCACATATTTGGCCTACTATGCGCTAAGACTTCTCAATTTTTCATATTTCTAAGGTAATGATCAATTCATTTTTCATATTTTTCATATTTTCATTTTTTGTTTGCAAGCTATAGCGCTACAGTGTGCTACCTTTTTTTCTTGTATGTATATGAGTTGGGACTCTAGGTTTAGACTGTTCACCTGATCTATGTTTGGATGTGCCGGTCGTATTTTGATTGTATTCATTTACCCTACCTGAGCACTCCACCTGTTGGTCACAGGCTTTTAATTAAACACCAGTTCATTACCCCTCCACAGAGATGTAGATTTTAGGCTGAAGTAGAGGATCTATTTCCATGCAGACAGATTTTCTAATGAGGATTGCATTAGTTAGGACCTATTACGAGATAGAGCTTGACGTGGCTATCTTCCAATTTTGGCCATCATTATCGTAAGACTTCTCAATTTTTATATTCTAAGGTAATGATGCAATTCATTTTTCTATTTTATATTTTCATTTTTGTGTTTGCAAGCTTAGCGCTACAGTTCTACCTTTTTTTCTTGTATGTTATGAGTTGGTGACTCTAGGTTTGCACCTGTTCACTGGATCTATTTTGGATTGCCGAGTCATTTTTTGAATGTATCATTTACCCTTACTGAGCACTCACCTGTTGTCACAGGCTTTTTAATTACACAGGTTCATTACCCTCCACAGAGAGTAGATTTTAGTCTGAGAGAAAGGGTTCATATGTTCCATGAGACAGACTTTTCTAGTGAGGATGGCATTAGTTGGACCATATTACGTGAAGAGCTTGACGTGGCTATCAGGTCAATTAATTTGGCCATCTTATGCTAATTTCATATTTTTCATATTTTTGTAGTAATGTGCAATTCTTTTCATTTTTTCTATTTTTTATTTTTGTTTGCAAGCTATAGCGCTACAGTGTGCTACCTTTTTTTCTTGTATGTATATGAGTTGGTGACTCTAGGTTTAGCACCTGTTCACACTGGATCTATGTTTGGATGTGCCGGTCAGTTTTTTGATATGTATTCATTTACCCTCTACCTGAGCACCTCACCTGTTGGTCACAGGCTTTTTAATTACACCAGGTTCATTACCCCTCCACAGAGATGTAGATTTTAGTCTGAAGAGAGGATTCATATGTTCCCATGCAGACAGACTTTTCTAAGTGAGGATTGGCATTAGTTAGGACCTGATATACGAGAAGAGCCTTGACGTGGCTATCAGGCTCACATAATTTGGCCATCTTATGCGCTAAGACTTCTCAATTTTTCATATTTCTAAGGTAATGATGCAATTCATTTTTCATATTTTTCATATTTTCATATTTTGTGTTTGCAAGCTATAGCGCTACAGTGTGCTACCTTTTTTTCTTGTATGTATATGAGTTGGTGACTCTAGGTTTAGCACCTGTTCACACTGGATCTATGTTTGGATGTGCCGGTCAGTTTTTTGATATGTATTCATTTACCCTCTACCTGAGCACTCCACCTGTTGGTCACAGGCTTTTTAATTACACCAGGTTCATTACCCCTCCACAGAGATGTAGATTTTAGTCTGAAGAGAGGATTCATATGTTCCCATGCAGACAGACTTTTCTAAGTGAGGATTGGCATTAGTTAGGACCTGATATACGAGAAGAGCCTTGACGTGGCTATCAGGCTCACATAATTTGGCCATCTTATGCGCTAAGACTTCTCAATTTTTCATATTTCTAAGGTAATGATGCAATTCATTTTTCATATTTTTCATATTTTCATATTTTGTGTTTGCAAGCTATAGCGCTACAGTGTGCTACCTTTTTTTCTTGTATGTATATGAGTTGGTGACTCTAGGTTTAGCACCTGTTCACACTGGATCTATGTTTGGATGTGCCGGTCAGTTTTTTGATATGTATTCATTTACCCTCTACCTGAGCACTCCACCTGTTGGTCACAGGCTTTTTAATTACACCAGGTTCATTACCCCTCCACAGAGATGTAGATTTTAGTCTGAAGAGAGGATTCATATGTTCCCATGCAGACAGACTTTACTAAGTGAGGATTGGCATTAGTTAGGACCTGATATACGAGAAGAGCCTTGACGTGGCTATCAGGCTCACATAATTTGGCCATCTTATGCGCTAAGACTTCTCAATTTTTCATATTTCTAAGGTAATGATGCAATTCATTTTTCATATTTTTCATATTTTCATATTTTGTGTTTGCAAGCTATAGCGCTACAGTGTGCTACCTTTTTTTCTTGTATGGATATATCCATAGGCTCAGGTTTCGTGTCAGGAACCGTGAGATCGGAAATAGGTCTAGAAAATGAAGGTGCCAACTGGAACCGAGGTTTAGCGACCTCCAGCTCCAGCTTGCTTTCTGCATGACGTAAGTCTATTCGGTTGGCAAGAGCCATTAACTCTTCCAGAGAGGTTGGGATCTCCCTGGTGGCTAGAGCATCTTTTATATGTCCAGCCAGACCATTCCAGAACACCGGGATTAGCGACGGTTCAGACCAATCCAGTTTTGCCGCTAATGTTCTGAACTGGATGGCATAGTGACTGGCCGTGGTCGAACCTTGTACTAATGCAAGAAGCTTAAGAGCCGTATCATGTGTAACCTGAGGACCAAGGAACACACTTTTTAGAGTTCTAAGAAAGAGACCCACATTAGCCACTACCGGATCATTCCATTCCCAAAGAGGAGTAGCCCACTCCAAGGCTTTGCGGGAAAGTAATAATATGACAAAACCCACTTTAGCCCTTTCGGAGGGGAACCGTGCTTCCATCATTTCTAACTGAATGGAGCATAGATTAATAAACCCTCTGCAGGATCTTCTGTCTCCAGAAAATTTTTCTGGGAGGTCAAACCGGGGTAATGAAACTCTCACAGCTGTCACAGCATTATTTACGAGACTGGCTGCTTGTGCGGCTGCTTGAGTAGCTACTGCAGTGAGATCAGCAAAGAAGAACCACAAGATCACTGTGCCTGAGCTCCACAGATGCAGTTGGGAGATGGGCAAAAGTTCCACAAAGTCAATTATCACTGCAGCCCTCTACCAGGCGGGCCTTTATGGCTGAGTGGCCCAACGGAAGCCTCTCCTCAGTGTCAGACATATGAAAGCTCTCAAAGAGTTTGCTAAAAAACACATGAAGGACTCCCAGACTATGTATGAGAAATAAGATTGTCTGGTCTGATGAGACAAAGATAGAAACTTTTTGGTGATAATTCTAAGCGGTATGTGTGGAGAAAACCAGGCACTGCTCATCACCTGCCAAACACAATCCCTACAGTGAAACACGACGGTGGCAGCATCACGGTATGGGGGTGTTTCTCAGCTGCAGGGACAGGACGACTGATTGCAACTGAAGGAAACATGAATGCGGCCAAGTACAGAGATATCCTGGATGAAAACCTCTTCCAGAATGCTCTGGACCTCTGATTTGGCCCGAGGTTCACCTTCCAACAAGACAATGACCCTAAGCACACAACTAAAATAATAAAGAAGTGGCTTCAGAACAACTCTGTGACCATTTTTGACTAGCCCAGCCAGAGCCCTGACCTAAACCCAATTGAGCATCTTTGGAGAGATATGAAAATGGCTGTCCATCAACGTTCCCCATCCAACCTGACGGAACTGGAGAGGATCTGCAAGGAAGAATGGCAGAGGATTCCCAAGTCCAGGTGTGAAAAAGACTTATTCCCAAGAAGACTTATGGCTATACCAGCTCAAAAGGGTACTTCTACTCAATACTGAGCAAAGGGTCTGAATACGTATAACCATGTGATATTTCAGGTTTTCTTTTTTAATAAATTTGCAAAAATTTCTACATTTCAGTTTTTTTCAGTCAAGATGGGGTACAGAGTGTACATTAATAAGAAAAAAAAGATCTTTTTTGAATTTACTAAATGGCTGCAATGAAAAAAAAGAGTAAAAAATTTAAAGGGTCTGAATACTTTCCGTACCCACTGTATAATAGATAGATAGATAGATAGATAGATAGATAGATAGATAGATAGATAGATAGATAGATAGATAGATAGATAGAAGAAAAGCCGGCAATTAATCTTCTGTGTACTGTAAAGACACATCAGGAGCTGACACGATAGAAGAGATGTATTACATATGGTAAATAAAAATAGAATAGGTAGATATACAGATGTCAGTGACATATACAATTAGTAAAGTGTGCGTGCAGCTTACTGTACATGTATTTAATTATTAAAAATTATTTTTCTCAAAAAAATGGCGTGGGCTCCCGCGTAATTTTCTTAACCAGCAGAGAGAAAGTCGATGGATGGGGCAGATGTTTATAGCCTGGTAATACCCATGGACCTTTTCAGGCCATTAATATCAGCTCACAGCTGTATACTTAGCCTTTACTGGCTATTAAAATGGGGGACCGAAAAAAAATTATGCAGAGTCCCCCTATAATTAATAACCAGCAAAGGCTATGTAGACAACTGCGGGCTGATATTAATAGCCTAGGAAGGTGCCATGGATACTGGCCTCCAAGGCTAAAAACATCAGCTCTCAGCAACCCCAGAAAAGGCGCATCTTTGAGACGTGCCAATTCGGGCACTTAGCTTCACTCTTCCAACTTTCCTTGTAGCAGTGGCAAGTGGGGTGATAGATGAGGGGTTTGATGTCACCTTTGTATTGTCAGGTAACATCAAGCCCCAATGTTAGTAATGGAGAGGTGACAATAAGACGCCCACATTACTAATCCCATAGTCATGAATAAATATTAATGACACAGACTCCTTTAATAATCTTAATTAAACCATACTTATGACCTCGCCTATTTCCACTGAAGTCCTAGTTCTCCTAATAAACCAAAAATGAAAAACAGCAATATCCCTCACCTCTCCGTCGTTCTGTCCCACACCATAATCCATGTCTGAGGATAAGTAGTTTTCAACTTGGACGGTGCCATCCAGGCTAAGAACCACTGGTGAATGAGCTGCAGCGGTGATGTTACTGAGGCTGCTTTCCCAGCAGGGCTGAACTGCTGTGACCTCTGTGAGATCCCAGTAGCACCATGAGAAAGTCGCACAGTTCAGAGGCGAGTTCAACAGGAGAATTTTACTGCGGAACAATCTCACTGCTCCCAGCAGGCTGAGTTTCCAACTGTTCAAAAATCCGTGGGATTTTGTGACACATAGAACCCACACTGGTCTCTCCAAGTCATGCTTTTCTCCCGACGCATTTCCTCATTAGTGATTCATCAGGGGAATGAGGGGCATATAACCAATGCCCAGCTTGAGCTTCAGTAGGAAACTCAGCCTGCTGGGAGCGGTGAGATTGTTCCTTTATTTTGCTGAACATGACCAACTGATTGAAAGTTAAAAACCACCCTGGTACATTGTTTATCACATACCATAAAGGTTGAATATTGTTTACTGCATGGCATAATGGTATATGCTGATGTTTTTTACCAAGGTGCTTGGGACTTCATATGCAATCATATGGGGCTGTTGGTGTTTAAATATTAAATAAACTAAGTACTTCAAAGCATGTTCTTGATGATATTACTATAAGTAGTCTAGATGCCACTGCACTTTCTTACCCCTGAATACAACATGCAACTGTACATAAGATGGTAATATGTTATGCAGTTGTATATAAGGTGGTAATACTTTACTAAGCAACTATATGAACACTAGTACGAGTCAACATGTGATTTGTGTTAATAATCGGGAATTAATCCTCTGTTGGTCAATTTCCTGACCTATAGCTGAATTTGTACCCTTCAAGTCTGGTCAATTGGGGCTGTAACTCCTATCGTTCTCAGACCCAGCAATCTGCTTTGGGGAACTGGTTGGGCCTCTGACTCTGAGTAAGACAAGATCAGGCTTATCTAAGGTAACTTGAGAATTGAATTCTGGCCTTCTTCTTGTAGTGATTTTGAGAGGTAATCTGCTACTTTTTTACCGTTACAAATACACAACACTTTGGCACCTTTGCACTTTACACGTAGTTTGTGTTTTTTGTAATTTAGCCTTTTAAATTGAAATACATAATAAGTTACCGTAATATTCATTTATCCCATACTGCTAATACTACCTATGAAGAAAACAAGCCTGATACATTTTGGAAACAAGTCCTATAGACCGATGAGGTTAAAATAGAACTCTTTGGCCACAATTATCAAAAGTACAGTTTATGTGAAGAAAAAAGGGAACAGAATTTCAGGAAAAGAACATCTCACCAGCCATTAAGCTGGGGGATAGATCAATCATGCTTGGAGGTTATGTTTCAGCCAGTGGCATGGGGAACATTTCATGGGTAGAAGAAAGAATGGATTCAATGACATTTTAACAGATTCTTAATGCAAACATAACACCATCTATAAAAAAGCTGAAGTTGAAAAAAGATGCTACTACAAATGGATAATTATCCTAAAGACAAGTAAAAATCCACAAAAGACGACCTCAAAAGGCGCAAGCTGAAGGTTTTACAATGGCCCTCACAGTCCCCTGATCTGAACATCATTAAATAATATCTGTGACTAGACCTAAAAATAGCAATGCATGAAAGATGACTCAGGAATCTCACAGAACTGGAAGAATTTTCCAAGGAGGAATGGATGAATATCCCTCAAAAAAGAATTGAAAGAATCTTGTCTGGCTACAAAAAGTGTTTACAAACTGTGATACATTCAAAAGGGGGTGCGACTAGGTTCTAAGCATGCAGGGGGCGGCAAACTTTTGCATTGACCCATTTTCCTTTGTAATTTTTAAAATGTAAAAGATGTAAATATATATATATATATTTTTTGTCTAAAATGCAAAGAAAATATATAATCTTTAACTTTAGGCCTTTTAGAAATAATTTCATCTTCAGCTTGATTAACTGTTCACAATAACAGTAATTTTGACCAGAGGTACCCAAACTTTTACATGACACTATATATTCACACACTCTAAACTCTGGCAGTCTTTCATTATCTCCAGCAGGACAGGAAGCAATGATATTCTGTATTTCATTCATCTGATTACTGATGTATGTAATTGTGGCCGCTGTTTTAAGGTGTCTGGAACAAAACATATTCAGATATGCATCTGATGAAATTTGTTTTTATTGATCCAACTGCCCAGTCAGGGGATTGAAAAAAGGGACTCTGTCACTTCCAATCCAACAGGAGACCAAAGGGTTTGTGGTGGTATGTATATTTTGGACAACCCTTTTAATAATTAAGAGTATAAGAATACCTTAATGGACAGTTTTGCAGTCACTGAAATATGTGCCTGTGTTTATTTCTAATTCAGAGAAACTTTCTTTACATCCCATAATATATCGTGAAAGGGATCCTTAGTACCCCTAAATACCACCATGACTGACTTGCACCCTTTTGCTACACTCTAAAAAGTTATTTTTGTTTGCTTAGTGATTGCTAAAAAATGTAAATCTACCTACAAACTGTAGGCTTGTGCTATGAAAAATCACAAACTTGTCATTGGGGGCACTGATTTTCCTGAACTAATCCTTCCTCTCATTTTTGAAGCATGTCCGTGTGAGTGTTTGTGACATGATTTGCAAGAGCAAAATTACCTCTTTGCTCTTTGCAAATATCATGGCTGTCTGAGTTTTGTGTCACTGCTGCCTCTTTGAGCATGAACAGCTCAGCAGTGAAGCTGAGGAGCATACAACCGAATTAATTGAACATTTTCAATGAAGCAGAACGTTGAGTGCATGTGCAAGATTTGGAATGAACCGGTGGCGATGTGTCTCTTTCAAAACCTGTTACTCCCACCCACAGGCAGGGCTTGGACAATTGGTACACACCCACCTAGGTGGCTACCGCTTCCTTCTGGGGGGGTTCAATTTAAAAAATGAAAGCACTGTAACAATGCTGTGCTAGCAGCCACCTGGCACTTTCCTCCCGCATTCAGTACAGTGTCTGCAGGGGAGCAGGTACACAGATGAGCAATGTCAGTGAGTCACTAACACCGCTCACCACCGTTTCAGGCTGCACTCCTGTTGTGGTTCTATCCTTGCATTCATTTGTATTTGAGTCTTTAATATGCAAATACAATTCAAGGTGTGAGTGCCGCCTGAGACATGAGCGGAAAAGCTCTAATTAGCTCCTTGCTCTTCTAGCTAGTCCATCAGTGCTATATTGTATAGAGGACAGATGGGGACACTATAGCGAGGACTGTGGTGATAATACTGTATAGGGGTCTGTGGGGGACATTATACTGGGGTCTGTAGTTAACATAATGTATAGGAGGATATAGGGGACATTATACTTTGTTGGGGGCTGTGGACATTATAGAGGCTATACGATCTACTGTATATAAGCAGCTGTGTGGGTTGTGATACTGTATGAGGGGCTATGTGGTCCATCATACTGTATGGGGGGCTGTGGGTGCAATCCTATTATATAGGTGATGTGAACATCATACTCTGAATAGGTTACGTGGTGACATCATACTGTCACCTTCAGTAACTGTCTAATCCTACTAAAGTGTTAGAAGGAAATATACAGAAAATCATTTGTACCGAATGCTAATTGGAAAATCCTCAAAGTGAATTGTTGTTTTATTGGGTACCAAGTGTGTATAACCTGTGGATAATTGTGTCATGTATAGTGTACAGTTCCTATAGCGTCTTGTGCTTGGGTGCGAGGAAAACACATGAGACATAGGTTGATATGAAATGACTTGTATTACTTCATACAAGCATGCAGAAAAGGTCACACAGTTTGCAGGAACAGAGGCAGGAGAACACAGCAGGCCAGAGTAACTTCAAGCTCTACAATAACTCTCCAAGCAGGTTCAGGATCTCTTCTCTGTACCGTAATTCCTCTGCAAACATGGATTCACCAGACAGCAGGTTTCCAAAGTCCAAAAGTGTTCCAAAGTTCCTCAGTAGGAAATAGCTGGAGTCCAAAATCCTAGGTTTCCAGGAGTCAGGTCACAGGCTGACTGAAGCTTGATTCAGGAGCACTGATTGTTCAGCTGAGGCTGCTTAAGAAGCAAGAGGGAGAGAATCAGGGCGGGAACATGAAAACTGGAAACTCCATATTAACTGAGGGCAAGAGCTGCAGAAAGACAGAAAGCAAAATGGCCGACGGAAAACTGAGTTTCAATGAACATGTCAAAAGAGACAAAGAACCTTACAAATTGTGTATGACCAATGTATAACCTGTCAGGAATAATAGTAATGTATGATATTCTTCTGTTAATTCTACTGTTCTGTTTTTATTAAGTAATTTCATGTTCTTATTCATGTTGTGCTGCTGTGATACACTTTTTTGATTCCAAGGGAAATTGTAGAATCGTATCGTATATGGGGGAATTTGGAAGACATCACGCTGTATGAGTTGCTGTGAAGGCCATCATATTGTGTAGGAGGCAGTGAGGGACAATATATATACTGTGTATAAGGAGCTGTGAGGGCTATTATACTGTGTATTCGAGGCTGTGGGAGCAATTATACTGTGTATAAGAGACTATGAAAGCCATTATACTGTATGGAGGCTTGTTGAGGCCATCACAATGAACAGAGGTGGACATTATACTCTATATGGGGGGGCTGTGGAGGACATCATACTGTATAGGTCACTGTGATGACCATCATACTGTTTAGGGAATAGAGTGAGAAGGGGTCATAGTTTGGAGAGAGCATCATGATAAAATATCATAAACAGGGGGCATAGTATGGATATGGAAATGGAGGAAGCCTGAAATGAGGCACAGTATCAAGAGGGGTTAGCATAGAGGGGCTAACAGTGTTGAGATTTAGAGTAGATGAGGGAAAACAGTGGAGAAGGGCAGTAATGTTATAGGCCATGGGTCGTAATGGCAGAGTTTCAAGGAACATGTCAAAAGAGACAAAGAACCTTACATTACTCCCCCTTAAGGACAACCTCCGGTTGACCTCAGACCAGGCTTGTCAGGGTACCTCTGATGAAACTGGCGGAGCAGGCGAGGAGCATTTACATTATTGACTGGTTCCCATGAGTTGTCCTCCACTGGGTAGCCCTGCCATTTAATCAAATATTGCAACTGATTTCTGTACAACCTGGAATCTAGAATCCTTTCCACCATAAATTCTTCCTGACCATCGACCAGCACTGGGTCAGGGCAAGGAGAAGAGCGTCCAGGAAACGTATTGGGTGTTGCAGCCTTTAGTAGGGATACATGAAAGACAGGGTGGATTCTCATAGTTCTGGGCAGTTGAAGACGACAAGCAACAGCACTTATAATCTTACTGATCTTATAAGGTCCAATGTACTTATGTCCCAATTTAGACGATGGAATCTTTATTTTAAGATTTCTGGTTGACAGCCAGACCAAATCTCCTACCTTGAAAGCTGGTGCAGGTTTACGAAATTTATCTGCTGCTTTCTTGTACCTTTCCTGAGCCAATTCTAGATTTTCCTTTAGAAGATCCATATTCTTTTGTAAAGAAGTGATTCTTTCAGCCACTGCCGGCAAGGGCGTATCTATGGGAAATCGAGGAAGAATGTTAGGATGATAACCTAGATTGGAGTAAAAAGGAGACTGCTTAGTGGAGGCGCTCTGAGAGTTATTATAAGAGAACTCAGCCAGTGGAAGTAGATCCACCCAATCATCTTGTAGGTGGCAGATAAAGCAGCGGAGATACTGCTCCAGGGTCTGATTGGTTCGTTCTGTCTGTCCATTAGTCTGGGGATGAAAAGCAGAAGAAAGGTTTACTTTAATGTCCAATGCGGCACAGAAATTTTGCCAAAACCTTGAAGTGAATTGCACCCCTCGATCCGAAATGACCTCATCCGGTACTCCATGTAAGCGAAACACATTCTTAATCATCAAGTCTGATGTCTGTTTTGCAGTGGGTAAGCCGACACAAGGGATAAAATGAGCTGCCTTTGTTAGACGATCAACCACCACTAGAATGGTGTTCTTCCCTTGAGAGGTTGGTAACTCCACAATGAAGTCCATAGAAATGGATCCCCACGGGCGGGACGGGGTGGGAAGACGTTGTAACAGACCAGTTGGTGAGGAGCGAGGTGTTTTTCATCTTGCACAGACTTCACATGAAGTGACATAGTTTAAAACATCTTTCCTGTAAGTGGGCCACCAAAAGAAACGAGAAAGAAATTCTTGTGTCTTTAGAATTCCCCTATGCCCGGCTATCTTGGAATCGTGGATGAGTTGCAATACTCTCAATCTGACTGTTTCAGGTATATACAGACGTTGTCCCTGAATCCACACACCATTCTTAAAGACAAGACTTACGTCCCTTGGGGGTTGAGTCAACAAAGAATCCGCATGGTATGCTTCCTTGATGTCCTTAAGTAGGTCTTGATTATGAATCACTCCCAGGAATCTAGAGTCAGGAAGAATAGTCTTAGGAGGAGTAAGTGGACGTGTCTCAGCTGAATGAATCCTAGATAGTGCATCAGCCTTTCCATTGCGCGATCCTGGTCTATAAGAAATTACAAAATTAAATTGGTTTAGGAAAAGATTCCAGCGAGCCTGGCGAGGAGTCAGGCACTTAGCCGACCTGATAAATTCAAGGTTACGATGGTCTGTCAGGACGACTATTTGCTGTGCAGCTCCCTGAAGAAGGTGTCTCCATTCCTTGAAGGCGGCAATAATGGCCAACAATTCTCTATTGCCCACATCGTAGTTCCTCTCAGCCGAAGACAACTGCTGGGAAAAGAAGGCACAGGGATGCAAGACATTCTTCTCACCTGTTCTCTGAGAGAGTATAGCTCCAACGGCACAGTCTGAAGCATCCACCTCTATTATGAAGGCAAGCTCGGGGTTGGGATGTACTAAGATAGGTGCGGTGGTAAATTTATCCTTTAAACAGGAAAATGCTTCCTGAGCTTGCGGGGTCCAGGAGAACCTAGACTGTTTCCGGATAAGTTGGGTGATAGGTGACACTACCTCAGAGAAATTCCTAATGAAACGTCTATAGAAGTTGGCAAACCCGATGAAGCGCTGCACCTCCTTCACATTTCTAGGAATTGGCCAATCCTTGATGGCTTGGGTCTTGCTTCCATCCATACTAATCCCTTGCGTAGATAGTACATACCCCAGAAATTGAATTTCGGTCCTATGGAATTCACACTTTTCAAGTTTGATGTAGAGATGGTTTTGTCTTAGGCATTCTAAGACCATTCTCACATGTCCATGATGTTCCTCTGTGGAGTTAGAAAAAATTAGAATATCATCCAGATAAATCACCACAAATGTATCTAGGAGATCCCTGAAGATGTCATTCACCAAGTGTTGGAAAGTGGCTGGGGTGGTACTCAGACCAAAAGGCATAACTAGATATTCGAAGTGTCCATAGCGTGACCTGAATGCAGTCTTCCATTCATCCCCAGGTCTAATACGGACCAAGTTATAGGCCCCACGGAGATCCAGTTTAGAGAAAATTTTGGCGTGCCGCACTCTCTCCAACAACTCAGGGATGAAAGGCAATGGATAACGGTTTCTAATAGTAACCTTATTGAGTTCCCTATAGTCTATGCAGGGTCTCAGAGATCCATCTTTCTTCTTCACAAAGAAGATGGGTGCACCTGCGGGAGATGAAGAGGGGCGTATGAAGCCTTTGGCTAGATTTTATCTATGTAGTCCTTCAAAGCTTTTAGCTCGGGCCCCGCTAGGGGGTAGATCTTACCAAAAGGTATCTCGGCTCCAGGCAATAATTCGATTGGACAATCATATGGACAATGAGGAGGAAGCTGATCAGCGTTCTTCTTGTCACATAAATCCACATAGTCCTGGTATACAGCTGGTAGTTCAGGGACTGACATGATTCCTTTAGGAACAGAGCAAGCTGAAACTCCTTGACTCATCTGTTTCTCCGGAAAGTGTAATTCCTTGGTCTCCCAGTTAATCGTAGGATTCTGCGCCTGCAGCCATGGTAGCCCTAGAATAATGGGAAAGTAGGGAGAAGAGATAAGCATAAAAGACATTTTCTCCTGATGATTTTTACCCATAAGGACCCTCAAAGGCTCTGTTTCCTGATCCACTGGTCCAGAGGTCAGCAGGGAGCCATCCACAGTCTCCATCTGTACTGGAGTAGCCTTCTTCACTGAACGTATCCCCTGTTTCAGAGCAAAGGAGATATCCATTAAATTTCCACTTGCTCCTGAGTCGATCATAGCAGAGCTAGACACCCAGACTGAGTCCACCCAGAGTTTGATGGAACGGAAGCAATGAGAATTATTTCTTTTACAACTCAGCTGGGACACCGCTGAGGAAACTTGAAAAATTGCAGCGTTTATACCGTCATTGTCCCCAGAACTAACAGAGTTTAAGTCCGAAAAATCAAGATCTCTTGCAGCAGATCTCTCTGGAGTCTGAGGCTCGGACATGACAGAGCTCCTCTCGCAACACTCACAGTGAATGACTGCTGCAGTAGTCTTACGAGAACGGCTGGGGCAGTTTATAATGAAGTGCCTTGACTTACCACAGTAAAAACATAGATTTTCCTTTATACGATGTTCTTTGCGTGCATCACTAACCCGTCTTTGTAAAGAGTCCACCTGCATGGGTTCAGGTTCTGGTTCCCTTGTGATCCTACTCAAAGGTTCCTTAGCTGAGGAGGGAGGTAGGAAAAGGTTAGTGCGATTATTTTCGAACCATCTCTCTTGTCTGCGTTCAGTCAGACGAGCATCAATACGGATACAATAGTTAATAAAGTCACCTAACGCAGTGGGAGGGTCGGCACGAGCAAGTTCATCCTTAATCAGTGGAGACAACCCTTTCCGAAAAATAGATTTTTTGGCGGAAGTGTCCCAAGTGGTATCAAGAGCCCATCTCCTGAAATCCAAGGCATATTCGGCTACTGAACGCTTACCTTGGCGCAAAGTTAACATGGCTGCTTCAGCTGTTGCACCTCGATTGGGGTCATCAAACACCTGCCCCATGGCTGAAATAAAAGCATCAAGGTGATTCAAACAATCATCCTCAGTCTCAATCAGAGGGTTTACCACATCAAAGCCTTATTGGTAAGCAACATGATTATAGTAAGCACTTTGGATCGTTCAGTGGGAAATTGTGAAGCATGTGCAGAGAAAAATAGATTGCATTGGTTAATAAATCCCCTGAATTTCTCACGTTCACCGCCAAAATGAAAAGGAGGTAACTTGGGGATCCAAGAACTCGGGGTTATGGCAGGAGCCTGGACTCGTTCCTCTAGAGCCTCAATCCTGGCTCGTAATTCCTGAGTAGTTTGTCCAAACACTTGCAAATTATGATTAGTGAGGTCCTGTAGGCTTGCAAAACGGGTCTTTATAGTCTGTATATCTGCAAGGATTGTATCAGTCACTCCGCAAAGCTCCTTTATGCGGGCCTCCATCTTCCAGATCTTTTAAGGCAGAAGTGCTGGAATGGTTGTGAGAAGTCACAACCACTGTCATCACAGAAGGTATTAAACGGACATCTGATATCCACAGTCACAGCAGACACGGCTTTCCCAGACCCAGCAGACACTAAACATTGGCTCCTGAATCTTGTCATGTATAGTGTACAGTTTCTATAGCGTCTTGTGCTTGGGTGCGAGGAAAACACATGAGACATAGGTTGATATGAAATGACTTGTATTACTTCATACAAGCATGCAGAAAAGGTCAGACAGTTTGCAGGAACAGAGACAGGAGAACACAGCAGGCCAGAGTAACTTCAAGCTCTACAATAACTCTCCAAGCAGGTTCAGGATCTCTTCTCTGTACCGTAATTCCTCTGCAAACATGGATTCACCAGACAGCAGGTTTCCAAAGTCCAAAAGTGTTCCAAAGTTCCTCAGTAGGAAATAGCTGGAGTCCAAAATCCTAGGTTTCCAGGAGTCAGGTCACAGGCTGACTGAAGCTTGATTCAGGAGCACTGATTGTTCAGCTGAGGCTGCTTAAGAAGCAAGAGGGAAGAATCAGGGCGGGAACATGAAAACTGGAAACTCCATATTAACTGAGGGCAAGAGCTGCAGAAAGACAGAAAGCAAAATGGCCGACGGAAAACTGAGTTTCAATGAACATGTCAAAAGAGACAAAGAACCTTACAAATTGTGTATGACCAATGTATAACCTGTCATCACAATGAACAGAGGTGGACATTATACTCTATATGGGGGGGCTGTGGAGGACATCATACTGTATAGGTCACTGTGATGACCATCATACTGTTTAGGGAATAGAGTGAGAAGGGGTCATAGTTTGGAGAGAGCATCATGATAAAATATCATGAACAGGGGGCATAGTATGGATATGGAAAGGGAGGAAGCCTGAAATGAGGCACAGTATCAAGAGGGGTTAGCATAGAGGGGCTAACAGTGTTGAGATTTAGAGTAGATGAGGGAAAACAGTGGAGAAGGGCAGTAATGTTATAGGCCATGGGTCGTAATGGCAGATGGTGTGACAGTTATAGCTGATCAGAGTGAATAGTGTGGTGGCTATAGCTGCAATGGTAGATGGTGTGGGGGTTATACCTCATTAAGGTGGACAGTGTGGATTAGATCATAAGGGTAGACAGTGTGTAGGCTACATACAGTGTCGGACTGGGGTGCCAAGGGCCCACCAGTAACATTGACTTTGAGAGAGCCCACTTTTCACCTGCATACAACTATTACACTACCCTTTTTCACAAATTCCCCTATATCTCTAAATAACAATAAAATGGCTAGTTTCTTTAACCCCTTAATGACAGAGCCATTTTGCAGCTTAATGACAGGGCCAATTTTTACAATTCTGACCACTGTCACTTTATGAGGCTATAACTCTGGAACGCTTTAACGAATCCAGCTGATTCTGAGATTGTTTTTTCGTGACATATTGTACTTCACGTTAGTGGTAAAAAAAAATTTATCTGACTTGCGCTTATTTATGAAAAAAACTGAAACATGGCGAAAATTTTGAAAATTTAGCAATTTTCAAATTTTCAACTTTTATGCCCTGAAATCAGAGAGATATGTCACACAAATTTCTTAATAAATAACATTTTCCACATGTCTACTTTACATCAGCACAATTTTGGGAACAAAATTTTTTTTTGTTACGAAGTTATAAGGGTTAAAAGTTGACCAGCAATTTCTCATTTTTACAACACCATTTTTTTTTAGGGACCACATCACATTTGAAGTCACTTTGAGGGGTCTATATGATAGAAAATACCCAAAATGGACACCATTCTAAAAACTGCACCCCTCATGGTGCTCAAAACCACATTCAAGAAGTTTATTAACCCTTTATGTGCTTCACAGGAACTGAAGCAATGTGGAAGGAAAAAATTAACATTTAACTTTTTTTGCAAAAGCTTTACTTCGGAACCAATTTTTTTTATTTTCTCAAGTGTTAAAAGAAAAAATGAACCACAAAATTTGTTGTGCAATTTCTCCTGAATACGCCGATACCCCATATGTGGGGGTAAACCACTTTTTGGGCGCACGGCAGAGGTCGCAAGGGAAGGAGCGCCGTTTGACTTTTTCAATGCAGAATTGGCTGGACGCCATGTCGCGTTTAGAGAGCCCCTGATGTGCCTAAACAGTGGAAACCCCCCACAAGTGACCCCATTTTGGAAACTAGACCCCTTAAGGAACTTATCTAGATGTGTGGTGAGCACTTTGAACCTCCAAGTGCTTCACAGCAGTTTGTAACGTAGAGCCGTGAAAATAAAAAATCATATTTTTTCCACAAAAACGATCTTTTCACCCCAATTTTTATTTTCCCAAGGGTAACAAGACCCCAAAAGTTTTTGTAAAATTTGTCCTGAGTACGCTGACACCACATATATGGGGGTAAACCACTGTTTGGGTGCATGGCAGAGCTTGGAAGGGAAGGAGCACCGTTTGACTTTTTTCAACGCAGAATTGGCTGGACGCCATGTCGCGTTTATAGAGGCCCTGATGTGTCTAAACAGTGGAAACCCCCACAAGTGATCCCATTTTGGAAACTAGACCCCATAAGGAACTTATCTAGATGTGTGGTGAGCACTTTGAACCCTCAAGTGCTTCACAGAAGTTTATAACGCCTGGGCGTGAAAATAAAAAATCATATTTTTTCCACAAACCTGATCGTTTAGTCCCCAATTTTTTATTTTCCCAAGGGTAACAGGAGAAATTAGACCACAAAAGTTGTTGTCCAATTTGTCCTGAGTACGCTGATACCCAATATGTGGGGGGGGACCACTGTTTGGGCGCACGGCAGGACTCGGAAGGGAGGGAGCGCCATTTGACTTTTTGAACGCCACGGCGTTTTTGGAGACCCCCTCATGTGCCTAAATAGTGGAAACCCCTCAATTCTAGCTCCAACCCTAACCCCAACACACCCCTAACCCTAATCTCAACCCTAACCCTAATACCAACACTAATTCCAACCCTAATTCTAACTCTAACCCTAATTGTAACCCTAACCCTAGTTGTAACCCTAACCCTAATTCCAGCCCTAACCCTAATTATAACCCTAACCCTAAGGCTGGGTTCATATTGCGTTTTACCAGCCCATTCAACACATAGCGTTGATGGGCTGGTAACGGTATAGCATAACGCGATAGCGTTATGCTATACCCGCTAGCGCAGAGGAATCAGCGATGATTCATCTGCGCTAGCGGTGACGGAGCCCAGATGCTGCAGGCCGCGTCCGAGGCTCCGTCACTGAATGGCGGCACGTCGCAAACACATGCCGCTTTACGGCATGCATCGCGATGCGCCCTCAAATGGGGGTGAATGGCAGCGCTAACGGACTGCGTTACACCGCGTTATACCGCGGTGTAACGCAGTCCGTCTAACGGACTGCCATAACGCAATATGAACCCAGCCTTATAATAGTAACCCTAACCCTAATGCTAACCCTAAATATAACCCTAACCCTAATTATAACCCTAATTATAACCCTAACCCTAATGGAAAAATGAAAATAAATAAAATTTCTTTATTTTATTGTTTGTCCCTAACCAAGGGGGTGATATAGGGGGGGTTTATGTACTGTTTTTTTATTTTGATCACTGTGATAGTTTATCACAGTGATCAAAATGTACTTTTAGAGAATGAATGAATGATTTTTTGAATTTGCCGCCAAATTACTGGAAGGAGACACCGGCTGAACGGAGGCCAGGGGGAGGACCGGAGTCGAGGGGGAGGATCGGACCGCACAGGGGGGGGATCGGAGGACACGGGACCCCTGCAGGTACAGGGGGGGTGAGATCGGGGGTCCCGGGACACTATTTCTCTCCCCTCTGATGTGCGATCACATCAGAGGGGAGAGAAATTTACAGGCAGGATCGCGGCTGTGATTTCTCTTTTGCGATCGCCAGTATATGGCAATCGCAAAAGAGTGGTGACTGGGGGGGCCCCTATTATGTTCTCTGGGGTCTCGGCTACCCCAGGCAGCCGAGACCATAGAGAAAATCGCCCATCCCCCCGTCACCTCGCGGCGGGCGCACCGCTCGTGCGCCCGCCATTTTAAAGCATGGCGCCGGCACCGGGGGACACTGGAGGGCCCTGGGGCCATGAAGAGGGTTCGGGGGCCACAGTGGGGGTCCCGGGGACCCTTTTTCTCTGTCCTCTGATGTCCGATGACATCAGAGGACAGAGAAATTAAATGGCACATTGTTTTTTTTTTTTGTTGTTGCAGTCGCCGTTATAGGGTTAATAACTTCGATCGCAACATTGGTGTCGGTAAAAACCGACCCGATTCATGTTCTCTGGGGTCTCGGCTACCCCCGGCAGCCGAGACCCCGGAGAAATGCGCCTCTGGGGGGCGCTATTCACTTTTTCCACAGCGCCGTTAATTAACGTTAAAAGGCGTATCGGCGGTCATTAAGGGGTTAATGAATGATGAGATGCTCCTTTTTTTTCTGTACAGAGTGTATCAAGTGGAGTATGCCAAGTACTGCCCATACAGTGGGGTTGGGAGCCCAGATCTACACAGTGGCCCACCGGGGGAATTCCCTGTTCCCCTATGGCCAGTCCGAGCCTGGCTACATACTATACAATAATTTCTATATGTCCAAAGGATACAATAATTGTTAGACACTTCAAAACGAGTACATCAAAAAATGGTCTATTGTGGTGTGTTTACCACTAGAAAAGAAGTGATTCCAACTCAGAGATATACAATTATAAAAATAATTTTTTATTAATTTTGAATAAAACAAAAAGAAGAGGGAAAGCACCAAGTCGTAACAAAGCCAGTAGTTGGGCCATCAGTGTTTATCTTTAACAGCCTTATGCCCACTAACAGGAATATGGTATAACAAACATATCTCCACTAGTTTAACCATATGTGACATCGACTGTAAATGTAAATGAATAAATTCCAGTAGAAACCTATAACAGGATTGAAACAGTGGTGTAACCAAATATTAGGGGCTGGTAGAATGTAAGATGCATGTTTATCTAGCTATATTAATCATATAATCCCACAGAGTGGTGCTCCTGACTGACTACTGTGTCCCTTTTATACTCAAACTTTGGCAACAATAAATCCATATATATTAATATAATATGCTCCTGACTGACTACTGTGTCCCTTTTATACTCAAACTTTGGCAACAATAAATCCATATATATTAATATAATATGCACCTGTAAAAATATTCTTTACCTGAGAAGTAGTAGATGCAGTGCAGTAAATAGTGCTGTGCCAGGGATGAGTTGGGATTTAATGGCCGGGCTGTGCTTCCCTCATACCCGATGGGCACCATTTCGCTGCTTGCTTCTTCCGGGGGGCGTATATACTATGCGAAGCTAATTTAGGTAACAGGATAGATATTTTTATGCAGAAGGCATTATAATAGCAGTCTTATTTTTAAGGGCATAGTGCTGGGATGTGCAGCAGAAAACTGTAGAAAATTTAAATCTGCAGAGACGATCTTTGGCTGTGAAAAGTCATTATGGCATTTAAACTACATGTAGATGAAAAGGATAATAATAACTCAAATCAGAGAAAATGTCACCTATAAGGTCCCTGGATATTAATATTTATTTGAGATATTGCCTGTGTCTCATTAGCACTGTGGTTCCTGTATGGTTCGCAGTCTGAAGGTTATAAGTATCTCCTTACTACTGTTAAGGGCATACTAGGAGTTGTAGGTTAATACAATACAAATGTATATGGTGCTGAACTGACATTGATATTGATCACTGTATTAAGCTTTGTTAAGCTTTGTTATTGTGCTTAAGCACTTATGTTGGTTCTGGTGATGTATTCATGCACTAATAAAGGTTCTTGTGACATAATCATGCACTGGTGATGAGTCTAGTGATCTAGTCATTTATTGATGGTGGTTCTTGAGACAGTCATGCACTGATGATGGTTCTGGTGCTGTACTCATGTATTGATGATGGTACTGGTGCAATTTTCTTGTACTATTAATGGTTCTGGTGTCATATTTATGTGCTGATGATGGTTCTGATGATAAATACATTACCACCACCATAATCACTACATGAATTAACTGCCATTGCCATCAGCAGTATATGAATAATAGTACCGTATATACTCATGTATAAGCCAACCCGTGTATAAGCCGACCCCCCTAATTTTGCCACAAAAAACTGGGAAAACTTATTGACTCGCGTATAAGCCTAGGGTGAAAAATGATTATGCCCCCATATGATGCTGCACAGATTATGCCCAATATGCTCCACAGATTATGCCCCCATATGCTCCAGATTATGACCCCATATGCTGCACAATTATGCCCTAGTATGATCCACAGATTATGCCCCCATATGCTCCAGATTATGCCCCCATATGTTCCACAGATTATGCCCCCATATGCTCCAGATTATGCCCCCATATGCTCCAGATTATGCCCCATATGTTCCACAGATTATGCCCCCATATGCTCCAGATTATGCCCCCATATGTTCCACAGATTATGCCCCCATATGCTCCAGATTATGCCCCATATGTTCCACAGATTATGCCCCCATATGCTGCACAATTATGCCCCATATGCTCCATAGTATAGGCCTCATATGCTGCTGCTGCTGCAAAAAAAAAGACATACTCACCTCTCGTGGCTGGGGGCCAGGTGCCGGTGTCCTGAGCAGGCGGTGACACTGGCACGCTATGGGGGACAGGTGCCGGTGTCACGCTCGCTCAGGACCCCGGCACCTGAGATATTTACCTGTCCTCTCTGCACCGCTGCACGCTGCGTCCTCTTCCGGGTCCTCGACAGTAAATGATCAGGCAGGGGGCGCGGCGCGCACTAACGACGTCATCGCGCCCTCTGCCCGATCATTCACAGCCAGAGGAGTCAGACCGAGGGAGCAGCGCAGTGGTGGAATGGGACAGGTAAATATCGCTATACTCACCCCTCCGCCGGCGCGTCCCTGCAGCCTCTCGTCTTCTCCCGGCCCTCTCTGCAGCGCTTCAGTCCTGCAGCGGTCACGTGGTACCGCTCGTTAAAGTCATGAATATGTGCATATTCATGACTTTAAGGAGCGGTACCATGTGACCGCTGCAGGAAGGAGCCGGAGATCGTGGGAGAAGCAGGGGGGCTGCAGAGACCGCGCCGGCGGAGGGGTGAGTATGATCCGACACCCCCACTCCCCCTCCCCCGCCGACCCCCGTATATGACCCACGTATAAACCGAGAGGGGGACTTTCAGCCCTAAAAAATGCGCTGAAAATCTCGGCTTATACACGAGTATATACGGTATATTAGCCTTGTTCCCATATAGTCACAGTGACAAGAAAAAAATGGAAATCTCCATGAAGAACAAGAAAGGCTGCTAGTAATTAGTCATTCAGGCAGGGTCTTCTCACAAGGTATGTCAGCTCAATGGGGTGTTCTTGGAGATTTCCGTTTTCTTCTTGTCACTGTGATAATATATGAACAAGGCTCGGGAGGAGAAGAAATGTTATACTATATTGAAAAAGTTACAGTTATTCCTGAGTTACAATTATTGCTGTAAATTTTCTGTTTTATTTTGGTTGAAATATTCATTGAACATCTGAAAATAAAAGTGTAAAGAGTAGCAACCAATGAGATTGCTTTATCTTTAAAAATGATTATGTTAGGATGGAGGTAAATGTCATTTGGTTTGATCTTCCAGCTTCTGTCTATTTGATGTCTATAGGCAGCTCTGGGAATTGGCAGGAAATATGTTGTGAATATCATCATTCAGTGACTTAAATAGGAAATGTGAAATCCATCAGCTTGCAGTAATTTTGCCAGTCACATTTTTAATCTTGAGCTCCAAGTTTATTACATAATATTGATGGCATCTTCTTTTAGTGATACTGAAAAGGGCAGCTCATATTCATGACACAATGAAGGAAATGTCACCAAATGAGATGATTTCAAACCATACTCATATCATACAGTATACATAAAATAGTACCAAAGATTTCTGAACTGCAGAATGCCAGATTATTAGAATTTTATTTATGGCTATGTCAATGAAAAAAAAGTAAGGCTTTTGGCAACAAAGAAACAGCAACAAATAAGATACAAAATATATCCTTTGGGGCAGGTGTGGAGACACAAGGGTCAATGGGTGCTCTTGTCCGCTGACTGGGCTGTCTTTAGAAAGACTGCATGAACCAGGGCTCATCTCACTGAACGCTTGCACTCCTTCCCCCTAGGCATAATATGAATCCAACAACACAGGGTGAGGGTAAAGGAGTGTGTCAATAATTTAGTAAACCACAAATAGACATTAACATATAGTACAGTTCCAACAAATACACAAGGTAATGCAAATTACAGAGTCTCACACTTCCACTGGCTCTTCAGGATTAGAGCAGCTGCGACTTTGGTGCTTCCAGTGCCGACAGCTCCCACCAGTGGCACCCTACTTTTGACTAACACCCACAGAGAGGAGATAATGTGGATGTTTGTCAAAAGTGGGGTGGGTATGTAGGAAGCTGAGAGACCATTGAGGTACGTGGTCAGGTGACCTGATTGTACTAACCCGGCTTCTCCAAATGTTTCCATGGGGCCATGCTAAATGATTGTTCCAACCTGGCTTCTCTAAATGTCTCCATGGGTTCAGTGATGGTCAATTGAGCAGGTCTGTATTCCTCCAGCTAGGGCCGTGGTGTCACGATCCACATTTGGATCTGTGGCAGATCTCTCTCTGCATACTAAAACCTTTTTCCTTTCAGGCCATAGGGGTTAATCTCAGTCTTTTCGCCCGGTGGCTGCTGGTGTAATTACATTTCTGCTGACTTGTCAGAGGAAGGTGGTTACCACTCCCACCATCCTTTATAAGGTCACCTGAGGTATCAGCTGACTGTTGGTGATATTGTTTCTTTTGGAGACCAACCAAGCTGAGCCAGGAGCTGCTGAGCGCCGTGGTGCTTCTGCTATTTCCCTGTTCTGGTGCCTTACTCTGCTGTGCGGTGCTTTGCTGCAGAGAAAGATAAGTGTTATTTAGTTATTTAACCCCTAGGTGTCTGTCTTTCCTTTTGTTGTTTTGGTTTTATTCACATTATTCCCTGTCTCACCTCCTGGGGAGGGGGTTGGTGGGTTTAGCTCAGAGCTAAACAGAAGACAGGGACAGGTCGTTGGCTTGGGCCTCACTACCTTCAAGTGTACCCCCAAGGTAAGGAAAGTCAGGGCCATTCCTTAGCCTTAGAGGCAGTTCAGGGGCCCCATTTCCTCATCCCCTGTATTTCTACAACTGCCCCGTGACGCGTGGTCTCTTAAGCTGGCATCCTGTAGAAATCTCTCACATCTGTGTTCCTCCAGTTGGAGCCATTGTTTCCTGGCTGCCATCCTGTAGAGTCTCTTTGCAGATGGATAAAGGTTCCTTTTTATCCCCACGTCTGTCCTTTAGGCATTATGCACAGGTCAGGGGGAAGGTGGGATGAGGTCATTTCTCATTGTTTAAGTATTTAATTAATCTGCATAGTTTGTCCTTCCAGGTTAGCAAGATACATGGACTTATACAAAGGGTAATCAACATATTAGCAAATAATGATTGTTCAATCACTCTGCCTTCCTGTCCTCCAAGTATAGCAACACAATAAACTGTAGGAGCTGATATAATATGTAAAGAGCAGCTATTTAACAATTCACAAACATCAATTCAATCTACAACAAGAGTCAACGTTTAGACTCAAAAGAACAATAATCAATGACTTTGGACCTACCGAAGAAAAATACAACTGGCATAATTAAGATTAAATGCTGTATCATCACAGCAGGCATGGAGAACCTCTGGTCTGGGGTGATCTTTTTTTTGGACCCCGGTCAGATGTCTACGGACTGCCATACTAAGGCCGGAAGCTGCGATTTGCCAGCCGCTGTCCTTTTACACTCCTATTGCATAGCGAGCACGCACACTCATCATTCATTACTGAATGCTGCATGTACAGAAAACATTAAACACAATGTCTCCTATGATGTGCTCCAGCCCTAACATCTCCTGTGATGTGATCAAGCCTCCAGCCCCAATGACTCATGTGATGTGCTCCAGCCTCAATGTCTCCTATGATGTGCTCCAGCCCCAATGTCTACCATGCTTTGCTTCAGCCCCAATATCTCCTGTGATTCAGTCCAGCTCCAATGTTTCTTATGATGTACTCCAGCCCCAATTTTCTCCTGTGTTGTGCTTATACCCCAATGTCTTCTGTGATGTTTCAGCATTCAGCACCAATGTCTACAGTAACGTGCTCCAGCCTTCAGCCCTAAAGTCCACTGTAATGTGCTCCAGTCTCCTGCCACAATGTCTCCTGTGATATGCTCCAGCCCCAATGTCTCCCATGCTATACTCCAGCCCCAATGTCTCCTATGATTTTCTGCAACCTCAAAGTTTCCTATAATGTGCTCCAGCCCCAATGTTTCTTATGATATACTCCAGCCCCAATTTCTCCTGTAATGTGCTCATACCCCAATGTCTTCTGTGATGTGCTTCATCCTTCAGCACCAATGTCTCCAGTGATATGCTCCAACCTCCAGCATCGATGACTTCTGTGATGTGCTCCAGATTTCAGCCCGGTGTCTCTTGTGAGGTGCTCCAGCCCTAATGTCTCCTGTGATGTGCTCCAGTTTCAATGTGATATGCTGCAGATTTCAGCTAAAATGTCTCCTGTGATGTCCTCCAACCCCAATGTCTCCTGTCATGTGCTTCAGTCTCCAGCCCCAATGCCTCCACTGATGTTCTCCAGCCTCCAATCCCAATGTCTCCTGTAATGTGCTCCAAATTTTATCACCAATATGTCCTGTGATTAGCTCCAGCCCAAGTGTCTTCTGTGATGTGCTCCAGTCCCAATGTCTCCTGTGATGTGCTCCAGCCTAAAGTTTCAGAGTCTCCTCTGATGTGCACAAGTCACAATATTTCTTGTGATGAGCTTCAGCATGCAGTCCTGTGATGTGTTCCAGCTTTCATCCTTAATGTCTCCTGTGATGTTTTCCACCCTAAAGCTCCTGTGTCTCATGTGATGTGCTTCAGCCCCACTGTTTCTTGTAATGTGCTCTAGCCTCAATATCTCATGTGATATGATGCATCCTCAATGTTTCCTGTGCTGTGCTCCAGCCCAATGTCTTCTGTGAGGTGCTACAGCCCCAATGTCTACTGTGATGTGCTCCAGCCTCTAGCCCAAATGTCTCCTGTGATGTGCTGCTGCCTCCAGCTCCAATGTCTCCTTTGAAGTATATGTTCCAGCCATAATGTCGCCTTTGAACTATATGCTCCAACCCTAAAACTAATGTCTCCCTTAAAATATATGCTCCATCTCAAGCCCCAATATCTTCTTTGAGGTACCTTCTCTAGTCCCAGCATTGCCTGTGATGTATACACTCCAGCTCTAGCATCTCCTGTGTGATGTATATTCTCCTGCCCCCGTGTCGTGTCTTGGGATGAGCAAATGTGCTTGGTTACGCTGATTTCACTCAAGTATCTGGGTGCGTCCATGTTTTTGGAACTTGATGAGCATTGGCTGGTGTTTGGATTTGAAGCTTGAATCCCTGCCCCACATGCTTGGTGCCTGTTACACAACCAATAAACATGCCAGGATTGCCTGCCAGTCACTGCAATGCCGTAGCCATCTTGCTAGTGGCATTACTGTAATTGGCTTGGCTGCATAACCTCATAAGAGGTGATAAAAGAACCTGCATAGCCTTTCACTGCTCAGGGACAGGTGTGCTTGGGGGGAAAGAGCAGTTATCCCGGCCTGTGTGTGCACAGATTAGCTAATCAGAGTCCTCTAGTGTTGATACTGGTGCTAAAGTTGAACTATCATACTAATAGTCCTTCTAAGGTTCTTATCCTGTGCTTGGCTGTTATATCAGATATATTCTGCAATTAGCCTGGAGACAGTTGCAGGAGCAGTGAGAGTGACAGAACACAGCCTTAAGGCACTGTCACACTTAGCGATCGCACCAGCGATCACAACAACGACACGACCTGGCGAGATCGTTGGTGTGATCACTATATGGTCACTAGTTAGCTTCCAAACACAAAGATCTCATCAGAGATCAGCGATATGTATAACGACCTCTGCGGTCGTTGGGAAAACCTAGTCCCGCCTGCGCCGCTGGTAAAGTCGTTCATAAAGGGTGTCACACTCAGCGATTCAGGCTCACCAGCGGGACACCAACGACCAAAAAACGGCTCAGAACGTTCATAAGCGATCAGCGACATCGCAGTGGGGGCCACATCGCCGCTACATGTCACACACAGCGACGTCGCTAACAAGATCGCTGCTGCTTCATAAAATCGCTGAAGCTTTAGCGATCTCGCTTAGTGTGACAGAACCTTTAGATCAGGGCTTAAGGCTTTGCAGTTCATAGCTAAATATATAGCTGCTGCACGTGTCCAAATTCTTTATTTGGGGGTTGAAAAAATTGAATATATTGTCATCCATACAGTTTATCATGCTTAAGTGTTACATTATGGTGGTATATACAGTATAACTAAAAAAAATGTTCAGAAATGTATCTGGGTTGAATTATTTATCCATAGTAAGGATGAGCAAATGTGCTTGGTGATACTCGGATATCACTAGAGTATCTGGGAAATAGGATTTGTTCAGCACTTGGCAAGCATTAGCCAATGCATGAATTTGAAACTTGAATCTACTCCTGGATGTTACTGAAGTGATTGCTCTCCAAATTGTACAGATCATCATGGGACAGTATGGATTCTCTTCACATCATACTGGTTAGGGAAATGGTTATTTATTATTTTTCTTTTCCATGTGATGTGGGCATCAGTGGATTAGGTGTAAAGGTGAATATTATGGTTGCTTATTATTTTATGTTTTTTACAGGTGACACTGATCGTGGGAATTTAACCCCTCTGATGACGCGGTCAGTAGTGACGTGGCATAGAGAAGCATCGCACAGAGAGGGGGCTCCCTGCGCGCTTCATACAGCACATCATGATGGCCTGATGGTCTCCATGGAGACCTACGGCACCAAGATGGCCGCGAGGTACTTCTCGGTCCTGCCGGGAGGTGGCTCGTCAGCGCCTGCTGAGAGCAGGACCTGAGAAGCTTCCTTCCTTGCCTGTCAGATCGCTAATCTGATACTAAGCAGTGCTATGTGTCAGATCAGCGATCTGACATTACATAGTGATGTCCCATCCTAGGACAATATAATAAAGTTAAAAAAAAATTATAATGTGTAAAAATATTTTTTTTAAAAATCCCCAAATAAAGAAAAAAAAGATAAAATATTTTACCAATAAATACTTTTATTTATGTAAATAAAAAAAATAAAAAATAAAAATACACATATTTGTTATTGCCGCATCCGTAATGACCCACTCTTTAAAACTGTCCCACTAGTTAACCCCTTGCAAAAAACAATGCTTTATCATCATACTACCGAACAAAAAGTGCAATAAAACGTGATCAAAAAGATGGATGTAAATAAAAATGTTACCGCTGAAAATGTCGTCTTATCCCACAAAAAACAAGCCACCACACAGCTCCATCAGCAGAAAAATAAAAAAGTTATAGCTCTCAGAATAAAGTGATGCAATAATAATTATTTTTTCTATAAAATTGTTTTTATTATGTAAAATCGCCAAAAACATGAAAAAGATATAAATGAGATATTGCTGTAATCGTCCTGACCCAAAAAATAAAGCTGCCTTACCAATTTTACCACAAGCGGAACGGTATAAAAAAAAAAGCAATTCCTAAATTGCTGGCTTTTGTACATTCTGTCTCCCAAAAATGAGAAAAGAAAATGATCAATAAATGTCATGTGCCCAAAAATGGTACCAATAAAAATGTCAGCTCGTCCCACAAAAAACAAGCCCTCACATGACTCTGTCGGCCAAAATATGAAAAAATTACAGCTCTCAAAATAAGGTGATGCAAAAACTAGTTTTCGCAATAAAAAGTGTCTTTTAGTGTGTGATAGCAGCCTAACATACAAACCCGATATAAATCTGGTATCGCTGTAATCGCACCGACCAGAATAATTCAGTTGCCTAATCACTTATAGCGCATGAGGAATGGTTTAAAAAATAAATAAAACCAATACTTCGCATGCTGTTGCTTTTTTTCATTCTGCCTCCCAAAGATCGCAGTAAGGCTCGGCGAACATTTATCCAGCGCTCTGCGCTGAGCGCTTACACTGGGGTTTCTGTGTAAGTCTCTGAAATACGTGATTCATACAGAACCCCGGCAGAAGATTCCCTATAATGAGGCTGATAGAGTCACTGTGGGTGCCATAGGACCTGTGAACCTTCAGTGTCCATCTTTTTAGGATTGCATAAGTGCCGTCGGCCACAGTTTTGTGCACTTCTGAAAAAAAGGAAACCACAGATTAGAGGCTCAGAAGGAGTCCAGAGTAGTGTTGAGCATTCCGATACTGCAAATATCGGGTATCGGCCGATATTAGCTGTATCGGAATTCCGATTCCGAGTTCCGATATTTTCGTCTTATCGGATACCGGAATCGGGATTGTCACTGTCACTGTCAGTGTCCGTCGGTCGGGTCTGTCAGGAGTCAGCGGCACTTACCCGGCAGAAGATCTCCGGCGGTCACGGGCTGGACTGCTTCATGGCCGCAATCTTCTTTCCCCGGCGGTCACATGCAGTTTCTCGCGATAACTGCAGTGACTGCTGGGTAATCCCGGCCGTAAAGCAGTCAGTCCGATGACGTCACCGCCGGGAAGCAGGTAATCAGCTGTGCTGCGTCGCGATGACAGGCTCTGCCTGTCATTGCGATGTAGCACAGCTGGATCGTCGTGGGACTGTCGTTCTGGACTGCGTCGGACAGGTGGTATACTGTTGGTTTGTTTTTTTTCTTTTTTTACAGGAGATCGATGGCGTCGCAGGAATGAGAGAGTAATAAAATTAATGAAAACTGTGTTGTCTCTTTTATTTCATTAAAATACTTTTTTCTTGCTTTGTCTTTTTTTTATACATTTAATAACTTTGGGATTAATAATGGATCGGTGTCTTATTGACGCCTCTCCATTATTAACCGGGCTTATTGTCACCGTGCAATCAACGGTGACATTAACCCCTTATTACCCCGCTTGCCACCGCTACAGGGCAAGTGGGAAGAGCCGGGTAAAGTGCCACAATTGGCACATCTTTTGATGCGCCAAATGTGGGGCTGCTGTAGCCTGGTATTATCAGGCTGTTGAGGGCCAAAATCCATGGGCCTTGACAGTCTTTTAATACCAGGCCGCAGCAGTCTGCATTTTACTTGGCTGGTTAACAAAAATAGGGGGGATCCCCACGCCGTTTTTTTTTCGAGGGGATCCCCTATTTTTGTTAACCAGCCAAGCTAAGCAGACTGCTGTGGCCTGGTATTATCAGGCTTGCAAGGTCCATGGATATTGGATCCTTACCAGCCTGAAAAACCAGGCCTCAGCGGTCTGCTTCATCTGGTTGGTTAACAAAAATAGGGGGACCCCACGCCAATTTTTTTCGAGGGGATCCCCTATTTTTGTTAATCAGCCAAGATATGCAGACTGCTGTGGCCTGGTATTATCAGGCTGGCAAGGTCCATGGATCTTGGCTCCTTAACAGCCTGAAAATCCAGGCCTCAGCGGTCTGCTTCATCTGGCTGGTTAACAAAAATAGGGGGGACCCCACGCCAATTTTTTTCGAGGGGATCCCCTATTTTTGTTAATCAGCCAAGATATGCAGACTGCCGTGGCCTAGTATTATCAGGCTGGCAAGGTCCATGGATCTTGGCTCCTTAACAGCCTGAAAATCCAGGCCTCAGCGTCTGCTTCATCTGGCTGGTTAACAAAAATAGGGGGGACCCCACGCCATTTTTTTTTCGAAGGGAACCCCTATTTTTGTTAATCAGTTCCCTCTGACGTCACTGATTGTGTCCCTGGCTGACCTGAAGTGAAAGTGGAAAGCAATCAATTAAGCTTTCCACTTAAGGGCCCGTCTCACATAGCGATATCGCTACCGAGATCGCTGCTGAGTCACTAGTTTTGTGACGCAGCAGCGAGCTCACCAGCG
Organism: Oophaga sylvatica; assembly: GCA_033576555.1. Classification (NCBI taxonomy): domain Eukaryota; kingdom Metazoa; phylum Chordata; class Amphibia; order Anura; family Dendrobatidae; genus Oophaga; species Oophaga sylvatica. The sequence continues at coordinate 964,813,366 of JARQOD010000001.1, forward strand.
ATATCGCTGTGTGTGACATTCAGCGACGATCAGCCCCCCTGCCGGGTATCGCTGATCGTCGCTGAAATGTCAGGACCTTTTTTTGATCGCTGGTTTCCCGCTGACAGGCACACATCACTGCGTGTGACAGGCGGGAGACCAGCGATCCGCTGGTAACCAAGGTACACAGCGGGTTTCCAGGCGCGGGGCTGTGCCTAGAAACCCGCTGTGTACCTTGGATACCAGCGCCCTGATGCAGGGAGCTGGTATCCAAGGTACACAGCGGGTTTCCAAGCGCTACGCGGTGCCTGGAAACCCGCTGTGTACCTTGGTTACCAGCGGATCGCTGGTCTCCCGCCTGTCACACGCAGCGATGCGTGCCTGTCAGAGGGAAACCAGCGATCAAAAAAAGGTCCTGACATTTCTGCGACGATCAGCGATACCCGGCAGGGGGGCTGATCGTCGCTGAATGTCACACACAGCGATATCGCTGGTGAGCTCGCTGCTGCGTCACAAAACTAGTGACTCAGCAGCGATCTCGGTAGCGATATCGCTATGTGAGACGGGCCCTTAAGCGATGTTACCCGCAGTGTCGCTGTCCCAGATCGCTGCCTGAGCTGCCTGTTTGGCAGCTCAGCAGCGATCATGTAGCGATACACCAGCGATCCTGACAAGTGCATATCGTTGTCGGGATCGCTGGTGTATCGTTATGTGACACACAGCCTTTACTCTCCTGTCAGGCAGGAGAGGAACTCATTCATTTGGGGTTTACTGTGAGGCTGCAGCATTAGCTGCGGTCCCTGCAGTAAACATTAACCCTTTCTGAAGGATTACACCGTGGGACCTGACTGTGCATGGGATAGGTAAGAATAATTTTGCTTTTTTATTTTATTTTTATTACAGGAAATGGTTTTAGCAGGTAAATAAAATATGGTCAAAAACTGTGTGATTATTTCATTAAACTTCTTTTTTATTAAAGTGTGTGTGTTTGATTTTTCTTTCATACAATAGGATTAATAATTGATAGTTGTCTAATTGACAGCTCTCAATTATTAACCTGGCTTAAAGTGACCTTTCAATTGCAAGGTCATTTTAACCCCTTATTAACCCATTCGCCACCGCTACAGGGCAATGGGAATAGACGGGCAAAGTGCCAGAAAGGGCAAATCTAATTAGAGATTTGCCCTTTCTGGGGTGTCTGGGGGCAGATATTAAGTAGCCGGGGGGGGGGCCAAAAATAATGGTCCCTCTCTGGGCTATTATTATCTGCCCCCACTCACTGGCTTTGTCTGTCTGGTTGCGAAAATAGGGCGGGAGCCCACGCATTTTTTTTCAGCAATTTTACACCTCATATATATATATACATGTCATTGAATTTGTGACACATATATATATATATATATATATATATTTATATTTGTAGTTCATACACTTCTACATAGTATAATAGCCGCTAATTCAATTGCCGGCTTTTGTGAAAATGCAGAACCCGACATGAAATGACACTTGGTGTACATAGGGTTAACCATGTCTTTTCATGTCCTTTGCTATCTAATTTGCACAAACAATTAAATCAGACTATGTGTGCAAAATTTCACACCTGTAGGGGTTAATTAAAGGTGTAAATTCGTAGCAAAAAAGTCCGTTTTTTTTACAACGAATTTACACCTTTAATTAACCCCTACAGGTGTGAAATTTTGCACACATAGTCTGATTTAATTGTTTGTGCAAATCAGATAGCAAACGACATGAAAAGACATGGTTAACCCTATGTACACCAAGTGTCATTTCATGTCGGGTGCTTCTGTCTTTTCACTGAAGCCGGCTTTACCCGGCAATTGAATCAAAGGATATTTTACTATGTAGAAGTGTATAAACTATACATATATGTATATATATATGTCACAATGACATGTATATATATATATATATATGTATTCTATGTGTGTATATTTAGTGTTTACAAGGAAAGAATGGGGTTTTTTTTAGTTGCGATATTTTGTTCCCATAGACTTACATGGGACTTCCGGTATCGGTATCGGGTATCGCCGATTTTTTAGTGATATCGGCGATACCATTCCGATTCCGATACTTTAGGATATCGGAAAGTATCGCTCAACTCTAGTCCAGAGTAACTCTGCTGCCTCACTATAGTGAATGGATTCATCGGGAGTTTCATTTGAATCTTGTCACTTAGACAGTGGTCAGCGTAGAGCGCCGGATAATTGTGATCCCAAACGCTATGTAAAATATTCCCAATAAAAGCTTCCACTCAATCCACAAAAAAAGCAAGTCCCCACTCAGATCTGTCATCTGTTAACGGAAATATAGGGGCTTTTACGTTACTGGTAGCACAAAAGCTCTGGAAAAGCAAAATGGCTCCTCACTCGCAAAAAGAAATTCAGCAAATTCTCTGCTCCCAAATCCAAATGCTCCCCCTCCCTTCTGAGCCCCAGTATGCCTAAACAACATATAGCGCCCACATATTTGGCATTTCTGTAGTGATGAGAGCTCGCCTAATTTACAGGTGCGTGTCTCCAGAAGCACGGGCTGGGAAAAAGTACTGGTGACTGCAACGTACTGGTCACTACAACGGAAGTTTGCAATTTTCACTCAGCAACATCTACTACTGCCTGTTTCTGGAAAACACCCATGCAGTCAAAATCATTATTATTGGTTATAATTTCCAAAATGGGGTCACTTGAGGAGGGATTCTGCTTTTCTATATGGAATCCACAATCTAGTCTAGGAAAATCTGCGTTCCAAAAGGCAAGTAGCGCTCCGTCCCTCCTGAGTCACTCCTTATGGCAAAGTAGTACTGTACAGCCACGAATGGGGTGTTTCTACATTCAGCAGAAATTGTGGGACAAATTCTGTTGCCATTTTTACCAATTTCCCAGTGTGAAAATGTAAAACTTGGAGCTAACACACAATCTTGGTGGAAAAAAAGTAAATTATTTTTTCTTCACATCCCAATGGTATAAAAGTTTGTGACACACCTTTCGTGTCAATATAATCACTGCACCCCTAGATTAATTTATTGAGATGTTTAATTGGTAAAATGGGGTCACTTATGGGAGGGTCTACTGTTCTGGGGCTCTGTCAATGTAACATGTCACCCTCCAACAAGTGCAGCAAAATCTGCACTGTAATATGGCGCTAATTCCCTTCTGAGCTTTGCACTGTGCCACAAAAGTAGTTTTCGACAACATATGGGGTATTGGTGAACTCAGAAAAAAATTGCACAACAAACTTTGGGGTCTATTTTCTCCTTTTAATCTTTTGAAAATTTCTAGCTAAAAAAGATTTTTTGGGGAAAAATGTGATTTTTTTTTTCACAGCTTAAAGTTATAAACTTCTGTGAAGCACCTGGGGTTCAAGGTGCTCAATACACATCTATATAACTTCCCAAAGGGGTCTAGTTTCCCAAATCTTGTCACTTGTGGGGGTTTTCCACTGTTTAGACACATCAGGAGCTCTTCAAACGCTACATGGCATCCGCTAATTATTCCATCAAATTTTGCATTCAAAAAGTCAGTTGGCGCTCCTTCCCTTCCAAGCCCTGCCATGCGCCCAAACATTGGTTTTTTCCCCACATATGGGGTATCAGCGTACTCAAGAGAAATGGCACAACAAATTGTATGGAGCAATTTCTCCTGTTACCCTTATGAAAATGCAAAATATTGAGCTAAATAAGATTTATTTGGGAAAAATGTTATTTTTTATTTCCATGGATCTACGCTATAAACTTCTGTGAAGCACCTGTGGGTTCAAGGTGCTCAATACACATCTGGATAAGTTTCATAAGGGGTCTAGTTTCCAAAATGGTGTCACTTGTGGGAAGTTTCCACTGTTTAGGCACATCAAGGACATTTCAAACGCGACATAGTGTCCTCTAATTATTCCATCAAATTTTACATTCAAAAAGTCAAATGGCACTCCTTCCCTTCCAAGCCCTGCCATGTTCCCAAACAGTAGATTTCTCCCACATATGGGGTATCGACATTCTCAAGAGAAATTGCACAACAAATTTATGGTCCATTTTCTCCTGTAATCCATTGTGAAAGCAAAAAAAATAGGTCTAATGGATAATTTTTGTGAAAGAAAAGTAAATGTTTATTTTTTCCTTACACATTCCAAAAATTCCTGAGAAGCACCTGGAGGGTTAATAAACTTCTTGAATGTGGTTTTGTGCACCTTGAGGGGTGCAGTTTTTAAAATGGTGTCATTTTTGTGTATTTTCTGTCATATAGGCCCCTCAAAGTCACTTCAAGTATGAGGTGGTCCCTAAAGAAAATGATTTTGCAAATTTTGTAAAAATGAGAAATCACTGGAAAACTTTTAACCCTTATAACTTCTTAACAAAAAAAAAATTATGTTTCCAAAATTGTGTTTATGTAAAGCAGATATGTTGGAAATGTTATTAATAGAGTTGAGCGATACTTTCCGATATCCAAAAGTATCGGAATCGGAATGGTATCGCCGATACCCAAAAAATATCGGCGATACCCGATACCGATACCGGAAGTCCAATGTAAGTCTATGGGAACAAAATATCGGAATTAAAAAAACCCCATTCTTGCCTTGTTGGTTAATTGTACATGAAGGAAAACAACAAAGAGTAATGTAGAATGTATTGGGGAGGTTGAGGAGACATTAAAGGCATAGATGTTTAACCCAATCAAATGGAATAGCATAAATATTTTTTTTTTTAAAGATGTTCGGATTGACGAAGAAATTGACAATGTTGTTCACGTTTTTTCTATTTTGGCAAATATGTATATTTCACAACTTCCATGCTCTTCACCTTTTTAACTTTTGACACACTTTCTCCTTCATAATCTTCAGCAGCATCATCTTTTTCATCAAATTATTCTTCATCTTCACCTTCTTTATCTTCTTCTTAAACTTCTTGCTATTCATCTTTTTGTTAACATTACTCATATTCTTCTTATTAAACTATTATTCTTATTCATATTCTACTTCATCTTCTTCATCATATTCTTATTTGTGACAGAGAATCCTGTACTTGTAATCTGTCAAAGTATGAATTTTTCATTCTTCCGTTCTTGCTGTCACAAAAGATTTAAATTACAACAGTATTTGTCCGTGTTCAGTTTAGCCTGCAGCAGCAGCAGGCATTTTCCAGGGGCACCACGAGGAGGAACGGACTCACCCCCATACACTGCTTAGTCTTCTTCTGCTTATAATTTAGAGCATATATTTTTAGATCTCCTGCTTATTGTTCTTGTGTCTCTTGTTCTGTATCTTGTATTTGTAGCACAACCTTGTACCAGCTGATGTTACTGGGACACGGTTACTAAGCAGGAGGTACCTGTGCTCCAAAGCACTACCAAGGACCAGCAGACGTTGCAGGAACTCGGATACCGAGATGGAGGCACCTAGGCCAAAGGCACTGCGGAGAACCAGTTGACGGTACTGGAACTCGGACGGGTAGCAGAAGGTACAAGAGCCAATGCAAGTAATGAGGACCAGCTGACTGTGCTGGAACCCGGAGGGGCAGCAGAAGGAAAAGAGCCAATGGCACAACCGAGGACCAGCTGACGTTACTGGGACACGGTTACTAAGCAGGAGGTACCTATGCTCAAAAGCACTACCAAGGACCAGCAGACGTTGCTGGAACTCGGATACCGAGATGGAGGCACCTAGGGCAAAGGCACTGCGGAGAACCAGCTGACGGTACTGGAACCCGGACGGGTAGCAGAAGGTACCCATGGAAATTTAAGTTGACAGGCCGTGAGCCGGCCGCAGTTACCGAATCCCACAGTACTACAGTGGGTGATTGTCCTATTGTCACAACGGAAACAGCCTTTATTTGCATATCCCGAAGCACACATAGGAAGCACCTAAACTCCAAGCACCATAGAGTCGGCTAACCCGACCGCAACACGACAGGACAACTTATTGGAGGCTAAGTGATGTTTACACTGACAGGAAACAGATGGCGTGCTGTAACCAGTCTGGGCAGGAGTGAGTACCCGTGCCAATGACACTTCCGAGCAACAACTGGCGGTGTTGAAGCCCAGGGATGAGAAGACAACAGGGTGGAGGCAGCATGACTTTTTGCCGTTCACACAGCAGGGGAACAGCTGACATTACTGAACGCCAGTAACACTATAGCTTGTGTATTGGTCTGTGGACACGACACTTCTGAGCAGCAACTGCCAGTGTTGTAGCCCAGGGAGTAGAGTTCAGGTGGTAGAAAGATGAACATAACAGGAGACATGGATAACGTTGCGAACCACTTATTTAATCTGAAAACGGACAGACAAATTCTGGCGAGATCCATGCCTTGTTCATTTTCAGAAAAGTAAGCCGGTCTACATTATCGGAGGATAGTCGCATGCGACGGTCTGTTAGTACACCACCTGCAGCACTAAAGACGGCTCCGATAATACACTGGCAGCAGGGCAAGCCAGCACCTCCAATGCATACTGGCTAAGCTCTGGCCATGTATCCAGCTTAGAGACCCAAAACTTGAATGGGGAAGAGCCATCTGGGAGTACACTGAGAGGGAAAGACATGTAGTCTGTCACCATCTTACGGAAACGTTGCCTCCTGCTGACTGGAGCCGTCTCGGATGGTGTAGACATTTGTGGCGCTGCCGCAAAACTTCGCAACATTTGGAACATACTGGTCTTGCCCTGTGCAGAGGCGCTGCTTGTGCTCCCTCTTGTTGCAGAGCTGTCTCCACTGCCTCGACGCACAGAGCTGCTTTGTAAAGCAGTAGCAGCAGCAGTGCTCTCAGCTGGAATGGAGAACATTATGGATTGCACCAGTGTGTCTTGGTACTCCCGCATTTTACGCTCCCGGTTCAACGGTGTGATGAGGCTTTGTAAGTTGTCCCGGTAGCGAGGGTCTAGGAGGGTGTACACCCAATAATCAGACGTGGTGAGAATGTGGGGATGCGGCGGTCGTTTCTCAGGCACTGCAGCATGAAATCAACCATGTGCTGCAGACTCCCAACTGGCCAACAAACGCTGTCCCCTGCAAGAGGCGTCATCTCTGCCTGCTCTGCATCACCCCACCCTCGCTCTACATACTGACTAGAGCGTTGTGTACCTCCCTCTGGAGCGATGTCTTCCTCCTCCATTGACTCCTCCTCCTCCTCATCCTCCTCACAAAGTGAGCCCAGCCCTTTGTGAGGAACCACGTTGCGCTGACTGTCCAGAAGGTGATGGAATTAGTGACTCCTCATCCTCCACCTCTTCCAAAACCTCATCCCTTAGTGTTTGAATTTTTTTTTGAAGCAGGCAGATAAGGGGGACAGTCAGGCTGACTAGTGCATCATCTGCACTCGCCATCCGCGTTGACTCATCAAACGGACGCAAAACGTGGCAGATGTCCTTCATAGAGGCCCACTCAGTAGTGGTGAAGTGTGAACGGCGCAAATTGCGAGTTGATTGCGCCTGATGCAGCTGATACTCCATTACTGCTGGCTGCTGCTCACACAACCGCTCCAACATATGTAACGTGGAATTCCACCTGGTGGGTACGTCACATATGATGCAATGTTCAGGAAAGCGAAATCTGCGTTGCAGAGCTGCAATGCGCGATCTGGCCATGCTGGAACGTCGCAAGTGAGCGCACTCTAGGCGGACCTTGTGCAGCAGTGCATCAAGATCCGGATAGTCCCTCAAAAAACTCTGCACGACCAAGTTGAGCACATGTGCCAGACATGGTATGTGAGTGAGGTTGCCAAGGCCCAGAGCTGCCACCAGATTTCGGCCATTGTCACACACTACCAAGCCTGGCTGGAGATTCGCTGGCAAAAACCACACGTCGCTCTCCTGCTTGATGGCATTCCAGACCTCCTGCGCTGTGTGGCTTTGATTCCCCATGGAAATTAATTTCAGGACGGCCTGTTGACGTTTGGCCACGGCTGTGCTCATATCGGTCGCATCAGGTAAGCGTTCACGGGTCCATGTGGAGGTAGACCGTGACGGCTCCTGCAGTGATGATTCTGAGGAACTGGAGTAGGAGAAGGAGTCAATGTGGACAGACTGGATTCCTGCAATCCTTGGAGTTGGCAGAACCCGTACAGCGCCACTCGCAAGATCTGTACCCGGCTCCACAACATTGACCCAATGGGCAGTGAGGGAAAGGTATCGTCCCTGGCCATGGGTACTGGTCCACGCATCGGTGGTCAGGTGGACCTTGCTACTGACGGCGTTTAGCAGCGCATGTTTAATTTTTCCCTCAACATGCTTTTGCAGAGCAGGGACGGCTTGCCTGCTGAAATAAAATCGGCTTGGCACATTATATTGTGGGACTGCCAATGCCATAAAGTTCCTGAAACTGTCAGTCTCCACCAGCCTGAATGACAGCATTTCAAGGGACAGGAGTTTTGCAATGCCAGCATTCAGAGCCTGTGCTCGTGGATGGTTTGCCGAGTATGGCCGTCTTTTATCCCATGCCTGTGCTACCGATGGCTGTTTTGTGGCCTGGGAGTGTGAGGATGACAGGGAACTTGCAGCTGTGGGTTTAATAACACTGGGTCTCTGGACAACAGTGACAGAGGTTCTTCCATGGCGATCCTGTGAGGAAGCAGAACCAGCTGTGTGTGAGCTGGAGGAAGAGGCTCCAACACGAGCTGAAGATGTAGGTGCTGCTGTAGGTTGGCCTACATCTCCAGTGTGTCTTTGGAACTCAACCACGTGCTTTGACCGCACATGTTTCCACATATTTGTGGTATTAAGGTTACTGACATTTTTACCTCTTTTTACTTTTTGATTACACAGCTTGCATTTGACATAGCAAATATCATCTGCAAGTGTCAAAAAAGGACCACGCAGTGCAAGTCCTGGGAGCGCCCGTTTTTGCTGTTGGAAGAGAACTGCTAGAACGGGTGCCAAACTGGAGGCTACAGGCAACCGAGTCTGCAGCCTAACTCTCCCTACTGTTTGGACCGCTGGGGCAATCTCTTCCTCAGAGCTGCTACCACCACCTTCCTGTTCCTCACGCCATGTTGGGTCTTGGACCTCATCATCTCCACTACCCTGTTCCAACACCTGCTGCTGTTGGGTGGTCTGGCCAGCACCATGCTCAACAGAAAATGGCACCTGAGTCTCATCATCATCAGATGCGTTGTGCGGTGTGCTGACCATCGGCACTGGCTCACCCGCCTCTTCACATTCAGAGAGACACAGCTGTTGCGCATCACTGCATACTGCCTCTTCTTCACATTCCAGAATGCTGCTTGGCTGGGCCCCTGTTTGCAAGCCAACAGATTCTGAGAACAGAAGCAGAGACTCAGCTGGCTCCAGTTCAGAACTCTCTGACTGCCTGGGCAATTTGGCAGGCGATGAACATACAGATGGTTGTTCAACAGTGCTGTGGTCCTGAGAGGAGGTGGAAGGAATTGAAGTCGATGCATTGGCTGCCATCCAACCAACAACGGCTTCAATTTGTTCTTCCCGCAGCAGGGGGGTACGCTGAGCTCCTACAAAAGTGCGCATAAAGGAACGCTCACGGGGAAAACTGGTGGATGCTGTGTCACTGGGTGTGGCAGCAGCCACAGAATCCCCACGTCCTCTCCCTGCTGGAACTCCACGGCCACGACCACGTGCCTTACTCCCTGCCTTCTTCATCTTGGTAGATTGATAAAGAAAGTCAGAAAAGTTATAAGGCCTAAGTGTGGTTATTCCTCAGAGACTGCAGTGAACACTGAAACACAACTGTCCACAATCTGGGAAAGGCTACTCCTTTGTCTACTTCTATAGTGTTTGCAACCAATGTATTGTATACGGATGGAAGCGCGTCACACTAATAGATTAGATTTTAAATGGAATGGAGCAGAACCAATTGGAGATAAATGAAAAGGATGAGCCACTGAGACACGCTCAGCAGAGTACAAGCAGCAGTGCTTGAACAAGTAACTGGAGCGTGATGTGCACTCAAAAAATAAAAAACACAGACTGAAGTGAACACTGAAACACAACTGTCCACAATCAGGGAAAGGCTACTCCTTTGTCTACTTCTATAGTGTTTGCAACCAATGTATTGTATACGGATGGAAGCGCGTCACACTAATAGATTAGATTTTAAATGGAATGGAGCAGAACCAATTAGAGATAAATGAAAAGGATGAGCCACTGAGACACGCTCAGCAGAGTACAAGCAGCAGTGCTTGAACAAGTAACTGGAGCATGATGTGCACTCAAAAAATAAAAAACACAAACTGAAGTGAACACTGAAACACAACTGTCCACAATCTGGGAAAGGCTACTCCTTTGTCTACTTCTATAGTGTTTGCAACCAATGTATTGTATACGGATGGAAGCGCGTCACACTAATAGATTAGATTTTAAATGGAATGGAGCAGAACCAATTGGAGATAAAAGAAAAGGATGAGCCACTGAGACACGCTCAGCAGAGTACAAGCAGCAGTGCTTGAACAAGTAACTGGAGCGTGATGTGCACTCAAAAAATAAAAAACACAGACTGAAGTGAACACTGAAACACAACTGTCCACAATCTGGGAAAGGCTACTCCTTTGTCTACTTCTATAGTGTTTGCAACCAATGTATTGTATACGGATGGAAGCGCGTCACACTAATAGTTAAATTGCATGGAGCAGCAAGAATTACACTGAAGAAAAAAAAATAGAGTCTGTGAGTGACACGTGCAGATGCCTACAGACAGCGTTGCATGCAGAGCAAACTGCAGCGTCACCTGCACTCACACACACCTTGCACAGAGCTGTTAAAACAACACTGGCAAAAGGAAGCTTTACACAGCGGTTGGTAAACTAGCCTGCCTAAAGCCCAGTACACAAAATCGCAATATCTAACTGTCCCTCAGAGTCAGCAGAGCAGCGTTCTGTCCCTAACTGAGTTCACAGCACAGTGACGCTAAAATGGAGGCGGCGCTTTTTATAGTGCATTCTGACATCATTTCAGCAGCCAATCACAGCCATGCCATTAGTTAAGATGACCGCAGCATTACAGGATGTGCCCACACTTCATAAGATTCCTCATTGGCTGATAAAAATCACAAAGAATTATGGGAACTTCCGATTCCGGTATACGATATAGGAAAATTATCGGAACTAAGTATCGGAATTCCGATAACGCGAATATCGGCCGATACCCGATACTTGCGGTATCGGAATGCTCAACACTAGTTATTAACTATTTTGTCGATATGACTCTATGAATTAAGGGCATAAAATTTAAAAGTTTGAAAATTGCAAAATTTTCAAAATCTTCGCCAAATTTTCATTTTTTTCACACATAAGTGCAAGTCATATTGAAGAAATTGTAATGCTATCATAAAGTACAATATGTCACGAATAGTGTTGAGCATTCCGATACTGCAAATATTGGGTATCAGCCGATATTTGCTGTGTCGGAATTCCAATTCTGAGATCCGATATTTTTTGCATATCGGATACCGGAATCGGACATTGGCAGTAAAGTATATGGGGAGTTCCTGTGTCACAGAACGAAGTACGTGACACAGGAACTTCCCGAAAGTCACGGTCAGTGTCGGTCGGGTCTGTCAGGAGTCAGCAGCACTTACCTGGCAGAAGATCCCTGGTGGTCACGTCCTGGACTCCTTGATGGCAGCCATTACCCTCTCCCTGGCGGTCATGTGCAGCTTCTCGCGATAACTGCACGTGCTGCCAGGTACTGGGTAATCTCGGCCAGCTGTCGCGAGAGTACAGCAGTCCGGATGACATCACCGCCGGGGAATCAGCAATGGTAAGCAGCTCTGCTGTATTTGGATGTCAGGCTCAGCTTGGCATGCAGATGTAGCAGAGCTGGACTCATCGTGGGACACTCGTGATTTTGGACTGCGTCGGACAGGGAGTATTTGTGTTGGTTTGTTATTTTTGTTTTTTACAGGAGATCGATGGCGTCGCAGGATGAGCGTGGAATAAAAAGAATGAAAACTGTGTTGTGTTTTATTTCATTAAAATACTTTTTTCTGGCCGTGTATTTTTTAAAAAATTTTCAACCTTTATGATTAATAATGGATCGGTGTCTTATTGACGCCTCTCCATTATTAACCGGGCTTATTGTCACCGTTCAATCAAAGGTGATATTAACCCCTTATTACCCCGCTTGCCACCGCTACAGGGCAAATGGGAAGAGCCAGGTAAAGTGGCACAATTGTGGGGCTGCTGCAGCCTGGTATTTTTAGGCTGTTGAGGGCCAAAATCCATGGGCCTTGACAGTCTTTTAATACCAGGCCGCAGCAGTCTGCTTTTTACTTGGCTGGTTAACAAAAATAGGGGGGACCCCACGCCATTTTTTTTCGAGGGGATCCCCTATTTTTGTTAATCAGTTCACTTCAGGTCAGCCGGGATTCCCTCTGACGTCACTGATGTGCAAAATTTCACACATGTAGGGGTTAATTAAAGGTGTAAATTCGTAGAAAAAAAGGCGTTTTTTTTTACAATGAATTTACACCTTTAATTAACCCCCACATGTGTGAAATTTTGCACACATACACTCATGTAATTGTTAGTGAAAACTATATATCAAACTGCATGAAATGACATGGTTAACTCTATGTAAACCATGTGTCATTTCATGTCGGGTGGTTCTGTAATTTCACAAAAGCCGGCATTGCCCGGCAATTGAATCAGAGGCTATTTTACTATGTAGAAGTGTATGAACTATAATTATATGTATATATAAAATATGTCACAATGACATGTGTATATATATATATATATATATGTATTCTATGTGTGTATATTTAGTGTTTACAAGGAAAGAAAGGGTTTTTTTTAATTACGATATTTCTGTCCCATTGACTTGAATTAGGTTTTCGGTATCGGAATCGGCGATACCCGATTCTTTTTGAGTATCGGGCCGATCCAATCCGATCCGATATTTCTGGATTTCGGGCAGTATCGCTCAACACTAGTCACAAAAAAATAATCTCAGAATCTCCGGGATCTTTTAAAGCGTTCCAGAGTTATGACATCATAAAGTGACAGTGGTCAGAATTGTAAAAATTGGCCGGGTCAGAAAGGTGAAAACAGGCTAGGTCTCAAAGGGGTTAAATACTCTTTAAAAAATGTTTCCACCTTTGAAATTGGTTCAGTATGACAACTCTCCTGTCGTCCCAAAAAATGTTGTGCATTCCTGTCTTTCAGTATGCTACACTCACAGATGCGACATATTTCTACAGTATTTCATGTTACTTGCAATGCATGTTCTAACCACCAGGTATGCTGTTAGGCCCCATGCACACTTTGCGGATTCACTTGCTTTTTTTCCGCACGGATTTTGCTAAAACCGCAGGTAAACCGCACTGCGGTTTTAGCGCGGATTTACTGCGTTTTTGGCGTGGTTTTTAGTGCGGAATTGCCCTGCGGTTTTACACCTATAATGGAATAGGTGTAAAACCGCAGCGGAATCCGCACAAAGAATTGGCATGCTGCGGTTTTGAAACCGCACCTAATCCGCGCTGAAAATTCCACAGCGTGTGCACAGCTTTTTTTTTCCCCCCTTAACTAACATTGTACTGTACATGGCGTGCGGTTCCGCAGCGGTTCCGCAGCGCAAAAAACGCTGCGAAACCGCATCAAAAACCGCAAAGTGTGCATGGGGCCTTAAAGTAAAAAATGTATATCAAAATCAATACAATGTTGTACAACAACGCCTATGAAGGAAAATATTAATTAATATTAATCTAAATTTTGCATATACGCTTTTGCATAAAATGATGAACCAATATGGGTATAAAATATACACCATGAATCTACTTTTTCCTTTGAAAATATATTTCATAACCTATCTTGCTTGAATTTTATGAAAGCACAATTTTGTAAATGTATATCGGCTTTATCCTTGACTGTAAATAAAGCTGTCTTCGCAAAGTTTGTACATTTAAACATTACAGTCACCCATTAATCACTTTGCTGTTCTTAATTTCTTACAAAGCAAATGCAAGCTAAATTTGTTGCAATAAAATAAGGGCAGAGTGATGAGTTCATCTGGCAAGTAGGCAAGAGGGAGACATTGGGAAAGGTGATTATATTGAGATATTTGAATAGCTAGCCATTAACAATAGCATCCCTATTACCGGGTTTATAATGTTTCTTTTCTGTATCATCCCAAAGGAATAATCGAATTCTCACACTAAGAAAACCATTCACTTGATGTTCAAGACACACACACAACATCATGAAGAAAATACACTATAGTCCACATTTATTCTTTTACATGAATGATGGGGAAAACAGATTTTCATCAATTTTATTAATAGATGATCATTTAAAGGGAATCTGTCACCCCATTTTTGGACTATGAGATGCGACCACCGCCATCAGGGGCTTATCTACAGTATTCTGTAATGCTGTAGATTTGCCCCCGATGTCACCTGAAAGAGAAGAAAAACGAGTTAGATTATACTCACCCAGAGGCGGTCTGCCGTCCGGTCCGGTCCGATGGGCATCGCGGTCCGGTTCGGCGCCTCCAATATTCTAGCGAAGACGTCCTCTTCTTTGAGTCCCATCGCGGCTCCGGTTCGGCGCCTCCCATATTCTAGCGAAGACGTCCTCCTCTTTGTGTCCCATCGCGGCTCCTGCGGAAAAAGCTGAAGATTGCCGAGTGCAGTGAATACCACCAGAAGTTAATGAGCAGCCCCGGAAGCAGATGCGGCCGAGAGACAGCGGGACAGGAGGATGTGTCGCTGGACAGGTAAGTATAATTATAATGTTTATTATTAATTTTATGCTTTGTTTGACAGCCCCCCCACTCCATGACATATCTGTAAAGTCCAAGCTCGGGGTTTTGACGCAAGTTCGCTTCATCTCCAGCCCCGAACTTTACAAAAAAACTCGGGCGAACCCGCCGATCCCGATCATCGGGGGAGAATTCATGCAAATAAAACTGAAAAATTAGTGTTCTGGCAAATGTGAATATTTTGTGAAATTTGTCATGAATTTGATTAGTTTTGAATTGAATCACTCACTGCTGTTGTGAAGTCACCTCCAAAAAAACAATACTTTTTTTAACACCTTTTTGAATATATTCTGGCTAATTTTTGCCATAATTTTTGAAAAATTTGGCAATCAAAATCATTAAGGTTAAATTGGAGAAGATCTTTAGGTGCCTCAATCAAAATTGGTGTATATTAAGTGTTAGAACCAAGTTATCAACTTCCACAATGTAAAATAATCTAAGACGTACCGTATTTTTCGGACCATAAGACGCACTTTTTTCCCAAAAAATTTTTGGGGAAAATGGGGGTGCTTCTTATGGTCACAACATACTTACAAATCCGGTGGCGGTGGTAACGTGGCGGCGGTCCCGATGCAGCCTCCCCCTGCTCTGCGGTGCGATGGTGTCCGGGCTCTGTAGTGACTAAATGCCGGCAGAGTCCCCCATTCAGCACAGAGCCCTGCTGTTGCCACACTACAAAGCCTGGACACCACCACACCGAAGAGCAGAGGGAAGCTGCATCAGGACCGCCTCCACACTACAGAGCCCGGACACCACCGCACCGCATAGCAGAGGGAAGCTGCATCGAGACCGCCGCCACAGGACCGCCGCCCCCGGATTAGTAAGTATAATGCGACCCCCACGGAGCACAGCCACCCCACAGAGCACAGCCACCCCACAGAGCATAGCCACCCCACAGAGCACAGCCACCCCACTGAGCACCCAGCAACACAGAGCTCCACCACCGCACCAGCCTGGACTACCGAACAACCCCTGTGACCACTCCTCTACGTGTGCTGATCCCTTCGCTGGTAAGCTGAATTCGGACTGTAAGACGGACCCCCATTTGACATATTATTTTTTTTCCCTATTTTCCTTCTGAAAATTTGGGGTGCGTTTTATGGTCCAGTGCGTCTTATAGTCCGAAAAATACTGTAATCATACTAATTTGCAAGTCCAAAGATGCACTACATGCGAGCTTCTCAGGACATGTCATCTCCTGATTTCCGTCAGGTAAATAGTCATTATGGAGACCATGTATGGATCAAAAATCACCAATCACATATGTATATTTAAGTACTTATAACTGAAACTAAGATGTAGCTACTGTATCATTAGAATGTCTCAGTAGTACAGGCTGGTTGATAAAATAAAAATAAAGTGTTTATCAAATGTTTATATGAGAATTAATATAATTGTAACTGATTATGTTATGATAAAGTATCACAAGATCACTCATACATTTGTGATAACCAGTTGTGCATGCATGTGAGATCAATTGTCTCCAGTGTAGAGTTCAGTATCAAAGCACTGATTAAAGGGAGCTCCGCTTCCTAGGGATGACATTGTTGTAGATGTTCATTGTAATGTATCCTGCAGTTCCCTGACTGTACAGTTCTGGGACATTACACATTTCATGATCTTTCTTCTCTTATAATTGCCATAGCATAATGACACGTGTTTCCAATCTAATTCAACATGAAAAGGTGCAATGGTTTATTATTTACATCCATGAGTGAATGGGAAATCAATGAGTGAATTGTGAAGTTAGTTTGTAGCTAAAGGTAAGAGGTGGAATGATGGGTATTTCTGTGTTCAGAATATGTTGCATGAGAAAGATTAAATCAAAATTTTCAGCCATTAGCAACAGTTCATTTCATAAAGTTTGATGGTGGAGTTTGAATTTTGGGCCTAACGCAAATTCTTGAAAAATTCTATCAATCGTAATGTACCATATGGGGTCCTATGCATATTACATGTTCATCTACCTAATATCAAAGGTTGGAAGGAAAGGTTTGTGGATAGATTCTGCGCTTGGCGACAGTTAATGAAACATATATCCCAAGATATAAAATTAAATGGTGGTTTATTCTACTCGTTTCAAAGTATAAATGACTTCATCAGGAAAGACCACAAGTATACTTTTCCTTCCATCCTTTGATGTCTGATAGTCAATTGCTGACCCGAGGATCTGCTGCAGATGAAATTCCATTTGACATGCTTTTTGAATATGTCTGGAAGGTGAGTGTAATCTGATTTTACTGCCTATCATACCTTTCGGATAAGACCCTATTTTTGCGCTGATCTCTCTGACTGCTCTGTGATCATCTACCTAATATGACCGGGCATGGATTCTATAGCAGGTCACGTATCACCCCCATCGGATAGGAGAATCTGAGTTTCCCTGCAAAAATTCTGTTTGGCGCCCCTTTCTGTACATAGCTTAAGTGGTTTGAGTTGTCATCATGTGACCACTCATATGCAACTTCCAGACATACAGTACCGTGCCAACTAGCTTCACTTCCTGATTATTCCAATGTTCAGTGAAAAACAACAGCACCTGTTTCAGTGAGAGCATGTGGAAGAGAAGCTAGTTGACATGTTACCATCTGAATGAAAATTGCATATGAGTATTCATATGATGATCGCTGCAAATGGCAAGCAGAGTCAAAAACTGACATTGAGAACACCCTGTTAGCTTTCGGCACGCTAAAATTAAAATTAATGTTCCTAACAAAAATACAGATGCAGTAACCTTTAACTTATCATACGGCACAATATTTTATTAGTTTAGTCATGTATCATCTGACACATTATGAATTGCTTCATGTGAACGGGATCAGAAAAAATATCAGTACATGAATACATCCTGAGAGGCACTTTCTGTACAGAAATACAGCATCAAAAACACTAACAATACAGAATCAGAACCACAATCAATGCAGGACTACACGATCAGAAGCACAATCGGTTTAGGAATTCGTAACCAGATCCCCTATCAGAACATACAGCTCTGGCAAAAATTAAGAGATCACTGCAAAATTTTCAGTTTGTCTGATTTTTTCTTTATAGGTATATTTTTGAGTAAAATGTAAATTGCTCTTTTATTCTATAAACTACTGACAACATGTCTCCGAATTTCCAAGCAATAAATGTTGTATTTATTTTCAGAAAATGAGAAAAGGTCAAAATAACAAAAAAAATGCAGTGCTTGCAGACCTCAAATAATGCTAAAAAACAAGTTCTTAATCATTTAGAAACAACAATACTAATGTTTTAGCTCAGGAAGAGTTCAGAAATCAATATTTTGTGGAACAACCATGATTTTTAATAACAGCTTTCATGCGTCTTGGCATGCTTTCCACCAGTCTTTCACAATACTTTTGGGTAACCTTATGATACTCCTAGTACAAAAATTTAAGCAGTTCTTTGTCTGATGGCTTGTGACTATCCATCTTCCTCTTGATTACATTCCAGAGGTTTTCAATGGGGTTCAGGTCTGGAGATTGGGCTGGCCATGACAGGGATTTGATGTGGTGATCCTTCATCCACACATTGATTGACGTGACAGGAATAATAATTAGTACATGAATATGTAAGGGAGGGACAGGACTGTAGTCGTGACTTGACTTGAATTATTGCAACATCTGTGTCCAGTCTTTTCCCTACAGAAAACTGTACTCTTCTCTTTAGCGTACCTGCATCTCCAAATTCTGCTTTCCCCGGGGCACTTCCCAGGAAACGACGGTCCCTCTTTCAGGTGACTCCACAGTAAAGGAGACACAGTCCAGGATAACTTGAACATTCTCTTTACTTAACATTTTACTCGTTACATCCACAGTTGGCATATCATGGGTTTAACTTGTCTCCTTGTCTTTCCCTGCTTTGCTGTCACTTCTGTGCAGCACACGCCCGGATCGGACTGTCTTAGACTGCTCCCCAGTCCCTTCCAGGCCTGACCTTGCTATAATGACATTTCCTTCTGTCTGTTTCACCCAACACATGAATTCATCAATCACTACGTTTGGTGACCCCTGGTGAAGCATCCGGCCCATCTGTACCGATCCGATTGAAGTTCCAACTCCTTAAATCTCCTTAGTCCAAGCAAACTTCTGCCCTAAAAGCTTTGGCCCAGGCGGTAAGATGCCGCATCTTCCTTCTCTGTACAGACTCACTGGTATGATATACAGTGCTCGTGGGTAACATGGGCTGCAGCACTTGAACGTTGAGTGGCTGCCGACTGTCCGGGCCTATAACCCATGTGGACATTTGGCCTCGTCTGAGCTAACCACCTAGAAAATTCTCACTACTATCCAGCAGCCCCTCCTACATTTAACCCTATATGAACATCGTATCAACTATTCCTAACCATGACCACCAGTATGTCCTCATCTAGTGGCCCACAACAGAACTACACTTATCCAATATATAAGAACTATATGCTAAGGTGCCATCCTTTAGGGTCCCCAGAAGACAGCACCTAAATTTTCCTAAACTGTGCACATATATTATAATAAAGGAACACAATGCATATACAATTATTGTACAAATATACATTAAGAGCACTTAAGGAGGCAGGGCAAGGCAGTAATACTCCTTCACCCCCTTACACTCCTCCTTTTCTTGAACTTGGTCGTCCTTGACTAAGGCACGACACAAAAACATAAAGAGAAAAAAATGCAATAAAACTGACAGTCATTTGGCTTAATGTAAGCCGCATCCAGTAAGTACCGCAGTCCATAGTGCACAGGTAACATTCCTGGTTCCCAGTCCTCCAGGGGTTAGAATAATATGTATTTACATCTCTTGCAAGTGAGACAGCAGTTCAATGAGAGGAGCTCCCCCTTCCTTTGAGGGGATTACAGCCCTTCCAGTGGTCTCTGGTTGAGCAGACAGTCTCTCCTCTTTCCAGCAGAATGGGCACAACAGGCGCAACAACAGCTGGAGTGCCAAGGTTAGCCAATGGCCTAGGCGGTAAGACGCCACATCTTCCTTCCCTGTACAGGTCCACTGGTATGATATACAGTGACCAAGGGTAACATGGGCTGCAGCACATGAATGTTGTGTGGCTGCAGGCTGTCCGGGCTTATAGCCCATGTGGACACTTGGGCACACTGGCCCCATCTGAGCTAACTACCTAGAAACTTCCCACTACTATACAGCAGCCCCTCCTACACTTAACCCTATATGAACATCCTATCAACTATTCCTAACAGTGCCCACTAGTATGCCCCCATCTAGTGGCCCACATCAGAACTACACTTACCCAATGTTTAAGAACTATATAATAAGGTGCCCTCCTTTAGTATCCCAAGAAGACAGCACCTAACTTTCCCTAAACTGTACACATATATTATACTAAAGGAACACAATGCATATACAATTATTGTACATATATAAATTAGGAGCACTTAAGGAGGCAGGGCAAAGCAGTAATACTCCTTCACCCCCTTACAAATACATCGCCAACCATAGTACAGTGATCAATTGCAATGTCAAAAAAGCCCCATATTATGATAACTGTATCACATGATTCTACAACTCCCAGTATGTCCTTTACAATATACAAAATGCTCTTACTAGGGTTGCTGTTCACATCAGACTGTTGACTAAGCAGGAAACACAGTGATAATGTGACATAGTCAAAATAACGAATAAACATTTACATTTACGTCCGCAGCTTGTCTCTGTAGACTAACATGTTCTATGGTTTTCTCCAGTACATCCCAGCATGGTGCCATTACAAATAATAGTGTCACTATGATGCTCCAAAATATGAAAATATCTGTTCTATGCTGTAACTCTGAATAAGTTATTGCTCCTCCTTGTGCTCCCTGCACAAAATATGATCGAAAAACGGAAAAAGTTGCGTTCTAGCTCCAGCATAAAATATTAACAAGTCCTGTTTTAGTTATATGCTAAAACAGCATGTCACCAGGCATAGTAAAAGAGAGAAAAAGCGACTTGTTTCCACCACAACTGCGGTCTTTGTCTTTGAGTTCAGTCATTTTTTCTCTGTCCTTTTTCCATTTAATACATTTGATCAGGATGGAGTTCCATGCACCTGGGGATCCAAGTAGGTATACTGACCACCCTTGTCTTTACAGCATGCTTCCAAAATATGATCCTCACACAGCCCTCTTATGGTACTTGACCTCCACATGGTCTTGTCCTATAAAACATTGCCTCCACACTATTCACTCTTTTAAACTATAATAACTATTGTCCGTCCTTTTATGAGCTATAACAATCACACAGATCTCTCTTATAAGCTGCAGCCACCACATTCTCCACCTTTATTAACTATAATCATCTGTTAACCCATTTTAGCTATAACATCCACAATGTCCCTATCTTAAGTGTAGAGATGAGCAAATATTTCAATATTCATATCGGCTCACAATCACCGAATTTGCAATATTTGTTGATTTAATTGCTGAATATAGCCGAATGACATACACAGCACAAAAGCTAGTGTTTTCCACACTGTGTGACAGCTTGGGAAGTACCGGCATAGCGCTGCTGATCAGTGGTAAAGTTACCGCCGGAAGATCGTTACCACCATCAGAACCCTGTGGGGTCACGCTGTCAGCTGTCGGCGTGACCCCGCAGAGATGCGGTGGCCTGCGGTAAAAAGCTTACCGCAAATCAGCAGGCATCAGCTGACGAGAGACTACTTCTTCCAGCAGCCTGTGTCTACTGTCATTCATAACAGTGACAGCAGGTGCCGCTGATGGTAGAAGTAGTCTCTCTTCAGCCGACATCTGTGCGCAAAGTTTAAAGAAAAAAAACCCTACCGCCATCAGAGCACTGCAGGGTCACTCTGTCAGAAGTCAGTGTGACCCCGCAGAGATACTGTGACACGCAGTGGTGACCCGCGGTAAATAGCTTACCTCAGGTCAGCAGGCACTGGCTGATGAGAGACTACTCCTTCCATCAGGCTACATCTGCTGTCACTGATAACAGTGATAGCAGGAACCGCTGATGGGAGAAGTAGTCTCTCGTCAGCCAGCGCCTATGCTCAAAGTTAAAAAACAAGACATGTAAATAAATTAAATACATATTCAAATAAAAATAAAAACACATTATACTCACCTAACATCAAATCACAGATGCCCTTTTCTCCTATAAAAAATGTAAAATAAAAAAACAACATATACTCACCTTAACTCCCAATCACAGATGCTCATGTCTAAATAAAAAATAATAAACCACAATATGCTCACCTGTGCTCTGTTGTGCACGTAATACCTAGTGTCCCACAGCGATCTCACATGTAGAACAGTCACATCAGGAGATGCGACTGCTCTACCCGGCTGCCGGCGATACACTGACAGGTGTGTCATTGCTCCCACAGTGTAAAGCACTGAGCTACTGTGAGAGAGGTCACACGAGTTCATGATGTACTTTGGTAAACTTTCTCATGCAGTGGTGGTGCCGTAAGTGAGATCGCTGGAGCTCATCAGCTGATGCACTCATGTGACGTCTCTCATCGCAGCTCTGTGCTATACACTGCATGAGCATTTACCTCCTGCGTCAGTGTATAGCCGGCTGCCTTTGAGAGCAGTCACATCAGTGACTGCTCTCAAAGTCATAAAGATCATCGTGGGACATTATAGATTATTATGTTTTCTGCAGACAGCTGAGGAATATTGTGGTTTAATATATTATGCTTGTTGCAGGAGATGCTGGAGTCAGAGGATTAGGAGTTCGGTGAGTATGGTTTAATTTAGATTCAATAAAGGAGTCTGTGTCATTATTTCAAATAAAGGACTTTACTCTAGGTTTCTGTGCTTTTTTTTATAATATAACTATGGGGTTATTAAAGGGGGCATCTTATAGACGCCTCTTCATTACTAATCTGTGGGATTGATATCACCTGACAAATACATCAACCCCCCAACTATTACCCCACTTGCAACCGCTACAGGGCAAGTAGGAAGAGCAAGGCTAAGCACCATATTTGGTATATCATAGATGCATCTTTTTTGGGACAGCTGAGAGCTGATGTTTTTAGTCTGGGAGGAAGCCAATTCCCCCTTTCTAGGCCATTAATTTCAGCCCGCAGCTGTGTGCTTATTCTTTGCTGGTTAGATTTTATAGGGGGAACATATGTCAATTTTTATGGGGTCCCCCTGTAAACTAGCCAGTAAAGTCTAAGTAAACAGCTGTGCGTTGATATTTACAGCCTAGGAACCTTTGTGGCTATTGGCTCCTCCTTCCCAGAATTTTAACATCAGCCCTCAGCCAGCGGCTTTCCCTCTGCTGGTTATGAAAATTATGTGGGAGCAAATAATTTTTTTTAATTTTTTGAGTAAAAATTAACAATGGATGTTTGATTACAGCCTATGTAGATTCAATCTGTTAACGCTCCTACATAGGTTACAGAGTGTGCATGTGAGTATTTGCGTGTGTGCGTGATTGTGCACTTTTGTGTTTACTTACCAGCTTAGTAATGAGGGTGTCTGAATTACAACTTTTCATTCCTAATCCTTGGGCTTGGTGTCAATGTCAGCTGCTGACACCAAGTCCTAATCCCATTACCCTGATGCTACTGCATCAGAATGAAAAAGATGTTGAACCAAGAAATTACATCAAAAACTTTTTTTAAATATCTATATAGTGCAAGCAGGTGTCTGCTGGACAGATGAGACAAAGATGAAGTTTTTTTGTAAAGCACATAATTCTACTGTTTATTGTAAATGGAAGGAGGCTTACAAATAGAAGAAATTACAGTCAAATGTGGTGGAGGTTCAAAGATAGTTTGGGCTGTTTTGCTGCCTGTGGCCCCAGGTGCCATTAAATGTGAAGATTCCCAAAGGATTTTAGGTCCCAATGTAGTGCCCCAGGTCAAAAAGCTGGGTTTGTATAGTAGTAGATCAAGAATCTTCCGGCAGGACAATGACTTCAAACATTGTTCAATAAGCACCCAGAAATATATGGAAACAAAGCACTGGAGAGTTCAGAAGTAGTAATTCCAGCTCCAGTAGCGTAAAGTTTCCCACCAGTACCTCTTACATGCAGAGGCTACAGAGAACCTGTCAATGGACACATTAAAACATTTAATTTTGCCTTTGATAAATTTCTGAGTACAGAACAGCGTAAAAAACATGAAAGGTCAATGAGTGCATGGAAAAAACCTCACCATAGATGAATTGCAGGAAAGAACGGTATTACTATAGAATAAAAAAGGGATGTGAATCGTCCCTGAACATTTTTTTTCATGTACGTGGCAGCAACAAACTCGGGAGCAACGCAAGTAACACTGTGTTAGGGACTGTGGAACGCACCAAATAAATATTTAATAGATGCGTTCGCAGCCCGGGGTCCACCGTTCAGGCAGAGCCTGCTGCTAGTAAGATGACAGGATATGGCGGTTTAAGCGAGCACTGTTACTTCACAGAGTCGCAGACATAGACATTGTGGCACTATATGGTGGTATGAGCGAACTCCATTACACCACAGAGTCGCTGAGGTAGAGACGCAGAGATAGAGACTGTGTCCTGTTAACACCACAGGGGTACACAGATAACTGCTGTGCGGATAGCAGTCCGTGGTCATGCAGTCAGCAACGCAAACAATCAGCTCCTCACCGGAGTAGCCTGTATTCTAGAGGCTATTTCAGCCAAGCCCTGAACACGTGCATACAAAACTCCTCACCGGAGGTGCCGGTATTCTAGGGGCTTATTTCAGCCGACCCCTAACCGCATGCGTGCATGATCACACTGGTGCAAAGCACATAACACAATTGATACTAGCGCATGGCCGAGCGGCCATGCAACCCTTTTATAGCAGCAACTACAAGACCTTCCAGAAAAGGACCAATGAGAAACTGTTTCAGAACACAAGCAGTTTCAGGACCTTCCTGGTGGACCAATAGGAGTTGCTGCAGTGCCTGAGCATGTGACCCCTGATCTCCAATGAGAGATCTTACCTTGGGCATGCTCAGAAGGGGAAACGCATGACTTAGTCCCAAAGACGTCTGCTCGCAGCTGACCAGTACTGGCTACAATAGCAGGTAAACATATTCAGATCATCAAACCAGCTGCATCTGGCTCTGAATATTTTAATTATAAAAAATATTTCTCCATCGTGCTTATGGCCTTTGCAGACGCACAATATAAGTTTATAGCAGTTGATATTGGGGCCTATGGCGGCTCTAAAGACTCTTAGGTTTTTAAAATGTCTGCAATGGGGCGTCATTTATATGGAAACACATTCCAATTTTCACCACCATGACCGCTTCCACAAACCTCTGGACCACCAATGCCATTTGTATGTGTTGGAGATGAATATTTCCAACTCTCGCAACACTTGCTGAAGCCATATGCGAGTAGTGGCTTGACACCAATGAAACGAGTGTTTAATTATCGGTTAACACGAGTGCGGAGAATGGTTGAGTGTGCTTTTGGCATTTCAAAGGGAATCTGTCACCCTAAATTGGCGGGATATTTAAATGATGGCAGTCAGGTCAGATGGGCGGTGTTTTGGGTACTTGCCTTAACATGTTGTTCGCCGCTGTCTCCATTATTTCTGGGAATTGTAGTCGTTGCCCTCCATATAACGCACCTGCGCATTGCAATCTGCGGGCAAAGCATACTGCACGTGTGCAATTTAAGATTGCAATGCGCAGGCGCGTTATATGGAGGGCAACGACTACAATTCCCAGAAATAATGGAGACAGCGGCGAACAACATGTTAAGGCAAGTGCCCAAATCACCGCCCATCTGACCTGACTGCCATCATTTAAATATCCTGCCAATTTAGGGTGACATATTTCCTTTAACATCCAAATGGCGAGTTCTGTTGACCGCTATCAACCTGGAGTCAGAGACTGTGGATGAGGTGGTGAAAGCTTGTGTAGTCCTGCACAATTTTGTCATATGCAAGGAACAGGTTGCAGTGGATGACAATGTGTTTGAAACCACCTTGCGTGATTATGAAAATATTACTTTTCGTAGTCTTGTGGCAGTTTCCAGAATGAGGGACAAATTTGCTGAATACTTTATGTCACCTCAAAGAAGGGTAGAATGGCAGGATGAGATGGTTTGATATGTTTGCCTTTTCATATAATGTATATTGGAGTACCAAACTTCTTGCATTTTTGTGATTATACCATGATTTTTTTCTATTAACTAAAGTATTGTACCTTGTTACCCAAAGTTTTGTATGTTTTGTAACTTTACCCCAAGTTTTGTACATTTTGTGCCTTTACCCAAGTTTTGTATGCTTTGTAACTTTATCCGAAGTTTTGAACGTTTTGTACCTTTTAGACAAAATATTGTAGGTTTTGTACCTTTTACCCAAAGTATTGTACGCTTTGTACCTTTTACCAAAAGTATTGTAACTTATCAATAAATGAAAGACAATAAATATATATTTTTTAAAATATATATTTTTATTTATAACAAAATTATAAATTCATATAATTTGGGGTGGAGATACTACTGGAGGGCCTGACAGGGTGGACCACTTCAATAGTGGAGGAATGGAGACCGGGTTGGGGTTATGATGGATCGGAAGGGGTGGAGAAAACAACAGGATGGGCAGGGAGTGGAAGTACAGATGGTGTAGGTGGGAGCTGGTACGGGGAAGGAAGCTGGTACTGGGAAGGAAGCTGGTAGGTGGAAGGAAACTGTTACGGGGATGGAAGCTGGTATGGGGAAGGAAGCTGGAATGGGAAGAAAGGGGAGGAGAGACAGTGGCTGGAGGGGGAGTAGGTGTGGGAGGAACTACGGGGGCAGGAGAAGGGGCTTGGGAGGTGACCTGTGCTAGAGCAACCTTGCAGGCTTGCATGACATGCATCTGCTGGTCAGGAGATAGCTCCTCCAAGCTTCACTGTGGGAACCAGGCATGTAAAGTCCATCCGTTCACCTTTTCTGCGTCGCACAAAGACATGGTGGTTGGAACCAAAGATCTCAAATTTGGACTCATCAGACCAAAGCACAGATTTCCACTTGTCTAATGTCCATTCCTTGTGTTCTTTAGCCCAAACAAGTCTCTTCTGCTTGTTGCTTGTCGTTAGCAGTGGTTTCCTAGCAGCTATTTTACCATGAAGGCCTGCTGCACAAAATCTCCTCTTAACAGTTGTTGTAGAGATGTGTCTGCTGCTAGAACTCTGTGTGGCATTTACCTGGTCTCTAATCTGAGCTGCTGTAAACCTGCGATTTCTGAGGCTGGTGACTCGGATAAACTTATCCTCAGAAGCAGAGGTGACGCTTGGTCTTCCTTTCCTGGGGCGGTCCTCATGTGAGCCAGTTTCTTTGTAGCGCTTGATGGTTTTTGCAACTGCACTTGGGGACACTTTCAAAGTTTTCCCAATTTTTCGGACTGACTGACCTTCATTTCTTAAAGTAATGATGGCCACTCGTTTTTCTTTTCTTAGCTGCTTTTTTCTTGCCATAATACAAATTCTAACAGTCTATTCAGTAGGACTATCAGCTGTGTATCCACCTGACTTCTGCACAACACAACTGATGGTCCCAACCCCATTTATAAGGCCAGAAATCCCACTTATTAAACCTGACAGGCACACTGGTGAAGTGAAAACCATTTCCGATGACTACCTCTTGAAGCTCATCAAGAGAATGCCATGAGTGTGCAAAGCAGTCATCAAAGCAAAAGGTAGCTACTTTGAAGAACCTAGAATATAAGACATAATTTCAGTTGTTACACACTTTTTTGTTAAGTATATAATTCCACATGTGTTAATTCATAGTTTTGATGCCTTCAGTGTGAATGTGCAATTTTCATAGTCATGAAAATACAGAAAAATCTTTAAATCAGAAGGTGTGTCCAAACTTTTGGTCTGTACTGTATATTATATATATATATATATATATATATATATAAACATATACTATATATATATATAATATATATATATATATATATATATACAAAATAATGTTTGAGGTAGGCCGGTATCATAATCACCCTTAAAAAATGTATAGCGAGGGTACTGTGATGACCCTGTTGATATGATGGTGAGTAAGGAGGAGGAAGACAAAAAACGACAAGATCCTGAAGCATATATCCTTATTTGCATGCGAATAGAGCAGAAAAAAAAAAAACATTGGATTTGAGTTTATGCTTCGCTACTGATATCTGGTGGTGTACAGAAGTCTGGCCCAATCCAGCTCTTGATAAGAGTCAGCCTGTCAGTTTTTTCAGTTGACAGGTGGATGCATCTATCGATTATAATACTTATAGCAGCATTAAAAACCTATTCTGCCAAAACTAAGAGGGCGACTGTCCATCTTGCCCTCCTCCTCGTCCTCCCTCTCCTCCTCATCTTCAGGCCATCCACAATGAACAGATGGGATGATGGTGTTGTGGTTACTACTGTCTGTAGCACAGTCAATCAGTTCCTGTTCCGCCTCCTCATTATAACCCAATCCGCACAGAGAAGATGAAATTAGGCTGGGTTGTGTAGCAATACCCAGTATAGTTTCTTGCTCTATCTCAACTTGATTCACCTGCAAAGCCTCCTCTTTAATTGTGAGCAGTGACCGGTTCAGTAGGCAGAGAAGTGGAATGTTAATTATGGCATCATTGCCACTCACCATCTTGGTCGAGTCCTCAAAGTTTTGGAGAACCGCACAGATGTCAGACACCCATACTCACTCATCAGCTCTTATGTGAATATCGACGTGCATAGTGTAGCTGGTATTCAACTGCTGCCTTCTGCTGCTCACAAAGCCTTGCCAACATATGGAACAGCAGTCAGTAAGTTGGCAGTTGCAAGCACTGCTGTAGCATTGCCATGGTGGCAGCAGCTGTAGCCAACCTGCAGAAATAGGCAGATACACAGCATACTTTCACAAGTAGCTCAGGCAGATAGATATATTTGGAGAAACCGCTGAACCAGTAAGTTGAGCACGTGAGCCAGGCTTGGTATGTGTGCTAGGTTACAAAGCTTCAGAGCTGCCACCAGGTTACAGCCATTGTAACACATGACCATAGCTGGTTGTAGGTACAGGGGTGATAGTCACAGATCAGTCTGGTCTATTAGACTTTTCAAAACCTCTGCGGTGGTGTGTGGTTTGTTATCTATGCAGAGTAGCTTCTACACAGCTTGTAGCTGATTGGCCGAATCAGTGCTGCAGTGCTTCCAGCTTGCGATTGATGTTGACTTTTCTAAGATGGAGGGTCAGGAGGAGGAGGTGCATGAAGTGCTGTAGAAGGTGGGGGCAGTCTTCATTCACCCAGTGGCCGCAATTCTCGTTGTCGGTAGCATGTGTTCCATCCCAGAGTCTGACTGGGTACCTGCTTCCACAATGTTCACCCAGTGTGCCATCAGGGAAATGTAGCGTTCCTGACCACAAGCACTTGTCCAGGTGTCCGTGGTTAAATGGACCTTCCCAGTCATAGAGTTGGTCAAGGCACAACAGATGTTATGGGACATGTACTTGTGTAAGGCGAGGACGGCACACCGACAGAAATAGTGGTGGCTGGGGACCGAATATAGAGGGATGGCCGCCGCCATGAGGTTGTGGAAAAGTTCCTTCTCCACAAGCCTAAATGGCAACATTTCCAGGGCAAGCTGTTGTGAACGTATTGGAGACGACTTCGGAGCTGAAGCTCCCTCTGGTGGTTGCTGAGGGTATTGAACCTATGTGGAACACTAAGAGTCCTACACCTGCAGCTGACGAGTGGTTGTCAGATGGCACTGACTGGCCTGATATAAGTGAGCTGACCTCCCATGATCCTCGCCGGTGATCAATTGTTCTTCCTGGTCTAGGTTGAATTCAGCTTGCTTTTCTGCTGTCTCCTGCTTGCATTCAGATAAGTCTCTTTCAGCTTCTTTTACCGTGGTTTGAATTCCTTGCTTTTTGCTGCATTGCTTTTTGTCTTCAGCCGTGTCCCCTTTGGGGGGCTTTGGCTGCTCTCCATTCGTTTTTTGTATTTGTTCATTTGCTCAATTCTTGTGATATTTTACTGCTGGGTAACTACGTGTCCACACCAGAGATCTGATATAGGTGGTTGAGACCATGTGGTCTCAGTGTATTTGGATTCAGAAGTGTTGGAGTTTTTCCTAGGGTTTTTCTGGGTTGCAGATAGTATTCCCTCCTGTGCTGTCCTAGACAGTTTTGGGCCCCAGCATTTTCTTAATCTATTTTCTGTCTGTGTTCGTATTTTCATCTTGTCTAACCGCCATTATATGTTTGGGGGCTTCCTATTCTTTTGGGGTGTACTCCGGGGCAGTTAGCTTTCCTCTTTCCATCTTCAGGGATAGCTATCTCTCCGGCTGTGACGAGGCATCTAGGACACCGTAAAAACGTACCACGGCTGCTTCTAGTTGTGCGGTTAGTTTAGGGGTCATAGAATCATAGAATCATAGAATCATCGAATGGTAGAGTTGGAAGGGACCTCCTGGGTCATCTGGTCCAACCCCCTGCTCAAAGCAGGATTCTCTAAATCATACCAGACAGATGTCTATCCAGCCTCTGTTTGAAGACTTCCATTGAAGGAGAACTCACCACCTCTTGTGGCAGCCTGTTCCACTCATTGATCACCCTAACTGTCAAAAAGTTTTTTCTAATATCTAATCTGTGTCTCCTCCCATTCAGTTTCATCCCATTGCTTCTAGTCTTTCCTTGCGCAAATGAGAATAAAGATGATCCTTCTACAATGTGACAGCCCTTGAGATATTTGTAGACAGCTATTAAGTCTCCTCTCAGTCTTCTTTTTTGCAAGCTAAACATTCCCAAATCCTGCAACCGTTCCTCATAGGACATGGTTTGCAGACCGGTCACCATTCTGGTGGCTCTTCTCTGAACTTGCTCCAGTTTGTTGATGTCTTTTTTAAAATGTGGTGCCCAAAACTGGACACAGTATTCCAGATGAGGTCTGACCAAAGAGGAGTAGAGGGCAATAATGACCTCACGTGATCTAGACTGTATGCTTCTGTTGATACATCCTAGAATTGCATTTGCCTTTTTTGCTGCTGCATCACACTGTTGACTCATGTTAAGTCTGTGATCAATTATTATACCCAAGTCTTTTTCACATGTGCTGTTACTTAGCCCTATTCCTCCCATTTTGTATATGCTTTTTTCATTTTTATTGCCCAGATGTAGTACTTTGCATTTTTCCCTGTTAAAATCCATTCTGTTAGTTGCTGCCCACTGGGTCTGTAACCTATTAGTTTCCAACCTCTCTGGTGTTAGGTTACCTATGAGGCTTTTTGCTCCTGCCTCCTCAGCTACCATAACATAACAGAATCACCAGCCAAACTGAAAATCTGTGGTACTCAATAAAAGGGAAAAAATAGTAAAAAAAAAAAAAGAAAAAAGGTTGTCAGAGAATTTTTTTTTTTGTCTGTTACATTTTTTCCCTCTTTTTTTTCTCTGGGGGCTGAGGAGGAATTTTTTCTCCAATGGAGGTCAAGCATTTGTCCGATCGTGTGGAGCACCTTGCTGCTGAAGTTTGGAGTATTGCTATCTATCTTGCTGGGTTGCCTGCTGTGGAACCTAGGATCCCTCTGCCGGATTTTTTTTTGGGGGATCGGTCTAAGTTTTTGAATTTTATAAATAACTGTAAGTTGTTTTTTGCTTTGAATCCTAAATCCTCAGGGAACACAACGCTGCAGGTTCAAATTGTCATCCCCCTGTTGCGCGGTGACCCTCAGGATTGGGCCTTTTCCCTGACATCTGGGGATCCTGCTTTGAATGATGTTGATGTGTTTTTTCAGGCTCTGGGGTTACTGTACGATGAACCTAATGTTACTGATCAAGCTAAAAAAAACCTTGTTGGCATTGAATCAGGGTCATGAAGCCGCTGAGCTGTATTGTTAGAAATTCAGAAAGTGGGCAGTCCTTACTAAATGGAATGATGATGCTCTGGCAGCTCTTTTTCAGAAGGGTCTGGCAGAGACTGTAAAGGATGTTATGGTGGGATTCCTTGTCCCTCTTGTCTCAATGACTCTATGTCATTAGCTATTCAAGTTGACAGACGTCTGTGTGAACGTAGAAATATGTGTGAGATTGTGATGCCTTGCAGGCCAGCCCCTGAGCCCATTCAGTGTGATGGAGTAATTTCTGGGGCACAGCGTCATGAATTTCGTAAGCGTAATAAGTTGTGCTACTATTGTGGTGACGCTTCTCATGCTATTTCCGTCTGCCCCAAGCTGGAAATATGTTTTTTCGCGCTCAGTTGTTTTGGGTAGTGTTCAGACTAAATTTCTGTTGACTGTTACCTTGATTTGCTCCATGTCCACATTTTCAGCTCAGGCTTTTGTTGATTCAGGGGCAGCTATAAACCTGATGGATTTTGATTTTGCCAAACGTGGTTTTCCTATGATACCCCTGCAGAAGTCTATTCCTTTGCTGGGCATTGATTCTACCCCCTTGGTGAATAAACCCCAGTTTTCTACCCAGGTGATAATGTGGGTTGACCAGGACCACCAAGAAAATTGCAAATTTTTCGTGTTACATAATTTACATGACATTGTTGTACTGGGTTTTCCTTGGTTACAGACTCACAATCCTAATCTGGATTGGAAATCTGTGTCTGTGGTCAGTTGGGGTTGTCAATGTGTTCGTAATGATACTCCTGTTTTTTCTGCCCCCAGTCTCAAGATGTTTTTTCTGCCTCCCTCCAGTCTCAAGATGTCCCTGACTATTTGACTGATTTTTCTGATGTGTTTAGTGAGAGTAAGTCTGCATCCTTACTGTTAGGGTCTGCGGAACGCACCAAATATATGAGGTAGAGAGGTGCGTTCGCAGCCCGGGGTCCACCGTGCAGGCGGAACCTGCTGCTAGTAAAAATGGCGCGAGAAGCAAACTCTGTTATCCCGCAGAGTCGCCAACATAAACGCCGTAATGCGCTGTGGCAATAAGTGCGAACTCTGTTACTCCACAGAGCCGCTAGAAGGAGAGCCGCAGCGCTATATGGCGATGTGTGCGCACTCACTAGACACAACTGAGTCGCAAAGAAAACACGCTAGGGCGCTGTCTAGCGTTGAAAGCGAACCCTGTTACGTCACAGGGCCGCTGAGAAAAAGCACTGTGTCCTGACAGGCTCTCAGGTACACAGTTAATTGCTAAGCGTACATAAAGCGTGATCATGTGCTAATGTCCTCGCAGGAGTCACCCGCAATCTATGGCGTCTGAACGCCAGACCCTGAATACGGCAATCAAACAAACTCCTCACCGGTTATGCCGGTAATCTAGGGCATCTAGGACACCGACCCTGACCAGCTAGCAAACCAAACTCCTCACCGATTAAGTCGGTATTCTAGTGGCTTATTTCAGCCGGGTCCCTAACCACACACACGCATGACCACACTGGCGCATAGCATACAATGGTTGATATTAGCGCATGGCGACCCAGCCATGCTACCCTTTTATAGCAACAGCTACAGGACCTTCCAGGAACAAGGACCAATGAGAAACTGTTACAAACACATGTAGCTACATGACCTTCCTGGCGGACCAATAGGAGCCGCTGCAGCACCTGAACATGTGACCCCTGATCTCCAATGAGAGATCTCACTCTGGGCATGCTCAGAAGGGAAAACGCAGGACTTTGTCCCAAAGACGTCTGCTCCAGCACTGGCTATAATAGCAGATCCAGGAAAGGCAGCAGCAAGTCACTGCACAGTAGTGGAGTGGGCAAGACGCTTGGACCGACGTCTCTGCTGAGCAGGCTCCACTGCGGCCGGAGATGAATGGGAGACCGCAGCGGGACGGGTTCGAGACTCCCCCTGTGCAGCAGCGGGAAATCGAACCCTAACATTACCCCCTCTCCTAGGGCCCCCCTTCTTTGGGCCTCGCTGTGCTCAAAGGCAGCGATGAGCTGCGGAGCATGAACATGCTCGGCAGCCTCCAGGATCTATCCTCAGGCCCATAAACCCTCAAATCCACCAAATAAAATGTTTTGCCTCGTACCACCTTGCACCCAACAAAGGCGTTCACCTCATGATCATCGGTAGATGAACCCGACGTCCCGGCAGATGACTCGGAAAACCGGGAAATGGCCACGGGTTTCAAGACGACACGTGAAAGGTGTCAGTGATAACAAGGCGAGGCGGAAGGGCTAGGCGGTAAACCACCGGGTTCACCTGCTCAAGAACTTTAAAGGGGCCCAAAAAGCGAGGTGCCAACTTGGTGGACTCTACCCGTAGCCTGATGTTTCGGGCAGAAAGCAACACTAGGTCACCCGGGGCAAATGTAGGAGCGGGGCGCCGATGGGCATCGGCCGAAGACCTCATCCTCTCTTTGGAGGCCTGAATGGCATCCTGAGTGCGGTCCCAAATGTCCCGTGCCTCCACAGCCCAGTCTGCCAACCTGGAATCGGCGGAAGACACGGGCATAGGCACTGGTTCTCGCGGATGCTGACCGTAGTTCAGGAGGAATGGGGTCTGTCCGGTGGAGTCAGCCACAGCATTATTTAGAGCGAACTCAGCCCACGGTAGCAAGGATGCCCAGTCATCCTGCCTGGCAAAGACAAAATGTCGCAAGTATGTGACAAGGTCTGGTTGGCCCTCTCTACCAACCCATTCGTCTCGGGATGGTATGCAGAGGAGAGATTCAACTCAATGCTGAGTAGACGACACAGCTCTCTCCAGAACCGAGACGCAAACTGGGGACCTCGATCACTGACAATTTTGTCTGGCATACCGTGTAGGCGGAAAATATGCCTAATGAACAATGCTGCCAAGGCCCGTGCAGACGGTAACCGTGGTAATGGCACTAAGTGCACCATTTTGGAGAAGTGGTTGGTTATCACCCAGATGATGGTGCAGCCCCGAGACTTGGGTAAGCCCACCACAAAATCCATCCCGACCATCTCCCAAGGCCTGTCTGCCACCGGTAAAGGGAAAAGTAGCCCAGCTGGCCGTTGTCGAGGGGACTTATTCTTGGCGCAGGAAACGCATGCCTGAACGTATTCCCTGACGTCACGGACCATATGTGGCCACCAGTATGTCCTCGCCAGCAACTCAGATGTCCTTTTTGCCTCAAAATGTCCACCCACCCTGGACGAATGTGCCCAAGAGAGTACCTCCGGTCGCAAATTGGTGGGCACAAAAGTCTTGCCCGAAGGCACAGACTCAAGCGAAACCGGGGCCACAGTTCTTAGGCTCTCTGTGGGGACAATCAACTGAGGCTCCTCCACCTGCTCAGAGGACACCACAGAGCGAGAAAGCGCATCGGCCCAAATGTTCTTCTCACCGGAGAGGAAATGGAGGGTGAAATGAAACCGGGAGAAGAACAGGGACCATCTGGCCTGACGAGAATTTAGCCGCTGGGCGGTCTGTAAATAGACCAAATTTTTGTGGTCAGT
This sequence comes from Oophaga sylvatica, assembly GCA_033576555.1. Taxonomy (NCBI): domain Eukaryota; kingdom Metazoa; phylum Chordata; class Amphibia; order Anura; family Dendrobatidae; genus Oophaga; species Oophaga sylvatica. The sequence goes on from JARQOD010000001.1 coordinate 964,848,339, forward strand.
GAAAACTTGAAAGGGAAAGCGAGCCCCCTCCAGGAGATGTCTCCATTCTGAAAAGGCCAACTTCATGGCTAGCAACTCCCTATCCCCAATGGAATATTTCCTCTCCGCTGGTGTGAAGGTCTTGGAAAAGAAGAAACAAGGATGTTCCGACCTTGAGCATCCTTTTGAAAAAGGACTGCTCCAGCACCAACGGACGAGGCATCGACCTCCAATAAAAAAGGCATATCAACCTCGGGGCGATGTAAGAAGGGAGCGCTAGCAAAATGGGACTTAATTGAAGTAAAGGCCTTGGAGACCTCCTCTGACCACAATTTGGGATTGGCTCCCTTCTTGGTGAGGGCTACCAAGGGAGCTACCAAAGTGGAGAAGTGGGGAATAAATTGGCGATAGTAATTAATGAACCCCATAAAGCGCTGCACCGCTTTAAGAGAATGGGGTTCTTGCCAATCCATCACAGCCTGTAGTTTGGCAGGATCCATAGCCAATCCCTGGGCGGAGATGATATAGCCCAGGAAAGGTAAAGACTCCTGCTCAAACATGCATTTCTCCAACTTTGCATAGAGGGAGTTTGCCCGTAACAGGTCGAAGACTTTGCAGACATCCCTCCGGTGAGAGTCAATATCTGGAGAAAAGATGAGAATATCATCCAGATAGACTACTACAGAGGTGGAAAGCATATCCCGGAAGATATCATTGACAAAGTCATGGAAAACGGCTGGGGCATTACAGAGCCCGAAGGGCATCACCAGGTATTCATAATGCCCATCCCTGGTATTAAAAGCCGTCTTCCATTCGTCCCCTTCACGGATGCGAATCAGGTTATAAGCACCACGCAGATCTAATTTAGTAAATACCCTTGCTCCCCGGAGCCTATCAAAGAGCTCAGAGATCAGGGGCAACGGGTACTTATTCTTAACAGTGATGGCGTTAAGACCTCTGTAATCTATACACGGGCGTAATTCTCCACTCTTCTTCTGCACGAAGAAGAACCCCGCTCCTGCTGGTGACACCGACTTCTAATGAACCCTCTTGCCAGATTCTCCTGGATATATTGAGACATAGCCTCCATCTCAGGAAGAGAGAGGGAATAGACCCTTCCCCGAGGAGGTTCTGCTCCAGGCAAGAGGTCAATAGGACAGTCGTAGGGACGATGGGGCGGCAGAGTCTCCGCAGCCTTTTTAGAGAACACGTCTGCATATGACTGATAACACTTGGGAAGAGGAGAAAGATCTGCTGGTATCTCTGTAGTGGTAACCTGGATGCACTCCCTGACACATCTGTCCTTACATGACTCACTCCAACCCAGTATCCTACCGGAGGTCCACTCAATATGAGGGGAGTGGGAACGGAGCCAGGGTACTCCCAGTAGGATTTCGTCTATTCCCTCGGGAAGGACGAGAAGGGAAATAATTTCCTGATGGGAAGGGGGTACACACAAAGTAAGAGGGACAGTCTGATGTGTAATTGGCGAGGGCAATGTCAACCCATTCACTACCCGGACAGTCACTGGTTTGTCGAGCGCTACCAGATGTATTGCGTGGCGATGAGCAAAGGTGGATGACATGAAATTCCCCTCTGCTCCTGAGTCCACACAAAGCTCGACTGTAAGTGTGGAAGAGTCCACAGTGACTGTCCCTTTAAATGTCATCTTGGAGGAAAATGCCGCTGTCTCTAGTGAACCTCCTCCCAGGGCCACTAGACGCGATCGCTTCCCCGATCGCTGTGGACATTTGTTGGCATAGTGTCCTGTCTGCTGACAAAGGTTACAGACCACAGATACTCGGACAACTCGAGACTTAGGTCCTGCACGAGGAACCTCTGTGGCTTTTTGGGATTCGGACACCAGATCGGGAGATTCGAGAGGTGTGGCAAAGGTGGGAGCCAACCGAATCCTCTGCCTACACTGGGCCCGCTCCAACCTCCGCTCGTGAAAACGGAGGTCGATGCGGGTAGATATGGAGATAAGCTTCTCCAGTGTGGTGGGAATCTCCCTGGTAGCCAAAGCGTCTTTAACATGATCAGCCAGTCCTCGACAGTAGACTGGAATGAGTACTTTATCCGACCAGTCTAGCTCTGAGGCCAGAGTCCGAAACTGGACGGAAAACTGAATGACCAAAGACGAACTCTGTGCCAATGCCAGCAGTTGTAGCACCGTATCTTGGGTGACCTGAGGTCCTAAAAAGACCTTTTTAAGAGCCTCCAGGAAACGAGGAGCACTCCGCACCACACAATCGTCGCGCTCCCACAGCGGCGTTGCCCACTCCAACGCTCTGCCCGAGAGTAGAGACAGTACAAAACCCACTTGTGCCTGATTCGTGGGAAACGTGCAGCCAGAAGCTCGAGCTGTATAGAGCACTGACTCACGAATCCCCAACATTGCTTGCTGTCACCAGCAAACTTGTCAGGAAGCGGGAGGTGGGATAATGTAGGGGCAGAGGTGGCAGAGGACAAACTGGCTGCAGCCACGCTAGCAGCCTGAACAGCGACTGCGGTAACATCCAAAGCTGAGGTTGTGCGCTCAAGAGCCGCCAACCTACCCTCCAGCTGCTGGATGTACTGCGGTAGACGCTGGTCATCCGCCATTTTACTAGCCAGACCCTGGCGCTAATATTATGTTAGGGTCTGCGGAACGCACCAAATATATGAGGTAGAGAGGTGCGTTCGCAGCCCGGGGTCCACCGTGCAGGCGGAACCTGCTGTTAGTAAAAATGGCGCGAGAAGCAAACTCTGTTATCCCGCAGAGTCGCCAACATAAACGCCGTAATGCGCTGTGGCAATAAGTGCGAACTCTGTTACTCCACAGAGCCGCTAGAAGGAGAGCCGCAGCTGTTATGTTTCGGTAGCTGAGGAGTGCAGGTAAAAAAGGCAATACACCAGAGCAGTTGGAATCTATGGGATTGCAGTACCCTGACTAACCACCACAACTAGAGGCAGCCGTGGAGCATTCCTACATTGGTCCTAGACGCCTCGTCACAGCCTGAGAAACTAACTACACCTAAAGATAGAAATAGGAAAGCTATCTGCCCCGGAGCAGAACCCCAAAGATAATAGAAAGCCCCCAAACATGTAATGGCGGTTAGACAAGAGGAAATACTGACACAGAAAGAAAATAGAATGAGCAAACGCTGGGGCCCAAACTATCTAAATAGAAAAGGACAGGAAGGGTACTTACTGCAATCCCAGAAAACCCTGAAAAACACCAACTCTACTAATTTCAAAATCACCTGAGATCACACGACCTCTACCACCTAAATTAGCTCTCTGGTGTAACAAAATCAAAACAGCAGCCACTGAAAAAACTGGAAAAAGCAAAAGAACAAAACTCAGTGGCTGAACTAAACTGAGAAGGCAGAAGCCCCCGGAGGGGACCCAGAAGGCCCCAAAGAAGTGCAGGACAAAATGCAAAAATATAGCAACAACACAAAAGAAGAAAAATTCTTATCTGGTAGCAGGAGATGCAGACACGACACAGCAGGCTACAAGGGAAACTGGAATGAAGGATTCAGACCAGAACAATTGATCACCGGCAACCCTGATGGGAAAATGACTCCCTTATATAAGACCAGTCAGTAACACCTGATTCCCAGTCCTCACAATCTTCACTAGTACCGCTTGTAATCACCAGAGGGAGCCTCTGCTCAGAACTCATCTCAAACCCATTCACAACAGTACCCCCCCCTTGAGGAGGGGTCACCGAACCCTCATTTGAGCAACCAGGTCGGTCAGGATGAGTTCTATGATACACACGGATAAGTCTCCTAGCATGGATGTCCGAAGTAAACACCCAAGAATTGTCTTCCTGACCATAACCTCTCCATTTAACCAAATACTGGAGTCTTCGTCTAGAAAAACGAGAATCCAATATTTTCTCAACCACATACTCCAGATTGCCCTCAACCAAAACAGGGTCAGGAGGCACAGTAGCAGGAACCACTGGCTCAACAAACCTCTTCAACAAGGACTTGTGGAACACGTTATGGATCTTAAATGTCCCTGGAAGAAGCAAACGAAAAGAAACAGGATTAATAATCTCCATGATCTTATAAGGTCCAATGAACCTAGGCTTAAATTTAGGAGATGCTACTCTCATAGGAATATTCTTTGAGGACAACCAGACCAAGTCCCCCACTCTAAACCGAGGACCATCAGTCCTATGCCGGTTAGCAAACCGCTGGGCCTTCTCCTGAGAGAGGGACAACCTCTCCACTACCTGGTCCCAAATCTGTTGCATACGCTCAACAACAGAGTCAACACCTGGACAGACAGAAGCTTCCGTCTGTCCTGAAGAAAATCGAGGGTGAAAACCAGAATTACAGAAAAACGGAGACATCAAAGTGGCAGAGCTAGCCCTATTATTAAGAGCAAACTCAGCCAAAGGCAAAAAAGAGACCCAGTCATCCTGATCAGCAGACACAAAGCATCTTAGATAAGTCTCTAATGTCTGGTTTGTTCTCTCAGTTTGACCATTGGTCTGAGGATGAAATGCCGAGGAGAAAGAAAATTGAACACCCAGTTTAGAACAAAAAGTCCTCCAAAATCTGGAAACAAACTGGACTCCTCTGTCAGACACAATGTTCTCAGGAATGCCGTGTAAACGAACCACGTGCTGAAGAAACAACGGCACCAATTCAGAGGAGGAAGGCAACTTAGGTAATGGCACAAGATGTATCATTTTGGAAAACCTATCACAAATTACCCAGATGGTGGTCATTCTCTGAGAAACAGGAAGATCGGAAATGAAATCCATAGAGATATGGGTCCATGGTCTCTTGGGCACAGGCAATGGCATCAACAAACCACTAGAGCGAGAGCAAGGCTTGGAGCGAGAGCAAGTCCCGCAGGACTGCACAAATTCCCTGACATCGCGAGACAAGGTAGGCCACCAAAAGGACTGACTAACCAAGTCTCTGGTACCAAAAATTCCGGGATGCCCAGCCAATGCGGAACAATGAATCTCAGACATCACACTCTTTTTCCATTGGTCCGGGACAAACAATTTTCCAACAGGGCAGCGCTCGGGCCTATCCTCCTGACACCCCTCCAGAGCAAGTCTCAAATTGGGCGAGATGGCGGAAAGAACTACACCCTCTTTCAAAATAACAGAAGGATCAGATAACTCAGGAGAGTCCGCAAGGAAACTCCTCGAGAGGGCATCCGCCTTAACATTCTTAGTGCCAGGAAGAAAGGAAACCACAAAATTAAAACGTGTGAAAAACAAGGCCCACCTGGCCTGTCTAGGATTGAGTCGCTTGGCAGATTCCAGATAGACCAGATTCTTATGGTCCGTAAGGACCACCACCTGATGTTTGGCTCCCTCCAGCCAATGTCTCCACTCTTCAAAAGCCCACTTCATGGCCAATAACTCCCGATTACCCACGTCATAATTACGTTCAGTAGGAGAAAATTTTCGAGAGAAAAAGGCACAAGGGTTACTTTTAGAGGTCTCTGGATCTTTTTGGGACAAAACGGCACCTGCCCCAATTTCAGAGGCATCAACCTCCACCTGAAATGGCAGAGAAACATCAGGCTGCCGTAGAACAGGAGCAGAAGTGAATCTCTGCTTAAGTTCCTGAAATGCAGAGACTGCCTCAGGAGGCCAATTCACCACATCAGAACCCTTTCTGGTCAAATCAGTTAATGGTTTAACAATAACCGAGAAATTACCAATAAATTTACGATAAAAATTGGCAAAACCCAAAAATCTCTGAAGAGCCTTTAATGAAGTAGGTTGGACCCAATCACAGATGGCCTGAACCTTGACCGGGTCCATTTCAATAACAGATGGGGACAAAATGAATCCCAGAAATGAGATCTTCTGTACGCCAAAAAGACACTTTGATCCCTTCACATACAGAGCATTATCCCTCAAAATCTGGAACACAGTCCGAACATGTTTCACATGAGAGTCCCAGTCATTAGAAAAAATCAAGATATCATCCAAATAAACAATCAGAAATTTGTCCACAAAATCCCTGAAAATGTCATTCATGAAGGACTGGAAGACGGAAGGGGCATTAGTGAGCCCAAAGGGCATCACTAGGTACTCAAAATGCCCTTCAGGGGTATTGAATGCCATCTTCCATTCATCCCCGTGCTTAATGCGAATAAGGTTATACGCCCCCCTGAGGTCAAGCTTGGTAAACCAAGTAGCGTTTTTCACCCTGGAAAACAGGTCAAAATCAAGGGTAACGGGTATTGATATTTCACATTAATATTGTTCAAGAGACGATAATCAATACACGGCCTTAATGAACCATCTTTTTTGGCCACAAAGAAAAAACCGGCACCTAAGGGTGAAGAGGATGGTCTGATATGACCCTTCTCCAATGATTCCTTGATATAAGACCGCATAGCGTCATGTTCAGGTACAGACAAGTTAAAAAGGCGACCTTTAGGGAATTTACTACCCGGCACTAATTCAATAGCGCAGTCATAGCTCCTATGGGGAGGTAAGGATGCAGATTTACTTTCGCTAAACACATCAGAAAAATCAAACAAAAAGTCAGGAACATCCTGAGCCTGGGAGGAGGCAGAAAAAACAGGAGTGTTGGTATTAACACATTGGCAGCCCCAACTGGTTACAGGCACAGATTTCCAATCCAAAACAGGATTATGAGACTGTAACCAAGGGAAACCCAGCACGATAATGTCATGCAGATTATATAGAACCAAAAATTTGCAGCACTCCTGGTGATCAGGTTCAACCCTCATTATCACCTGAGTAGAAAACTGGGGTTTATTCTCAGCCAAAGGGGTAGAATCGATCCCCAGTAGGGGAATAGACTTCTGTAGGGGTATCAAGGGAAACCCACAACGTTTAGCAAAATCATAATCCATCAGGTTAATAGCTGCTCCAGAATCAACGAAAGCCTGAGCAGAAAATGAGGACAGAGAGCATATCAGAGTGACAGTTAATAAAAACTTAGTCTGAACACTACCCAAGACAACTGAGCGTGCAAAACGTCTTCCCGCTTAGGGCAGACTGAAATAGCATGAGAGGCATCACCACAGTAGAAACATAACCTATTGCGCTTTCGAAACTCATGACGCTGTGCCCCAGACACCACTCCATCACACTGCATGGGCTCAGAAGCTGGCTCACAAGGCAACACCACTCCACGCATACTTCTCCGCTCACGCAAACGTCTGTCAATTTGAATCGCTAATGACATAGAATCATTGAGACCAGAGGGGACAGGAATCCCACCATAACATCCTTTACATTATCCGACAGACCCTTCCGAAAAGGGCCGCCAAAGCGTCGTCATTCCATTTGGTCAGGACTGCCCACCTACGAATCTCTGACAGTTATAACTCAGCGTCATCAAGCCCCTGATTTAATGCCAACAAGGCTTTTTCAGCTTGATCAGTGACATTAGGCTCATCGTACAATAACCCCAAAGCCTGAAAAAAACGCATCAACATCACTCAAAACAGGATCCCCAGGTATCAGGGAAAAAGCCCAATCCTGAGGATCGCCGCGCAGGAAGAGATGATAATTTGAACCTGCTGCGCTGCGTTTCCTGAGGACTTAGATTTTAAGGCAAAAAACAATTTACAATTATTTTTGAAATTCTGAAACTTAGCTCGATCCCCTAAAAAACAAATCTGGCATGGGGATCCTAGGTTCCACAACAGGCAACCCAGCAAGATAGATAGCAATACTCCGAACCTCAGTGGCAAGCTGATCCACACGCCAGACAACTGTGCAAACTCCGTTGGGAGAAAGATCCCCCCAGCACCCAGAGATACAGAGGGAAAAAAAAAAAAAATGCAACAAACAGAAAAATATCTCTGACAACTCTGACAACCTTTTTTCTATCACAATATTTTTTCCCTTCTGTGAGTACCATACAATTTCAATTTTAGGCCGGTGATACGTTATGTTTCGGTAGCTGAGGAGTGCAGGTAAAAAAGGCAATACACCAGAGCATTGGAATCTATGGGATTGCAGTACACTGACTAACCACCACAACTAGAGGCAGCCGTGGAGCGTTCCTACGTTGGTCCTAGACGCCTCGTCACAGCCTGAGAAACTAACTACACCTAAAGATAGAAATAGGAAAGCTATCTGCCCCGGAGCAGAACCCCAAAGATAATAGAAAGCCCCCAAACATGTAATGGCGGTTAGACAAGAGGAAATACTGACACAGAAAGAAAATAGAATGAGCAAACGCTGGGGCCCAAACTATCTAAATAGAAAAGGACAGGAAGGGTACTTACTGCAATCCCAGAAAACCCTGAAAAACACCAACTCACTAATTTCAAAATCACCTGAGATCACACGACCTCTACCACCTAAATTAGCTCTCTGGTGTAACAAATCAAAACAGCAGCCACTGAAAAAACGGAAAAAGCAAAAGAACAAAACTCAGTGGCTGAACTAAACTGAGAAGGCAGAAGCCCCCGGAGGGGACCCAGAAGGCCCCCAAGAAGTGCAGGACAAAATGCAAAAATATAGCAACAACACAAAAGAAGAAAAATTCTTATCTGGTAGCAGGAGATGCAGACACGACACAGCAGGCTACAAGGGAAACTGGAATGAAGGATTCAGACCAGAACAATTGATCACCGGCAACCCTGATGGGAAAATGACTCCCTTATAAGACCAGTCAGTAACACCTGATTCCCAGTCCTCACAATCTTCACTAGTACCGCTTGTAACCACCAGAGGGAGCCCCTGCTCAGAACTCATCTCAAACCCATTCACAACACGCAGCGCTATATGGCGATGTGTGCGCACTCACTAGACACAACTGAGTCGCAAAGAAAACACGCTAGGGCGCTGTCTAGCGTTGAAAGCGAACCTGTTACGTCACAGGGCCGCTGAGAAAAAGCACTGTGTCCTGACAGGCTCTCAGGTACACAGTTAATTGCTAAGCGTACATAAAGCGTGATCATGTGCTAAAGTCCTCGCGGGAGTCACCCGCAATCTATGGCGTCTGAACGCCAGACCCTGAATACGGCAATCAAACTCCTCACTGGTTATGCGGTAATCTAGGGCATCTAGGACACCGACCCTGACCAGCTAGCAAACCAAACTCCTCACCGATTAAGTCGGTATTCTAGTGGCTTATTTCAGCCGGGTCCCTAACCACACATATGCATGACCACACTGGCGCATAGCATACAATGGTTGATATTAGAGCATGGCGGCCCAGCCATGCTACCCTTTATAGCAACAGCTACAGGACCTTACAGGAACAAGGACCAATGAGAAACTGTTACAAACACATGTAGCTACATGACCTTCCTGGCGGACCAATAGGAGCCGCTGCAGCACCTGAACATGTGACCCCTGATCTCCAATGAGAGATCTCACTCTGGGCATGCTCAGAAGGGAAAACGCAGGACTTTGTCCCAAAGACGTCTGCTCCAGCACTAGCTATAATAGCAGATCCAGGAAAGGCAGCAGCAAGTCACTGCACAGTAGTGGAGTGGGCAAGACGCTTGGACCGACGTCTCTGCTGAGCAGGCTCCACTGCGGCTGGAGATGAATGGGAGACCGCAGCGGGACAGGTTCGAGACCCCCCCCTGTGCAGCAGCAGGAAATCGAACCCTAACACTTACCTCCTCATAGGAGTTATGATTGCGCTATGATTTAGTACCCGGTTGTAAATTTCCCAAGGGTCGGCTCTTTAATTTATCTGTACCTGAGCATGAGGCTATGCGATCTTATATGAAAGAGTCTTTAGAGAAGGGTCATATCAGACCATCCTCTTCCCCCTGGGCGCCGGCTTTTTCTTTGTGGCCAAGAAGGATGGCTCATTGAGGCCGTGTATTGATTATCGACTCCTGAATAAGATCACTGTTAAATATCAATATCCGTTACCCTTGATTTCTGACCTATTTTCCAGAGTGAAGGGTGCTTGTTGTTACTAAGCTTGACCTCAGGGGGGCGTATAATCTTATTCGCATCAAGCACAGAGATGAATGGAAGATGGCGTTTAATACCCCAGAGGGGCATTTTGAGTACCTAGTGATGCCTTTTGGGCTCACTAATGCCCCTTCCATCTTCCAATTCTTTATGAACTATATTTTTCGGATTTCGTGGATAAATTTCTGATTGTTTATTTGGACAATATCTTGATTTTTTCCAATGACTGGGATTCTCATGTGGAACATGTTTGGACTGTATTCCGGATTTTGAGAGAAAACGCATTGTATGTGAAGGGATCAAAATGTCTGTTTGGCGTACAGAAGGTTTAATTTCTGGGATTCATTTTGTCTCCGTCTGTTATTGAAATGGACCCGGTCAAAGTTCAGGCCATTTGTGATTGGGTTCAACCCACTACATTGAAGGCTCTTCAGAGATTTTGGGTTTTGCTAATTTTATCGTAAATTTATAGCTAATTTCTCTGGTATTGTGAAACCACTGACTGATTTGACCAAGAAGGGTTTGATGTAGTGAGTTGTTCTCCTGAGGCAGTTTCTGCGTTTCAGGAGATTAAGCAGAGATTCACTTCTGCTCTGTTCTGCGCCAACCTGATGTTTCTCTACCATTTCAGATGGAGGTTGATGATTCTGAGATTTGTGCAGGAGCCGTTTTGTCCCAAAGGGATCCGGAGACCTCTAAGAGTAACCCTTGTGCCTTTTTCTCTTGAAAATTTTCCCCAGCAGAACTTAACTATGATGTGAGTAATTGGGAGTTATTGGCCATGAAGTGGGCTTTTGAGGAGTGGAGACATTGGCTGGACGGAGCCAAGCATCAGGTGGTGGTCCTCACGGATCATAAGAACCTGGTTTATCTTGAATCAGCCAAGAGACTTAATCCTAGTCAGGTCAGGTGGGCCTTGTTTTTCACACGTTTTAATTTTGTGGTCTCTTTTCTCCCGGGCACTAAGAATGTTAAGGCGAATACCCTCTCGAGGAGTTTCTTCCTGGATTATCCTGAGGTTACTGAGCCTGCTGTCATTCTGAAGGAGGGTGGGTTCTTTCCGCTATCTCGCCCAATTTGAGACTGGCTTTAGAGAAATTTCAGGAAGATAAACCTGAATGTTGCCCTGCTGGGAAATTGTTCGTCCCAGACCAGTGGAGGTAGTATGTGATGTCTGAGATTCATTGCTCCGCGTTGGCTGGTTATCCCGGGATTTTTGGTACCAGAGACTTGGTGAGTCGGTCCTTTTGGTGGCAAACTTTGTCTCGTGACGTCAGAGACTTTGTGCAGTCCTGTGGGACTTGCTCTCGTTCCAAGCCTTGCTCTCATTCTAGTGGTTTTTTAATGCCATTACCTGTACCCAAGAGGCCATGGACCCATATTTCTATGGATTTTATTTCCGACCTTCCTGTCTCTTAGAGAATGACCGTTATCTAGGTAATCTGTGATAGGTTTTCCAAGATGATACATCTTGTGCCATTACCTAAGTTGCCTTCCTCCTCCGAATTGGTGCCTTTGTTCTTTCTGACCGTAGTTCAGTTACATGGCATTCCTGAGAATATTGTGTCTGACAGGAGAACAGTTTGTTTCCAGATTTTGGAGGACATTTTGTTCTAAACTTGGTGTTCAGTTATCTTTCTCCTCTGCATTTCACCCTCAGACCAATGGACAAACCGAGAGAACAAACCAGACCTTGGAGACTTATTTGAGATGTTTTGTGTCTGCTGATCAAGATGAATGGGTCTCTTTTTGACTTTGGCTGAGTTTGCTCTTAATAATAGGGCTAGCTCTGCCACCTTGGTGTCTCCATTTTTCTGCAATTCTGGGTTTCACCCTCGATTTTCTTCAGGACAGTCGGAGGCTTCTGTCTGTCCGGGTGTTGACTCTATTGTGCAGCGTATGCAGTAGATTTGGGACCAGGTAGTGGAGAGATTGTCTCTCTCTCAAGAGAAGGCCCAGCGGTTTGCCAACCGGCATAGGACTGATGGTCCTCGCTTTAAAGTGGGGGACTTGGTTTAGTTGTCCTCAAGAAATATCCCTATGAAGGTTGCATCTCCAAAATTTAAGCCAAGGTTCATTGGACCTTATAAGATCATGGAAATTATTAATCCTGCTTCCTTCCGTTTGCTTCTTCCAGGGACATTTAAGATCCATAACGTGTTCCACAAGTCCTTATTGAAGAGGTTTATCGAGCCAGTGGTTCCTATGGCTGCGCCTCCTGATCCTGTTTTGGTTGAGGGCAATTTGGAGTATGTGGTTGAGAAAATATTGGATTCTCGTTTTGCTAGACGGAAACTCCAGTATTTGGTTAAGTGGAGAGGTTATGGTCAGGAGGACAATTCTTGGTGTTTGCTTCAGACATCCATGCTGGGAGACTTATCCGTGCCTATCATCGAGCTCATCCTGATCGGCCTGGTTGCGCAGGTGAGGGTTCGGTGACCCCTCCTCAAGAGGGGGTACTGTTGTGAATACCTTGGAGGCGACTTCTGAGCTGGGGCTCCCTCTGGTGGTTGCTGAGGGTATTGAACTAATTATTGAATGGCCTTCAGCTGGCTCTGAATGGTATGATATAAGTGACCTGAGTTCCCAGCAGCCTTGCCGGTAATCAATTGTTCCTCCTGCTCTTGCTTGGAGCACACCTTGCTTTACTGCTCTCATTCAGATAAGTGTTTTGCTTTTTTTTTTTCCTCTGTTGTATTTTCACTGTTGGTTTTCTGCTTGCAGTGGACTGCAGCCTGGTCCCCTTTTGGGGTCTTGCGCTGAAATTGTGCTCATTGTGTGTTTGCATTTTTGCTTTGTTCCTTTGTTCCTTTGTCACTTTTTATTTGCTATGTTGCTGTGTGTTACACCAGAGATCTGTTAATCAGAAGTGTTGGCATTTTTGTCAGGGTTTTTTGGGTTGCAGTCAGAATTCTTTCCTATACTTTTCTGTTATGTTTTGGTAGCTGAGGAGAGCAGGCAAAAAAGGCAATACACCAGAGAGGTTGGGATCTACTGGATTGCAGTACCCTGACTAACCACCACAACTAAAGGCAGCCGTGGAGCATTCCTACGTTGGTCCTAGACGCCTTGTCACAGCCTGAGAGGCTAACTACACCTAAAGATAGAAAGAGGAAAGCTATCTGCCCCGGAGCAGATCCCCAAAGAACATAGGAAGCCCCCAAACATGTAATGGCGGTTAGACAAGAGGAAATACAGACACAGACAGAAAATAGTATGAGCAAACGCTGGGGCCCAATCTGCCTGGACAGAAAACGATAGGAAGGATACTTACTGCAATCCAAAAAAAACCCTAAAAAAATCCAACGCTACTAATTGCAAAAACACCTGAGATCACACGACCTCTACCACCTAAATTTGTTCTCTGGTGTAACAAAACTAAGCCGCAGCCACAGAAAAACTGGAAAAGGAAAATGAACAAACAACAGTGGCTCCAGAGGAACCGAGAGGCACCCAAGCCCCCCGAGGAGGGGAACCTGGCCAACCTCACAGAAATGCAGAGAAAATTGCAAATGGCAAGCACAAAAACAAAAAACAGAAAATATCTTATCTGAGAGCAGGAGAAGAGGCAAGACTCAGCAAGCTTCCAAGTGAACCAGGAAACAACATTGAGACAGGAACAATTGATCACCGGCAACCATGATGGGAGGAAACCTCCCTTATATCCAGCCAGTCCGTGATTCCTGATTGCCAATCCTCATTGAATGGTTCAGTACCGTTTGTAACCACCAGAGGGAGCTTCTGCTCAGAATTCATTTCTAAAACATTCATAACACTTTTCTATCTAGACAGATTGGGCCTCAGCATTTGCTCATTCTATTTTCTGTCTGTGTTCGTGTTTTCTTCTTGTCTAACCGCCATTACATGTTCGGGGGCTTCCTATTTCTTTGGGGATTCTGCTCCGGGGCAGATAGCATTCATCTTTGTGCCTTTAGGTGTAGCTATCTCTCCGGCTGTGACGAGGCGTCTAGGATCACCGTAGGTAATGCTCCACGGCTACTTCTAGTGTGGCTGTTAGTTTAGGTTACTGCAATCCAATAGTTTCCAGCCTCTCTGGTGTACTGCTCTTTGGCTTTTTTTTGCAGTTTCTCCTCAGCTACCGAAACATAACAGTATTCTTTCCTGTGCTGTCCTATCTAGACAGTTTTGGGCCCCAGCATTTGCTCAATCTATTTTCTGTCTGTGTTCGTATTTTCATCTTGTCTAACCGCCATTATATGTTTGGGGGCTTCTTACTCTTTTGAGGTCTACTCCGGGGCAGTTAGCTTTCCTCTTTCCATCTTCAGGGATAGCCATCTCCGGCTGTGACGAGGCGTCTAGGACACCGTAGGAACGTCCCACGGTTGCTTCTAGTTGTGCGGTTAGTTTAGGGGTCTGCAACCTATTAGTTTCCAACCTCTCTGGTGTTAGGCTGCCTATGCGGTTTTTTGCTCCTGCCTCCTCAGCTACCATAACATAACAGCAAGTCATCTGGAAATGTGGCCATTTAGCATTGTGCTGAGTGGTTGTGTATTTATGCTTGTGTTCCAAGAACTGTGGCAGGGATAACTGAATTCTGCGCTGGGACAAGGACGTGATTACTGATGGTGATTGCAAGAGTGCAACGACAGGTGCAGGGTGGGAGGCATCTTTGCCTATGTCATGGACAGGGAGCTGGTGTACCCATAGAACAGGGAAGATGCAGTGGTGTCACTTGCATTCACTGTTTCTGGACCCTGGCGCTCATCCCAAGTAGTCGTGTGCTTTGGTTGCATCTGCTTGAGCATGCTAATGGTGGTAAGACTGGTAATTGGGCTGATCCTTCTGTCTACAAAGCACCAATAATGCGAGACAGGTACTCAAGCTCCTTCTAGAATATTCAGGAAATACTCGCCGAGTAATGAGCATCCCGTGCACTCTGATACTCAAGCAATTAACGAGTAGTGACAAGCACGCTTGCTCATCACCAAATTTTATGCTCTTTTGTCCACACTGTGCAACATAATCAAAAAGTTTACAACCCATGGCACTGTAGCTTATCTCCCTGGGGGTAGATGGTGGAGAAATATTGATATAAGGTTGCAACGCAGGACAGTCTTGATAATGACTAAGCAGTGCCAATTACGTTCCAAAGAAATTCAATCTATCTCCAAGGCATTTGAATGAAATTAAATGCTATGACAGGAGACACAGGGGGAACCCATTGCTGACATATAGAGACATAGAAAAGATAGGCAGCAGTTTAACCAACTGTACATGGGTAAGCCAATATCGTTCTGCCCAAGATAGAGTTTTTTGGTAAAGAACATCATTCTACTGTTTACCGAAAATGAAATGAGTCATACAAAGAAAAGAACATAGTACCTACAGCCAAATATGATGGAGGTTAAAATATTTTTTGCAGTTGTTTTGCTGCCTTTGGCACTTGGTGCCTTGACTGTGTACAAGGAATCATGAAATTTGAAGATTACCAAAGTACGTAGGGTCACAATGTAGTGTTGTGTGTCAGAATGCTGGGTTTGTGTCATAGGTCATGGGTCTTCAAGCAGGACAAAGACTCCAAACATACTTCAAGAAACACCCAGAAATGAATGGAAACAAGGTGCTGGAGAGTTCTGAAGTAGCAAGCAATGAGTTTGGATCTAATTCCCATTAAACACTTGTGGAGAGATCTTAAAATTACTGTTAGGTGAAGGCATCTATCAAATATGAGAGACCTGGAGCAGTTTGCAAAAAAAGAGTGGTCCCAAATTCCAGCTGAGAGGTGCAACAAGCTTGTTGATAGTTATAGGACCAGATCAATTGAGATTATTTGTTCCAAAGGGTGTGCAATCAAATATTAAGTTGAGAGTGGCAACAATTGTTAGGCACCAGGAATTTCCCTCTGCACAGGATGGATCCCAAGCCTTGTCTTCTCCTGTGATCTCCCATTCAGTCTCAACCGCAGTAGATGCCGCTCAGCAAAGACGTCAGTCTCAGCATCTTGCTCAGACTTGGGCTGTGCGGGTCGCTACTGCTGCCTCTCCAGGTTCAGCTATGGTAACTAACATCAGACAGTGGAGAACACTCATTCCTGAGCCTAAGTCCAGGATTCACTCTACTGAGCATGCTCGTGAGATGGCGACTTCTCATTGATGGTCGGTTGTCAGCTACTCAGGTCCCGCGCCAGCTCTGGATTGGTCTGCGAACAAGGTCCTATCTAACTGGACTTAGGCGCAGTCTATAAAAGGATCTTTGAGGCGCCCCTTGGCGCGCTATGATTATTTACACTCTAATATTGCTGTTTGTGTGTTGGTTGGACAGTTACCACCCTGGATGCAAGTGTGCTGGTATTGGCACTGCGTATTTGGTTCTCTTCATGCAGTGTAGGGTGGGAATTCCGCTTGAGCCTAACACCAGCATCGCATGTGCATGTTTCACAGACCGTGAGACAGGGCAGGATTAATCAACAGCATGGTGGGGGTGAGTTTAGGGACCCCAACTAGCGTCATTATCTGTTATACTCCTGTGACATCTAACAGGGTATAGCTCCGAGTGCTCTTTCTTTGTACTGCTCTGTGGAGCAACCTACCAGGTACTTTGCACTTTGAACTCCGAGTTTGTTCGGTGCTTGCACGCAGCATCGCTCCGCCATTGTCTCTAGCTGCGGTTCCTCCATCACCGCACGGTGGACCCCGGGATGCGATTGCACCTTCTCTTAACTTATATTTGGTGCGATCCGCAAAACTTTACAACAATTTTGTCAGGACCATTTTGGGGGTTCTATGTGAAATTATGTCCAATTAGCCTTTCTTCCACTTTTTTAGCTGTTAAAATACACACAAAGGAAATAATCATGTGTATAACAAAACATGTGCAATTACAATAATTTTCTGGGAGAAATACTTCATTTTCAGGAACAATTTCAAGGTTGCCAACACTTTCAGTCATGACTGCATATGGATAGTCCAGCAACAGAAACTTAGGACACATACCTTTTTATTTCATCATATTATAAACGTAACGGTCTTATGAAAGGCTTACAAAAGAAATTATAGATAGGATAGGAGTACATTTATTTTGTACACTTCTATTTTTAATGTGGAGACTGGCAGGAAACATTTGATGTGCCAGACAGATTTTTCCTTAATATTTAATTAGATTTCATGTTGCACATTTTAAGGGGTTTGCAGATAGTTTTTTTCATACTTAACACACTTTTTACATGGCTGTAAGCAATGTGGTTGACCTTTCCTATTTATACCTAACATATTTTCTCTTTGATTAAATGTAATTATCTTAAACAGTTGATCATTACACCTAAGTTGCAAGGAATCTAATGAAGAGGTATATAATATTATCAGTGGAGAATTATAAATGCAGTGTAGCATTCGTTATTAAAAATGTCGTATATCATGTTTATATTAATGTCCTCTCTGAATAATTAGATTACTATTACTGTAATATAATTTACTCTAATTACATATCCCATGCTTTTGGATTCTGACATTATTAAACTCTTTCAAAGTGGATCATGGATAATTTCAATTTTGCCGTGAACTATGCAGGTTTTTCATTTCCTATTTTAGCTTCGAGCAAATAATATAATGGCAGAGGTGATGATGATTATAATCATAACAGTAATAATAAATACTATTATTATTATTATTATTATTGCTGTTATTATTAATAATATTAATAGGAGTACTATTAGCAGTTCATCCTCTTTATGACCACCTTATCTCCTCATGTTTGCATGAGGTTCCTCTCGATACTTTGGTTTCCCATATACAGTTAGGTCCATATATATTTGGACAGAGACAACATTTATCTAATTTTGGTTCTAGACATTACCACAATGAATTTGAAACAAAACAATTCAGATGCAGTTGAAGTCCAGACTTTCAGCTTTCATTTGAGGGTATCCACATTAAAATTGGATGAAGGGTTTAGGAGTTTCAGCTCCTTAACATGTGCCACCCTGTTTTTAAAGGGACCAAAAGTAATTGGACAAATGACTCCAAGTCTATTTCATGGACAGGTGTTGGCAATCCCTTTGTTATGTCATTCTCAATTAAGCAGATGAAAGGGCCGGAGTTGATTTGAGGTGTGGTGTTTGCATTTGGAAGGTTTTGCTGTGAAGGAAACATGCAGTCACAGGAGCTCTCCATGCAGGTGAAACAAGCCATCCTTAAGCTGCAAGAACAGAAAAAAACCCATCCAAGAAATTGCTACAACATTAGAAGTGGCAAAATCTACAATTTGGTACATCCTGAGAAAGAAAGAAAGCACTGGTGAACTCATCAATCCAAAAAGACCTGGAGCCCACGGAAGACAACAGTGGTGGATGATCGCCGCATACTTTCTTTGGTGAAGAAGAACCCGTTCACAACATCAACTGAAGTCCAGAACACTCTCAGTGAAGTAGGTGTATCTGTCTCTAAGTCAACAGTAAAGAGAAGACTCCATGAAAGTAAATACAAAGGGTTCACATCTAGATGCAAACCATTCATCAATTCCAAAAATAGACAGGCCAGAGTTAAATTTGCTGAAAAACACCTCCAGAAGCCAGCTCAGTTCTGGAAAAGTATTCTATGGACAGATGAGACAAAGATCAACCTGTACCAGAATGATGGGAAGCCAAAAGTTTGGAGAAGAAAGGGAACGGCACATGATCCAAGGCACACCACATCCTCTGTAAAACATGGTGGAGGCAACGTGATGGCATGGGCATGCATGGCTTTCAATGGCACTGGGCCACTTGTGTTTATTGATGACATAACAGCAGACAAGAGTAGCCGGATGAATTCTGAAGTGTACCGGGATATACTTTCAGCCCAGATTCAGCCAAATGCTGCAAACTTGATTGGACGGCGCTTCATAGTACAGATGGATAATGACCCCAAGCATACAGCCAAAGCTACACAGGAGTTCATGAGTGCAAAAAAGTGGAACATTCTTCAATGGCCAAGTCAATCACCAGATCTTAACCCAATTGAGCATGCATTTCACTTGCTCAAATCCAGACTTAAGAGGGAAAGACCCACAAACAAGCAAGACCTGAAGGCTGCGGCTGTAAAGGCCTGGCAAAGAATTAAGAAGGAGGAAACCCAGCGTTTGGTGATGTCATGGGTTCCAGACTTAAGGCAGTGATTGCCTCCAAAGGATTCGCCACAAAATATTGAAAATAAAAATATTTTGTTTGGGTTATGTTTATTTGTCCAATTACTTTTGACCTCCTAAAATGTGGAGTGTTTGTAAAGAAATGTGTACAATTCCTACACTTCTACATTTCTAACACATATTTTTGTTCAACCCTTCAAATTAAACGTTACAATCTGCACTTGAATTCTGTTGTAGAGGTTTCATTTCAAATCCAATGTGGTGGCATGCAGAGCCCAACTCGCGAAAATTGTGTCACTGTCCAAATATTTCTGGCCCTGACTGTATATACCAAAGTTTATATATATATATATAGACTTTGAAGGTATCATCAAGTGTAATGATGAAACTATCAAAATGAAACTGGCTATTATAAGGACCGCTACAGGAAAAGAAGAACAATGAGTGCCGCTGCAGAGGATAAGTTCAGCCAAATAACTGGCCAAGAAAACACAAACTGACTGCATCTCAAATAGCAGGATTGATAAATGATGCATTGGCATCAAGTAGCAAATACATCTCAGCATCAACTGCCCAGAGGAAAGTAAGACAAGCAGGTCTTCATAGTTCAATTACTGGATAAGAAGAGACTTGTTGGAGCCAAGAAACACAAAGACTGGACATTGAATTAGTTAAAATCTGTTCTGTGGCCTGATGAGTAAACATTTTAGATTTGTGGTACCAATCATTATGTCTTTGTGAGACACAGAAAAGTGACCAGATGATTGGGACACCAATGTGAAGCATGGAATAGGAGAAAAAATTGAGTGGGTGTGCTTTGCTAGTGACACTGTTTGTGATTTATTCTACAATCCAGTTATACTTATAAAGCATGGTTACCCCTGGCTACCACTGATTTTTGTGTAGTATACTAATAGCATACTCAAGTACTGCTTGGGAAGCCCTTTAAGATATGCAGCTTTTAATTCTCTAAGTGGCCCTGTTGTGTTCCTGTAAAGGCCCCGTCTCACATAGTGAGATCACTAGCGAGATTGCTGCTAAACAGCGATCTCAGCAGCGATCTCGCTATGTCTGACACGTACCAGCGATCAGGCCCCTGCTGTGAATCGCTAGTCGTGTCAGAAATGCCTGGACTATTTTTTGATCGCTGGTCTCCCGCTGGCCAGCATGCATCGCTGCGTGTGACAAGCAAGAGACCAGCGATCCGCTGGTAACCAAGGTACACTTCGGATTTCCAGGCGCGGGGCTGTGCCTGGAAACCCAATGTGTACGTTGGATATCAGCGCGCATCAGCGGGCGGTATCCAGTGTACACTGCGGGTAACTAGGCGACGTTACCCGCAGTGTCGCTGTCCTGATCGCTGCCTGAGCTGCTCAGCAGCGATCATGTAGCAACACACCAGCGATCCTAATCATTGTCGGGATCGCTGGTGTGTCGCTATGTGAGACGGGGCCCTAAGCCTCCGACAAATTTATTGTATCCTGCTGGCAAGTCAAGCATATGTAAATTCCATATTAATGTTTACCCCTTCCCCTACCAATAATCCCACTCACATCTCTGTATTGGCACTACTGATTTAGTCAGACAGACAATACTCAGACTGAAATGCTGTCACGCTCATGTCAAGAGAGCAAACTGCCAATCTGAGGATGCGATCTCGGGCATGTTACATGGCAGTTTGACTGCACCCAATCAGTAACACTGGCCAAAGTGGGCGGGATTAAAGGTGGGCTAAGGGGTACATAGTAATTTGGCATTTACATGCACTTGACTCGCCAGTGCGCATGTAAATGCGAAATGAATACTCACCCCTTCTCCTGCCCATAATCCCACCACCACGCCTGTCCATCTCTGAATCAGTCATACTGCTGAGTTACTTGCCCAAGGATCACATCATGATCCTCGGATGGGCCATCTGCTCACTTGACATGAGCGTGATAGCATATGTTAGGTGCAGGGATTCTTCCCCTACTCGGGATGAATCTCAGGCGCTGTCTTGCCCTGCAGTCCCCCATTCGGGTCCGGTCACTGCGAGTCCTGCTCAGAATGGATGTCGGTCCGAGTGTCTTGCTCAGGCTCATGCTATACCTTTGATTACTGCTGGCCCTCTAGCCAAGCCTATAGTAACCAGTAGAGATGAGCGACTTTGCCTCCGGGAGGGTCGAGTCGGAAGACTATGGGAAAAAGCCGACCCCAATGCAAGTCAATGGGGAAGAAAAGTCTGCAGGGAGTGGAGGACAGTAAACACACCTACAGTGCCCATTTCAATTCCAACTACATCAATTCTTATTGCTTAAGCTTGGCAACCTAAATTAACTTTATAATAATAGTAACACATTGAAAACTGGGGGTTATTTGGCTAAAGTTGTGGGGGCGGGCAGTGCTCGCTCCAGGTTTTGTGGGCCCCGGGCCAAAGAGTCTCAGTGGGCCCCTTTAACACATACCACAATTCATGATGCTCCGATATGGCAGAGAAATATAGGTATAGTACAATGCCAAATACTTCACTTCTTACATTACATGACTGATATCTATTTAAATTCTACAATAGCTCAAAAACCGGACAGTATAGTCCTCCATACAGTATTATGGGCACCACATAGCGCCGTACAAATAATGAGCCCCATATATTGCTCTATACAGAATAATTAGCACCATATATTGCTCTATACAGAATAATGAGGCCCATATATTGCTCCATACAGAATGGGCTCCATATAATGCTCCATGCAGAATAGGCCACATATGTGCTCCATATGATGCTTCATAAATAATGAACCCCATATGATGCTCTAGTATATGATGGGCCCCATATATGATGCTCCAGTGTATAATGCTCACCATATATTGCTCCAACCATTAAAAAAAAATGAAATACTCTCTTCGCTGGGCACTGCTCTACTCTGGACTTCCTCAGCGTCGCCATCTTCCAGCTCTCTGCACTGTGACTGTTCAGACAGAGGGCGCACAGACGTGACATCATCGCGCTCTCTGACCTGAATGTGACTGTCAGGAAACGTGGAAGACGTCACAGCGGTGGAGCAGCGAGAGGTAAGTATTGCTATTGCTGGGGCCCTGAGCTAGCAGGGGGGCACACTTGAGGGTGGTGGGAACTGGCACAGGGCCCCTCATAGTATGCCGGTGTCTCTGACGATGAGTGGGCCCCCCCAACTGCTCAGGGCACCGGCACTTGCCCGGGTCCGCTAGGGTCCGGCCCTGGGGGGGGTACAGCCCTGTTAGGGAGGTGGAAAAAATGGCATATGTTGAGGTGTAGGCTGGATATTCAGCAGCTGCAAATGGAGGAATTGGAGAAGTCGGAGGAAGAGGAGGACAAAGCGAGCCATTTTGCTGGCAACCTATGTGTCATCAGGGGAAGGTGGGACAAAATCCTTTGAAACCCAGGCATGGTTCATTTTAATGAAGGTGAGATCACCTACATTTTGGGTCAACAGCCGGGTCCTTCTTTCTGTCAGGATTGATCCAGCAGCACTGAAGACTCTTTCTGATAGCACACTACCAGCAAGGCAAGCGAGCTCCTGTAAGGCATATTGTGCCAATTCAGGCCAGGTGTCCAGTTTACAGGTCCAGTAGGACCTGGGTGAATCCAAGGAAAACCAATTGTATACAACTAAAAAGTCATACACACAGTAAATATAAATCCTCCTAACAAAATAGTGCATAAAAGACAATAAATAATGAAATATAATATTTAATAAAGATGTTTTTTTTAAAGTAATATAACAAATAACAAAAAAATAACAATATAATATTCAGCTGAATAAAAAACAGACAGAATAGGAATGGAGTACTGTATAATGATAGTAATCTTGCCAGAAAAATAAATCAAAGAAAGCACCAAATAAATCATAGAATAAAATTACTACAAAACCACATATACTTATGCACAACAGATATATATATATATATATATATATATATATTATAATATATATATATTTATATTACACAAAAAGTGCTAAAAACCATATGTGAAATGTGCTAATGAATGTGCCACAAATACTAATAATTTACAAAGTGCTAATGTGCAAAAATATATATTACAATCAATGTCAATTCATACTCAAGTGCAACATTTATGCAATAATAAATATAGTGCACAAAATAAAATATATGTGTTTATATAAAAATATATCAAACTTGTGCCACAAACAAATTAAGTGCAAAATTACATATATAAATAAAGTGCTATTGTGCAAAGATTAAATATGGCCACCAATATGGTAACATAAAATATCACGGTGCTAACATATAATAGAATAAATGTATATGTGGTTTTGTAGTAATTTTATTCTATGATTTATTTGGTGCTTTTTCTATATATTTGGTGCTTTCTATGATTTATTTTTCTGGCAAGATTACTCTCATTATACTCCATTCCAATTCTGTCTGTTTTTTATTCAGCTGAAATTATATTGTTACTATTTTATTTGTTATATTTACTTTAATAAAAGATCTTTATTAAATATTATATTTCATTATTTATTGTCTTTTATGCACAATTTTGTTAGGAGGATTTATATATACACGAGCCATACTGGGCCAAATGGAAAAGGTGTTCGTGGTGCACACAGCCGAAGTGGCGTTGGAGACAGGGGTTTCATGACCATGTTGTGGACTGATTTCTCGAGTAACGCTCACACGACTGGTAATACTGAATCGATTGACACAGACAGGAGACAGCAGTTGTCAACTATGGTTCAAATTACCTCTCCTCCCCTATCGATGTTCATTCCCCTTTGACTACTGGGCCTGTAAACTGGACACCTGCCTGAATTGGCACAATATGCCTTACAGGAGCTCGCTTGCCCTGCTGGTAGTGTGCTATCAGAAAGAGTCTTCAGTGCTGCTGGATCAATCCTGACAGAAAGAAGGACCCGCTGTCGATCTAAAATGTAGGTGATCTCAACTTCATTAAAATGAACCATGCCTGGGTTTCAAAGGATTTTGTCCCACAATCCCTGATGACACATAGGTTGCCAGCAAAATGGCTCGCTTTGTCCTCCTCTTCCTCCGACTTCTCCAATTCCTCCATTTGCAGCTGCTGACTGTGCAGCCTACAAACCCCAACATATGCCATTTTTTCCACCTCTCTAACTGGGCTGTCCCCTCCCAGGGCCGGCGTGAGCACCTGGCGCACCCGGGCAAGTGCGGGGCCCTGAGCAGATGGGGGGGTCCACTCGCCATCACAGATACTGGTGTACTATGAGGGGCCCTGTGCCAGTTCCCGACGCCCACGAGTGTGCCCCCCCTGCTGCTCAGGGCCCAGCACTTGCAATACTTACCTCTCCCCTGCTCCACCATTGTGACGTCTTCCACATTTTCTGACAGTGACATTCAGGTCAGAGAGCGCGATGACGTCACGTCTGTGCGCCCTCTGCTTGAACAATCACAATGCAGAGAGCTGGAAGATGGCGACACTGAGGAGTCCAGTGTAGAGCAGTGCCCAGCGAGGAGAGGTATTTATTTTTTTAATATTTGGAGCAATATATGGGGAGCATTATACACTGGAGAATTATATATGGGGCCCATCATACACTTGAGCATCATAGATAGGGCCCATTATAACTGGAGCATTATATATGGGGCACATCATATACTGGAGCATCATATGGGGCCCATTATATATGGCGCATCATATGGGCCATTTATATGAGCATCACATGGACCCTTTTTTTATTTTGGGGACATTTTTAAAGGGGCTCATCATACACGGAGCATCTAATGGGGCCCATCATACACTGAGCAAGAAACGAGTCCATTTACACGGAGCACATTGGGGCCCATTATAAGGGCATTAAAAGGGCCCCAATCAGTGCACATCTCCAGGGGGCCCACACCCCAAAACCGGAGCATCAAGGGGGGCCTCTTTAAACGGAGCCCCATAGGGGGGCACATTATTATGGAGCTACAGGGAAACGATTGAATGGAGAAATTAAATAGGGACATTTATTGAAGCATTATATGGGGCTCAACAAACATGGACATCATATAGGGGGCCCATCAATACAAGCATCATAAAAGGGTTCATTTTTTTATGGGCATATTAGGGCCCTTTATATAGGGAGCATCATATGGATCAAAATTTGGGGCCTATTTTTAGGGACAATATAGGGGGTCATTTTTCGTATGGGAATATTTTGGGCTCTTATTTGATGGCGCCTATGTTGCCCAAAATCTGTTTGGGGGACTATACTGTCCTTTTTTGAGTATTGTAGAAATTTTCAATAGTATCATATTGAACACCCTGCTGGGCCTCACTGCATGGCCTCCCACCCTCACACACTTTCTTTCCCTCTCCGGTCAGCTGTGGTTTCTGTTGCTGCCAGCTCCCGTCTATACCTCTGCCTCCCATCGTCTCTGCATGTCTTCTGACTGGTCCATAGGGGGGGGTCCTTAACTCCTGGATCTTTTGACGGGTGCACCTATACCAATTAAAA